>CM042684.1:316130797-317330797 GCA_023614405.1 Avena insularis
AGAAACCTAACCACAACTTTAAACTCTAAGACCCTTACGTCCCTTGTGCAATGGTTTCCTAACGGGGATTTAGGTTTCACACTCCGCAACCCCTACGATTAGTAGCCAAATACACAATGCATTCCCCTAGGCCCATATAGGTGAAGTGTCATGTAGTCGACGTTCACATGACACCACTAGAAGAAGTACACCACAACTTAAATAACAATCTATTGAAACTTTCTCAACACAACTCCACTACTAACAACAAGACTTCTCCCATGTCCGCAAGAACAAAACGAAGTACTCACAAGACATCATATGGATCATGATCAGAGATGGAATAATGATGTATAACAATCTGAACATAAACAATAATTCAATGGTTCACTCAATAGCATCAACTACAAAGAGTAATCAACACCGGGAAAGTTTCCCCTATGAACTAATGCAAGATTCAACTCAATTGTTATAGCAATATGGAGATGGTGATGATGGTGCTTGTTGTGGAAATGGCCACGACAGTCGCTGCCACTAGCAGCGATTGAGTGTTTCGTGAGGAAGAGTTGGAGGCCATCTGCGGTGCGAGATGGGGGCGGATGCACATGGGCTTACCCAGGTTCGGCCCCCCGGAGGGTAAAGACCTACTCCTGCTAGATTATATTATGAGAGAGCGAGTTACAGGGGTGGCGAGCTCAGCGGCTAGGCAGCGAGTCGCTTGAGGGGGTGTATGATGGAACGTAAGTCTCCAGGATACCCTAGGGAGGTTTATATATGAAGCACCTCGCTAGGGTTTACAAGTTATCCCCGAACAAGATAAGGATCCGGAGACTTTTGACCTAGTCCGACTGGGCTTCTGCTATGCTCCTGGGCTTCTAGTCGCCAGTTGCTGGGCCTTTCCTTCCTTCGTAGTCCAGTTGTCGTCTTTCGGACGCACTCGCAGGCCTTTTGGCCCGATCAGAACGTCCTGCTGGGCATACCCTCTTCGGCATATCCCCATCAGTAGTCCCCGAGGCCATCGTTGATGCAAGCGCGGGCGTCCTTTTGGTGGTCGGAGTAGGCTAGCCCAATTTGGGCGTCTAGTCGAGTCGGCGATGGACTCCATTAGAACCAAGGAGAATTCCCCCATGTCTCCACTCACCGTCTTAATGAATGTCACCGCCGCCCAGTCGTCGTCTCGGCGAGTGGAAAGACTGGCGAGTGGCGGGTAGACTAAAGGAGTTGGACCATCAAACCTGGTCAAACTATCCGTTGGAATTTCCAATGGTAACTATGGCGTAATTACCGCGGGTAACGGCTACCCCGATTTTGGCGGGTGGCGTTTCCCATATAAGGGGAGTGATGGTTCAGTTACGCAGTCCTTCTTCGCATTCTTCACTCTTCCTCATTCGTTCTTCCTTCCTCCAATCTTCCTGTCCGCGTCCTTCCGACTTGTTCTTTCCGCATCACGCGATTCTACATCCTACCCGATGGCGCCTCCTAAAGGCTCATGGGGGAAATCCAAGTGCACCATGGCTTAGCTTAGATCTTTTGAAGACTCCGGAGTGCTCTGCAAGGGGAATTGGCGGGTTCCCCCTCCTCCGAGACCGAGCTGAAGCCGCGACCCAGTGAGTTCATCTGCTTCCCCAGTCATCTTGAGAGGGGTCTGGGGTTCCCCACCTCTCTCTTTTTCTGCCGCTTCTGTGCGTATTACGCGATCAAGCCATCAGATCTTGGTCCGCACAGCATCGAGCAGCTGGCGATCTTTGTCGCCTTCTGCGAATGTTACCTTGGCTGCAGGCCGTATTTCCCGCTATGGCTGGAGCTCTTCCATGGCCGCATCGGGCACGAGGCGTCCAGCGGCTTGATGCTGCCCGGAGGTGGAGTCACATTTCAACTGAAGCCGAAGGCCAATTTCGGCAAGCTCCTCTTGCTGAAGCAGGCCGCCAGCGAGTGGAAGAAGAGTTGGTTCTATGTCAAGGAAGCCACTCCCTCCGGTGAAGTGGCTCTTCCCGAGTTCGTCGCCGAGAGGAGCAAGCCCCGTCGGTTGGCACCGAAGAAGCTTCCCGAGGATCAGCGGATGGCCGTCGCAGAAATGATGGACCAGATCAACCTCTACAACTGCTGGCTCAGGCGGCGCCTGGTTCTGCTGGCGGCCTGGCCGCACTAGATGTATGAATACAGCAGGAATCACAACCCATCTCGGACCAGCAAGGAGTTGTGGGAGGCCGAGGACTACAAGGCCGCCCTAAAGAAGATCATCGATGCGGAGTTCACCAGCGTGGCGGTCGGGGTCGCCCCGTACACTCCTGTGAAGAATGAAGCCCCCAAAGTAAGTTCTCTTTCCAATTGCTACGTCCGTGTCTCAATTGCAGTCTCCCCGCTTGGTGTTTCTGACTCGTGGTGGCTCTCAGCTTTTTCAGGTGTTGGAGGGCTGGCTCCCTCCGCTTGATGAAGAGGTTCCCCAGGAACTGGAGGAGGACTCCGAGGGGGATCCTTCCGATAGCGATGGGGAGGAGGAAGAGGTCCCTCCCCCAGCTCATGTGGTTCGCAAGACCCGGATGCAGAGACAGCGTGAAGTCGAAGTGAGCCGTAGCCTAGACGAGTACGACGAAGGTGACGAGGTCGCGCAGGAGCAGACATCCCGGTGCACCGCTACACCATCGAAGACCGCGCACCAGCCAAAGTCGCCAGCGAAAAGGCCCGCGTCACCGGCCAAGTCGGCAGTGGTGTTCGAGTCGGATGATGATTCTGACGATGAAGGTTCTCCCAAAGTCTCGCACAAGGCCCCAAGGGACACAACCCCGACGAAGGGGTCGGAGGGCGAGGACACGGAGGTGGTAGTAGAGGTTCCCCTGGCGGGGATTGCACCGATGGCCTCGGTGGTTCCAGGCCGAGAAGCGCCTGAGATGATGGCGTCCAAGTCGCCACAGCCGTCAAGGGCGGCCGCGTCGGAGCCGGAGATCCCGACGACTACAGCTTCATTGTCAAGGAAGCCCTCGGTTTCGTGGGCTTCAGACTTCTTCGAGAGGAGGCTCAGCCATAAGCTGGGTCCCGAGTTGGACAAGCCCGCCCACATTAGCACCGAGCTTCGCATCCTTCCGGTCGCCAAGTAAGTAGCGCTCCCTCGTCCCAATTTACCTTGCTCCTTTTGTATTGTTGTTGTTTTGACTGAGGGGGCTCGCGCAGGTCGGGGGCTAAGAAGATTGGGCGTCCTTCAGTGGCTAAGATTCCACCGGCCACCGACGTGGGAGAGGGCGACCCGCCCAAGAAGAGGAAGGCCACCGATGATGTGGCGACCGCCGAGGTCACGAAGAAGCAGAAGGGGGGCGCCGATGATGCTGCAACCAAGGGCAGCGCCGTGGAGTCAGCTGTTGCGCCAGTCGCCGAAGAAGTGATGGCGATGCGATCGGAACCAATAGTGGCTGCGTCCGTGCCGGAGGTGCCAGCCCCGGCAACCAGCGCCCCTGCCAGAGCGTCGGCGACGTTCCCGCGTTTCATGGCGAGAGGGTTTCTAGGTGTGGCGGACACGCAGTCTCCGTAGAATCCAGAGGTCGTGGATGCGGACATTGGGTCCTGCCGCGGGCGCACTTCCTTCACGATCCCGTCGACTGATGCCGGGGAACTTCACAAGATGCTCGGCTCTGCTATTCAGGTATGTCCAGTCCCCGAGTTCCTGGTCGCTGAATGCCAGCGTCTGGGAACTGAAACTCTTGCTCCTTTCCAGTCCCAAATTCCTAGTCGCTGAATTTCGACGGCTAGGAATTGAGTTTCTTTTTCCTCCTTCTCCAGTCCCCGAGTTCCTGGTCACTGAATTTCAGCGGCTGGGAACTGGATTTTGTTTTGTCAGATGCTTAGGTGGGTTCTTTGTTTGCAGGTTCTGCAAAGGGAGTCGACCGATCGTCAGGCCGCAAGAGAGCGCTTAGAGCGTGACTTGTGCGACGCGCAGGAGGTGAACCGGTGACTTTAGGAGACTATTGGTGAGTATCTGTTTGTCTTTATTCTTCTTTTTCTGGTGTGAGCTGGTTGTGTGCAATACTCTGATGTCTTCACTTGCAGATGGTTTCCCGGCTGAGATCTCCAAGGCCCGTGAGGGGTATGTCCCAGTCGCCGAACTGGACGCGGCAAATGGGCGAATAGCCTCCCTGGTCAAGGACTTGGAGGATGCTAAGGCGGCCTCCATTTCTTTGGAGGAACGGGCGAAGGCTGCCGTCGCTGCGGCTGAAGAAGAACGCAAAGCCACGGACTCCATCATCGTGGGGCTGCACAACGAGCAAACTTCCTTGGAGAAGCACGTCAAGGAGAACTACCGCAAACTCCTTGGTGAGTCTCTGTCTTTGCTTTACCCTTTTGTCGAGTCCCCGCTTTGGGGGTTTCATTGTTTCACTAACATCTGACTTTGCAGCTATGGTAGGCCAAAGCGACCCGGTGGTGCAAACTTACAACGCCTCGCAGTGCGTGACTGCCATGGTGAATGCGGCCATAGCCTCGGCGTTGTGCGTCCAGGCGGCTCTTCAGGGCGTGTCTCCCACCGAAATCATCCCTGGGGGGCTTACAGAGGTGTGGCGCTATCTGGAAGAGGTGCCCGCCATTGTGGAATGGATGATGCACTCGGGGTTCAGGCGCGGGGCCGCCACAGCGTTGAGCTTGGGTCTCGCCCATTTCCCCGACGATTTCGACCTTGACGATGTGACGAGTGGCTATCCGTCGGCGACCGACACGGTGGAGATGTCAGAGGTGCTGAGGCTGACCGCGAAGGCCACCCCTTACACCGATCGTGTCCCGGCGATGGGGGATTTGCTGCCATATCAGGAGATGGTGTTGGCGCCTGGCGACCCCGAGCCGGAGCACCGCGACATGAAGTCGGAGCAGCCCTTCTGGTCGTCGTTGTTGAAGTCGCTGACAACGTACCCGACGAACCCATGGCAGCCTTTTGTGCGCGTCAAGGGGGGTGGCGCTGCTTCTTCATCAGGGCATGTGGAGTAAACAATGTAATTGTCCAAGTTGTAATGTATGCCAAGTGGCGAATGCTGTAAGGTTTTTTGCAATGTATGCCACGGGGAGTCAATCGAATCGTGTTGTGATTGGGAATGTGTGTTGTGTTTTGTTTAAGAATTGTTTTGATTGAGCGAGTCCCCGAGCGCATCCGCCCTTTAATGGGGTATAACTCGATTGTGTACTTTTGTGTATTTGTTTTATTTATGCATTGTTTTTATCCCTCGTGTCTTTTGGGTGGCGAGTCCCCAAGTGCGGGTAGGACTGACATATGAGCGAGTCCCCGAGCGTGATGCCCGACTGTATTGGTCATGCTCCTGTTGCAGGTTGTGTGTGCGTTGTTGGTAACGCGTCTCCTCCCCTGGCCCGGAGAGCCAGTCGCTTGGCGAGCCCTAGGCAGCTCTCTTACTTGGTGTATTCCCGAGCCGCGTGGTGGTTCCCGTTTTGCGGAGTCCCCGTGCGTGGTACTTAACCGTTCGAGTCGCTTTGCACGAGGGTGGGAGGGACAGATCGCTGTGAGAAGCGTGTACCGGATGTCTTGGCCCGGCGGGCCAGTCGGGCTAGGCGACTCCAATGGCGGCTCCGGGTTGGCGTTTTTCGTGGACGACCCAAGGCCCGAATATTTCCGGTGCCCTTGTGTCGCACTACTTAGCCGTGCCGGTCGCTCGACCAGAGGTTGACTTCCGTGAGTAGCGTATTGCTAGTATGTACGAGTGCGAGTGGCACAAGAATATGACGAGTGGACACAATTTTGTGCGATCCAAATGAATTTCATTATATATTCCGATGGAGTACAGTGTGAGGTTCTAGGTATAGAACTTTCTGAGGAGGTTTACATTCCATGGCCTCCCGACCTCCAATTGGTCGTTGCCCCGTATGTCGATGAGGTAGTAGGCATCGTTGCCAAGGACCCGGCCTATGGTGAATGGCCCCTCCCATGGGGAGGAGAGCTTGTGCATGCCCTTCTTGTCCTTGGACAGTCAGAGGACCAGGTCGCCTTCCTGGAAGGTGCGAGTCCGCACTCGGCGGCTGTGATAGCGGCGGAGTCGTTGCTGGTATATGGTGGTGCGGGAGCGAGCCAGGTCGCGTGCTTCATCGAGTTGATCGATGTTGTCTTGGCGGGCGACCTCATTGGACGCCTCGACGTAGTTGGCGACTCGAGGTGAGTCATGCTCCAGGTCGGTTGGCATTACGGCCTCGGCGCCATACACCATGAAGAAGGGCGTGAACCCGGTTGATCGGTTGACGGAGGTGCGAATCCCCCATATCACGGAGGGGAGCTCGTCGACCCAGCATCTTGGGGTGCGCTCGAGGGGCACCTGCAGTCGCGGCTTGAGCCCGTGGAGGACGCTCTGATTGGCGTGTTCTGCTTGGCCATTTGATTCCGGATGAGCGACTGATGCGAGGTCGAGTCGGATGCCATGTTCTTCATAGAATTCCGCCATGGCCCCTTTGGGAAAGTTGGTGCCGTTGTTTGTTATAATGCTGTGCAGGTAGCCGTACCGGTAGATGAGTTCGCGTAGGAACTTGGTGGTCGTCTTGCCGTCGCACTTTTTTATCGGCTTGGCCTCGACCCATTTGGTGAACTTGTCGACTGCGACTAGGAGGTGAGTGAAGCCAGACGGGGACTTCTTGAACAGGCCTACCATGTCCATGCCCCATATGGCGAATGGCCACGTGATGGGGATTATCTTGAGTGCCGAGCCAGGGTGGTGCGTCTGGTTGGCGTATTTCTGGCACCCGACGCATCGTTGGACGATGTTGGTGGCGTCGGCGTGCGCGGTGATCCAGCAGAAACCGTGCCGCATGGCCTTGGCGACTAGCGACTTGGCACCGGCGTGATGGCCGCAGTCGCCGGCGTGAATGTCCTGGAGGATCTTGCGGCCTTCTTCTGGCTGTACGCAGCGCTGGAACTCGCCAGTCACGCTGCGCTTGTGGAGCTCGCCGTTGATGATGACGAAGGATTTGCAGCGGCGCACGACCATTCGCGCCTCTGTCTCATTGCTCGGTAGGAGTTTGTGTTCCAGGAAGGCGACGTATGGTGCTGTCCAGTCGCTAGGTTCCACAACCATGGCGACTAGGGCCGGTTCTGGTTGTAGTGGGATCCCGACGTCGATCTCTTTTGGTGGGCTGACCGATGGTTTATGGATGATGTCGAGGAAGACGCCTACTGGTGGCGCTTGTCGGGTCGATCCGATGCGGGAGAGGGCATCTTCCTCCTCGTTTTTGCGCCTGTCGATCCAATCGATGGAGTAGCCGTTGAAGTGTCCTCCCAACTGATCGACGGCTTGGTGGTATGCGATCATCGTTGGGGAGACGGCGTCGCACGTCCCGGCGACTTGGCCGGCGACTAGGTCGGAGTCGCCATAGCATCGTAGGCGGTTGACGTTCATCTCCTTGGCGGCTCTCATGCCGTGAAGGAGGGCCTCATATTCTGCCATGTTGTTGGTGCAGGGCTTGAAGTTGAGGTGGAGCACGTAGCGGAGCTTGTTTCCTTTGGGGGAGGTCAGGATGACCCTAGCCCCTGTGCCGTCGGCGTTCTTGGAGCCATCAAAGTGGAGCGACCAGTAGTGGAGGTATGGGAGCTTCTCTGGTTGCTGTGCTTCTTCCCAGTCGGCGAGAAAATCAGCCAGGGCTTGTGACTTGATCGCTTTGCGGGGCTCGTATTTGATGTTGTGGACGCCGATTTCGATGGCCCACTTGGCGACTCGCCCGGTCGCCTCGCGATTGCGTACGATGTCCTGCAGGGGCATGGAGGAGACCATCGTAATTGGGTGCTCCTGGAAGTAGTGTGGGAGTCGCCACTGTGCCCGGAATACCGCGTACACCAGTTTTTGGTATTGCGGGTAGCGCTGTCGTGAGTCCGTTAGGGCTTCGCTGATGTAGTAAACGGGGCGCTGTATGGGGCGCTCCTTGCCCTGTTCCGGTCGTTCGACGACCATCACGGCGCTGACGACTCGAGTAGAGGCCGCGACATAAACAAGCATTGGCTCCTTGTCGAGTGGCGCGGCGAGTAGTGGTGCCGCGAGTAGTGGTGCCGCGAGTAGCACTTCTTTGAGTGCTTTGAGAGCGTCATCGGCCTTCGCGTCCCATTGGAACATGGGGTTCTTGCGCATCAGGCGGTAGAGGGGCATTGCCTTCTCGCCTAGTCGGGAGATGAAGCGACTGAGGGCCGCGACTCGTCCTGCCAACTTTTGGACATCGCGCAGGCACTCGGGTTTCCCGAGTCACGCGACGGTGTCGATCTTGGTGGGGTTGGCTTTGATGCCTCGCTTGGATACGACATAACCCAGGAGTTGTCCGGTGGGAACGCCGAAGGTGCATTTTCTAGGGTTTATCTTGATGTTGTACCTTCGCAAGTTTGCGAAGGTTTCGGCTAGGTCGGCGAGCAGATCGTCCTGGCGGGTGGATTTTACCACCATGTTGTTGATGTAGACGTGAATGTTGCGGCCAATTTGGCTCGCTAGACACTCCTGCATGCACCTCTGGTATGTGGCACCTGCATTCTTCAGGCCGAACATCATGGCCATGTAGCAGAATGCTCCGAATGGCGTTATGAACGCCGTCTTCTCCTCATCCTCGACCGCCATCTTGATCTGGTTATAACTAGAGTAAGCATCGAGAAAGCACAGCGACTCCGATCCCACGGTCGAATCGATGATCTGATCGATCCGCGGTAGGACGAACTCCTCCTTCGGGCAGGCGTTGTTGAGGTTGGTGTAGTCAATGCACATTCTCCATGTGTTGTTCTTTTTTAGAACCAGGACTGGGTTTTCCAGCCACTTGGAGTACTTGATTGGCCGGATGAAGCCTGCGGCTAGCAGGCCCTGAACTTCCTCGGTGATTGCTCGATGGCCCTCTTCATTGAAGGGCCGTAGCGACTGCTTTACTGGTCGCACTTTAGGGTCGGCGTTGAGTTTGTGCTCAGCGAGTTCCCTCGGGACACCTAGCATGTCAGATGGCTTCCATGCGAAGATGTCGCGGTTCTCACGGAGGAACCTGATGAGCGCGCTTTCCTATGCGGGGCTCATGTGCGCCCCAATGGTGACCGTATGGCTGGAGTCGCATGGGATGAGCTCGACGGTGCGGGTGTGCATGGTCGCCTCGAACATGGAGTTCGCGGAGGTTGGTTTCTTCAGGATGGTGGGGTCGTCCTTGTTGATGTTGCCCGTGTATTTCGCGAGCTCCTCCGCATGGTCGGTTTCCACGGCGATGACGGCGTCGGCGAGCTCGGTGCCCTTGTCTTCGCATTCCACGGCCATGTCGGGGTCGCCGTGGACGGTGATGATGCCGCTTGGCCCGAGGAGCTTCATCATGTTGTAGGCATAGTGTGGGGTCGCCATGAATTTTGTGAATGCCTGGCGGCCCAGGACGTAGTGGTAGGGGCTGCGGAAGTTCACCAGTTCGAAGATGATCCTCTCCGTGCGATAGTTTGCTGGAATGCCGAAGGTGACTGGCAGCGTCACCTTCCCGATCGGGTACGCCTTCCGACCGGGGACGATGCCGTGGAAGGTCGTCAGTGTTGGCTTGATGGCTGCTTCTGGGAGCTGGAGCCTTTTGAACGTGTCGAGGTACAAGATATTGATGGAGCTCCCACCGTCCATTAACGTCTTGGGCAGCCAGTAATCAGCCACCTTGGGCCTGACTACCAGGGTGACTCGCCCTGGGGATTCGATCCTTGGCACATGGTCCTGGCGACTCTAGGTGATGCTCTACTCAGACCAGTTTAGGAAGCGAGGGATGTCGACTTGCGTCATCGCATTGACGGCGACCGCGCGGGCGAGCACCTTCTTCTCGCGCTTGGTGCCGAGTCCGGTGAAGGTATGTAGCGAGCCAACGGCGGTGCCGAAGCCGCCGCCGTTCCTATTGTCCCGAGGTGGGTTGTTGTTGGGGTCTTCCCTTGCTCGTCTCGCCTTCTCAATCTCTTTGAGAGAGTGGCAAACGGTGGTGGTGTGGGTGGCGGGTTTTCCCTCCCTGCTATGATAGATGCAGGGCTAATTGAGCAAGGCGGCGGGGTCGAATTTTGGTCTCGTCATGTTGTTGGCGCGGTAGTTCCCGCTATCGCGGTAGTTTCCTCCATCGCAGCGGTAGTTCTTGGAGTCGCGCTGGCCGTAGCCGGTGTTGGCGACGAAGTCGACTCGCCCGTCCGTGCGGCGCTACGGTGATGCGGGTGTTGCTGTAGCGCATGTCGCGTAGGCGCCCGCTGTCGTGGATGCTAGTGCGGCGTCGTCCTCCCGACTCGTCGTCGGAGTCTTTGTTGGGGTCTTCCTCTGCATAGCGCTTGGCGATCTCGAGGAGGTCGGGGATGTTGTTGAGCATCCGGTAGACCCTCTTGATCTTGGCGACCAGGGGTTCGTACCGCCACGCGTTCTTGAACCAGTGTATCCCCGTGTCTGGGTGGATACCGGAGGTGTTTATCCATAGTTCTTGCCATCTTTGGATCCACCGGCGAGTCGACTCGCGTTGTCCCTGGATGCATCGCTCCAGGTCTCCTATGGTGGTGGCACAGGTGTAGGAGCCCTCGAAGTGCCTGACGAAGGCGTCCTGCATTTCTTCCCAGGAGTCGATGCTGTCGGCAGGGAGCGTGTTGATCCACTGCCGGGTCGCACCCTCCATCATCAGGGGGAGGTAGCGAGCGGCGAGCGGGTCGGTGTGGCCTACGATCCCCATTGCCATGAGGTATGTGTCCAGCCAAATAGCGGGGTCGTACGTCGGGTCGTACTTCTCAATCTCCTTGGGGGCCTTGAAGTTGGCGGGGTATTTTTCCCCGCGAATCATTGGTCCAAAGCATTGCGGCCCGACTCGGCTGAGCGAGCGTCTTGGCTCCGGGTCACCGCGGTTGGTGAGGTTGTGCCGCAGGTCGTAGGGCTGGCGCGACCGCCACGCCTGATTGTTGATGATGTTCGTTCAGGTATCGAGGGACTGCCCATTGGCAGCGACCGTGTTGTTCGCCGGTCGCGGCTTGTTGGTTGACAACGCGGGATTGGCGGCCCGTGGTTGGTTCGCCAGGGGCTGGGGTGGTGGGCAAAGTAATGCTTTAGCCACGGTGGGGTGGCCGCTTGATGCCGCCCTGCTTGCTGACGAGCGGGAGTACATCCGCCCCCGTGGATCGACTCCCGTGGCTTGTTGCTCGAAGGACCTGACGAGTAGGGCCTTGGCGTACTGGATCTGTAGCACGCCGTCGCCTTGGACATCCAGGTTGGCAATCGCGGCGTCGGCACGACGACGTTGTCCATCGGGGTGGAGTATAGTGGTAGCCCGTTGGCGTCACGGGCTTGCGGCGAGATGATGATCCGCGGTTGGTCTGGCGGGGGCGCGCGGCCCATGGGTGGTGGAGGGGCCCCAGTCGCTGACGCACCAGGTGGTGGTCTTGCGGTGTTGCTCCCTCCTGGCGGCGCGTTCTCGCAGTATTTGCGCTCGGCGCAGCGTGCGGGATCGCCTTCGTCGTTGAAGTTCAGGACGCGGCCCTGAACGTTGGAGTTCAGGCGGGTCCTGATGCGGCGCTGGTGATAGAGCTACAGCTCCCGCGCCGTCTCTCGTTCGAGGCGGTATTTCTCGCGCTCAGCGAGTTCGTTGCGTTGCGCCTCCGCAAGACGCAGGTGGGCTTGCTCCACCTCCGTGGCCGTCGCGGTCGGCGGGATCGGCATGGAGAACGGATCTGGCGGGGCGGTCGTGCTGCCCGCCATGTAGATCGCATTGAAGCGATTGGATCTGGTGCGAAAATCTTTGGGGGATTCCGAGCCGGAATCAGAGTCGAAGATCCCCAGGATGGAGGGGTCCTCGAAGTCCTCTGGGTTGGAGACTCGCATGATGGAGTCCTCCCGTGATGCGGCGGTGATGGATCCGTCGACTGATGCAGGGGTCGCGGAGTCGGCGTCGTTGTTTAGGGCGTCATCGTTTAGGGCGTCGTCGTTGGTGGCGGCGTTAGTCTCGACCGCATCGCTAGCGGCCGAGTCGTACTCTTTGACGAGGCCCCTGATGGAGCGGACCTGCTCCTCCGAAAGCAGATCGCGGTGTGGAGGCGACCCGCCGATGATCACCGTCGCGGCTGGACCGACCGCGCCGGTGAAGCCGACGAAGAGGTTGATGGAGCCGACCGGCATCACCGCGGCGTGAGTGACCGGACGTGACGCCAGGATGTAGCTGCTGGGCAGGATCTGCAAGATCCCGCCGATGGCGATCATGCGACCGGTGGCGAGCGGCTGATCGATCGGCGAATAGGGTCTCTCCGCAGAACTCAAGTCGGTCCCGCTATGCCCCACGGTGGGCGCCACTATCGTGGAAATGGCCACGGCAGTCGCTGCCACTGGCAGCGATTGAGTGTTTCGTGAGGAAGAGTTGGCGGCCATCTGCGGTGCGAGATGGGGGCGGATGCACATGGGTTTACCCAGGTTCGCCCCCCCGGAGGGTAAAGACCTACTCCTGCTAGATTAGATTATGAGAGAGAGAGTTACACGGGTGGCGAGCTCGGCGGCTAGGCAGTGAGTCGCTTGAGGGGGTGTATGATGGAACGTAAGTCTCTAGGATACCCTAGGGAGGTTTATATATGAAGCACATCGCTAGGGTTTACAAGTTATCCCCGAACAAGATAAGGATCCGGAGACTTTTGACCTAGTCCGACTGGGCTTCTAGTCGACAGTCACTGGGCCTTTCCTTCCTTCGTAGTCCAGTCGCCGTCTTTCGGACGCACTCGCAGGCCTTTCGGCCCGATCGGAACGTCCTGCTGGGCATACCCCCTTCAGCATATCCCCATCAGTGCTGATGGTGATGATGGTGGTGGTGATGATGATGATGATGATCCTGATGAAGTCCAGCTTGATGGTCGTGTTGATGGCGACGATCTCCCCTCTCCGGGAAGGAATTCCCTCGGCAGAGATCTATTTGCCAGAGAGATCTTTCTCTCTCGGTGTTTTCCGCCCCGCAGAGGCGGCGCAATCTTTTTCTGGTCACCCCCCAAGTCTTAGGGTTTTGGGAGGATAATATATGCCAGAGAGGAGAGCCAGAGGTGGGCCAGGGCGGCCACACCACCTGCTGGCGCGGCTTAGGGCTGCCCGCACCAGGGGTGGTGTGGGCCCCCTGTGGCCCATCTCCACTCCGTCTTCTGGCATCGTTAGTCTTCCGGAAAAATAGGATTTTCCGTATATTTTCCCGGATTTTCTGATCTTCGCGAATTTTGCCTCCAAACAGCACCTTTCCATCAGAATCCTGACTGCAGCAGTCCATGCTCCAAAAGTCATCAACCATGCAAAAACAGATGAAATAACATAAGTATCACCTCTCAATACGAAATATATTAATGAATAATAGTGAATTAAGACATAGAATAGTGATGCAAAATGGACGTTTCAGAGAACTCAGTAAAAGGTAGGCATTTCTCCTAGTTTTTACCAAAAGATATGACACATGCTCTAAGCATGTCTTCAAGGATTTGATTCACCCTTTCCGTTTGACCACTGCTGCTAGGATGATAAGCTGTACTGAAAGATAAGTGAGTTCCCATAGCTTGTTGGAAACTTGACCAAAACCTTGAAGTGAACAAACTCCCTTGGCCGGAGACAATTTTCTTCGGAACTCCATGAAGGACCACTATCCGAGAGATATATAATTCAGCCAACTGATTAGCGGTAATGCTCTCACGGACAGGTAGGAAGTGAGCAACCTTGGACAAATAATTAACAATTACCGAGATGGCGTCATTTCCCTTTTGAGTCTTGGGAAGACCAGTGATGAAATCCATACCAACCTCATCCCATTTCCACTCAGGAATACGGTGCGGTTGTTGGAGACTAGCGGGTCTTTGGTGTTCAGCCTTGATGCGACGACAAACGTCACATTCAGCAACAAAACGAGCGATATCTTTCTTCATACTAGACCACTAGAATCTTTGACGGAGATCCCGATACATCTTGGTACCTCCAGGGTGAATGGACAGAGGTGATTCGTGAGCTTCCTTAAGGATTATCCGCTTCAAGTCCTTCCCGTTTGGCACTACCAAACGTGTACCAAAATAGAGAACGCCTTGTTCATTGACGGAGAAACATTTAGCAATTCCACTAGCGATGCTCTCCTTGATTGTGTCAATTTCAGGAGCTTGCTTCTGAGCAGCTTTGATCTCATCCTCTAAAGATGACTTCACCTCGAGAGTGGAAAGGAATCCACGAGGAACAACTTCAAGATTCAGTCGAGAAAATTCCTCATGAAGAGAAGGTTGAGCTTGTTTGATCAATAGATTATTGCAGTAAGACTTTTGATTTAGCGCATCAGCAACGACATTGGCCTTGTCGGGTTGATAGTTGAGACCCAAATCATAATCTTTGATGAGTTCCAACCATCTTCTTTGCCTGAGATTCAGATCAGGTTGTGTAAAAAGATACTTCAGACTCTGATGATCCGAGTATAACTCACAACGACTACCGATGAGGTAATGTCGCCATTGCTTAAGAGCATGAACCACAGCTGCAAGCTCGAGATCGTGAGTTGGATAATTGTTCTCGTGTGGTTTTAGCTGTCGAGAGGCATAGGCCACCACATGACCATCTTGCATCAACACACACCCGAGACCTTGGTGCGAGGCATCACAAAAGATAAAAAAATCTTTACTGGTGTTTGGAAGAACTAGCACCGGGGCAGTAGTTAGCTTGGTTTTCAAAACCTAGAAGCTTTCTTCAGCCTTATCAGACCATTCAAACTTCTTATCCTTCTTAAGAAGATCAATCATTGGCTTGGCAATCTTGGAAAAGTTCTCGATGAATCGATGATAGTATACCGCCAATCCAAGGAAACTCCGAACATCCTTAATGGATTTGGGGGATTCCCAGTCAAGAATAGATTGAATCTTGTCCGGAATAACGGCAACCCCTTTGGCAGAAACAACATGACCACGGAATATGAGCTTTTGCAACCAAAACTCACATTTGGAGAACTTGGCATAGAGACGATGTTCTTGAAGCTTTGTCAACACCAAACGCAGATGCTCAACATGTTCTTCTTCAGTCTTGGAATAAACCAGAATATCGTCGATGTAGACCACAACAAACTTGTCGAGATACTCCATGAAGACCGAGTTCATAAGCCGCATAAAAGTGGCTGGAGCATTGGTAAGACCAAAGGACATGACATTGTACTTGTAAAGACCATAACGAGTAGTGAAAACAGTCTTTGGAATGTCTTCCTTTTGGATCTTGATTTGGTGACACCCTGACCTCAAATCCATTTTGGAAAAGACGGTGGCACCACTTAACTGATCAAAAAGATCGTTGATCCTAGGGAGAGGATACTTGTTCTTAACAGTCATAGCATTAAGAGGGCGATAATCCACAACCACTCGCGGTATATTGGTATCCCGCTTCTTAACAAAGATTGTAGGACATCCCCAAGAAGATGTTCTAGGATGAATGTGCCCTTTTATCTCCAACTCCTCTAATTGCTTCTTCAACTCCACTAGCTCATGAGGGGGCATGCGATAGGGTCTCTTGGAAACATGTGTAGTTCTAGGGACCAACTCTATGACAAACTCCACACTTCAATCAGGTGGCATACCAGGCAACTCTTCAGGGAAGACATCCGGGAAGTCACATACCACGGAAACATCTTGAATCTCTAACGGAGGTTGAACTTCAGAAGCATACAACTCCGCTTGAGGAATAGAAACAACTGAAGGAGATAGTGACCCTACGGTCCAATAAGTGACTGTTATGCCAGCAGGACTTGTCAGAGTCACGGACTTGGTTGCATAGTCAATGACCGCTTGATATTGGGACAACCAGTCCATGCCCAGAATGACATCAATATCAGTTGACTTGAGGGCGATAAGAGAAGTGGGGAACAACTGGGAGGCAACATTGATTAGGTTCCCATGGCTAACCATGGTGGTATGCCAACTGGAACCAGGAGATTGAACCAGCAAAGGTTTAGCTAACCCCTCAAAACTTATACCATGCAATTCAGCAAAAGCTTGCGACATGAATGAATGCGATGCTCCAGAATCAAACAAAACTTTAGCTTGAATGTGATTGATACGAATAGTACCCATAACGGTGCTTGGATCTTCCCGAGCCTCTTCAGCAGAGATATGGGTCAGACAACCACTTCCAGCACCCTGAGAATTGTTATACTTCTTTGGTGGTGTTATCTCAGTAGCACTCTTTTGCGGACACTCCTTTGCAAAGTGACCAGGCTGACGGCAGTTGAAGCAGATAAGACCTGATGTGGTACCAACAGCAGGATAGTTTGTCCTACCAGCATTGCTTGAGGTAGCATTCGGGCGAGGAGCATATCCAGAAGAGTTTGGGGTTTAGGGAGCACGTGGCACAACACTATAAGGCACAAAGACACGATGCTTCTTATTGCTTGAACCAGCCTTGTTGGATCCTTCATAAGAAAGCTTACGAGTTTCCTCATACTCCACTTTTCCGTGCTCTACTTTCATTGCCTTGTTCACAAGATTTTGCAGATTCCCAAAATCCATCAGATGAAGATCACGACGAACATCAGGGTCTAGTCCCTTGCGAAATAGAGCTTGCTTCTTAGCATCAGTGGAAACTTCTTCAGTAGCATAGCATGCAAGACGGTTGAAGCTGCGCTGGTAATCATACACAAAACCAGTGCCTTGTTTCAGCTTGAGAAACTCCTCCCTCTTTTCATCCATTAGACCCTCCGAGATATGATAGGCTCGGAATCCTTCAGTGAATTCTTGCCAAGTAACAACATGTTGAGCAGCTTGCAGTGCCAAGAAATGTTCCCACCAGGAGTTAGCTGCTCCCTCCAGATGGTAGGCAGCAAAAGTTACCCAATCAGCTTCAGGAACATGACCAACCTGAAGTTTGCGCTCCATGGTGCGAAGCCAGTAGTCTGCATCAAGTGTCTCAGTGGAATAGCTGTAGACTGGCGGAGTGAGACGTATGAAATCCTTGATACCGACTTGGTTGTTTGGGTGATGGGTATTGCACTTAATCCTTTCAAGGAGTCTCATGTTGTCAGCACGGTTGGTCTCATACATAGCCATAAGTTGAACCATTGATGGTGGTGGACGAAGATTAGAAGGATCATCCTCATTCCTAGACCCATGAGCTTGAGCACGGGTGCGAGCTCGAGAAGTGTCACCCATCCTGTAAGAACAGAACGCGTTAGCCAAGGGTTTCAAAGACAAAAGACGTTGGATGTAAAACATGTCATCTCATCAAGCATGGTAGTATCAAAGCATACTAACGTATACACTGACCAGCCGACTTACAAACCATAACAATGGAGTGCTAAGATGTTATGCATCAAGTAGAAC
The DNA here is from genome assembly GCA_023614405.1 of Avena insularis. Lineage (NCBI taxonomy): Eukaryota > Viridiplantae > Streptophyta > Magnoliopsida > Poales > Poaceae > Avena > Avena insularis. Next base: position 316,148,028 of record CM042684.1, read on the forward strand.
TGAGACATCTTGATAACTCTGAGAATAGCAACCAGTTACGGAGTACTTAGAAAAACAACCATGAAGACACAATCCTAAACATTTGAGATTAGGGTAAGGAATGAAAACCTTTTCAAACCAAGTAGGGTAAGAAAACTCCAGCAATAGAATCACACCAGGGAAGGAGTAAAAAGAGGCCTAGTCAGCGTTTTTGCAAATAGTTTTCAACCTTTAAATAGTTTTGTCAACTTCTAGACTCAACATCGACCAATACTAGGGTTTCCTACAGGCAGTCCTACTCTGATACCAAAACCTGTAACACCCCCAGGATTAGGGTTAAACAAATGTAACATCCCAAATCTTTAATCAAGGTTAATCAAGATCCAAATCACCCAATTTAGGGTTAACAAAAACTTTTTCCATTTAAAATATGTAAGCATGCATATGAGTGTTGCATTTAAATAGGAGTTGTTTTGAAATGCCATGATTGTGTGCTCTAATGGTTGTAAAATGATTCTAAGATGAGTGCCACATCATCTAGATCATTACCAAGCAAAATCCAAAGAAAAAGAAAACCAAAAAGAATTAAAGAAAGGAAATGGTCACTTTTGCCATTTTAATCAACTAGCCCACTTTGGGTGTTCCTAGCACTCAATTTCAAACAGAAATAATGTGGATCATTGCACCCCTTGCTAGTACAAGTAGTGATGTACCAAGTCCCACTTTGTGATCTCCCCAAAACATTCAAACTCTAATTTTAAATGACATTTGAAAATGGGATCTAGTTCATATGTCTAGATCACCCTATTTCAAAAACCTCTCAAATGAACTTAATTTGAAAATCCCAAGCAACCATAGATGCTTAAGCATGTGACAAACCACTCCACCAAATTTCATTTCAAAATTCTAAATTTGAATTCTTTCGGCCATTTGGTCGAACACCTGGCAGGCACAGAACCAACACACTAGTCACTTCACTGTTGCTACAGGGGATTGCCCCCCAATTGCACCCCATTTAATCCCTCTGTCCCTCCTAGCTCTAACCAGGCCGAAACCAGTCCACCCCTTGTCCCTAGCAGCAGTGGAACGCCACCTCGACGCCATGCCCGCCGGCCAACCTTGCGAACGCCATAGCAGACCGCCAGCCCTTCTCCGCCACTCCAGGAAGCAAGGCGTGACCTCACCGCCATCCACGGTCCACCCCACGACCACTGCCATGCCCTAGACCATCAAGGACAAGCCCCGCACTTTCCTCTCTACGCCGCGCCAGAGCACGCCAGAGCACCATCAGCGCCAGCACGCCACACGCCACGCCCCGACACCAGACCGCGCGCACCGCTCCGCCTTGACCACCTCACCCTGGCAAACACGGCCGTACCCCGCCGCTCGACCCACACTCACCGGGAACCGCGTCGAGCACCGCCCCTATCTCCTAGAGCGCGCGACGCTCCCGACCGTTAGCCACCGCCCCTAGCATCGCCATAAAGCCATAGCGGACCGCAAGGCGGCAAGCCACCGTCCGCCTATGCTGCCCATCCCGATAGCATCCTGTATCATCGTCACCGATGAGCTCGATGTCGCCCCCTCGGTCCCTTCCTCAAGCCTATATAAGGAGGCCTTCCCCAGCCTCAATCGCCACACCATTCAACTCCCCTATCACCACCAATCCTTCCCTGCCTCTCGCTGGAGAAGCTATAGCAGCCAGCCGCCAGAATTTCACCGGAGGCAGTCGCAATAGAGGAGGAGACGGTACCGTCGATTTCATCCACCCAAGGAGCCGCCGCGGCCTCGCCTGAGTCTGCCGTCGTGCACCAATTTGATCGCCCCCATCGTCACGTTAGCTGGAGCCCTGGTAAGCCCCTAATCGACCCCCACCAAGCCTCTAGGGTTAACTCTCGCCGGTGACCTCTTCGTTGTCGACGATGAGCCACGACCGTTGATCTCTGTTCTAATCCTATGGTCCATATCGCCCTATACCATTTCGCGTGAGATGTACCGATGACATGTGGACCCCTCCTGCCAGCTGTCCTCTGCACCGCGGAGTGAATCTGGGCCGGCCCAATTAGTTTCCCGTGCTGGCCCTGTGATTCAAATTAGGAATTTTCTTTTTAGACATAGACTTAGTTCTATCCCTTAGTTTGAAAATCAATTCAGAGAGTTATACAAAACCAAATGAGTGATTCCAATTTTGTTGGAAAGCTAATAAAAATATCTATCCAAGCCCGTTGGATTTAAATCATTTAGAGTTATATATCTCTCCTAGTAAAAATAACAAGACAGAAGCTTTTGCACATTCAAACATTTTTATAAAATCAACCATAATAGCTTTCGAGTTGATTCCAACTCTCAAAAATCACATTTAACCATACCTATCCGAATATGTAATAAAATTAAGGTTTGCATGTAGTGACTTTGGACTAGTACCAAAATAATGCTATATAGGTATTTCTAGTCACTTTAAATCATTAAATATTAAACTTAAACTTATTAAAATGTGATCTAACATTTAATTCACATTCACATGCATTAGAATATGTGGTGATGACATGTGTACACATGATCCCATATTTTAATTGGAGAATATTAAATCTTAGTTAATTTCAATGAGTAGAAATTACTTTTCTCAAATAAAAAGAATGAAACTAGTGCATTAAACCTTGTGATGTGTGTGATGATACTAGATCATCAAATGTGTGCCTTAGTGTGCTCAGTAGACTAGTTAAGTATTGTTTGGTGATTGTGTATTCCGTATGTTTTTATAAACGATAGTACCGACCAAGTCTACGAGGAGGAGGAGTTCTACCAAGAGGAGGAGGAAGAGAATTTCAACCACTAAACCAACCAAGGAAAGCCATGTTTAACAATGCAAGCTAGACCTTGCAAGATAGCATAATACAAGATGACCTAAGCAAGATGCAATAGGCATGCTTGGTTATACCTTTTGACTTATACCTACTCCAAGTTTTATTTACAAGCTTTACTTTCTTTACTTTACTAAAGTTCTTTACCTTGTTTATAGGTAGCATAAAGAGTATAAAACTTGGCCTAGATAATTAGACTTAGATGTCATTCTATGGCATGAGATTGATCTTAGCACCCCACCTTAGTAAACACTCTTAACTTTGTAGTTTAGAGCTAAAAAAATGATCACCCTAGATGGGAATACTTGGTGAAAATGACTTATGAAAACCTTGGAATGATGAGTCATTCTATTGAGATGTTTTGACATGTTTTGAGAAACACAAATGGTTTATGATGATGGTGAAAACGTTGAGGCGTGAGCCTTAGCCCGTTTATAAAAACTGATGGTTGGGTTCAGATGCGATACCATTCCAATTTTACCATACAAGCACAATACCTGAATTGGGTAAGGCTTAGCCGGAAGTTTATATGCATTAGTATTAGTTCCCTCACGGGAGAGGTTTGAGCTGAGGCTAACTGTCAATGTTGTCCACCTATGCAGTGCCCATGATGACAGATGGTCATGGATGGGAGGCCAAGCTCATAGGAGAGGTGCTTATACTAGAGTTTGTAAAGGAAAGGTTATGTTTGATTATCTGCATACTAAGTATGATGATTCAGGGTTATCCCTGACAGATGTATCAAATTTTGTGGTGAAAGTGTACCACCTCTACAGAGTGTTAAACTATTCGAATAGCCGCGTCCGCAGTTATGGACAGTTGGAGTGGCCATACTGTTCCATTGTCAGATGTTTTCAAAATGACTTGTGACATGAATTGTGACATGACTTGACCACAACAGAGTTGTCACTATGATAACTAAGTTCCCACTTAGGTGTTTTCAAACTTTATCTTATCTTTCTTTGTTTCTGAACTCAGCTTAGGTTTCAAACTTAGCTTTACAAATAACTTAGAGTTTAGCATTTCCTACTACAACTATCTTACTTGTTAGTGGTAGTTTGCGAGTACTTAAAGAGTACTCATGGCTTTGTCCCTGGCTATTCCTATGCCCAGACTATGAGGAGGACTACCCTGAAGGAGGACAACAGGATGGCTACGACAACTAGGATCATCTCCCATCGTCAGCATTGCCTGTGACACTAAAGATGGACCCTACCGCTACCCTATTTATTCTGCTAATTGATTGTATTAAGACTAGATCATGAGATCCTTTATTTGTGTAAAACCTTATTATGGTTTGTAATGGATGATGTACTATGATATACAATCTGTTATGTCTCGAAAAAATGGTAATCCTGGGATTGCGATGTATGGCATAACAGGCATGTGGGATTAAAAATCCGGGTGTTGACAAGTTGGTATCAGAGCCATCCTGACCATAGGAGACCCTAGTTAGAATGGACGTCCGAACAAAAACTTAATTTCAAAAACCAAAGTGAGTATTTATGAAAACTATTTCCTCTCTTATCCTTGGGATTCTTTCTCTAAAAAAAATCATGTTCCTCCAAATCCTTACATTACTACATAAAATTTTGACACACTTGATCACTTCACTAACTTCTCCTCCTAAATTCTTATAGATGGAAGCTCAATACAGCAAGTTCTACCAGTTGGGCAACGGAGGCCAACTGATCTTCGAGAGGGATTTGGATTCACTGTCTGAGTACTTGGAGCGTCCGCATCCGGAATTCCTTGGAGCTCAACTCCCTGGACCCCGAGGAGGAGATTTACAATGGCTAGTAACTGCTGATCTTCGAGGCAAGATAGAAGCATCAATGTCCTAGAGGATTCAGTTCTCAGTGAGAGATAACAACTGGCTAGATGGATTAGCCAGGGCAATGATGAAGCTCCCGCTCGTATGTGTGCCCAGAGTGTCCACCTAATCTAAGGAACCCGCTTTGTTCACTATGCAAGGCGTGATTCCATGGGAATGCCTCTAGAGATGCCAAGTCAACCGGAGTTGAAGCACCAAGTGGAGAACCTCGACTTCCTACTGTATGACAAACAAAAGGAATTAGACAATGCTCGAGCCTACGCCAACCACAACCTTGCCATTGCCACCCAGAAGGCCCAAACTTTCTCACTGCTTGTCAAGGATCGTCAGTCACTTCACCGGCAACGCGAGAAGAAGGATCGCACCATCGCTCGTCTTTGCAAGAAGGTGGCCGACCTCGAGAAGACCATCCAGGAGCAAGAAGCTCAGCTTGCAGCAAAAGAAGAAGAAGAAGAAAAGAAGGTGAAGACATCCAGGGGGATATTCACTCATACCTTAGTGATGACAACGACTACTTGGAGGATGATGCCATGGACTTTACACCGACGATGATGACTCTGACTTCATCGATGATGAGTAGATGCACTAGAGCACTATCGTAGGAGTCAGAAGTATCGGTCCCATTGTATCTTAGCTCACATAATGGTTCTTAAAACCATCTGTTTTTCCTTTCATGTTGTGGTGTGTGTGTTTGTATCGTGTGCCTTGATTGAATGAATGAATGAATGAATGAATGAGAAGAAGTTAGTTTGCAAAACCTGAGTCAAACTCAAAGTTTTAGCTTCGAAACCAAAACCATGAACCTTAGAACTTTCCCTCTAACCCCATTATCTATCTCAATCTTCAGATGACTCGTGGAAACCAAGGAGGGAGTAGCTCATCACAGGACCCGATGTTGCAGATTCTGCAGATGCTAGTTTCGGACCGCGAAGCTAGTCGAGCAGAGCGCCAAGACAATCTAGCCACCCTGCAGCAGAACTCCCAGATGGCCCACAATAATCAGGGCCATGGAAATTAGGATCATCATGGATCCAAACTCAAAAACTTCCAGAATACTAATCCCCCTATCTTCAGCAAGTCTGAAGACCCGCTAGATGCTGATGATTGGTTACATACCATGGAAAATAACTTAGAAGTCGCAGGAGTGGATGCCAACGAGAAAGTTCTGTTTGCCACCCACTATCTGGCAGGAGATGCAAGAGCTTGGTGGAACAGCACCCGCACGATGAACCACGGTCAAGTGATGACGTGGGAAGCTTTCAAGGTCAAGTTCTGCCGCACCCATGTGCCGCAGGGTTTAGTCACCAGAATAAGAGATGAATTCAGAGAACTAAAGCAAGGCAGAATGACTGTAGTGGAGTACCGTGACAGATTTTTGTCCCTCGCCAGGTATGCACCGGATGATATCAACACTGAAGCCAATAAGAAGGAGAGATTCCTGAACGGACTGCATGATGAGATGTAGACGGTCCTCGTCAATATCTATTTCGAGGATCTCGAAGAGCTAGTAAACTCTGCCATTCAGATGGAAGGGAAGATTAATCAAGCAAACGACAACCGCAAACGTTGGATGATGCACCAAGCTGGGTCCCACAGTGCCTAGAAGTATCGCCCTAACCCGTCTACAGGATATACCCCACGGAACAATAGACCCCCAATGTCTCGTCCAAGCTACCCCGACCGTAGCGGAGGAAATGTGAAGACCGGAGGGAACAACAACAACAACCCCGGCAAGTCCAACAACTTCAACTGTGCACCGCCCAAGTCCAACAACAACAACAATACTGCCCCAAGGACTAGAAGCAATGTCGTGCCTATGGCAGCAAAAGACAAGTCTCAAATTACTTGTTTTGAGTGTAGAGTGAAGGGTCACTACTCCAATGAGTGTCCCAAGAAGATTGCCGCCACTACCAATGTGAATTCCCCAGCTCAGCAGCAACGCCGTGTTCAGCCCGGAAGAAGATTCACCCCTGGGAACCCGCACAACCGCAATGGCCGTCTCTTCCACATGAACGCCGAAGAAGCCCAAGAAGCGCCAGATGTCGTGCTAGGTATGTTTTCTGTTAACTCAGCATTAGCAAGAGTGTTGTTTGATTCTGGCATCACACTCATTTGTCACCGAAGAATTTGCATGCACTAGTAAGATTCACCCAACCAACTTGAAGCATGTCATGATAGTTCAAATCCCCGGTTCAACTACAAAAGCTAGAAAAATTTGCAGAGCTGTGCCTATCAGAATACATGGAATAGATTTTATGCCAACCTAATAGTACTTGGAACCAAAGGTTTGGAAGTAGTACTAGGAATGGATTGGATGTCCAAGCATAAAGGATTGATTGACTGTGCCAAGAAAGCCATCACCATGACCAGTAGCTCTGGAGTATCAATAGAGCATATATCTGAAACCTTGCCCCGTCAATTCAAGTGCAACAAGAGTCTAGCCCTACCCACCATAGACCAAGTCAGAGTAGTCTGTGAATACCCTGACGTATTCCTAGATGAATTGCCAGGTATGCCCCCAGATCGGGATATTGAGTTCATTATTGAACTAATTCCTGGAACCGGACCCATAGCCCAGAGACCCAATAGCATGAACCCATCAGAGTTAGTGGAACTGAAGAAGCATCTGGATGCTATGCTGGAGAAAGGCTTGATTCAACCAAGCGCATCGCCATGGAGATCGCCCGTGTTGTTCGTCAACAAGAAAGATGGAGGCAACCGTTTGTGCACAGATTACAGGAAGCTGAATGACGTCACAATCAAAAACAAGTACCCTTTGCCAAAGATAGAGGATCTATTTGATCAGTTGACTGGTGCCAATGTGTTCTCTAAGATTGATCTTAGGACTGGTTATCACCAACTTAAGATTCGTGCAACGGATATTCCGAAGACCAACTTTACTACTCGTTATGGATTATACGAGTACATGGTCATGTATTTTGGATTAACCAATGCCCCTGCTTATTTCATGAATCTCATGAATAAGATCTTTATGAGTTTTGTAGATAAGTTTGTCATTGTGTTTATCGACGATATCCTTATTTACTCCAAGTTAGAAGAAGAGCATGAGCAACATCTGAGAATCATCCTTGAAACCCTGAGAGAGCATCATTTGTATTCCAAGTTCAGCAAATGTGAGTTCTGGCTGAAATAAGTTGGATTCCTCGGACATATTGTGTCGGCAGGAGGAGTCGATGTTGATCCCGCCAAGATCAAAGATGTTGAAGAATGGGAAGCCCCAACAACTCAAACCCAAGTCTGTTCATTTCTCGGATTAGCGGGATATTACCGCAAGGTCGTGGAAGGATTTTCGAGCATCGCAAGACCAATGACCCAATTGTTGAAGAAGGACAAAAAGTTTGAATGGACCGACAAATGTGAAGCAAGCTTCCAAGAGCTCAAGAAGAGATTGATTTCAGCCCCAATATTGATTATGCCAGATATCAAGAAGCCTTTTGATGTGTATTGTGATGCATACAAGATTGGTCTTGGATGTGTGTTGATGCAAGAAGGAAAAGTCATAGCATATCTGTCCAGACAACTGAAACAACATGAGTAAAACTATCCCACCCATGATCTTCAGTTAGCAGTTGTAGTGTTATCCTTGAAGACATGGCGTCATTATCTTATGGGTAATCGCTCAGAGATTTACTCAGATCACAAAAGCTTGAAGTATATTTTCACTCAGAACGAGCTAAATATGAGGCAAAGGAGATGAATAGAGTTATTCAGGGATTATGACCTTGACATTCACTATCACCCCGACAAAGCCAATGTGGTAGCGGATGCTCTTAGCAGATTGACGTGAAGTCTAAACACGATGATCAAGGAGAAGCAACCAAGTTTGCATGAGGAGTTGGAGAAGTTTAGAACTGAGCTAGTTAACAAAGGATTCCTAGCTAGCATTGAACTTCAACCCACTTTGATTAGCCAAATCCAGGAAGCCCAGAGGGGAAATGAAAGTATCGACGGAATCAAGCATCGTATTGGTACAGGAAAGGTGCCTGGATTCACCGAAGACGAAGAAGGAGTTCTGTGGTACAAAGGACATATCTGTGTGCCCGCAGATTCGAAACTGAAACAAGTTATCATGCAAGAAGCTCATGATACTCTTTATTCTATCCACCCCGGAGGAACGAAGATGTATCAAGATTTGAAGGAGCAATTTTGGTGGCACAAGATTAAGAGAGAACATCGCCAAGTGTGATATCTGTCAAAGAGTCAAAGTGGAACATCAGAGACCCGCATGACTATTGCAACCAGTGCAGATTCCGGAATGGAAATGGGATTCTGTCAGAATGGACTTTATCACCGGTTTGACTACTTCTAGTAGGGGAAATGACTCAATCTGGGTCATAGTTGATAGTGTGTCCAAGGTAGCCCATTTTATACCTATCAAGACAACCTACCAGAGTTCGAAGCTAGCAGAGCTGTATATTGCTAGAATCGTCAGTTTGCATGGAACCCCCAAGACCATAGTATCGGATCGAGGAACCCAATTTACCTCGAGATTTTGGCAGAAAGTCCAAGAAGGATTAGGAACCAAGTTGAATTTCAGCACAGCTTATCACCCGCAGACCAAAGGACAGACTGAAAGAGTGAACCAAATACTAGAAGATATGTTGAGAGCTTGTGTGTTAGAGTATGGATCAAAATGGGAAGATTGTCTGCCTTTCACAGAATTCTCCTACAACAACAGTTACCAAGCCAGTTTGCAAATGTCACCATTTGAGTTCTTATATGGAAGAAAGTGCCGTACGCCTTTGAATTGGTCACAAGTAGGAGAGAGTCAGATTTTCGGACCCGACATCCTATGAGAAACCGAAGAGAAGGTTCACAAAGTCCGTGAGCACCTCAAGACCGCCCAATCCAGATAAAAGAGTTATGCTGACAAGAGACCTAGAGACCTAACTTTCAATGTCGGAGATTTTATGTATCTCAAAGTTTCGCCATTGAAGGGAACACAACGTTTTACTCTGAAAGGAAAGTTAGCCCCCAGATATATCGGACCCTTCAAGATTCTGAATCATCGGGGAGAAGTATCGTATCAACTGGAACTACCAAAAGAGATGTCCACCATCCATAATGTGATCCATATCTCGTTACTTCGCAAATGCTTGGAAGTGCCGGAGAAGACCGAAGTTTTCAAGAACATTGATATCAACAAGGATCTAACGTATCGTGAAGTGCCCATCCGTATCTTGGAGAAAGCTTATAGAAACACTAGGATCCAGAGTATCAAGTTTCTCAATATCCAATGGAGCAACCATACCGAAGAAGAAGCCACTTGGGAGCGAGAAGATTACATTAGGACTGACTTCCCAGATCTCTTTAGTTCCTAGTTTTCTTTCTTAAATCTCGAGACGAGATTTTGTTTAAGAGGGGAAGGTTTGTAACATCCCAAATCTTTAATCAAGGTTAATCAAGATCCAAATCACCCAATTTAAGGTTAACAAAAACTTTTTCCATTTAAAATATTTAACCATGCATATGGGTGTTGCATTTAAATAGGAGTTGTCTTGAAATGCCATGATTGTGTGTTCTAATGGTTGTAAAATGATTCTAAGATGAATGCCACATCATCTAGATCATTCCCAAGCAAAATCCAAAGAAAACGAAAACCAAAAAGAATTAAAGAAAGGAAATGGTCAGTTTTGCCATTTTAATCAACTAGCCCACTTTGGGTGTTCCTAGCACTCAATTTCAAACAGAAACAAATGTGGATCATTGCACCCCTTGCTAGTACAAGTAGTGATGTACCAAGTCCCACTTTGTGATCTCCCAAAAACATTCAAACTCTAATTTTAAATGACATTTGAAAATGGGATCTAGTTCATATGTCTAGATCACCCTATTTCAAAAACCTCTCAAATGAACTCAATTTGAAAATCCCAAGAAACCACAGATGCTTAAGCATGTGACAAACCACTCCACCAAATTTCATTTCAAAATTCCAAATTTAAATTCTTTCGGCCATTTGGTCGAACACCTGGCAGGCACAGAACCAACACACTAGTCACTTCACTGTTGCTACAGGGGATTGCCACCCAATTGCACCCCATTTAATCCCTCTATCCCTCCTAGCTCTAATCAGACCGAAACTAGCCCACCCCTTGTCCCTAGCAGCAGTGGAATGCCACCCCGACGCCATGCCCACCGGCCAACCTTGCCAACGCCACAGCAGACCGCCAGCCCTTCTCCGCCACTCCAGGAAGCAAGGCGTGACCTCACCGCCGTCCATGGTCCACCCCACGACCACTGCCACGCCCTGGACCACCAAGGACAAGCCCCACACTTTCCTCTCTGCGCCGCGCTAGAGCACGCCAGAGCGCCATCACCGCCAGCACGCCACACGCCGCGGCTCGACACCAGACCGCGCGCGCCGCTCCGCCTTGACCACCTCACCCCGCCAGACACGGCCGTACCCCGCCGCTCGACCCACACTCGCCGGGAACCGCGTCGAGCATTGCCCTATCTCCCAGAGCGCGCGACGCTCCCGACCGTTAGCCACCGCCCCTAGTATCGCCATAAAGCCGTAGAGGACCGCCAGGAGGCAAGCCACCGTCCGCCTATGCCGCCCATGCTGATAGCACCCTGTATCGTCGTCACCGACGAGGTCGCCATCGCCCCCTCGGTCCCCTCCTTGAGCCTATATAAGGAGTCCTTCACCAAACTCAATAGCCACACCATTCAACTCCCCTCTCACCACCAATCCTTCCCCACCTCTCTTCGGAGCAGCTCGAGCAGCTAGCCGTCAGAATTTCACCGGAGGCAACCGCAGTAGAGGAGGAGACGCTGCCATCGATTTCGTCCACCCTAGGAGCCACCTCGCCTGAGTCCGCCATCGTCCACCAGTTCGATCGCCCCCATCGCCATGTTAGCTGGAGCCCTGGTAAGCCCCTAATCGACCCCTACCGAGCCTCTAGGGTTAACTCTTGCCGGCGACCTGTTCGTCATCGATGATGAGCCACAACCGTTGATCTCTGTTCTAATCCTGCGGTCCATATCGCCCCGTACCGCTTCGTGTGATATGTATCGCTGACTTGTGGACCGCTCCTGTCAGCTGTCCTCTGTGCTGTGGAGTGAATCTGGGCTGGCCCAATTAGTTTCCCGCACTGGCCTATGATTCAAATTAGGATTTTTTTCTTTTTAGACTTAGACTTAGTTCTGTCCCTTAGTTTGAAAATCAATTCAGAGAGTTATACAAATGCAAATTGAGTGATTCCAATTTTTTTGGAAAGATAATAAAAATCTCTATCCAAGCCCGTTGGATTTAAATCATTTAAATTTATAGATCTCTCCTAGTAAAAATAACAAGACAGAAGCTTTTGCACATTCAAACATTTTTATAAAATCAACCATAGTAGCTTTTGAGTTGATTCCAACTCTCAAAAATCACATTTAACCATACCTATATGAGTATGTAATAAAATTAAGGTTTGCATTCAGTGACTTTGGACTAGTACCAAAATAATGCTATATAGGCATTTCTAGTCACTTTAAATCATTAAATATTAAATTTAAACTTATTAAAATGTGATCCAACATTTAAATCACATTCCCATGCATTAGAATATGTGGTGATCACATGTGTCCACATGATCCCATATTTTAATTGGAGAATATTAAATCTTAGTTAATTTCAATGAGTAGAAATTACTTTTCTCAAATAAAAAGAATGAAACTATTGCATTAAACCTTGTGATGTTTGTGATGATACTAGATCATCGAATGTGTGCCTTAGTGTGCTAAGTAGACTAGTTAAGTATTGTTTGGTGATTGTGTATTCCGTATGTATTTATAGACGATAGTACCGACCAAGTCTACGAGGAGGAGGACTTCTACCAAGAGGAGGAGGAAGAGAATTTCAACCACTGCACCAACCAGGGCAAGCCATCATTAACAATGCAAGCTAGACCTTGCAAGCTAGCATAATACAAGATGACCTAAGCAAGATGCAATAGGCATGCTTGGTTATACCTTTTGACTTATACCTACTCCAAGTTTTATTTACAAGCTTTACTTTCTTTACTTTACCAAAGTTCTTTACCTTGTTTATAGGTAGCATAAAGAGTATAAAACTTGGCCTAGCTAGTTAGACTTAGATGTCATTCTATGGAGTGAGATTGATCTTAGCATCCCACCTTAGTGAATACTCTTAACTTGGTAGTTTAGAGCTAAACCAAAAACTTGATCACCCTAGATGGGAATACTTGGTGAAAATGACTTATGAAAACCTTGGAATGATGAGTCATTCTATTGAGATGTGTTGGGGGGATAACCCCGGGTAGGGTCACTCCGGGGTATAAGGGCCGAGTTAGCCGAGGGTCGGCAAGGTCTAAACGGATGCTGGCCGAGTCACCTCAAGGCAGGCCAGATCACGGAGTAACCCAGACCAGGGGGGTCGCCTAACATTGTCTCGTCCGACTTAAGGAGTAAGTCGGAAACACTCGTCTAGCTTATATGCAGGAACAGGTGTGGCCGGATCAACTGTGATCCGGGTCCTCGCTTGGCTTCTAGGGAAGGAAGGAATCTCTCTAGTCAAAAAAGAAGGTCCGGTGCATACTGGATGAGCGAATAAATCAAGGGAAGGACCACCTGATCGTGGCCGACAAGGGTGACGACGCTCACGTCGACTGACGCGGGCGCCGCAGAGGCTACGTCGCTAAAGCAAGTGTGACGCGGGGGAAAAAGCATCCCTGTCGGGTTACTAATTTGGGAGGGGGCATATTCTTAGGAATATGCCTCCACGTATGCCCTAGGCCAGGACCGAACCACCACTATATAAGGGGGGTTAGGGTTCAGGTAGAGGGGTTGGGTTTTTTGGGGATACAGGACAAGGATAATTCTAGTTGGTTGAGCACTAGAGGATCTAGGGTTCTTGGGCTAGTTGGTAGGCAAGAGTAAGAGAGTTTCTTCTTCCTCCTCTTGTCAATACAGCTCGAGGAGCACTTGTAATCTTGGAGATTGAACATCAATACAAAGCTTCTGTGTAGAGAATCACTCTACTATCCCTCCCTGGATTCCCCTAGCGCATATTAGTCCCCACCTTTAGCCTATCCATGGCATCTGCCGTGACACCACCACGACAAGATGTTTTGACATGTGTTGAGAAACACAAATGGTTTACGATGATGGTGAAAATGTTGAGGCATGAGCCTTATCCCTTTTATAAAAACTGATGGTTGGGTTCGGATGCGATACCATTCCAATTTTACCGTACAACCACAATACCTGAATTGGGTAAGGCTTAGCCAGAAGTTTATATGCATTAGTATTAGTTCCCTCGCGAGAGAGGTTTAAGCTGAGGCTACCTCTCAATGTTGTCCACCTATGCAGTGCCCAGGATGACAGATGGTCATGGCTGGGAGGCCAAGCTCATAGGAGAGGTGCTTATACTAGAGTGTGTAAAGGAAAGGTTATGTTTGATTATCTGTATACTAAGTATGATGATTCAGGGTTATCCCTAACAGATGTATCAAATTTTGTGGTAAAAGTGTACCACCTATACAGAGTGTCAAACTATTCGAATAGCCACGTCCGCGGTTATGGACGGTTGGAGTGGCCATACTGTTCTGTTGTCAGATGTTTTCAAAATGACTTATGAAATGAATTGTGACATGACTTGACCACAATAGAGTTGTGACTATGATAACTAAGTTCCCACTTAGGTGTTTTCAAACTTTATCTTATCTTTCTTTGTTTCTGAACTCAGCTTAGGTTTCAAACTTAGCTTTACAAATAACTTAGAGTTTAGCATTTCCTACTAGAACTATCTTACTTTTTAGTGGTAGTTTGTGAGTACTTAAAGAGTACCCATGGCTTTGTCCCTGGATATTCCTGTGGCCAGACTATGAGGAGGACTACCCTGAAGGAGGACAGCAGGATGGCTACGACAACTAGGATCATCTCCCATCGTCAGCATTGCCTATGACACTAAAGATGAACCCCACCGCTACGCTATTTATTCTGCTAATTGATTGTATTAAGACTGGATCATGAGATCCTTTATTTGTGTAAAACCTTATTATGGTTTGTAATGGATGATGTACTATGATATCCAATCTGTTATGTCTCACAAAAATGGTTATCCTGGGATTGCGATGTATGGCATAACAGGCATCTGGGATTAAAAATCCGGGTGTTGACAATAAACCTCGGATTACCTTCTGAGATAAAATTAACTCCAACCTCAGAGACTCATAGTATATGATTCGGTAGCATTAAAGAACACAGGGATTCAACAGCATAAGTTTAAACTCTTAATAGAGTACGATATCAGATTATTACAAACTAGGGGTCGCAAACCCATCATTACACCAAACAGCAAAAGCAAATTATGTTGTTCTACACAACAAAAGTAACAAAGGGCCTAAGAGGCCATAAACATAAGGGACGTCCAACCCATAGTCCTCAGGCTGCTACCTGGGACCCCCAACTACTCGTCGATGTCAACGTAGAAGCCACCTTTAGTTGCAACTAGATCATCTCATGAAAAACAATAATAGCACAAGGCTGAGTACGAGAATGTACTCCGCAAGACTTAGATAACCTAGTATCTACATGCTCTGGCTAGAAAAGCTTTCTCTGGATTTTCTTTGCATAAAGCCAACTTTGTTTATAAACAAGAGAGGGAGAAGAAGCTCGTCTACACAGAATACTTTAAAAACAGGGTAAGAGAGCGATGACTCCATCTTGAACATCTGAACTTGTTAACCAAGTACATCTGAACTCCTCATCTAGGATCACCCCCTCGAACCCCCGAGGAAGCATCCTTAAGCACACATGGATCAGCAAGTTTTACTTATAGTTAATGTTAACTATGATCCTAGAATTCGGTCACCAAGCGTTCATAACCGTGAACACGGCTTTTCGAAAATATTTAACCCTGCAGGGGTGTACAACTTTACCCACAAGTACCAACCGACTCTTAATGCCAAATTATTAACCCTCTTCCTTGGAAGGCCGGCAGAGGGTGGTTGACCACGACCTTTACCTTGCTGACGCCGAGACCATGAGTCACGCCATAAGGAGGGTTCCGCCGTAATGGGTCAAATCCCGAAGCCGATCCCTAGAGATGTGAGGCGAGGTTGGTTTACCAGGGGCTCCATCGACCCCAAGTAACCCCATCCATGCTTACCTACCTGTTATGATGCACCTCCTTCACCTCCTCTTTCGAAAACATTTTCAATGCGTATGCCAAATGGAAAGCCCAAACTATATGACTCATGGAATCTACTAGGCAAGTTAGTTAGTCGAGGGGTTCCCAAGCCCCGTGTGGCTGTACGCTCGTCTCGGTTCCAAAGGCAAGAACTCGGTTCCTAGTGGTGGCGAGCATAGGACTACAAAAACCACACCCAACGTGGCCTCCCATGCAAGCCTTAGCATATTTATCGGTCACCAGTGATCATGTCTCCATCTCCAACCTTTCTAGATTCTTTGGCATCTCCGATTCATCATCATCGGGATTGATCACGCGTAAGTACTAAGCATGGCTAAGCTTAACCATCAAAGAAGCTCTAGAAATGCTCACATGCCAGACCTAGGTATGCTAGGAGCAGTGGATCAGGTATATAAGGCTACAATAGGGAAACTATGCAGCAGATATGTGACTCTAGCTACTGACAAATGACCACATTGGAATCGTGTGCAACATAGCGAGAAATTAAATACTTTGTAAAACATAGGTTCAGAATGATAGGCTACGCTTGCCTTGTCCTTTAGTAGACAGATATGGATCTTCGGTATCGTTGACTTAGGTATCGTGCTCGGATCTTATCGAGAAGAAGCAATACCAGAAAGAAAGGAAACAATCAATATCTCGAACCATGCAATGCACAAGCACATGAATGATATGACAGATTAGAGTTATCATGGCAACCCTAGGATTAACATCGATTTAAATGGGTTCGGAGTGCCGACGGCTTGGCATTCCATCGATCCCATATGCAATTAGGGAGGCTTCGATGTTCCTCTAAATAACTAGGGTTTAGGTTGATCAAAAATTCATGATTGTATTTTTAAAGTCTATATCTCATTTTTCTGAACATTTTGATATATTATTCATATTTTTCTGATTAAATATGAATTAGTTATGAATTTTATAAGATTATAACAATTTCTAGAATTATTAAAACAATTTAAAAAGATTTACTGCGTCACACTGACGTCATCTCGGGGTGGGGGTTATTTCCCACTAGTTCTATGGCTAGCCACAGTGCCTGACTGATGGGCCCCGTGCCACATCAGCAGCCACGTTGGCGGAGCTTGGTCGACGCCCACGTCAAGGCCACGCGGGCGCCACCTCAGCACCACCTGGGCTCGCTGGCGAGGGGAGGTAGACGGTGGTCGTTGCCGGTGATCTAGGTCACTCTAGCACGCGTGGCTAGGCTCACTAGAACAAGCAGAGCGAGGCAAACCTTAAAGGGGCGGCGCCACCTGGAGTTGGTCACCGGAGACACCGGCATGGCGAGGAGCAGCGGCGGACAACGGCGGTGACCGACGCTAGGACAAACCAGAGGGAGAGAAGGTCTGCAGGGTGGCTCGTTAGAACCAGAAGCTTACCTTGGAGCTGAAGGGGCCGACGACGAGGCACGAGGTGGATCGGAGCGACGACAAGATCGACGGCGGAGCTTGTCGGGATCTGAGAAGAAGACGTCGATGGCGGTGATTAGGGGAGCCCGGGCTCGATTCTATCGGTGGGAAGGAAGCTAGTGGCGAGGCGGAGCTCTAGGGACCGACGAGGGGCCATGGGGAGGCCGGAGATGGCGGGGCAACCCGGCGGCCGGAGTTAGGGTTTTGGCCCGCTGGGAGAGAGCGAGAGAGAGGCATGCGCGAGAGGGAGAGGATAGGGTCGGGACAGGGCATCATGGCAATCTTATCCCCTCTCCAGCTGCGACGGATGGCGATGAGTGAGCGGCACGGGTCGACGGTGCGGGCGGCGATAGCGAGCTTCTCTGGCGTCGCCGTCGAAGACGACGAAGCGGGGAGAAGGCCGAACCGGTACGGGGCCGGGGAAGGCTACAAATGGGCCAAAGTGGGCCACGAAAAGAGAAGGGACGCGGCTGGAAGCCGGGCTCCGGCCTTTTTCCCTCTCTGTTATCTTTTTTTACAGAAAACGTTTTTCCATTTCTGTTTTCTTTTATCCCTTTTGTGTTTGAATTTCTTTTCTGTTTTGAACTATTTCAAAAATACCAAAAGGTTTGCAATATCCAAAATAATGCAGGGACCCCTTTATACTACCTAGGATCCACATGTTTTGGTGATTTTTGAAAAACAAAACCATTTGAAATGGAATAGAGGTTAGAAGGAAACAATTTAGGGATTAGGGTTTTTATCCCCTCTTGTCTCCAAAACACAACAAGAATGCAAAAGGTTCATGCATGCTTATGCTCTTAAGTACTAATTACATATAGCACAAACTTGGGTTGTTACACTTAGTAACATAGTCAACAACAATAATAATATGAGTAGAACCTTTTGAAGGGGGAAAAGGACCCATAACTCAAATCCCCAACAATCAAATGGTTCCATAACAAGAGAGTAATTCATAGGCATTTCATTGCGTCTAGAAATATTACCAACTCGTTGACATTCTTCACATCATAAGACAAATTTTCTTGCATCTTTAAAAAGGGTAGGCCAGTAAAAACCTGATTGTAGAACCTTTTGTGCGGTTCTATCTCCTGCATGATGTCCTCCATAGGCACTACCATGACATTTACGCAATATATCCTTTTGTTCATATTCTGGAACACATCTTCGCATAATACCATCTACTCCCTCTTTATATAAATGTGGGTCATCCCAAAAATAATGCCTCAAATCGTAAAAGAACATCCTTCTTTGCTGGGCTATAAAAGTTGGAGGCAAATACTTGGAAACAATAAAGTTAGCATAATCATCATACCAAGGACTCTCTCGCGAGCTTACCCCTACTGCAGCCAACTGTTCATTTGGGAAACTATCATTAACAGGCATAGGATTAAAAGAGATGTTTTCCAATTGAGATAAATTATCAACAACAGGATTTTCAGCACCTTTCCTATCAACAATATGTAGGTCAAACTCTTATAAAAGCAACACCCATCTAATAAGCCTAGTATTAGCATCTTTCTTCGTCATAAGGTACTTAATAGCAGCATGATCAGTATGAATGGTAACTTTTGAATCAACAAGATAAGGTCTAAACTTATCACAAGCAAAGCCAACAACTAAGAACTCTTTTTTAGTAGTAGCATAATTCTTTTGAGCAGCGTCAAGAGTCTTACTAGCATAATGGATAACATTTAACTTTTTATCTATTCATTGCCCAAGAATAGCACCTACAGCAAAATCACTAGCATCGCACATGATTTCAAAGGGTAAGTTCCAATTAGGTGGTTGGACAATAGGAGCGGTAGCTAAAGCTTTCTTTAGAGTTTCAAAATCTTCCTTACAATCATCATAAAAAACAAAGGGTACATCCTTTTGGAGAAGATTAGTAAGGGGTTTTGATATCTTGGAGAAATCTTTAATAAACCTTCTATATAAACCAGCATGACCAAGGATACTATGAATACCTTTGACGTCTCTAGGACAGGGCATTTTCTCAATTGCTTCAACTTTGGCTCTATCAACTTCAATGCCTCTTTCGGAAATTTTATGTCCAAGGACAATTCCTTCATTGACCATGAAGTGGCATTTCTCCCAATTAAGAACAAGATTAGTTTCTTCACATCTATGCAAAACTTTATCAAGGTTATGTAGACAATTATCAAAAGAAGTTCCATAGACAGAAAAATCGTCCATGAATACTTACACAATTTCCTCACAAAAACCATGAAAGATAGCAAACATGCATCTTTGAAAAGTAGCAGGAGCATTACACAAACCAAAAGGCATTCGCCTATAAGCATAGGTTCCATAAGGACACGTAAAACTAGTTTTTTCTTGATCTTATTGTTTAACAGCAATTTGAGAGAACCCAGAGTATCCATCAAGAAAGCAAAAATGGGTATTTTTAGACAACCTTTCTAACATTTTATCAATAAAAGGCAGTGGGTAATGATCTTTCTTAGTAACTTTGTTAACCTTTTTGAAGTCAATGCACATCCTATAACCTACTACTATTCTTTGGGGGATAAGCTTATTATTCTCATTAGGCACAACATTAATTCCCCCTTTCTTAGGGACACAATGAACAGGACTAACCCATTCCTATCAGCAATATGATAAATAATACCAGCATCAAGGAGTTTTAATACCTCATTTCTTACCACTTCCTTCATCTTAGGATTTAAACGACGTTGATGTTCTACCACTGGTTTTGCATCGGGTTCTATATTGATAGCATGCTGACATATAGTAGGAGAAATCCCCTTTAAATCATCAAGGGTATAACCCATAGCTCCTCGGTGTTTCTTCAATACTTCCAATAATCTTTCCTCTTCCTTCCCTCAAAGTTTAGAAGTAATAATAACATGATATATTTTCTTATCATCAATGTAAGCATATTTAAGATCATCAGGTAAAGGTTTCAGATCAAAAACGGATCCTTTTTAGGTCGCAATGTGGTTCCCAAATCTTCCACAGGCAAGTTATGCTTAAGCATCTTAGGTTGACGACGGAGAATCTCATCAATCTCATTTCTTTCTTCCATGAAGATCTCACTTTCGTGGTCTTCCATAAATTGCTGCAAAGCATTGTTAGGAGTAAGAGAAATAGAAGCCAGTTGTTCAACTCTAAAATCCTCATTAGGAGTTTCATTTTCATAAGCAACTTTAGCAAATTTCGAAAAATTAAACTCATAATATTCCCCATCAAATTTAGTTAAAATTTTATCCCTTTTACAGTCTATAGTGGCTCCACACGTGTTCAAGAAAGGTCTACCAAAAATGATAGGTTAGGTTTTACTAGCAGCTGAACCAAGTACTAGAAAATCAGCAGGATATTTAATCTTACCATAAAGAACTTCCACATCTCTTACAATACCAATTGGAGAGATGGTCTCTCTATTTTCAAGGTGAATAACCACATCAATTTCTTCTAGTTCCCATGGACTAATTTCATGCATAATTTCTTTGTAAAGCTCGTAAGGAATAACACTTGAACTTGCACCAATATCACATAAACCATAATAGCAATGATCACCAATTCTAACAGAAAGCACAGGGACACTAGATTTTCTAGTTCTATTAGGATGTGAGACAATATTAGAAGCATCCTCACAGAAGACAATGTGTCCATCCTCTACACTTCTAGTGACAAGGTCTTTCACAATTTCTACTGCAGGTTCAATGTTTATTTGTTCATCAAGCTTTACAGCTCTCTTTGTACTTTTATTAATTACACTAGTTATCATAGAGTGCTCCTTTACCTTATCCGGGAAATGTATTTTCTCGATATAAGGTTCAGGTAAGATACGATCAATAGTACAAACTTCAGTACTTCTAGAAGGAACACAATCAACAATATCTTTATATGGTGCATGATACTTGTTCCATTCTCTTTTTGGAATTTCAATATATGAGGCAAAATCCTTAAAACAATTTGCAATAACTTGAGAGTCTAGACCATAAGCATTACTAATATTATGAAAGTCATCAGTTTCCATAAAAGATTTAATGCATTCATAATCATAATTTATACCTAACTTTCTTCCTTTATCATTCTCCCATACTTCAGCATTGTCTTGAATACAGTCTAGAAGATCCCATTTAGCTTCTTCTTCCATGTGTGTAAATGATCCAGCACAAAAAGCATCCAATAGATCCTTATCATGAAGACAAAGTCTTGCATAAAAGTTATTGATAATAATATTGTTAGGGAGCTCATGAATAGGACATTTGAGCATTAGTAACTACAATCTCCCCCAAGCTTGAGCTGTACTCTCTCCATCACGAGGCCAAAAGTTGTATATTTGATTCCGATCTTTATGAATCTCACTAGGAGGATAAAATTTTGAATAAAAGAGAGGTACTACTTCCTCCCATTCAAGAGCTTGACCATTCTTCAGCAGCTTGTACCATTCCTCAGCTCTTCCTTTCAGTGATAAGGAGAATAACTTCTTCTTGACTTGATCTATTGTAATACCTACACACTTGAACAACCCACACAATTCGTGTATAAAGAGAAAATGATCACCGGGATGGACAGTTCCATCTCCAAAATAGTAGTTATCCATAACACGATCAACAATTCTTGTAGGTATCTTATAAGTATCATTTTCAGCAGGTGGAGGTTCATCTACTACGAAATAAGAAACTAAGTGAATTATCCATATTGAAATAATGTAACTAACAGAAATAAACAATACTCATAGTAGAAGTTTCCTTTACCAATTCCACCCTTCAATAGAGCTTCACTCCCCGGCAACGGTGCCGGAAAAAGTCTTGATGACCCACAAGTATAGGGGGTGTATCGCAGTATTTTCGATAAGTAAGAGTGTCGAACCCAACAAGGAGCAGAAGGTGTTGATGAGTGGCTTGGAGTAGGAATTCTCTGTAAATACTTAGCAAACGGATTTTTAGGGGGTTTTGATAATGCATATAAATAAAGTGCGAGTAAATAAAAGACAATAATAATGAATGCAGCAAGTGGCCCAATCCTTTCTTTAGCAAAGGACAAGACGGTTGTATTACTTAAGATGACCAAAAATTCTTGAGGACACATGGGAATATTGTCAAGTGCTTTTGCTTCATATAGTTGATTAATCTTCTTTAGTTTGATAAGTGTTGTGTGGGTGAACCTATGCTAATAAACTGCCCTTCCTAGGACTAATACATACTTGTGATTATACCCCTTGCAAGCATTCGCAACTACAATAAAGTAATTATGATAAAAACCTAACCACAGCCTTAAACCCTGAGATCCTACACTCCCTTGTGCAAAGGTTTCCTAACGGAGGTTCAGGTTTATGTCACTCCGGCAACCCCTATGATTAGTATCCAAATACACAATGCATTACCCTAGGCCGATAAAGGTGAAGTATCATGTAGTTGACGTTCACATGACACCACTAGAAGAATAACACCACAACTTAAATATCAAACTATTGAATCTTTCTCAACACAATTCCACTACTAACAACATGACTTCTCCCATGTCCTCAAGAACTAAACGAACTACTCACAAGACATCATATGGATCAAGATCATAGATGAAATAATGATAAGTAACAATATGAACATGAACGATAATTCAATGGTTCCACTAAATAGCATCAACTACAACGTGTAATCAACACTGGGAAAGTTTCCCCTAAGAACTATGCAAGATTCAACTCAATTGTTACAGCGGTATGAAGTGGTGATGATGGTGCTAGTGGAGATGATGATGATGATCCTGATGAAGTCTAGCTTGATGGTGGTGTTGATGGCGATGATCTCCCCTCTCCAGGAAGGAATTTCCCCGACAGATTTCTGCCTGCTAGAGAGCTCTTTATCTCTCTGTACTTTTCCGCCCCGTAGAGGTGGCGGAACCTTTCTATCACCGCTCCTCCAGTCTTAGGGTTTCGGGAGGATTATATAAGCCAAAGAGCAGAGCCAGAGGTGGGCCAGAGTGGCCACACCACCTAGTGGTGCCGCCTAGGGTGGCCCACGCCAGGGGGTGGTGTGGGCCCCCTGTGGCCCATCTCCGCTCCCCCTTCTGGCTTCCTTTGTCTTCTGGAAAAATAGGATTTTCCATATATTTTCCGGGATTTTCTTATCTTCGTGAATTTTGCCTCCAAATAGTGCCTTTCCATCAGAATCCTAACTTCAGCGGTCCATCCTCCAAAAGTCATCAACCATGCAAAAACAGATGAAATAACATAAGTATCATCTCTTAATATGAAATATATCGATGAATAATAGTAAATTATGATATAGAATAGTGATGCAAAATGGACGTATCAGTGGTTTTTGTCGTTCCTTCGTTCGTCGTTGCCATCGTTATGGCAAGGCTCAGCTGGATGGCTTGTTTGTCTAGGAGGTGGCATTCTTTGTCGGTTCTGCTCCCGACGTCGTGCTTCATCTTCTTCCATGTGGTGTTCTGACTTCCACCGGGGAGGTTGCTGTGGAACTCTCACTCTACGGCTGGGGCAATGTTGTTCCAGCCGCGTGTGGTTCTGTGCAGTTGTACTAAAGAGCCAATTCTTGAGTATGTATCATCCTGAGGCTCGGTGTGGTGGTGCCGATACGGTCCCTACGGGGCCTTATGTCATGCTGCCGAGCCATGTCCGTGCGGCATTGGTCGGATTTGCAGACCAGTTTTCCACCGAAGGACGTGGCGGCCTTCTGTTGCTCTAGGCCCTTGTTGAGTACTGCTACACTTATCCGGACCTGCTCTGGAGTTGGATTATTTGACAGGATATCTCAGGCCATAGTAGTATTTTCTACTGGCATGTTGTACACCTGGTTTCCCTTGCTGTCGATTTGAGGCTATTCTAGACTATTTTAGCTTTGTTCCCATCAAAGAGAGTTTTACGAACTTCCGGATTTTTGTTGGCCAGTTCAGGGCTGTTCTGGGTCTTCTGATGCTGTAGGGAGTTGTACTATCCTACTTTCGCAATACGCCGTTTCTCCTTGATGAGATGAGTTGCTTCATCTAAGAGCACCTGGTGATGCGCTTCTAGGGCTTGGGCCTTTTCCTCCAACTCGTCTGGTGTGAGATCCGAGGTGGTTGGGATCAGTGTTATGAGTATGTCTCCGAGAATTTCACGAGCACCAGGGGTAACCACGTGTCCATCCACCAGAGTCTTTTTCGTTTCTTTGAGGATTAGAGCACCGTTTGAGTCTACCTCGTATTCTTCAGCAACTGTCTCCGAAGCCGGAGGATCTTTGGCCAGAGTCTTCTTCTTCTTCTTTGCCTTGTTAGCCTTATTGGCACCCGTAGCAAAGACGGTTTTGGGTCCGATTCCTAGAGTCAAGCTTCTATTAGTACTCTCGGACATCTGGACATCCAGTTTTTCTCCGAGATCCATATCATCTTGTGGTCCGGGAGAGATTTAGTCGTATCTCTCATCCATACTATTGGAGGGACTCAGATCCAGTCTCCTCTTCAATTTCTGCTTCAAATGAACATAATTCTGCCGACGTCATAGAATCTTCTAGGGAGGCCGATGTGTCGGTGTTTGTTCCAATTGTGTCCAACACCGAGTCATTGTCATCTCCAGCATCGGCAAAGCCGGATCAAGAGCCAACATATCCAACAAATTGCGATACATGCGCTCTGAAAGTAATTGCGGTATTCTTCATTAGCTTCCTCGAAACTTTTGATGATCTTGAGGATTTTATCCATACTAGCATTGCCACGGAGCATCATCCACCTTACTGTATGCCTTAGAAGCGATAGTCCTATTCCAGCATCGGTAGAGCTGGATCCAGATTTATTGTTGCTTTGATCTTCCTGAGATTCAACCTCCCGAGGGAGATCTTCTGCAGATCCAATCGTCTCCACGTTCTCTGCTTCAGGGGCGGGCTGGGTGGGATTAGGGATTTCTGAGATCCGAAACTCTGTCACCTCCGTAGAAAAATCAGATCCAGAACTTTCTACAACCTCTATCATAACCGCTGTGGTGGGTTGGGCAGGTTCAGTGAAATCGAGGTAAACACCAATCTCACCAAAAGACATGATTGTGTAGATGGGCACGGGCTCCCTATCCAGAATCCAAGTCTCATCAAGGAGGACGAGAGGGACGTCCCTGGCGTAGATAACCTGACCGACAGCAATTGTCTCGTCAATTATGATCAGCATAGATTCCACCCGGAACGCAGCTCCAAAAGTCACTTGCCCCACGGTGGACGCCAACTATCATTAGATAGAAGACAAGTACGCCATGAGGGGGTCTTTAGGGCGTCGGGAAGTATGGAATGTGAAACGTATGGTTGTCCGAGATGGTGAGCACTCAAACGTACCTAGGTTTGAATCCGTCTGTGGTGGATGGATCCTACTCCTGTTAGCAATCCAGTAATACGGCACAGCCATAAGTACAGATTACAAGAGAGGTTTCGCCTGTGCGAGTTGAGGTTGTGATTGTTGATACCCTAAAGGCCTATCCCTAGGACGGCTTATATAGTCATCCGGTCCTAGGGTTACAGGAGAGTCCTATCCGGCTATGATACAAAGTCGGTTACATAGTACATCTTGGACTACAAGTATTCCTACATGGCTAAGTTGGTAAGTTTTCTAGGAATTCCCATAGCCGGATGGGCTTCCAACTTCTCTCTCTGACTGGGTCGCATGTGAAGCATAGCTCTAACCCGAAAGTGGGCCACCCTGGTTAGCGAGTCACAGTGGGTATACCAGGAAAGCATATCCCCAACACAAGCAATGAAAGATCAAATGAATAACGAGCTTGTGACTTCCCATGCAAATCCCACGCACATCTTAATAGAGCAGGTTCCCTCCCTTTGGCATCGAGACACCAGAAAGGGAGAAGGAGAAAGTCTACATGCCCCAACTGGATCACTCATCATCCTTGTCCTCCTATACTTCATCGGAGCACTCCTTTTAACCTTGGGCATCATCCGCAGCAGGGCCCTTGCCATGGAGATAAGAGGATCCATAATCCTCAAGCACACGCCAATCAACATGACCTTGAGCCCAAGAACCATAGGAGAGAGTGCAAGAGGGTGGTTGCTGAGCTGATCCTGATCCTTCAGCGTCACTATCATCCCACTGGTCCAACTTCGGTAGAATCTTCTTGTACCTCTTGTATGCTTCATACCGTCCCTTGAGAATATCAATGTTCATGCTGAGGAGCATACTTTCCCAAAAGGTGGTCTTCTTCACTTGCTCCCTAACATACTCACGAGAAAGCGGTGGCATCCGAGCATTACTGGAATTCTTCCTCCTAGCCCGAACGGGGCTGGCAGAAGGAAGGTTGTCCTCCTCATCCTCTCTAATCTCATCATCACTGGCTGGCATGGGAGCAGAATATCCATGAGGATATGCTGTGGTAGTAGGAGCCTTTTGCTGCAACTGGAGACTAGCATACTCGACAAGAGGAAGAACCATAAGCGGGAAAGGCAAGTTCATCTTCATGAAGTAGGAGAGCACAAGAATATTGTGAGCATAGGTGGGAGTCTTCTTCTCAGTTAAATTGATGGCCATCTCCATGAAGATAAAGTACATGCCATCGAGTGGAGTGGCAGGAGCTTCAGGACCCTCGAGATACACGGAATGAGCAAGAGCCATGAGAGGTACCAAACCTTAACGAATAGTGTCAATATTACCCGCTTGAGGATATATATTCTCACGGAACATGCGAAGCGCAATGTGGAATGGTGGCTTGAGGTTTCTTGCTTCACCAATAACGCCAGTTTTGGAGTAGAGAGGTGCAAGAGGCTTCTTCTTATACTCAAGGCCGGTAGTCTCATGTATGCGAAGACCAACCAGTGCATCCTTTCCTTCAAATCGATACTCTAAGACCTCGGCAAATTCAATGAAGTTAGACTGACAACAGACCTCGCCAGTGATCCAAGTCATAGGGATCTTGTTCCCTCCTCCGAACATGAGAGCGGCAAAGAACTGATGCACAGTATGAATGTTGTAGTCCTACTAAAATCCCATGAGATGATGCATCCCAAGATTCTAAGTGATCCACAGAGCATTGGAGACACAGAACTTGTTGTTCATAAAGGCAAAGTCAAGGGGACGCTACGGGCACACATGCTTCTTCACGTACAGGCGAGCATACACATCAGTGATGATCAAATACTACTCACGCCTCCAAACAACGACTATGTGGTGTAGGGGTTCCGTGTATGAAAACAATATTTTTTACTCTACGCCCCTAAACCCCTGATGTTGCCAGGACCTATCTATTAGTAATACAGTAACGGGAGGGGCTTTTCACTAACTTACCCTTGAAGACCGAAAAGTGTTGTCAACGCTCAGGAGAGCATGGTTGATGTAGACGAGCCGAAGCCGACCTCAAGGTTGTGATGAAGTCCTTGCGCTCCTGTGGCTCCAATGACTTGAGTTCCTCAAGTGTGACACCTCGCGGGGAGTTACACACGTCCAGTGCCTGACGATGACTCCCGCTTCCCTAATCCAGCAGCAGTTGCAGAAGTAGATCTCCTGGATCCGAATCCCGCAACGCAACGACGCTCCGTGGTGAAGATGTCTCTCGTTCACGCAGTCCGAACTTGGGGACCACGGTCATGAGAGAGAGAGAGAATATCAATTGGAGGTCCTCCCAAAAGTGAGAAGACCTTTATTGAATACTGTGTGTGTTTATCTGGCCAAATACCCCCACTATATATAGGGGGAGGGGAGGTACTACCTCCCTCAAAGTCCCGGGGTGGGACTAAAGGAGAGGAGAGGGGGAGGGTGGCGCCACCGGCCACCCCCATGGGCCCTGCATGGGGGGGGGGGGGGCTGGCCTACTAGGGCACCGGCCACCCCCTCTGGCCCTCTGGCCCTTCTCCCTCTCACCTTTCCCTAATGGGCCCTCTTCCCTCTGGAATTGGCCCATTAAGCCTTTTGACCTTTAAATTGATTTTCTCTTTTATTAAATAATTATGAATAAATGATTAAATTAATATTTAACATTCATTTATATATTATTCAATCTCCGTGGTTATGGAACACCTTCCACCTCCACTCTGTACATCCTCTGGACTTATCAAAACCCTTCCGGTTTTCTCTCTACTATTCTTCGACGATTCTTCTGATCCTATAAACACTATCTAAGCATCATCAAACCCTTAAGCGTGATACCCTATGGTTCGGGAACACTCCTGACACGGTCGGGCACTCTCGGACCAATGATCAACAAAGGGACCTGGATGGCCATGTGATCCCTCTGTTCCACGAAGATCTTTCGTCGTTTGAACCGGGACAGTCGTGTCTTATTCCCTTTGTCTCTCGATACTTTCATTGCCCGAGATCTGATCAATGACATCACCATGTCGTGTTCAATCTCGTTACTGAACTATGCTACTTGACTCGTTCTGACAAGTGATATCCCTGTGATCAAATCACACGCTGCGCAGCTATTGGATAAAACTTCTTCGAGTGGGCCCTTGAGTATCTTTCCATCACATGGATGGACAAATTCCGCTCTTGACATATATTACCAGATGGCGCTTGATGCTATCTAAGCACTCTCAAGAGATAGTGATTGATATAGCCTCACGGTCTAAGGAATAGTCTACGAGGATCCATTTCTAATCATCGTAACTTGAACTCCGTGACATGATCGGGTCACGATGATTAGGTTGGGTATTGGTTCATCATCTCATTCTCAGAATGAGTTTACTCCATTTCTAGCTGGCATAAATGCCACATGATCAGGAAACATGATCATCTGTTGACCAATGAACCAGTGACTAGAGTTTCACTAGGAACCCCTCATTGTTTGTATATCACACATGTATTGATGTTTCCACTCAATACAGTTATAGCATGATATAATACTTAATCATAAACTATATGAAATATGGTAATAGTCCTTATCACTATTTTCTCTAGGGCATATTTCCAACAGTCTCCCACTTGCACTAGAGTACAAATAAACTAGCTGCATTTGTTCTTAATCATTGGCACCATATCCGGTACTGTTGGGGATATACTTTTTGGGTATCCTCACTGTACCTCACTGACCAGGGTGGCCCACTTCGGGTTAGAGATTTGCTGCATGGGCGGCCCAGTCAGGGAGAAGAGACGGAGTCCAGTCCGGCTACGGGAAGGCCTAGAAGACTTACCGACATAGGCCCACAGTGTTACTTGTAGTTCAAGATGTACTCTGTAACCGACTCTTAGTCGTAGCCGGATAGATCTCTCATGTAAACCCTAGGCCGGATATCTATATAAGCGACCTAGGGAGAGCCTTTAGGGCACCCTCACAATAGTCTACAATCTCAACTCGCATAGGCGAAACCCTTGTAACCCATATTCTTGCTCTGCTGTATTATTGGATTGCTAGAAGGACTAGGATCCGTCCAAAGCCAGCGGATTTGAACCTGGGTAAACTTGTGTGCTCACCGTCCTGGAATACCGTACATCTCACACCCCTCTCTTCCACACGCCTCGAGGACCCCCTCATGGCGTACTTGTGATCAATCCGACGACAGTTGGCACCCACCATGGGGCAAGTGAGCTTCGGATCTGCGTTCCGAGCGGAATCTGCAAGAATCGGAATCGGCAAGACTATCACCGTCGGTCGCATCCTCTACGCCAGTGACGTCCCTCTCATCGTTCTCGAAGGGACCTGGATTTCGGCTAAGAAGGTCGTGACTGCTTACACCATTATGTCTTTCGGCGAGATCGATGTGTACATCGGATTCGCTGAACCTGTCCCACCCACCCTAGCGGTAATGATAGAGGCAGAAGAAATTTCGGGGTCCCCTTTGTCCGTGGAGGCGGCAGAGTTCCGGATCTCAGAAAACCCTAATCCCACCCAGCCCGCACCCATTGCGGAGATAGTGGAGAAATCTGAGCCTGAAGCAGACCTCGTGGTTCAAGTCGAATCTGGAGTGGATCTCCCTAGCGAGGCCGAATCCTAGATCGATCTACCCGCTGAACTCAAAATCCAGGAGGATCACAACAACAACCTTGGTTCTGGCTCTGCCAACACCGGAACAGATCAACCTTTCCTGAGGCACACGTTGAGGCGCATGATGATGCAAGACGCAAGCGTGGATGAGGTTCTCGAAACCATCAAGATCTTCGAGGAAGCCCACGAGGAAAGCCGCGACTACCTCATGACCCACACATCACACTTCGTCGGATACGTTGGATCCGGATCCGGCTCTGCCGATGCTAGAGACAACACTGACTCGGTGCTGGAGGCGATCAGAACAGACACCGACTTACCCGCATCCTCGGATGACTCGATGATGTCGGCAGATTTCCGAAAGTTCACCGCGGAGTATGAAGAGGAGTACAACTCCAAGGCTGCAGAAGAAGGAGAAGGCATGGATGAAGGATCCGGGGAAAACTCTCCCGAAGCGCATGATGACATGGACATCAAAGATAATACCGAGGTCTAGATGTCCGAAAGTACCGATCAAAGCTTGACTCCGGGAAATGGACCAAAAGCCGTCTTTGCTACCGGCGCTGCCAAGAAGGCAAAGAAGAGAAACAAGAAGAACAAGACCCCAGCAAAAGAACTTCCAGCAAAGGAGGTGATTGCCGAGGAATAGGAGGAAGACTCAAATGGAGAACTTATCCCAGACGAGCCCAAAGAAGATTAGGTGGATGGACACATGGTCACCGCAGGTGCCCGTAAACTCATCGACGCTGCATTAACCACACCTATCCCTACTGTAGCAGAACTAACTGCTGCGGAATTGGACGAAAGGGCCCAAGCCCTAGAAGCACGTCAGCAAGTACTCCTGGATGAAGCTAAAAACATCGAGGAAGAAAAGAAACGCATGGCCAAGGCAGAGAAGCTCATCTCTCTACAACATCAGAAGAACTGCAAATGACATACATATGAAAATCAATTTCCGGAAGTACGTAAGGTTCTCTTTGAGGGAGATCCGGGGATGCCTCGGCTCGATAGCAAGGGAGATCTGATGTATCCAACACCAGTGCAAAACATTGCCGCTGCTCGAGACATCCTGGCAAATAATCCAGGCCCGGAACAGGTTTGATTGGGCATCAAGCTACTCACCAAGGGTCTGGAGCAGCAGAACGCCGCGAAATCCGGAAGCGGAAAGCTGGTCTCCCAATCTGACCAATGTCGCACGGATCTGGCCTGGAACGACGTAAGACCCCAACGTGCTCTAGAACAGCATCACCGTCTGACCGTCGACAAGACAACTACTCAAGAACCGGATCTTCAGGGGAGCATCACATAACTGCATGTGACTGGCACAACGTTGCTCCAGCTGCTGAGCAAGAGGCAATTGCTGCACTGTATCTGAAGAATCCTCCCCGGCAAGAGTCAAACGATCGCAGGGAAGAAGACAAAGAGAAACGTTTGGAGGAGGACCGCCAAAGAATGCCACCTCCTAGACATGCAAGCCATCCGGATGAGCCCCATCGCAATGGGAATGACGGACGAAGGGATGACGGACACCATGCTAAGTCAAGCCGGCAGGGGGCTCGTTGTAATGAAGACCCTCTCCAGAACCGGAATAATGACGCTTAGGATGGAGGCCGGTGATCAGCCGGAAACAATCCAGCTGCTCCACCCTATCCACCAAGAAACCATCACAACGGCTCCCTAGGAGGCCAAGGAGGGCGTCATGGCGGAGGAGGTGGTGGAAGAAGCCGAAGTCCGGCTCCAAGGCACCACAGCCATAGTCGTCAATCAGGGCGATCTCTGTCCCCAAGTGACGAAAGGCACATGATTAATTCCAACATAGTGGCGTGGCGCTACGAAAACGATGATATATACGTGGGCCCAAAATGCTTCGGACCACGCATAAGAGCAACAAAATTCCCGGAAGGATTTGCTATCTCAAGACACATCCAAGCTTGGCTAGATACTTGGCTCTAGGATTTCTTCCAGGCTTGTTGTATCACCAAAGGCAGAAATAGCTTGGTCGCGACCCGATATCTCCCACTCATGTTGCGAAAGACGGCACAACCATGGCTCAATGAACTTCCGGAGAACACCATCCACAACTAGTATGACATGCAAAGCGCGTTCTTTCTGAATTTCGAAGGCACATATCGGAGACCTTGTACGGTAGGAGACCTACATCGTTGCACCCAGAAAGCCAGAGAAACTTGCCGAGATTATCTCGGACAATGGATCGACACTAAGAACTTCTATGAAGGGGTAAATGACCAAACTGCGATTGAAGCTTTCATTGCAGGACTCCCAATTGGCTTACTACGTCATCACTTGAAGTGGGACAAGGTAACTGATTTGGGAGAGATGGTAGAAACAGCGAGCAAGTATGCAGATGTTGACGACGATGCAGAGGGATTACTGAACGCCCTAAGTGTGCCACAGTCGGCAAAACAACCAAAGCAGCAAACTCAGAAGTGCAAGAACACCTCGGAAGAAAAGCCCAACGCGGAAACGGCAGTGGTCATTGCTACTTTCGGGTCTGGAGGATAAGGAGGGCGTGGCGGAGGCCGTGGACATGGTCGTGGGACATCAAGAGTCCAGGGTAGAGGAGACCAGCAACCTGGCAAGACCTACTCTTGGGCCGACATTGCCAATAACCCGTGTGTGCATCACTTAGATGCCAATGGGGGCACGTCTCACACAAACACCGAGTGTCATTTTAATGACGACATCAAGAAAGACGATAACGCTGGCTATAGGGCTAAGCGGAAGAAGGGAAAGAAGAATCCCAAAAAAGATAAAGAGACCAAGGAAGATTCCGACATGGAGGAAGCCGATGCTTCAAATCCCAAGCCAGAAGAGAAGAAGAATTTCCCAACAAAGAAGGACACTTACGTCACCTTCCTCGGATCTCAACCAGCTAAGGTCAAGAAAGCAGTTCTACATGAGCTCAACGCAACAGTTCCGGCTGTCCCTCAGCTCCTGGACTGGTCGGAAGTGGCAATCACCTTTGACCGTGCTGATCATCCGCCTAAGTTGCACAGGCGAGGAAAATACGCCTTAGTCATTAATCCACTTATTGATGGCTATGGTTTCTCCAGGACTCTCATGGACGGTGGCAGCACCATTAATATCCTATATGTGGAAACGCTACGCCGGATGAAGATCTCGGAGACCCAGCTGAATTACAGCTATGTGATCTTTCACGGAGTTGTCCCAGGAAGACAAGAAAATTCCCTAGGAGAAATCACTTTGGATGTGACCTTTGGAAATCCAAAGAACTATCGGACGGAAGCACTTTCCTTCGAAGTGGTCCCGTTCAAGAGCATGTACCATGCTATATTCGGACGTCTGGCTTACTGGCTTTTATGGCTCGTCCATGTTACATTTACAATATGATGAAAATTCTAGGTCCCAACGGCGTGATCACCATCAGGGGAGACCCGAAGAAAGCGCGAGAGTGCGAGGACGGAAATGCCGCCTTTGCTGAAGCTGTGCTGCACGCCCATGAGTACCAGGAGATCAAGAAAACCATAGATCCGTCCGAGATGCCCGCGACAAAGAAGGAGGTGACAAAGCTGAATCCTGAGTTCAAGGCATCGGAAGAGACGAAGAAGACGATGTTGAAGGAAGATGACCCCTCCAAGGTGACCTAGATAGGCGTAGGCCTAGATAGCGCATAGGAAAGCGCGCTCATCAAGTTCCTCCAAGCAAATCAAGATATCTTCGCATGGCAGCCATCTAACATGACCGGAGTACCTAGGGAACTTGCCGAGCACTCTCTAAATGTACACCCGAACACTAAACCCGTCAAACAGTCCCTACGATGTTTTGGCGATGAAAAGCTTAAGGCAATAGCTAAGGAACTAGCCCGGCTCGAGTTAGCCGGATTCATAGAAGAGGTCTTCCACACTGAGTGGTCGGCCAATCCTGTAATGGTCCCTAAAAAGGACACCACTGATTTAAGGATGTGTGTTGATTATACTGCCTTGAACAAGGCTTGTCCCAAAGATCCGTTCGCTCTGCCTAGGATTGATCAAGTTATCGATTCTACGGCAGGCTCGGAACTCCTATGTTTTCTCAACGCATGTTCCGGTTATCACCAAATCCGGATGAAGGAATCTGACAAAGTCAAAACTTCATTCATAACCCCCTTCAGAACCTTCTGTTTCGTTATGATGCCCTTTGGGCTCAAAAATGCAGGAGCTACGTACCAACGCACTATGCAGCGTTGCCTCCACGACCAAATCAGACGCAATGTACATGCATATGTAGATGATATCGTGGTGATGTCCAAAAAGAAGGAAAACTTGATTTCCTACTTGGAGGAAACGTTCACCAATCTACGAAAATACAACATAATGCTTAATCCGAAGAAGTGTTTCTTTGGAATTCCAGTCGGAAAATTGTTAGGTTTTATCGTGTCTCAAAGAGGCATAGAGGTGAACCGGGACAAGATCAAGGATATACTCAATATTTCCAGGCCAACTAGCCTGAAGGACGTTCAAAGACTAACTGGTTACATTGCCATAGTCAGTCGGTTTGTAAGCCGGCTCGGTGAAAGAGCCACACCACTATACAAACTCCTGAAAAAGACCAAGAAATTCGGTTGGACCGACGAAGTTGAAGATGCGCTACAAGACCTGAAAGCAGTACTCTCATTTGCTCCCATCCTTGCAGCACCAGAACCACGGGAACTGATGTTGCTCTATCTCGCTGCGACAAAGAAGGTCATCAGTATCATCATGGTGGTGGAGAGACCAAAGGAAAATCAGGAACACCTGGTGCAGCGTCCGACTTACTATCTCAGCAAGGTCTTAACTGAATCAAAATAGCGGTATCCGCACTATCAAAAGCTGGCTTACGGTGTGTTCTTATTATCTCGTAAGTTGCGGCATTATTTTCAGGAGCATCCAATTACCGTGGTGAGCACAGCTCCCATGAGAGATATAATCAACAATAGTGACGCCACAGGACGCGTCGCCAAATGGGGCATAGAGCTTTCAGCTTTCGACATTGAATACAAACCTCATACAACAATCAAATCCCAAATCCTCGTTGACTTTGTTGTTGATTGGACAGAGAAAACGGACAATATGACCTTGCCAGATTCAGAATACTAGACCTTGCATTTTGACGGGTCTAAAGCGCTCGGGGGCTCGGGGGCTGGCGTGGTGCTCAAATCACCCCAAGGAGATAAAATTTTCTATGTATTGCAGATACACTTCACGGCGACAAATAACATTGCCGAGTATGAAGCATTACTGCATGGAATCCGGATTTCTAAGGACATCGGCATCCGATGTTTAATGTGTTATGGAGATTCGGATCTTGTTGCCCAACAAGTGTCGGATATCTGTAAGGCAAACAAGCACATGGTAGCATATAGGCTGTCGTGGATGAACTATCTAAATCGTTTGAAGGGTTTGAAGTTCAACACATCCCTCGAACAGAAAATGAGGAAGCAGATGCACTATCTCGAATAGGCTCTGCCCGGAAAAAGGTCCCGGATGGCGCTTTTTTAGAGCACCTCAAAGTTCCCTCTATAAAAGCAGTGGACGAAGAATATCCGACCAAATCCGACTGACAACTAGTGGAGAATTGCTTATCAGTGGAGCATATTTTTTGCTATCAATGGCGCATATGGAATGCGTCACTAGTGTTGCGCCACTGATAATTAATTATCAATGACGCATATTCAATATGCGCCATTGATAGTGGGATAACCAGTGGCGCATCCTCAATATGCGCCATTGATATTTTACCAGTGGAGAATATATCCAAATGCGCGACTGATGTTAGATGCGCCACTGGCTGAATAAAAGATGCTCCACTGATGTTTCGTATAGGTATACAGAATACATGGCTCTCACGTATTTATACTGGTATTTATACATGTACATATACATGTATTTATATAGGTACATAGCAGTATAGAAACAGAGATAATAGTATAAATAGAATTATACATCATCACATCAATTAGAACCTGACATAGTGACAAGTGCTCGAATATTATACAAGTCTACAACAAATTGATCATCATCTCATACATTACACATTACAACAAGTTGATCATCATCATTAGCCAAGTACTAAACTACTAAAGGACCGAGTAGAGTACAAT
Source organism: Avena insularis (assembly GCA_023614405.1). NCBI lineage: Eukaryota > Viridiplantae > Streptophyta > Magnoliopsida > Poales > Poaceae > Avena > Avena insularis. The sequence goes on from CM042684.1 coordinate 316,184,264, forward strand.
GCAATGGCGGTGATGAGGAAGACGAGAAGCACGATCATCAAGGTCTTCATCCGGTTCATGTCACTCTGCTCTCCAAGGAGGTGATTCCTCCACCTAGCTTCCACCTGATGAGCCAGAGCCTACAATTTGTTTGTGGAGGACACGAAACTTGGCAGCCCAGGGTCGGCTATGTCTTACATCTCCATGGCGATTTCAACAACAATTGGCATAAACTATGCTGTATCGGTCCTAGAAAAAGTCAATACCAAAATAATCATCAGCTAAGCAACCATGGTGAAAATAAAAAAATACATAGTGATAACTCAGTTCTAAAGAAAAGTAGCTCTGACTTTTTATTTAGCAAGGAGCAGAACCAGCACTACAGTGCTCTCTACATACAGGACAGTGGCACCAATTATATTTGAGAAAAGCAACTCAGAAGATGCGTCAGGGCCTACTGCTTGTTCACTTGGCCTGCAACGATGACGACGAGGCAGGGGAGGAACCAGCCGTTGCGGCAGTGGCGGGGAGGCATAGTAGGATAAAGGTGTGTCCACATTTGATCCCAAATGGATGTCAGCAACACAAACACCACCTAGAGCTGCACAGTAACATTCTACCTTCCTGAATCATATGACCACAAGACTATAAATATTGACATCATATGAAGAATGCAAAAAACAACCAAGTGCAATTCAAGAAATAAGTTCATTTAATTGAATTTTCTATAAAACATTGCAGTTATCGTGCTATGGTGTGATAGAAATTTCAGCCTTTTATGACAAGTGATCACATTACAATGCCACATCTAAGACACTATACACATTTCACAAGTAATATTTCTGTAACTGCAAATAATTCGAACATTGATCTGCAAGCACCCTAAGAACTGATGATTATTCTGCACACAATATTTAACTATTTATCAAAATTGAATCGTAGAGATGCTCCTCCTGATTTTATTATAGATCGGGTGTATTGGTGTGTCAAGCGTAGGTTGTGGCACTTTGCGGCATCTCTGGTCTTTCCTTTGTTGCACATGCCTGGTTGCAGCTTGAAAAATTAAACAAGTTTTGGAATAGTGTTGAGATTATAAGGCTCCTTCCATTCATATTTAGTTGCCACTTTTGACTTCCACTCATCAATGTTTTAACTTCATAATGCATAATCACAGATTTAAAGTGTAGTGTCTAAAAAGGCACAAAAATATATGCACCAGAAAGATGTCACGAGCACATGAGCAAGAATTGTTTACTCAAACAAGTACATACTGATAAGTTTTATCTTTCCCTTCCCTATACCTTCCCTACCACAACAAGTAATTATTCTAACAAGGCTAGCTGTTTAAGGAAGTGAAAAAAGAAACATGATTTAGATGGTAAAACATAGATCAAGACCAGTGAAGATTCACTTAATAAACTTTGGTGTTACGGTGGCAATGGTTATAACACCAAAATTAATGTGAACACCCACATGGCATGCATACACAAGCCAGCATGTTGACTTTCAGGAGGTTCATAGCTTGCTTGACATGTTGACCATGCAAGTTAATAGTCATTGTGTTCATTATATGTTTATTTCTACCAACAGAAGATATCAAGAGATTCAAAAGTATTTTCTTGTCTATGAGAAGAATGAAATTACCTGGGTTCAAATATTTCCCTTCTAGCCTTCTTATCTTCCTTGCGACCCAATGATACATTGCAAATGTATCTATAATTTTTGATGCTCCATACTTAGTTTTATCTACTTTCTTGTGTTTTTTCCACACTTTGGAGTACATTTCATATGATTTCTTGGACTAACCTATTAACAAGAGCCACAGTGCCAGCTGCCTGTTTTCTGCTGTTTTTGGTTCCAGGAAAGTCAGAAAATGAATATTCTCGGAATTGGACGGGACAAAAGCCAAAGTGCCTATTTTTCTGGAAGACGTCTGATGCCAGAATACGAGATGGAGAAGAGCTGGGGGCCGACCACACCACTTGGCCGCGCGGCCTAGCCTGGCCCGCGCTAGGGGGTGGCCTGGCCGACCCTAGCACCCTCTCGGCCTCTCCTTCCGCCTATATATTACCCTCGGGACCAAAACCCTAGGACCCGACCAAAGATCCACGAAAGAGTCTATAGCCGCCGTCATCTCCATCCCTAGATCGGGAGGGATCTGAAGCTCTTCCCGGCACCGCCGAGAGGGAATTCACCACGAGGCCTTCTTCATCATCATGCAAGCCTCCGGGGTGATGCGTGAGTAGTTCATCTCTGGACTACGGGTCCATGTAGTAGCTAGATGGCTAGTTCTACTCCTTTGTGCTTTCATGTCTAGATCTTATGAGCTCCGTTCATGATCAAGATCATCTATTTGTAATTCTGCATGTTGTGTTTACGAAGATCCGATGGATATTGAGATGCTATTTCAGATTGATTATTGATTCTATCATGTCTTTGTTATTTGTGATCTTGCATGCTTTCCGTTGTTAGTAGCTATCTTGGCCAAGTAGATGCTAGCAACTCCAAGAGTTAGTATTTATGCTCGATTGTGGGTTCATGCCTCTGGTAATCTGGGGAAGTGATAGAAATCTCTAAGGTACTATATGTGTTGTTGCTACTAGGGAGAAAACAACAATCCTTTGTTCATAGAACAATCGTATTGTTTACTTTACATGATTAAATAAAGCAATAATTTGTTGCTTGCAAATTAATCTTGGAGGGGTTGATGATAACTTTGAAGGTGGATTATTAGTCATAGATGCAGTTGGATGGCGGTCTATGTATAATGTTGTAATGCCCAATCAAATTCCAAAGGAGTCAAGATGATTAGTATAAGCATGTATTGCTTTCTCGATGTTTGTCAATTGTCCCGCTGTAATTTGTTCACCCAGCATGTTATCTATCTTAAGAAGAGCCACCTCTAGTGAACTATGGATCCCGGTCCTTTCTTTTACATACAATCTACAAACTGTTTACTGTTTTGTGTTTACTTTCTGCAAACTATTACTTCCTTCCATTCGATACCATTAATCCTTTATTTTCAGCAAAACCGGTGAGATTGACAACCTTATCGCAAGTTGGGGACAGAGTTATGTGGTTGTGTTGTGCAGGTCTCCATGTTGCTGCTGGCACCGGTAGTGCGCCCTGCCAAAGTTCAGCTAGCAACACCTTTGGGGTGCTTCCTTGCTCCTACTAGATTGATAACCTTGGTTTCGTACTGAGGGAAAACTTACTGCTGTGCTCATCATACCTTCCTCTTGGGGTTCCCCAACGAGCTCGATATATTTTGGGCCATCAAGTACTTTTTCTGGCACCGTTGCCAGGGAGTCAAGGACATCTTCACAAGGGGAGTCCCTCATAACCAATCTCTTTACTTTGTTATTTTTGTTTTGCTTAGTTTCTTTTGCTTTGTTTGCTTTTTTCTTTATCAAAAACACAAAAAAAATGGTTTTACAAGTTTGCTTTCTTTATTGAAAACACACAAAAAATGACTACTCTTGAAAATACTAAGTTGTGTGACTTCACTAGCACCAACAACAATGATTTTATGAGCACACCTATTGCTCCACATGTTCCTGAAGCTACCTTCTTTGAGATAAAACATGCTTTACTCAATATTGTTATGAGAGAACAATTTTCTGGTATTGGTAATGAAGATGATGCTGCCCATCTAAATAACTTTGTTGAACTTTGTGAGATGCAAAAGCATAGGGATATAAATGGTGATATTATTAAGCTGAAATTGTTTCCTTTCTCTTTGAGAGGAAAAGCTAAAGAATGGTTGAATTCCTTAACTAGGAATAGTATTGATTCTTGGACTAAGTGGAAAGATGCTTTCATTGGAAAATCCTATCCACCTGCTAAGATTATATCTATGGGAAGTGAAATAATGAAGTTTAAACAATCTGATAATGAACATGTTGCGCAAGCTTGGGAAAGAATGAAATATTTGGTAAAGAATTGTCCCACTCATGGACTGACTGCTTGGATGATCATCCAAACTTTTTATGTAGGATTGAACTATTCTTCAAGGAACCTATTGGACTCTGCTACTGGAGGTACCTTTATGACCATTACTTTGGGTGCTGCAACAAAGCTTCTAGATAATATGATGGTTAACTATTCTGAATTGCATACTGAGAGAGCTCCACAAGGTAAGAAGGTAAATTCTGTTGAAGAAACCTCCTCCTTGAGTGATAAGATTGATATTATTATGTCTATGCTTGTTAATGGGAAAGCCCATATTGATCCAAATAATGTTCCTTTGGCCTCTTTGGTTGCTCAAGAAGAGCAAGTTGATGTGAACTTTATAAGAAATAACAATTTTAGCAACAATGCCTACATGGTAATAACAATTATAAGCCATATCCTCCCAACAATGGTAATGCTTACGGAAATTCCTACAACAATAATAGGAGTGTTCCCTCTGAACTTGAAGTTATGCTTAAAGACTTTATTATTAAGCAAACTGTTTTCAACAAAACTATTGAGGAAAAACTCTCTAATGCTGAAAGAAATATAGCATCTTTGGCTGAAGCTCAATCTTCTTTGAATAAAATGGCTGCTAAACCTGAAACTAATGATAATCCCTTTGCAGCCACTAATGCTATACAAGTAAGGATTGGTGAAAATGTTAGACTATTAGCTGAATTACATGCTAAGTGGGATACAGAAGATGAAATTGCTAGAAACATTAGTGTTTCTACTATCACCACCACTAGTGTTGAGGCTAGTAATAGTTCTACTACTTTAAATGATAAATTTGACTTTGATCTTGATGGTTGCAATATCTCTGAAGTTATTAAGTTCCTACAAAAGTTTGCTAAAAGTCCTAATGCTAGTGCTATGAACATGGCCTTTATAAAACACATTACTGATGCTCTCATAAAGATTAAATAAGAAAAGATGAAACATAAAGCTTCTATTCCTATAAAACAAGAAGATGGTTCAGAACCCATCATTAATATGAAAGTGAATGACTTTGATTTCAAAGCTTTATGTGATCTTGATAGTAGTGTTTCTATTATGCCTAGAAGGATTTATGATATGCTTGATTTGCCTCCACTTGAAGATTGTTATTTGAATGTCCCACTTGATGATAATGCTAAAAAGAAACTCATGGGGAGTATTAATGATGTTCTTATTATGGTTAACAATGCCTATGTCCCCATTGATTTCTATGTTTTGGATGTTGAATGCAATGCTTCTTGTCCTATTACTTTGGGAAGACCTTTTCTTAGAACTGTTGGTGCCAATATTGATATGAAAGAAGGCACCATTAAATATCAACTCCCACTCAAGAAAGGTATAGAACACTTCCCTAAGAAGAGAGAGATGTCTTCTTTTGCTTCTCCTATGAAAACAAAATTTGGTCTTAATGCTTCTTCATTTGAGAACACTTGATTCTTCTTGCTTCTTATGCCTAACTTAAAGGCGTTAAAGAAAAGTACTTATTGGGAGATAACCCAAAAGTTTTCGATGAGTCTTGGAAGTTATTACATCAGTAGTAACCGCTCCTTATCCTTTTTATTTGCTTTTTGTGCCAAGAGTAACCTCTAATGAGAGAGAAGTAATGATTGGGAAAGTTGCTGTCCCGAAACAGATTTCTGTGCTTCACCGTAAAAATTCGTGTAAAATCTATGAACGTATTTTTGAGGCGTGAATTTTTTTGATTCTGCCCCAGGTTGTTATCTAACTTTCGTTAGTTCAACACTTTGTGATTTGAGCAATAGAAGGTCTTCGAAAAAATTCGTCTTTACCAGCTGGTCTGTTTTGACAGATTTCTGCTATTTTCTGCATTTGCTTCTTGTTGGTTCCTTTTTGAGTTCTTTTGGGGAATTGAGCTTTTTTAGGGAAGTGCTTCAGTAGCTAGTGTTCTAATGGAAGTTTATTTGGTGTTATAACTGAACCTTAAGACCTATTATCTTGAGTGCACTAATGTTGCTAATAAAGATTGTGTGAAGTTTTGTATGAAGGAAAAATTTCAGGTGTATGGAAGGAATGAGTAATGAGATGAAGGATGGACTAAAGCTCAAGCTTGGGGATGCCACGCGTGTCACCCCAAGAAATATCCAAGAAGTACAAGCGTCAAAGCTTGGGGATGCCCAAGGCATCCCCTTCTTCATCAATAAAAATCCCAAGTTTCTTCCAAACGCTTCATTTTTATTGTTTCATGCACAGTTGTGTTGTTCTTGGATGCTTCTTATTTTTCGTTTTTGTTTTGGTTTTTCGTTTGCTTGGTTTGCTTAGTTTGCTGAATAAATTGGTTCGACCCCCTCTTTCATACATTGGTTTTCAAATAGTTTGGTTTGGTTTGGAAAAGAGTAGGAGAGTTCATGCTTAAGTGGTAAAGAGAGCTTGTTTTTGACTATGGCCTATGTTGTGTCATGCCATGCTTGATATTTTTTTGGCTTTATGCTTAGTATTGTTTGTTGTAGCATGAATTGTTATAAACAATTGAGATTGCTTAATGTGCCTTGGATGAATCATGCGTTGTTTTAGCATATTAAAGCATAGTATAGTGGTATTCTCCTTTGATGCTTTATTTGGGTTGACTTGGAACATTCTCACACCATGTTATGACTATCTCAAGTCACCATATCCTTTATGATCCTTTAGTTTTCAACTTGTAGTATCAGTTTATGCTTTGATCAATGATGTTTTGTCGCTCTGCATGATTATGGCCATTATTGCTCTCTTAGTTTGTCGCTCCCAGTCTTTTGCTAGCCTACACAACCAAGTATGAGTTCCACTCATGCATCCAACTCCCTAAACCAAGTTATTCCAAAGATTCCACCATACCTACCTACTAGCATATGCTATTCCAAGTATATTCATGTTTTTGTTTACCTTCCGAATTAAACTTGTTATGAGAAAACTAGTGATTAAAGCTCTCGTGAACTTGATGGCACACTTTACTTTTATTGCCCTTAATAAACTTGAACCATTGTGTCATCTATGTTGTATATGCTTGCACCTATTTGTTGGGGATTAGCAGAACCATGCTGTCATGGGGAACGCTTTCAACATTGCACTTGGTACTTGTACCTAGTTGATATCATGCTCTTTTGTCTATGGATGTCGTCGGTGTGAAATGAAAGGGGAGCTTGTAAGTCCATGGAGTTATGGATTTGTGTTAGAGAAACGCCAGGGCCACTGGTCTAATCCATGCTGACATGGTGGAAACCTGCAGCGTAACCATAATGAGCTGTCTATGAAGCATTCTTCTTATAAAAAAGAGTCCTATATTGAGAAAAAGAAAAAAGAAAAAAAAAGATTATGAAAAGAGGAAAGAGAGAAAAAAGCACCATATTCCATGGTAAATAAGAAGATTGCTGAGATGCTCGTTGTCTTCTTGCCTTGTCATTTTGATATGGGGATTCTTCCGTATCATCGGGCAAGGGGTACCCCGTTGGCGGTTCTCTATGATACACATGTACTTAAAATGACAAGAACTTACCGCTGACTAAACTTGAGTAGCATGAGGAGCAGCCCTCGTATTCAAGGGACATGAGATTCCTACCTTATACTTCGTCAAGCATGTACACCATAGTTTGTTCACTTTAATCTTAATCACTTCAAGATGCTTATGATAGGGGCAATGAGAGCTGAAAGCTAATAAGTACCATAATTTTTGGAAGCTCTTTATGAAACTTGAATCCCTACTTCCCTCTATGAAGGTCTTTCTTTTACTTTTATGTTGAGTCTCCACCTTCTATCTTTACGCACCTATTTTGAGAGCATAGTGGCCATTCTTAGTTCTATGTGCATTTTCCCAAGACTTGTTGATTGATGCATAACTTTGATATTGCTTGTTGTTAAACTATTTGTATCTAGTCACCCTTATAAACTTAAAAGGTGTCCTATGCATTTATGTTTGCTACTCTATGAGGGACAAGCTGAATGCCACTATGCTATGTTTTCTTTATGTGAAACAAACAAATGTCTTGCAAAGCATTATTATTCATGAATCTTTTGTTTGTGCCTTTTCATGTTGCAACATAGTTTATTTGTCTTATTGCTAGAACTTTGTCTTTCATGTTATGATTGAAGTACTATGATCCCAGCTTTGAATGTTTTACAAGTACTTTGATCAAGTTTATGATGGTGCATGTCACCTCAAAAGTTATTCTTTCTTTTTATCATTTACCTACTCGAGGACGAGCATGAGTTAAGCTTGGGGATGTTGATACATTGCAAATGTATCTATAATTTTTGATGCTACATGCTTGGTTTTATCTACTTTCTTGTGTTTTGTCCACACTTTGGAGTACTTTTCATATGATTTCTTGGACTAACCTATTAACAAGAGCCACAGTGCCAGCTGCCTGTTTGCTACTGTTTTTGTTTCTAGGAAAGTCATAAAATGAATATTCTCGGAATTGGACGGGACAAAATCCAAAGTGCCTATTTTTCCGAAAGACATCTGATGCCAGAATACGAGACGGGGAAGAGCTGGGGGCCGGCCACACCACCTGGCTGTGCAGCCAGGCATGGCTCGTGCCAGGTGTCTGGCCGACCCTAGCACCCCCTCGGCCTCTCCTTCTGCCTAAATATTGCCCTCGGGACCAAAACCCTAGGACCCGATCAAAAATCCATGAAAGAGTCTGTAGCCGCTGTCATCTCCATCCCTAGATCGGGAGGGATCTGAAGCTCTTCCTGGCACCCTGCCGGAGAGGGGAATTCACCCTGGAGGCCTTCTTCATCATCATGCAAGCCACCGGTGTGATGCGTGAGTAGTTCATCTCTGGACTATGGGTCCATGTAGTAGTTAGATGGCTGGTTCTCCTCCTTTGTGCCTTCATGTCTAGATCTTGTGAGCTCCGTTCATGATCAAGATCATCTATTTGTAATTATGCATGTTGTGTTTGCGGGGATCCGATGGATATTGAGATGCTATTTTAGATTGATTATTAATTCTATCATGTCTTTGTTATTTGTGATCTTGCATGCTTTCCGTTGTTAGTAGCTATCTTGGCCAAGTAGATGCTAGCAACTCCAAGAGTTAGTATTTATGCTCGATAGTGGGTTCATGCCTCTGGTAATCTAGGGAAGTGACAGAAATCTCTAAGGTACTAGATGTGATGTTGCTACTAGGGAGAAAACAACAATCCTTTGTTCATAGAACAATCGTATTGTTTACTTTACATGCAATTCATAAAGCAATAATCTGTTGCTTGCAACTTAATACTGGAGGGGGTTCGGATGATTACCTGAAGGTGGATTATTAGTCGTAGACGCAGTTGGATGGTGGTCTATGTATAATGTTATAATGCCCAATCAAGTTCCAAAGGAGTCAAGATGATTAGTATATGCATGTATTGCTTTCTCGATGTTTGTCAATTACCCCGCTGTAATTTGTTCACCCAGCAAGTTATCTATCTTAAGGAGAGCCACCTCTAGTGAACTATGGATCTCGGTCCTTTCTTTTACATACAATCTACAAACTATTTACTGTTTTGTGTTTACTTTCTGCAAACTATTACTTCCTTCCATTCGATACGTTTAATCCTTTGTTTTCAGCAAAACTGGTGGGATTGACAACCTCATCGCAAGTTGGGGACAGAGTTCTGTGGTTGTGTTGTGCAGGTCTCCACGTTGCTGCTGGCATCGGTAGTGCGCCCTGCCAAAGTTCAGCTAGCAACACCTTTGGGGTGTTTCCTTGCTCCTACTGGATTGATAACCTTGGTTTCGTACTAAGGGAAAACTTACTGCTGTGCTCATCATACCTTCCTCTTGGGGTTCCCCAACAAGCTCGATATATTTTGGGCCATCACCCAATTCCCGATAAAGTTTTCCGTAAAACAAATAAAGAGTGGAATACTGGAGAGGGACGCTGACTGACAAAATCATGACTCTGTAGAGCTGATAAAATGGTTGAGCTTCTCTCTGAATGTTGTGCCACCACTGTCTGACAGGGCAAAATACTAGGAGAAGTCATATGTGTGACCTGTCCTGAGATGACTTTGCCAAGTATCTACGGAGTTGTCTAAAATAATTAATCTAACTAATAACAGTGCTCAGTTTTGACTTTCCACTATTTGCAAGTGACATGTCAACAAAACCAGACCTCAACTCTTGTCTCTTGTGGCTCAATACCCAAATCCGCTAAGGTAACACAATAGCAGCTATAGGCATGCTGATAGGAAATGTTCACAAACGATAAAATCTTAGAAGGCTATAACATGATGAACATCCGGTTACTAAATTTATGGACTCTATAGACAAGAACACAACAACAACAGCACAATGATAGGGGCGTCGACCGAGAGGCTTGCGACATGGCTAACCTGCAAGAGCAGGCGTCCTCGATTGCTTGTTCACTTGGCCAACAGCGACCGGGGGCGAGGAAGGGGAGGGGCCGACCGTTGCGGCAGTGGTGTGGAACTCCCACCACCAGCGTGGAGGAAGGGAGAGGTGAGATCTTGGCATCGGTGGAGCGGAACCAGGGGAGGAGCGATCTTGGTGCCGGTGTAGGGGAACCAGGGGAGGGCCCGGTCCTGGCACCTCCACCGGCGTGGACCAGGGGACGATGCGGCAGGGACGGGAAGTCTTTGAGGCAAGCACCAGGAAGGGGGAATACATGGAGGCACCACTACTGGATCCAGCACCACTACACGCAGATCTAGCGCGGCAGCCACCAGATCTGGCCATTCCTCGCCAATTTGGAAGCAAGCCCAGATGGCGTTCAACGGCACCAGGGCACGCGCGGGCCAGGAAGAGGCGGCGGTGGAGCTCCGAGGTGGCACATCGACGGGGCTCGCTGGCGACAGCGCACGGGATCTAGAGGCGGGGCCATGGCCACTGCCCGCCGGAGATGGAAGGAGGCACCAGAGACGGGAGCTTGTGGTGGCGGCAGAGGGGCGAGGGCGCGCCCCTAGCAGTGGCTCTATAGGAAAGAGGGAGGTGTCGGCGGTGGGGATTGAGGCACCGACGGCAGCCTTGCGGGAGGCGAGCGAGGAAGGAGGCTGGGGGACGAGGCGGTTGGGGACAGGGCGATGGGGATCGTGTCGGGAGCATGGTGTGGGCCGCATGTGTGTGCGGCTGTGTCCGTGTGTGTGTGTGTGTGTTACGTGCAGGGAAAAAAACCACACGATTCTAAAGATTCTACCCAAAAAATGTATACGTGTATACGTGTGGGCTTCAACCCCAGAAAAAATGTATACGTGTATTAGTGTATGCCTCCTTTGATAAAATGTATACGTGTGGGATTCAACCCCAGAAAAACACTAAAGATTCTAATCGTAGCAAGCCAGCGTGCTTGACAATTATTAATTTATTTAAAAAACGACGCGCGAATATCATCATGTCATATGAACTTCAATATACATACACACAAATTTATCAGTGGCGTATTTTTTGCAATATGCGCCATTGGCAAAAAATATCAATGGCGCATCTCCAATATGTGTCATTGATAATCCTTCCACATTTCTGAGTGGTGGGGTCCAGGTGAGGCCCATATTTTATCAATGGCACATTTTATGTAAGATGCGCCATTGATAAGAATATATCAATGGCGCATATGGACATATACGCTATTGGTATTTAGTCCACAGCCCTCCAGGGTGCCGGACCCACATTATCAGTGGCACATTATTTGCGATGTGCGTCATTGGTTAAAAAAATATCAGTGGAGCATATTTTTAAATACGCCACTGATAATTATCAGTGGAGCATATTTAAAAAAATGCTCCACTGATAATAAATCTATCGATAAGCCTTTCAATAGTAGTGCACCTTTAGTAGCAGTTCTGGTTGTGATTCCTAGCTAGACTCAACCCTACCTTGATTACTTGGTAGATGGAAAGTTACCCGAAGACGAAGTTCTGAGCCGGCAGATCGTCCGACAAGCAAAAGCCTACACTATAATTAGTGGTAAGCTCTATAAGCGGAGTGCATCCGGGGTCTTTCGGTGCTGTGTATCTCCAGAAGAAGGAGTGAAAATCTTACGTGAGATCCATGAAGGCGAGTGTGGTCACCACGCTGCAGCCAAATCTCTAGTCGCAAAAGCTTTCCAACACGGTTTTTTCTGGCTTACAGCCAAGGCAGATGCCGAACGGCTGGTCAAGACGCTGCCAAAAATACGCCAAACAAGCTCACGTTCCGGCTGATCAGCTGCGAACAATACCTATAACATGGCCTTTTGTGGTTCGAGGGCTTGACATGGTATGACCGTTTAAACGGGCTCCAACTGGATTTACTCACCTCTTAGTGATGGTGGATAAATCCACCAAATGGATTAAGACTAAACCCGTCACTAGTTGTGATGGAGCAATAGCCAGAAGATTTGTCGAGGATGTCATAATACGATACGGTGATCCGCATAGCATTATCACGGACAATGGGAGTAACTTCTCTATGGAGGAACTTGCCAAATTCTGCAATGAACAAAATATCCGGCTTACAATTGCGTCAGTCGCACATCCGCAAGCTAATGGACAAGTCGAAAGAGCAAATAGTTTAATCCTACAAGGCCTAAAACCAAGACTCGAAGCACCACTACGACGTGCTGCGGGGGCTTGGGCAGAGGAATTACCTTCTGTAATATGGAGTTTGCGAACAACTCCAAACAGGTCAATCGGATACATACCTTTCTTCTTAGTCTATGGTGCAGAATTAGTTCTTCCTAGTGATTTGATTCACACTTCTCCTAGAGTCGCCGCGTATATTGAAGAGGGTGCCGAAATTTTTCGACAAAATGATCTCGACCTAGTCGAAGAAGTTCGCGTCGTTGTCGAGATGAGATCAACATCCTATCAGCAGAAGTTACGCAAGTATCATAGCCAGAGAGTCAGAAACCAGTCTTTTAATAAAGGCGATTTGGTTCTCCGGCTTGTGCAGTCGAGTATTGCACAATGGTTCATATTACCTAACTGATATGTGGCTAGTCAAAGAAAGACCTGCTACTAAGAAGATAAAGAGAGCTGGAGGCAGTACAAACCCAGATGAATTAGACAGACCATGGAATATTTCTCAGCTACGTCCTTTTTATTCTTAGTTTATTTTTCTTTGTAATCATATATGTGTACATGTTCAATGAGAAATAAAGTTTTGGTTGCCTCAAAATCTTTCTGAGAAGTTTTTATCATCTTATTTCCGAATGATCATGTCACAGTCAAAAATCCTAGAATACTTTAAAGTACTTTATGCTCATGTTTGTTCTGGTTTAGATTTCCGATTCTAAAATTGCTACCTTCGGGTATAAAGTTAAATTTTATAGTCTGTATTTTGGTTATTTGTCTGATTGCTGGATGCGGGCATTTTCCGAGTAGTGAATTGTTGGTACTGGAGGCTGGCTTTGTTTCCGAGTTTAAACTGGTTTAGCAATTGAGCTCTATTGCTCGGCAAAGTTTCCGTGCTAAAAGTGGGACGGCTCACGAAAGGGACGAGGCGGAAAGCCAGATAAACGATAAGTGTAGACAAAAATACAAGTGTTTGTGCAAACATTTCAGGCACATAACATTAAAGCCAAAAGTGCTGAATAGATAAAATAAAGCTTAGCACTAGCAAAAGTATCATACTACTTATTTATAGACCCAAATTGTTTTTAGAATAACACATTGTTCTTTCTGATACTCTATGATGCAGGGGGAGAGGTAGGAGCTGCTGGCTCGCTGGATACATCAGGATCGCTTTGATAACGTTCTGAGATGTTCAAATCTGATACGGTTTGATCATCGTCGAAAACTTTAGCTATTTCTTCGGAAGGTGGAGGTGGCGTGTCCACGCGGGCTAAGAAGGGAGTGTCGTAGCTGGTTAAGTCAGCTACGTGGCACCCATATCCGGCACAGGAGTCCATGATAGCCTTGATGTCTTGCTCCTGTCCATCTTCATCCAATTTGCAGTACCCTCTGGTTACTTGCCAGATTTCCATGTTTCCATGGTGGCTCATAACCATGGTGAGAGCGTTCTGCGCTGCGGTCCGTGCGTAGGACATGTTCCAGTCCTAGACAAGCTGCGGCATCTCCTTGGCCTTATCTCGCACTTCAAAGCCAGACATGCTATGCATATCCGGAACCTTGAGAGCTTCGCCAGTATCTTCGATAGATTGGCGGAAGTCATGTAGCAAATCACCGACTTGGGTAAGCCCGCTGGTGCAAGATTCGGCGGAGGATGAGTCCAGTAAGTTCAGAGGACCTATGCATTCAATGCAAAAGGGTTAATCAAATAAATCCGGACTCCAAAGAGTCGGAAGATGCAGATAAGTCAGAAAAAGGGAAACATACCAAAGATGACATCGTCGACTTTGTCCTTCTCTTCCCGAAGACTCTAGAGTTCAGCCCGAAGTGCCTCAGCAATGTCCCTCTCTCTGAACAAATCGTTGCTGAGATCCGAGATTTTCTTATCTTGGAGCGTAATCTTACAATCACGCTCCTCGGTGGCCATGGAGGAGGATTCGAGAATTTGAGCAATGCTCTTCCCATGATCCGCCTTAAGCTTATCCAGCCCTTGGCGGAGATCCTTATTTTTCACCACCAGGGTTTTAAGATTTTCGGCCTCTCCAATCATAGCACAGGACTGCTTTACCAGTGTTGTAGTCAAAAGAACAAAAGTTGAACAAAAAATTCGACTATGGAATACAAGACAAGGTTTGAGTTCTGGAATGTTTACCTTCAGCCTCATCCTTGCAAACTTTCAATTGAGCATTTTGAAGTCGGAGAGCTTTGATTTCTTTTCGCTTGTTGCAAACATTCTTCAATAAATCCTGGTTATAGGAATATACTTTCTGTAAGTCAGAATACCCAGAGTCAGATGTCTACTAAAGACTCGGCTAATTTTTTACTAATATCAGCACGAGCCTTGGGGGCTACACTAGTTCATTCTTTGGCATCCTAAGGAAGCATAAAACCAGATTTGACTGTCCAGCTTCATGCTAGGGGATAGAGGATATGATATGAAATAAAGAAAAACGAGAGTTGTAATTCCGACTTACATATTGTTTGCGAGTGAGTTTGTTCAAGATCGCATTCACTTCGGTGGTAACCTTCTCGGCGAGGGTTAGAGGACCACTAGCGCAGTTGGAAGCTCGCTGGTCTTTAGCTTCTCGTCACGAAGATGGACTTGTTCAAGAAGATCAGAGTGATTGATGTCCTCTGCTTCTTGTGCTTCTTCTTCGGCAGAGATAGTCCGGCTTTCCAGGCATTGTCGGGCTAGCCGCTGGATCTCCTCCATAGACTTCTGAGATAAGCCAAGTTTGGCAAGTCCCGGATTGTTCAGGAGATTGTCAGAGAAGATCTCTGTCGAGGGATCATTACCCAAAGTGGGTTCACCCTTATCAAAATCTGAGTCACCCATGGTGACGTCAGTTTGCGATTCAAGGATCACTGGCTCTGCTGAAGGAGCCGGATCTTCTACAACGGTCAAGGGAGTCGGAGGAGCCACGGCAGGAGAAGCCAAATTTAGCTTTGACTGGCACAGGGGCTTGGAAGTAACTCCCTTCCCCTTTCCCTTGATGAGCTGTTTAGCTCTGAGAAGGTAATAGAACAAAGAACATTACATCTCAGAAAGAATTACGAACAAAATACAAAGACCTAGTGAGGAAAGAGTACCTCTTCACAACTGGCACTTCTTTTGTGCCAATGGACACTGTCGGAGCTTTGCGCTTCCGAGGAACAACATCCGGCAGTGGAACCAATTCTCCCTCATCCTGAGAAAACTCAGAAGGATATCCCTCGATAGGAGCAAACTCCGACTCGGGGAGGTCGGCAAGCTGAAAAGAAGAAGTATCTCAGTATTGCGAAATAAAATAAAGATGAGCACATAAAAAGAGTTGCTGCTGAAGCTTACCAGCACAACTGGATTTTCCACTGTATGCATGTCCAGGGACAGCTCTAGTATCTTCCTCTTGATCCGCTCCCTTATCAGCCATTTGATCTGGCATACATAATCTTTTGCCGTATAGGCTTTGGGGCTGATGTAGAGGGAATCCTTCTTCGACGACGTGATGGAGTGCATCAATCGATCACCATGATGTTGAAGAGACTGGATCTAGGGTGCCACCCAGCAGTGAACTAAGTCGGACCCTCTCAGGCCCTTGTGTTTCATCAAATACTCGATCCGCCTCTTGGCGAGGAGCAGATCGTCACTGAGAGCCAGAGCGACCTCATCCCAGGATTCTTGGGCATGGCGGCTCCATCGACGAAAGCCGGCAAAGCAGTAGCTTTGTTGGGAGCGGGAATATCCTTGTGACAGAAAAAAGTGGACGACCATTGCTTGACCGACTCACTGGACATAATCCAAGGATAGACGCGCTCTCGCCTAACCGAAAAACTAATTGTACCGGTAATATAACACTACAAGGAATGTGCTAACTGGTGACCCCAAATATTGGTCATAAAAAGGTCATAGTAATTCATCTATGACCTTTCTACGACCAAAAAACAGTAGGTCACATAGCGAGGGTCACTATAGATAGCTACGACCTTTTTTTTGAATTGGTCATGAAAGTTATGACCAATATAGATGGTCATAGTGTCCATCACCAAACAATTTAGTCATGGCATTCTGGCATGTCCATGTAAGCCAATCCTACGTGGAATCTGACATGGTAGCAAATCCAGCCCGGTCCAATTCGACGGTTTACATGGGCCGAGCCCATTAACTCAGCCTATTTATATTTTTTCTATCAATTTTCGGGCAGCTACATGGGCCAAGCTCAAAGTTCAGGCCTTTTAAAATTTTGAGCCATGGCCTTTTTAGCTCGATTGTTTGAGATTTCTTATTTATTTTTAAATGATGGAATAGACTAGACAAATGACCCCAGTTGTCAGGTTCTCATAAGTGAGGCCCAATTGTTAGTCCGCTTTTAGATTTTAATTTGCAGAAATAAATAACAATTGTTTATATAGGAACGGACAGAAAATAATATTTCAAATAACTCCCAGAATAAGTCTGTTTCATCGTAAAACACAGCATTCAAGGGCAACCAAAATATAACACAGATACAATGCTAGCCAAGGGCTAGTCTCATCTTTTTTACATCAAACAACACAAATACAATGGCAATCGCAGTAACTACTCTAGAAGTGCAATACCTAATACTTTTTCTTGAGTAGGTCTTCAAGTATCATCAAACTTCTTCAGCATGGAGATCCTATAAGACAAATAATACGATTAAAATTGACAGCCATCACTTCTTATTTGTCATATAGAGAAGAGTTAGAAAAACCACATGACAGTTGAGCCAGTAGAGCTACAGGACAGTTGAGCTAGTTGAGCTACTACAGGATGTTTTAAAATTCATAATAGAAGGCAATCCATAATGTTTAACACATTCAAAGAATATAAAGTGTCTAGTAGAGCTACAATTTGAAGGTAGACCAGACAATATTGAAATGATGGTCTAATAGCATGTTATAGTGCCATGACGAGCTCTAGCCAGCGTGTGTACAGAAATAATAGTGCAAGTATTTGTATAGAAATAACACAGATGAGCTCCAATACATATGGGCTTTAATGAAAACTAGATAAACATAAACAGGGCTGCAGCATGATAACATGAAAAGGCAGGTTCACTGCTGCGCACTAAATAAAATTTGAAAGGTATGGTCTAATGTGCATAGCACACATAATACCCTTCTCAATGGAAAGATATTCCAGACACTTGATGACATATTCACATTCTAAGAGTAGCACATGAACTATTAAACATCCCATATTGATGGTGTATTCACACTCTAAGGATGGATTAGCTAAGGGGTATCATGCTTACAAGTTCAGCAAGATGGCCTTGGCAAGATGCTGAATAGCTTCCTCCAGTTACCTACAAGCAGCACAACACATGCACATAGGTAGATTAGCAATATAAGGATCTTCGCTTATAACATGATAACTAGCACATGATCCATTAAACTACAGCCTACAGGAGTGCAAAGTAATATAAGAACGAAAAGTGCCCTCACAACAGTATTGTGACAATACTACAGCTAGAAATTAGATTACACAAACCATGCATCAAGTAAATCTATGATGAAGAAAATTAATTATCTCACTTCACACTATGTAGTATAAGTATTCCACTAGCATGCCTTTAGCCCTTTAAAAACATGTAGTTGCTGACTTATGAAGCTTAATACAGTTTGCCAAGCAACAATGATCCATAATCTAAACAATTTGGCAACCATGGGAAAACATGATGGGTGTCTCAATTCATAATACTCTTGGAGCCCACCTTGTCATGGTATCTCCTCTGGTACCTCTCCGAGCACCGGCTGGCTGTATCCTTCCTCCTTTTGCAACATACAGTGCCACAAGAAATCCTGTGATCACAAATGAAGATGATAATTAGAACAAAATATTAGCAAATTGTAACACACTTAGTATAGAATGTATCTCTATAGGGTCCCGCTAGGGTTGTTGCGTGGTGCTGTCTCGAGTTCGAGATCAAGAGAGGGGAGCAGGAATGCTGGTGCTGAATCGGGGCTTGAGAGTTGGGCAGCAGGGGAGGTGCGATTGTGTTAAAAATGACATGGTACTATAGAACAGAGTGTACTCTCTAGCTTGCAGCAACTGACTAAGAATAATGACAGTAATAGTAGTAGTAGCACTATGATAAAATGACATGGTAGATGAGCATCCACACATCAAGGTGCAAGTGGAACAATAGCGGATTCAAAAACACTAGCAGCATCCTCCCTGACCTAAACATAAAAAAGTAAAGCTGAAACAACTAGCAACAGGTACTAACTATACTATATAATCCTCACAAAGAATGTATCTTGTATATACAAAGATAGACACTTAGAGGTTTTCTTTCAGCTTACAATATAATGAATACTAACTATACTATTCTTGTAAGGCATTAATGCATATTCAGTAGTGAGAACAAGTTAATACCAGCGAGACTTATAAGATCAGAAAAATCAACTAGGATCCAATCCAGGACGCTAATACAGTACCATGAAAAGAATTCTAATGATTTTCATGTTCTATTCAGAACGGTATTTACCAAATAAATTAGGAACATATCATTGATGTGAACTTTCCTGTCAAATTTCTAATACAACAATAGATGCTCTTATTTCTTTTTGTGCCAACAATCAAAGGGGATTTTGTAAGACATACCATGCACTATAGTATACTTGTAAGTAAAATTGATTCAATTCATATACATAGGCAGGGTAAATAAAAACTTGGATACATATGGATCCTGCCAGAGAACCCATCAGATTGATTCAATTCCATGAATCGGAACAGAGACACCGTAAGCAAGAAAGGGGATGGAGGAGTAGCAGTAGACGAGGAATACTTACACCGTTGAGGAGGGTGAGCGCCTCAGTGTGCACCGGGGTGGGGTTGCACGCCTCAAGCTGCGTGATGAGCTCGACCACCTCCCCCCACGTCTCGATGGAGGCGCACAGGCCGCGCTCCGTCCCATACAGCGCCGCCTTGAGCATCTCCTTGAGCCCCGCCACCTCGCTCACCGCCGGAACCTTCGCCACTGCCGCCACCGCCTTCAACCCTTCACCCGGCTCCTTCCCCCACTCGTCATCAGCCTCTAGGGTTTGCGCGTGGAGGCAGGGAACATGGGCCTCTAGGAGGCACTCGTATAGCGTCTGGGCTGTGATGGCCACCCTCTCTCGCTCCCCACCACTGTCAGGGGAGAAGCTAGGGTTCAGCGAGGAGGCGGTGGACTGCGGGAGAGAGGTGAGGGCGGTGGTGGCCAGGGAGATCTTGAGGGAGGCGACGGGGTCGGGAAGAGAGGCGGCGGGGTCTCGTGAGTGAGGGGTTAGGGTTTGGGGGAGCGGATACCTCTCGATGGCGATCTGGATGACTGGATGGGTGGCATGGGGCTTTTACGAAACTACCCTACACCCTTGTGGCGCAAGACTGGGAATTGTAGGGCGTTTTCGTCAATTCACGTCCAAGTTTGAGGGAAGGGTCGACAGTAGAAATTGGCGCGGTCACTTTGGACCGTTGGATGGAGGTCATCTGAATGGTTGAGAGCTCCTTTGATGGGTTGATCTGTGGTTAGCTGGTTCTCTTTTCTGATTGGCTGACTTCATTTTCCATTTTTCGATTTTTAAAACAGGGTGTTTTGTGAAGCAACCACCAAAGTTCTAATTTAAAATGGTACAAACCTATTTTTCAAAAATACTAGACCACCTCACATGGATAATGTCCCAATTGGGGTATCTAAAACCTTCCCTTCCACCCCTCACAAAAAAGACAAATATCTGCCGAATCGGTAGGAAGTGGGTCCGATTTGAACTACAGCTACATGATCTAATGCTCATGATTTTTTGCAAAAATAATTTTTAGGTTCACAACATGTTGTTTTATCAGGGATCCAATGCAAGTTTTGCAAGGGTCATCCCCTAGGTAAGAACCTTCATGCCCACCGGTTTGACCAAAGTTTGAAACGGGCATAAGAAATTCAAAAACAGTTCAAACATGGTAAATCATTTGCGTGGTGTTATATTATATGACATAGTTACAAGGAAAAATACCAAAGTTGGTATATTGATTGCGTCTTGAAAAAACCTTCACAGAAATGACCTATCTTATTCAAGGTTTCATGGCTTTCAGGTCAAACGACCAATGTTATGGCCAGAATCGCGACATAGTTTGTGATAAGGTGCCCATATTGTGCATGAATGTGCATCTTGGGATGGCCAACAATGTTAGAGGAGGAAGTTTTCCTTTTCTTCACACGGAAAATGCATTTTCCATTTTCTGAATGCAAAAAAACGGGGCGTTTTGTGAAGCAACCACCAAAGTTCTAATTCAAAATGGTACAACCCTATTTTTCAAAAATACTAGACCACCTCACATGGATAATGTCCCAATTGAGGTATCTGAAAACTTCCCGTCCACCCATCACGAAAAAGACAAATGTCTGCTGAATCGGTAGGAAGTGGGTCCGATTTGAGCTAGAGCTACATGATCTAATGCTCGTGATTTTTTGCAAAAATTATTTTTAGGTTCACAACATGTTGTTTTATTAGAGATCCAATGCAAGTTTTGCGAGGGTCATCCCCTAGGTAAGAACCTTCGTGCCCGCCGTTTTGACCAAAGTTTGAAACGGGCATAAGAAATTCAAAAACTGTTCAAACAAGGTAAATCCTTTGCATGGTATCATATTATGTGACATAGTTACAAGGAAAAATATCAAACTTGGTATATTGATTGTATCTCGAAAAATCCTTCACAGAAATGACCTATCATGTTCGAGGTTTCATGGTTTTTAGGCAAACGACTAATGTTATGGCCAGAATCGCGACATAGTTTTTGATAATGTTCCCATATTGTGCACTCATATGCATCTTGGGATGGCGAACAATATTGCAGGAGGAAGTTTTCCTTTTTGTCGCACAGGAAATGCATTTTTCCATTTTCGGAATGCCAAATTCGGGGCGTTTTATGAAGCAACCACCAAATGAAAGTTTCAAAATGGCACCAACCCATTTTTGAAAAATACCAGACCATGTTACATGGACAATGTCCCAACGAGGGTATCTCAAACCTATTCGTACAACCCTCGTGAAAAAGACAAATGTCTGCCGAAACGATAGGAAGCGGGTCCGATTTGAACTACAGGTACATTATATAATACTCATGATTTTTTGCAAAAAATCATTTTTAGACTCACATTATGCTATTTTATCATAGATACACTAAAAGTTTAGCGAGGCTTATCCCCCAGCTAAGAACCTTCATGCCCGTCGTTTTGACCATAGTTTGAAACGAGCATAAGAAATTTAAAAACGGTCCCAACATGGTAAATCCTTCGTCTGGTGTCACATTATGTGACATAGTTGCAAGGAAAAATATCAAACTTGATATATTGATAACATCTCAAAAAACCTTCACAGAAATGACCTATCTTATCAGAGGTTTCATGGCTTTCAGGTCAAGCGACCAATGTTATAGCTAGAATCACAGTGTAGTTTGTGATAATGTGCCCATATTGTGCACGCATGTGCATCTTGGATGGCGAACAATGTTGCAGGAGGAAATTTTCCATTTCATCGCATAAAAAAAGCATTTTTCATTTGTCTAGTGCCAAAAACAGGACGTTTTGTGAAGCAACCACCAAATGATAGTTTCAAAATGGTACCACCATATTTAAAAAAAATACTACACCATGTTGCATGAAAAATGTCCCAACTGGGGTATCTGAAACCTTTCCGTCCATCCCTCGTGAAAAACACAAATTCCTGCCGAATCGGTAGGAAGTGGGTCCGATTTGAACTACAGGTACACGATTTAATGCTCATGTTTTTTTGCAAAAATGTTTTTTAGGTTCACAATGTTTTCCGTCCACCCCACCGTTTTGACCGTATTTTGATAGATTCATTTAATTTTGTGAAGCAAGTATCAATATTATGATGCAAAATGGGACAATTATATTCACTCAAATTAGACAATATTTGATTGTCAATGCTCATTTTTTATGAATTTCAAAACATTATAGCTATTATCTTGAATTTAAATGGTGTTGTGTCGATTTTGCAAAAACTAGGTCAAACACTCGAGATGAAGTAAAATGAGAAATTTGCCAACACGAAAGTTATGCATCTTTTTGAGATGAACCAAATCGATTTTTATATCATCTTGATTCAAGATCATATACAAATTGACATTGAAATTAAATTTTTGAAATTTACAAAAAAATTAAAACCATTATATTTACCTAGAACACACACTTAAAAAAAGCCCACGAATACACACTAAAAGTATGCCTTACAATGACGTATGGGCCATTGGCCCAACCGGCAGGGAAACTCTGAAGGAAAAGGAAAAGGAGGGCTAGGCTCCTCACAGTGAGGCCCAGACCCAATAGCTGATTAAAGTCTTTAAAGGACCCGAGGAGGTGCATCCATAGGAGGTCACGTGTTCTAGTCATCTCTCTGCTCCTTTTTTCTCATTATTCAGCTCGCGAGCCAGGTATTGTACTATCAGTTAAATAAACCGCGTATAGGTATAATAATAGAAGTGCTTCTTTTTGCTCGACCGGCATTAAGGTCGCGAGTTTAACCCCCTTGTGCTTCTTTTTGCTCATTATTTGGCTCGTCGTACATGTATAATAACACAATTGCTTGAGTCGCCAAGTGGTTAGTATAAGCTGTCTGTACGACCGACCTTCAGGTCGCTAGCTCAACCCCTCAAGCCTTATTTTTTCATCTTATTTCCTGCGCAGTGTAGGTCCACGTGTCATTGGCTAGTGCTTAGGTCCCACCTGTCATTGTATAGCGATCAACGCCACGTGGACATGAAACGTAAACAGAAGTTGACACATAAGTAAAATTATTGAGGTAGACAACCAGTCATCATAAGGCAACATGAATTTGAAGTCACGACCATTTAAATTGGTCGTAATTCTACTTAATATAGGACATTGAACTAGTATTATCCATCCATGACTGTGTAAGCAAACTATGACCTTTTTAACTAAATTGGTCGTTGTTATTCAAGGTTTTGGCCCTCCGAAATGCCTTACGACCAACTGGTTCAGAATGGTCGTAGATCTATGACCAAAAAATTCATGATCGTTAAGAAAAGATCACTAGTGAGCAAATTTCTTGTAGTGTAAGGATTACCGGCAGTAATGGAATTTCTCTGGACATGGAAATAATACCGGAAGAGAGTAAGGCTCGGCCTAATGCCGAGATACCCCTCACACAAAGATGCGTACGCGCTCATCTCTAAGATGGAGTTCGGGGGGAGATGATGGACATGAACTCCGTAATGATCTATAACCTCAGAAAAGAAATCTGTGGTAGGAAAGCTCAGACCTCTATCAAGGTGAGTGCCGAAGTGCACTCGCTCGTCGTTGCTAGGGTTGGTGATGGTTTCGCCGAAGCCGCTCCGCTAGTCGCCGGCGCGGAGGAGCCCTTCTTCTTCCATGCCATGGAGCTTGGCATCGTCGAGGACGCACGGGATCCAAACCACACGATTGCTCTCCTTCTCTGCTGGGGTTGTCGTCGCTGCCGTTGCCGCCGTGCCGGAAGATGATGCAGAAGCTATTTTGTCGGTGTGCCGGTGACCTTGGATGGGCGGCGCTGGAGATTTTTGGGGAGCAGAGGAGCTCTAGGGTCGTGGGAGGCATATGGGAGAAGGAAATGGCGCAAAGTGCTGGTGAGGGGAGATGAGGAATCGGATCCTTACCACTTATATCCACCGGCCGCGTCGAGATTCGTGTGAACGCTACAGTAAATGTGCCACGCATCGTGGAAAGAACTGGGAAACCCCCTGCGCGATGATTACGTCGCCTCGATCTCCACGCACGCATTAAAACGGCGCCTCGGTTCCGCGAAAGGCGGACCCACCAACGGTCGTGCTGACAGGAAATGTCTGTCAGTGACGTGACTTAACCATGACTGGTGTCAGATGACGTCAGAGACCCAGTTCCGGCTTAGTTTGAATTTCGAGCTGGAAATCCGAATAAACGTATTCATAGGTCCGACTCATTTTTTGAGACCCGGATCATATCTTTTCTTTTGAAGTTTCAGGAACCCTTCAAGATTCTACAAGCCGAAGATCAAGCTAGATGATGATGAATCCGACTTTGGATCTTGGAGGCCTCCGAGGGCTGCTGTTGGGGATATACTTTCCGGGTATCCTCACTATACCTCACTGACCAGGGTGGCCCACTTCGGTTTAGAGCTTTGCTTCACGGGCGGCCTAGTCAGGGAGAAGAGACGGAGTCCAGTCCGGCTACGGGAAGGCCTAGAAGACTTACTGACATAGGCCCATAGTGTTACTTGTAGTTCAAGATGTACTCTGTAACCGACTCTTAGTGGTAGCTGGATAGATCTCCTGTAAACCCTAGGCCAGATATCTATATAAGCCAACCTAGGGAGAGCCTTTAGGGCACCCTCCCAATAGTCTACAATCTCAACTCGCACAGGAAAAACCCTTGTAACCCATATTCCGGCTCTATCGTATTATTGGATTGCTAGCAGGAGTAGGATCCGTCCAAAGCCGGCGGATTCAAACCTAGCTAAACTTGTGTGCTCACCATCCCGGAATACGGTACGTCTCACACCCCTCTCTTCCACACGCCTCGAGAGGAGGAGGAAGCCTTTTATAGGGGGGAGGAGGTAGCCCCTCCCATGGCCAGCGGCCAAGGTGGTGCCCCCACATCTCCCTTCATTCATGTGGGTGGACCTTCTAGTCACATAAATTCCCTCCACTCACACTTCCACTCACTTGCATTAAATTTCCACCAAATTTAATGCATCTCTCATTTAATAAAACTACTTTATTTATTTTATTCAGAATTTTTTTAATTAATTTAATTAACAAACATTCACATAAAACCCCTTGCAACAATTCAATATCACATGCAGAACTAATTTCAACAATTTCACCCAAAAAAATATTAGTGTCCATCGAAATAATTCTAGCACTTTCATAATCTTTCTCTCAAAACATATTTGCTCCAAATAGTGTCGGTGTACCTTAAGTGTGTCACCCTACGGTTCTTGAATAATGTAGACATAATCGAGACCCCTCTCTAATCAATAATCAGCAGCGGGACCTGGAGATCCATACTGACTCCCACACATTCAACGATGACTTTAGTGATCATGAGAACCTTTAATGTTTGTAATTAAATCCCTTTGTCTCACGATATATTAAATGTCCGAGATTCGATCATCGGTATCTCCATACCTAGTTTGATCTCGTTACCGACAAGTACTATTTTCTCGTTCCCGTGATATAACATTCTAGTGATCTTATCACTTGCTTGCAAGATGTCAATGTGATATCACCGAGAGGACCTAGAGTATATATCTCCATCATTGGGATGGAAAAATCACACTCTTTATCCATGAGCCTCTACATAACACTTTCTGAGTATCTGAACCCACCTTTATTGTCTCCCTATTATGGTGTGACGTTTGCTGTTATCAAGTTACTCTTCTGGTGTTAGTGATTGACATGATCTCATGGTCTAAGGAATAAAGTTACTTTGTATGATGTTATAGTAATTTAAACATAATGACTTTGATCGTATTACTATACTTCATATGAATGTTCATCACATCATTTCACCAATGTTGTGACCTCGTTATTAACAACATCCAATGTCCATGATCAGGAAACCTTGATCATCTTGTTAATCAACGAGCTAGTTTTGTATGAGAGGCATAACTAGGAACTCTTTATTTGTTTATTAAACACCCATGTATTAACGTTTTGAATTAATACAATTATAGCATGCAAAATAAGCATCTATCATATACTTGGAATAAGATAATAACAACTTTATTATTGCCTCTCAGGCATATTCCCTTCAGTCTCCCACTTGCATTAGAGACAATAATCTAGTTTACATACTGATAAATCTAACACACATGGAGTTCTGGTGTTGAAAATATTTTTCCCTAGGGAGAGTTTTAGTCAATGGATCTTCTACATTCAGATTCGTATGAACTTTACAAATCTTTATATCCCAATCCTTGATATGCTCGTGGATGGAGTGAAACCGGCGCTTGATATGCTTGGAATTCTTGTGAGACCTTGTTTCTTTGGCATTTGCTATGGCTCCATTGTTGTCATAATAGATCACCATTTGGTCCGACGCACTAGGAATCACACCTAGTTCAGTTATGAACTCCTTCATACAAACAGCTTCCTGCGCTGGTTCTAAAGCAGCAACATATTCTGCCTCCATTGTTGATCTGCCACCACAGGTTATTTGGAGATCCTCCAACTAACTATTGCTCCATTCATGAGAAACACGAACCCGGATTGAGACTTAGAGTCATCTGGATTGGTGTCAAATCTAGCATCGACATAACACTTAGCGACGAGCTCCTCTTCACCTCCGTACACAAGAAACATAGTCCTTCTTAAGTAGTTAAGGATATTCTTTACCGCTATCCAGTGTTCTGAACCTAGATCAGATTGGTACCTGCTAGTAAAACTAATAGCATGTGCCACCTCCTGTCTTGTACATAGGATGGCATATATAATAGAGCATATGGCTCAGGCATAGGGGATCTTATCCATTATATCTCTTTCTTCCGCCGTAGCCAGACTTTGAGTCTTAGTCTTTGTCTTGCCTTGTAACATAGGTAAGAACCCTTTCTTACTTCTGTCCATTTTAAACTTCTTTAAAATATTATCAAGGTATATACTTTGTGATAGCCCAATTAGGCGTCTTGATCTATGTCTATAGATTTTAATGCCTAGTATGTATGATGCTTCACCAAGGTCCTTCATCAAAAATTTGTTGTTTAGATAACTTTTAACACTATTTAAAAGATCTATATCATTTCCAATAAATTATATATCATCCACATATAGTATGAGAAATGACACAGAGCTCCCACTCACTTTCTTGTGAATACAAGCTTCTCCGTAAGTTTGGACAAATCCAAACTCTTTGATCACCTCATCAAAGCGGAGATTCCAACTCCGGGATGCTTGATTTAGTCCATAGATGGATCGCTGAAGTTTGCAAACCTTGTCAGCATCCTTAGGATCGAAAAAACCCTTTGGTTGTATCATATACAACTCTTCTTCAATATTACCATTGAGGAACGCGGTTTTTACATCCATCTATCAAATTTCATAATCAAAAAATGCAGCAATTGCTAACATAATTCTAACTGACTTTAACATCACTACGGGAGAGAAAGTCTCATCGTAGTCAACTCCTTGAATTTGTTGAAACCCCTTTTGCGAAAATTCATGCTTTATAGATGGTCACATTACCATCCGCTTTAGTTTTCTTCTTGAAATCCATTTATTCTCAACGGCCTTCCGGTCATGAGGTAAGTCCACCAAGGTCCAAACCTGGTTTTCGTAAATGGATTCCATCTCGGATTGCATGGCTTCTAGCCGTTTGTTGGAATCCGAGCTCATCATTGCTTCTTCATACGTCATAGGATCATCATCTCCATCTACCATGAAATTCATGACTGGATTTCCTTATAGTTCAGGAACTGCATGTGTCCTACTTGATCTACGAGGTTCAGTAGTCTCCTCTTTCCGAGTTTCATGATCTTTATCGTTAGTTACTTATTCATTCAGTGAAGTCAACTCCGGAAAAATTTACGGCACTGCGCCACTCATCGTTTCATGAAGAGAAGGTTCAGTAACATCTTCGAGTTCTAACTTCTAACTACTCACACCTTTCGCGAGAAACTCCTTCTCTAGAAAGGATCCATTCTTGGCAACAAAAACCTTGCCCTCGGATCTGTGATAGAAGGAATACCCAATTGTTTCTTTAGAGTATCCTATGAAGATGCATTTTTCCGCTTTGGGTTCGAGTTTATCATGTTGAAGTTTCTTCACATAGACATTGCATCCCCAAACTTTTAGAAATGATAGCTTTGGTTTTTTTTCAAATCATAATTCATACGGTGTCGTTTCAACGGATTTAGATGGTGCCCTATTTAAAGTGAATGTAGAAGTTTCCAGTGTGTAATCCCCAAAAAAAAGTGGCAAGTCAGTCAGAGACATCATAGATTGAACCATATCTAATAAGCTACGATTACGACGCTCAAATACACCATTACGATATGGTGTTCCGCCAGGCATGAGTTGTGAAACTATTCCACACTCTCATGTGTGTGCCAAACTCGTAACTTAGATATTCACTGATGGCTGTGAAATATAGCCATCTACGTCCACATTTAAACTAGATATTATTCATATTTTGGATGAAATATCTCTCTAAAACCTACCACTAATCCCTAATGATCAAAGGGTATGCAATCCTTTCTTTCTATTTTTCCCTGCGCAGATAATGACGTTTGATAATGGGAATCACAACATTAAAGTCAAAGATACAAGATTTCCAATGACCCGAAGAAACCATGAGTCATGAAGTGGAGACAGATGCTTTAACGACCAACTATACAGCAGGAATAAAATTCCGGCCGTATAGTTCCGATCGTATAGTTGCCATCAACACCGCTAGGTCAAACAGAACAAATTTTGTGAAGGGACCCCTATATAAAGAGGCCTCGAGCAACGAAAAACGAGAGCTCTTCCCGATCACCAGCCGCCCCCAGAACTCCGTCCACAACACCGAAGAGCCGCCGGAGGAATAGACTTAGATCTAATCTCCAAACCCTTCTCCATCACCATAGCTATATTCCACCACTTTTAATAGTAGATCTCATCTTTGATTGGTGACATTGTAAGACTATTTGCTATCAATCTCATGATTTCCATTACAATGTTTATGATTGTTGATCTCATCTCTAAGAGTAATTCTCCTTGGGCTAAGGGCTTCGGCCTAGCCATGTAGCTTTTGTGCATGTTATTTATCATAGATGGGATCATGTATTAGTTTTTATGACATGATGATTATTGTATCCTCTCTTCCCTAAATCTAAGGACTTGTCAGGTACCCAAGACCCCGAGCATTGAGCCATGTATATGGAGTATGAGAAATGACTAATCTGCAGGTTGGGAACCCTAGTGACAGCAGGGGTAGTATGACTGCATGTGAGGGATTTACTTGGGATTAACAGTGACGTCACTATGCATATCATTAGTTCTCTTTCTTCTATGGATGATACTAGTAGGTTATTGCTATAAGAGGATGTGGAGGCAATAGCAATTGTGGATGCATTGCCCACATATAATTTATCTTGCTCTAACAATTACATACACACTTTATTATTATCTTTTATTCCCATAACATGTTTTGCACAGCTACAGGTGAAACCGAACACCCTAGGCCATCTCTCTCCATCATCGACAACAACAAAAGACAACAAACTCTTGGTCCGATAAAACACAAAAGGAATTCAAAAACTCATGAAGATCTGTTAAAGTAACTTCACTATGCATCTGCTTCCCGAGGATTCGATAAACCTAGGTCTACTAGGGAAAAAGAGCTATACTACATCCGTAATCCGGATCGAAGGTATCAATCCTTTTACTCGCGCCATTGTCGGGGAAGCAATAGCTACCCTGGTGAGGTCAGTAGGAACCTTGCTACTTTTAATTCTTGTTTTTAATTTTGTTAGTTTGCTTTCAGTATTTATTTAAAAAACCAAAAAAATTAGTTAGTCTTTAAATTCTTGTTTTTAATATCATAAGTCTTTGTTTAAGAAAACCCAAAAATATATGAAATATGGCTAAAAACTAGCTTGGGGTGTTTGCAACTCCCAACAATGATTATTTGCGTACTCCTATTACTCAGCCAGCAATTGCTGCTGATGACTATGAAATTAAGCCCCATTATTTAAGTTTGGTTCAACATAATCAATTTGGAGGCTCTGCTATTGAGGACGCAGGTATGCACTTGAATACTTTTACTGAAATATCTGATACTACCTTCGTCCCAAGGCTTAAGGCATATAAATTTTTTCAAAAGTCAAACCAACTAAAGTTTGACCAAGTTTTTAGAGAAAAATATTAATATTTACACTACATAATCCATACCCTTTCATACATCATGAAACATATTTTCAGATGGTATCTATATAATATAATAGTTATTAATAGATCTTTCTAAAAGTTTGGTCAAACTTTACATGGCTTTACTTTTCAAAATAATTATATGCCTTAAGCCTTGGGATGGAGGGAGTATGATGCACATAAAAGATGTTGACCCTGATGCGGTCAAATTGCGCTTATTTCCTTTCTCTCTTAGAGGAAGAGCAAAATAATGGTTGCTATCTTTTCCTAGAAATACTATTACATCATGGGTGGAATGTACTTCTTTATTTATGACTAAATTTTTCCCACCTGCAAAGACTATGCAACTAAGATCTAGCGTGAGCCTTTAGCACTTGCATGGGAGAGGATGAAAGAATGCATGAGAATTTGTCCCTGTAATGGGATGGAAGATTGGCTAATTCTCCATTTATTTTATAATACTCTTAATCCTGTGTCTAAGTCTATGCTTGATACTACAGCTGGAGGAACATTTATGGGCAAACATATTACCGAAGCAAAGAAGCTACTAGACAATATGCAAGACAACCATGCCAAGTGGCATGTGGATAGATCAAACACGAAGAAGGTGAATGACGTCTCACCACAAGAAAATGAAGAACTCAATGCTAACATGGATGAGCTCATATTAGCTGTAAAAGGTAAGGAAAACCAGGTAAGAGCTATCCCAGAAACAAATATTGAAGAAATACTTCATAGCTCATAATGATTATAACCCTGCTTGGAAGAAGAATTACAATCCTATTTTTCAAAAACACTATTCTAGTCCTACAGGTAACTCTAATAATAATATGGGATCAAGTAATGGTAGTCTCCAAGAAACACTTAAGTCCTTTATAGACTCACGAAATGAGCAAAACAATATCCTTGTTAAAATAATGGAGAACCATGATGCTATGCTTGGTAAATTATCTAACCAAGCTGTAAGTTTGAGGAATGATTTGTAGGCCCTCCAAGAAAGAACAAGGATTGTTGAGGAACAGCTAGGTAAGATAACCGAGAGTCAAACTCTCATTCTAGCTAAATTTGCATGTAAAGCTGAGCCCAATCCTGTTGAAGACCTCAAGATGATGAGAATCCAAAGGGAGGAGCCTGAAGAACTTGATTATAGTAATGCTCCTTCACCAAGTTACACTTTGAAGATCTTGTAAAAAGGATCAACATCAAGATTCTGGTAAGTGAAGAAAATGATGAAGCTATGTATCAACACTTCATTAATCCGGTAGCAATAAAGGTACATGAGCTTGAAGAAGAGTATAAGAAAATTACTGAAAAAATACCTGTTAAGCTTGATGATATATTTGAGCCTACTATTAAGATGGGACAAATGAGATAGCTGCACTTTGTGATCTAGGTGCAAGCGTTTCAACAATTCCAAAAAAGTCTTTTTAATAAGTTAAATCTTGGCTCTTTTGAAAACACCGAGTTAAAATTACATCTTGCTGATTCTACCTACAAACAAGCTATATGGATTAAACAAAACACTTTATTATAGATTAAAGGCTGTCCTGCTCTTACTGATTCTGTTATTGTTGACATGCCTGAAGATGCTACTGCTCCTATTATATTAGGCCATCCATTATTAAGAACTATTAAGGCTTCGATTAATCTACACGAAGGGAACGTGAAGCTTCAATTGCCTTCGCGGGATCCTTTTGTTATTCATTTTCCTAGGAAGAAGAAAGCCAAGCATGATGAAAAGGAGGCCATCACTTTGAAGGCCAACTATTTTGGAGTGGGTGTTCCACTCATCTGGCCTAAGTGAGCAACATCAAGGTCAAGCTATTGGCCATAAAAGAGCGCTGCATGGGAGGTAACCCATGTGAAATAAAGGTTTGAATAAAGTTTTTAAGTTTTAGTTTAAGTTTTATGTTTAATAAAGAGTGCTTGAAAGCTCCAGTTGAGGAGAAGAAGTTCGATAGTACTAAAAATACCGCTTTATAGATGTTGTTGTTGGTCGAAAAAATTTACTGTCATTTTTCTGTCAAAAATAAGGGGTTTCGCTGAGTTTCAGAATAATAAATAATTCTCAAAGAAACGGCAATTTTTTGTTGGCTACAGAAGGTTTAACAACCAACTATATGGCGGGAATAAAAATTCCGGTCGTATAGATATCTTTTCCATTAACAATTTTTCTTTCCTAGGTACTGAAGGTTTAATGACCAACTATACGACGGGAATAAAAAATTTGGCCGTATAGTTCCGACCGTATAGATATCGATGCCTTCGTAAAGTTTCCTTTCTAGGTATAGAAAGTCTGACGACCAACTATACGGCAGGGATGAAAAATCCCGCCATATAGTTATGGCCGTATAGCTGTGCCGCCAGGTGAAAACCCTAAATTTTTGACAGCAGACCAACTATATGGCGGGAACAATTTGTTCTGTTCGTATAGTTGCATCCGACCACAAAATCGCCACGGGAGGTACCTCCAAACCCAAAACTTCAATCCTTTTTCTCTCTTCTACCTCCAAACTCTCTCAAAACCTCAAGAGATCTTCATCTCTACTCAATTTCGTTCGATTTACTCACACACAAGTGATCTACGGTATGTTTCTCCTCCGATCCTCCAATTACTTTTTGCAAATTCATCTTTGATCTGTTGTCATTATCAATATAGGGTGAGACCTACTATGAACTATTGCCATGATTCTCTTGCCTAGATTATTACTTTGAGGGGATTCTTTAGTGTGCTATGATGAGGAATATGTCATGCTTATTATTGTTGGATCAAAAAGTTTTATTTTTATCTTTCCTTGTTATTTTAGATGATGAACACAAGGAGCCAAACTCGTGCTCGTGCCGCCGCTAGTGCTTCTCGGGCTGTCGCTCAAGAACGCATGGGGATATGGTTCAAGGATGAGCCCCAACGTGATCGCTTCAATAGGATCAAGAACCGAGAAGTGAAGGCAACCAAGTGGGCTTGCCCCATTATATTGAATCAACTCGCTATTTCTAATGACTTCAATTTACTTTGCAATAGGGTTGGCCTACAAAACTTTGTATTCAATGATGTGCCTAATTATCACCAGTTAACTCTTGAATTTCTAAGTTCTTTGTAAAGCACCGTTAAAGCATGGAATGGAGAGGACATGATTTCTTTCTGACTTATGAACAAAAATTATTCTCTATCACTAGATGAATGGTGCACATGTTTTAATTTTTCCAAAAAATAATGATACTGACTTACGCGCATCCTTTACTAGCTTAGACCCTTCCCCGGAACAATATTATAATGGAATGAGCTTTACTTCTAGAGTAAGCAAGGGCAAGAATATTCAACATCCTGCAATTCGCTTTTTGTTCTATGTTATTGCTAACACTTTGCATGCACAAAATGAGTTCACGAGACTCAATGAGGAGGACATCTTAGTCCTTGCAAAGGCTGCTTTCAACAACACCAACTTTTCACTCAACTTGGGCGCAATTCTTGTGTGCTACCTGGAGCACCAATCCTCCCAAAGCCAAGGACCAGTCACAAGTGGAGGCGTCATCACCATGCTTGCCATTTCCCTAGGCATCAACCTAGGTGAGTTGCAACCAGTGCTAGGTGAGCAACTTGTTGGTTTCTCTACTTTAAAAGCTTGTGGAATGCTCACTAGGAGAGGTGGTGTTTATTACTTTCATATTGCTGGCGCTGGGCATCTGTACCCCGCCCCTATGCCTAATGGTATTTTCTCTATCGAGAGGACATTTTCTATATGACTTGCAGGTTGAGCAACACCAACCTATGGTGGAGATTCCGGATGAGGATGAGGACCAAGAAGAGGAGCAGCCACCAACCCGGTTTGCTACATACCAAGACTTCCAAGAACTTGGAGGAACTATGGAGAGGATGCAAAACCTCTCCTTGAACCTCCGAGAAACAACTACTAATTTATCAACTCAATTTGCGAACTGGTGTTACAACTTTTTCTGCCACCACAATGATTTGAAGGGCTTACAAAAGCCTAAGCTTGGGGAAGTTTCCTCATTATCTTTATTTGGTGTTCATTTGTTTTATTTATTTCGAGGTTATGTTTTTAATTCGAGTTTATACGCACTCGTTGGTTTCCCTAACACTTTATCTTTAGTTATTTCTATTTGCTTTCGAGATTTTCCAGCCGAGCTTTGCTACCAATTTTCTATTCTTTAATTCCCTCTCTTAAAAACAACAAAAAGATTTTTCCATTTATCTTTATTTTCCCTCTTCCTTCTTTTCTATTCTCCTTGTGGTGTTCACACATTTTTAGGAGAGTGATCGATTTCGGGTTTCCAAGAAGCAAATAAAAAAGGGAAGAGAGAAATGGAACCAATCATGAGAGGTATGCCTTAAGACTCCCCACTTTTGAAGTTTGAGAAACCCTTGCTAGTTAGTAGTAAATGATAAGATGTTATATTGGTGGAGTGAGTCTTTGTATTGTAGTAAAATTTTGTTTGCATGGGTGTTTAGTTGGGTACGTTTGTAGTTAACCAAGTCTTGCCTTAAAAAATTGCTAAAAAATTTAATAAGAAAAAGTCTCACAATTGAAGGCTTGGGTGTTGTAGTGTTTTAGTCTTGAAGGCTTATTTTTAGAGACACTCAACACCATAGAAAATAATGACTGACTTGATAACTCTTTTTAAAAGGATTTTTTCAATTGAATTAATATTTAGTGGTTTTTGTAAGCATGCCAAAGTTCGACTTGTGAATCATAAGAATGATATAGCTTTATGAGTGTCAAACTTCATGGTATGCCAAGAACTCCGCTAGCCTACGAATGATGTTCATGGAGGAAACTCCTAAATTTCGGCTATGAGTTTATTAAACATATGTAGCAGCAATGCTATAATGGGTAAGATTCTTGGCATTCCCGGGTAGCTGTGTTCATGATGGAATCACTCCTCTTGCTGTTATGAGTAATCATTGTACAAAAGTAACAAAAACCTTAGTGATGCCACGTGTGTCCATCATAAATCGATAAACTAATTAAAATCTTTGGCATGCTCTCAATTTATTAAGAACTGAAATTCTTGAAGGACAATGAATAGAAAAGTAGTGCTTGAAGAGTCTTGATTTATTGATGTGGGAGAATTGAGATACTCTAGTGTATATGTTTTCATGACAAACTGTCACACTCTTAATTTTACATGATTATACTTTATTGTTCAAAGGCAAGCCTATGAGTTAATTACATGACATGTGTAGCATCCCAATTGTCTAACAATTGCAATGCTACTAGCCTAGTCTATATATATGCTACTTCATACATATAATTGTTGGATCATAATTATATCATGCTCATGTCATCATGCCACCTTGCATTT
This sequence comes from Avena insularis, assembly GCA_023614405.1. Classification (NCBI taxonomy): domain Eukaryota; kingdom Viridiplantae; phylum Streptophyta; class Magnoliopsida; order Poales; family Poaceae; genus Avena; species Avena insularis. The sequence goes on from CM042684.1 coordinate 316,219,886, forward strand.
GAGCATCATATAAAACCCCTTTTTGTTTGGTTCTTATCTCATATGCATTATTAATTGTATTTGCCTCTTGATATTGTATTTGGTTGTTGATATATTGTTTAAATGCCCAAGTTGAGTTGGGGGCATATCTTTTATTTAACTCCACCACCTTTCTTGTCATCACCCCATCTTTCCACCATTCCATTATCCATGAGCTTGCAATTGTTTTTCTTTTGGGTTTTACCTCTAGCTCATATGGGTTGGGATGGATCCAATTCTTTTCCACATGTTCTCATCTTAGCATCATGATTGTTTTCACATTATTGATGTATGAGAGCCACATGGCCACCTTTGCATGCCTTGTGAGTGGAACCCCTTTTCTAGCTTCCATATGGGTTGTTTTGGATTTATGCTCATGTTGGGGTATTTTTGGAACTATTAAGCATCTAGTGGCACATACACACTAGCAAGTCCCATTTCTATTCAAACATGGTCATCTCCATCTACTCCACATGGGGCATCCTTTTAATTCTTTTGCTTGGCTTTTATTCCAATTTTGGGAATGCATAATAATAATGCCATGTAATAATATTGTTTTCACAAGAATCAACATGGCAATAAATATTTTGCATGGGCCATGCAAGTACCACCTTTACTTGTCCTTTGGTTTTATTTGAAGTTTGAGTGAATCTTTCCCCATCTCTCTCTACCCCTCATCTCTCCCTCCCTCCTTTTGGCTTGATCTAGCTTGATCTTGCTTTAACCATATCACCTCCTTTTGCTTGATCTTGTGTGATCTAGCTAAAAGGCCACCACCCCATCACACCCTCATCTTGATCTTGTGGAGCTAAGCATGTTCTTGGCTTGACCTTGACAAAAGCAAACCCTAAACCATTCTCCCCTCTCTCCTCTCTTCACCACCTAGCTACCACACCCCCCCATCTAAACCAAACCCTAGATACCATACCACCCCTCTCTCTTGGCCTCACCCTGGCCCACCTAGCTACCCCAAACCTAGCCCCAATCCCTAACCCGAGCCATACCCCCCTCTCTCCAAACCTAGCATCTACCCGAGCCTACCCCTCTCCCCTCTAGCTCTCTCTCTCTGCCACCCTAGCCCCACCAGCCCGAGCCTCCCCCTGCCTGCCTCGCCTCGACCCCACCCGGCTCCCTACCCCGCTCCTGCCTGAGCCCGGCTAGCGTGACGTGAGGAAGGAGGAAAAGGTGGCCGAAGCCACCTTTAACCTACCACTCCCCCCACGGCACCCCCTCTCCCTCTCTGCTTTACCCTCTCCCTCTCGGCTCTCCTCTGGCCTCTCCAGATCTGGCCGAGGCGCCCTGGCCTTCCTCCCTCCCTCTCCACCGACCCTAGCTCCCTCTCGCCAGCCACCGCCAGCACCACGTCTACCCCCTTCTCCTCGTCGATCCGGCTCGCTTCTTGCCGTGGAGGTGGTTGAGAGTACAAGGAGGACCACCTGCTTCGCCCGGTCCACGCAGCGTGAGGAGAGCACCGCATCGCTGGACCATCGCCGCCCAGCGAAACCCTAGATCGCGGGCGTACGCTTCCCATGATCGTCTGCACCCCTGCCCGATCCACCGCCTCCAACAGCCCCACGGTGAGCCCCTAAACCCCCTAGACATGTCCCTGTCCAGCATCGCTTCCCGTTTGCGCCGGTCGTTTCGTCGAACGCCCAGCGTGCGTCGCCGCTCGCGTTGTCTGCACGTTCTCAGCGCCGCGGAGAGCCTCACCTAGCCACCGATCTGATCTCTGTCAACAACCCCCACCCACGCGCCTGCTGCCGCCGCGCAAGACGCTAGGTCCTGAGATCGAGCCCAGCGCCCGCGCCAGACGAGCACCGACCTGTCGTTAGCGAGCCGAGAAGAAGCACAGTACGGGCAACTCCTTTTTCATGTCACCCCCTGCTGTTTTGCTCGCCTCAACCCGCGCTCCTAGAGGTCCCACTAGTCAGCCGCGCTAGCACTTTTACAGGAAACCCCCTGGCTTTTCCCGTTCGCAACCCGCGCTCCAGCCACCGCCACCGCCCAGTCCCTCGCTCGTTAGGCAGCACGTGGGCTGTGGTGGTCCCATCTGCCCGCATAGGCTAGCGGCCATGATGGCGGAGGAGGATTTCTTGTTGAGACTTGATCAGCTTGGCCCCACCTGTCTGTGGCTGTGGCTGGATCTGAGTGTGTGAGAAAAGTATTTTCTGCATATCTGTTTTAATTCAAATCTTTTTCAAATTAATTCAAATTCAAATTTAATTCTGTTTTTAAATAACTTTTCAAATATAATTCCAAATAATACAAATAATATATGTTTTCAAATCAGAAAAATGTGAGGAATTCAAATATGGCCTTCAAAATATATTTTGAGCACTTAAAATTCCAAGTTGATTAAAATTACAATAAAATGCCCTTTTGACTTAATTAATTAATAACTTTTGTTTTATAACTCCAAATTTAACAAATGATATGTCTAAAATGATTAGCTCGACGAGACCTTTCTGTTTATGCATTCCATGTTTTGATTTGAAGCATGAATCATATAAATATAAAGTTTACAGCAACTAAAATGAGGATAAAATGAGGCCAAAACTCAATAAAATGATTATTCCTTATATTCCACACCTCACCCATGCCATGCTACTTTATTACCATGCAAATTGTGCATCATTCATCATGGCATGATTGGTTGCTTGACGCATTTATTCATATGCTTGCGCACTTTATTTATGTTGGCCCTTGTTTGTTTGGTTCTTCTTCGAATAGACGCTGAGCAGGGGATATACCAAGAGAACCAGGAGCACTACCCAGATCCATCCCTTGCTTCAACTGAGCTGCCAGGCAAGCACTACCACATGCTTGCATACATATAGTACCTATTGCCTCTATCTTATTCTTGCATCATTGAGTCGCGATTGCATTAAATTGAATCCCAAGTATTGCATAGCCTTTACTTTTAAACCCCACCGAAGCTTGTTCCTCCATCCCATGAGCCATTACTACAGGAGTTGTTTGAGCCATGCGAGTCGTAGAACAGCATGTGTAGGGTATGTGAGTGTTTGATGGATAACGAGGTACCTAAACAACTTAACCTGAGTAGTTATGGGATAACTAATGAAAGTGGCATCGGTGAGCCATATCATTGTTATTTGGTTTTCAGGCTCACTTGTGTCCGTGGGACCCCGAGTACTTGATTCCTGTTCCTTGAATATTCGCTATCCACATCCGGGAGGCTTATGAACCCCGAGCGAGCTTGATTCATTCTTATTTCTTGGGGCCACAAACTAGTTTGAGGTTTTATTTACTATCTTGTACTTATGCCATGCTTTCTTGCTTTATTTAAATTGTGCGAGTCTTTGCACTTTGTCTGTTAGGAAAGCGGAGTGTTTTTCGGTGTCGACAAGCCCGATCTCATTTCGGGTTCCCGTCGTTTCACGACCATTGGCGCAAACCTTGAGTCCGTCTCGAGTCGGCCAACTTCGTCATGGGTAGCTTAATGGGGTGGCCCCCTGAAATATTTCTGAATCCTGTGATCGCTTTGTCGTGACTGCCTCGTTGGGTTTTGATTTGGTTTTTCCGAGGTTGATCGAGTGTGTTTTGCTATTTGTGCACCCCTGCAGGGTAAAACTTTCTGAAAGCCGTGTCCGCGGTTATGGACGACTTGGAGCACAGTTTCTCGATCATAGACAACTATAACTAAAGTACTGCTCTTAATTTGACTAAGTACCTGACTAGTAAATAGTGCAACACTCATGGAATGGATAATAAAACTGCCAACGGATGGGGGGTTGTTCGTCCGCTTCCTCGTCGGTAAGCGGGGAGGAGGATGGATCTGTTAAGATTACCGTTATAACTGTTGTTATTAATTCACGGACATCCGTCTATCTATGGTTAGGCAGATGGTTAGCGAGTATCTATAGAATTGCTAGGGTTTATCTTTTGCTGCAATTGCGTCACCCCAGGTTGTGTCCCCTTTAGCGGCATAAAGACTTGCTGAGTACCCCTAGGGTCTCACACGATAAATTATTGGTTCAGATGAACAGGTACACTCACAAGATGGATACTGGGTGGAGGAGACGGACGATGTGGGCAACGATCATTCGGTGTAGAGATTCCGGGAACGAGGATCCGTGAGATCTGTGGGCGGGATCTGCTTATTTATGGGGCATCTTATGCCGATTTGCTTCTTATCCGTACTCGGATTCTGTCTTCCGCTTCCGCCTGATACTCTGATGTTTGATGTATGAGGAGATATCCTAAACTATTATATCTATCTAGGATATTTGGATCTTGCCGTATGGCGTTGCTATATTTCCTTTTTTTTGGATGGAATGGCTCTGATGTACTGTTGTATGGTGGCTTGCATACATGCTCATTTGTGTATGTAGTTGATCCCTTCGCCTGCCGATTACGCCGCCCGTTCTTGTCCCGATGTTTAGAAATGGTTGGGACGGCCGAAAGGTCTACCTGTGAGTGGCATTTGGGCCCCACCGTACTATTTCAACCATTTTTGCTCATCCAGGCTTGTAACTAGGAGCGTAATTCACCGAGGTAGTTACAATTGGTATCAGAGCCATCCCGACCTTCAGGGTCTCAGCCAAATGGTCGTTGTCAGTCTAGCAAATATTTTGGTAGCTATGTATACTAGGGAAAAACAAAACGCGAGAGTAGGACTGCTTCCACTTTTCTTCTTACCCAACCACCCCCCCTTTTCTGGTAAGGAAGTGTAACGTTTTCAATCCTCTTCTTAAAATTCAAACTAGGATTCACGTGTTCTGGGTTTCCGTAGTACCATAGAAAGTGTGTGTGTGTGTGTGTAATTCCTTGTCCATCTGTTGCATCCTATTTGTTATCACAATCTGCCTTTGGTTGTCAACTATTGGTACATTTCATACTGACAGGCTTTTGTTAACCGGTGCGATCTATCTGACTCCTTGTTAACCGGTGCCATCTTCTTAAGGGTGTCCTTCCTTCTAGCAACTCAACCTTCTGTGTAACCATCAGTTGCTAATCTCTATCTGATAAGTGATTTTGCGCATCTATTGGTATTTTAATGCCGAAAAATGCGGAAAATTTTTCTTTGATATATCTGTGTTTCCACACTCCTTTCCAGTCATGTGTGAAACATTATCTATCTCCCTTTTATCAGCATGTCCATGCTAACTCATTCTTTTGTCACCGGCGCCTAATCCTGGAGTTTCTTTTCATCTCCAATTCTCTTGGGCTAATTACATAACAGGTGTCGATCCGATGCTGGTGATTGTAATTTGGCTCTCGGCATAGCTATATTCCACTCATGATAAGTGACGATTGGAATATGGAAAATGCTATCAACTCTATCCTCCAAATGGTGACGGTTATCTTCTGTGATTTTGAGTACACCGTGATCATATCTATGCATATTCAAGCATCTTTGGCAATCCGGAGTTTCTCAAAGCACTACGGCGGTCTATCAACTGTTCATCATGCTGCACATCTTTTCGAACCCCATATCTGCACAATTCTCTTTGAGACGAGGGAATTGCATCTTTTTGTCTCTGATAGCTTTGCTTAAGGAATGATCTATCATCTTTTCTTTTTCTAAGATCTCTTTATCTTTGTAACCGGTGATCCAATCGACAATGTGAACCAGGTGCCATCTCTTTTTCTTCCGAAGGACCAGATAATCTATTCTGCCAGTGTATCTTCTTCAACACGAACCCGTGCTCTTAATATTGATCTTTCTAAGAGCGTTGAGCTCAGAAAGTGTTTCGAGCATTTGTTCGTTTCTCCCGCCTCTTGAACTTGATATTCTGGGAATATCCTGTTAATCCATGGTGGTATATGTTGATATTATGCTTGCCTATTCCATATCAAGGGAAGGATAGGGAAGATCATCTATGTCTCCTTCTCTCAAGCTTCGAGAACACTGCCTGTGTGCAAAGTTCTCAAAGCGTGAATTCTGACTTTTTGAAGTCACCTATCTCGGCCACGTCCTTCTGCTAAATACATTGCTTCAATTCTGGAATTAGCAAGTCCATTGTTAATTCCATCCCTCATCTTCAACCAATCCGGAGTTGTTCCTTGTTGGCAAGTTATCATCGTCGTTTTGCTGAAGATTTCCTCAAGACTGCTAAATCTCTCTCAATCATTTCAAGAAGAACATAGAGTTCTTTCACCTCAGTCTCGTCAAGTGATCTCTTGAAAACCCTCTCGCTCTATCGTCTATGCTCAATCCACCGGAGGCCATGAAGACTTTTCAGATCTTGTTTTCCTTCCGTTCAAGTTGGTGCTATCTTTTCTGTAGCTGTTGAATCTTGCAGTTGTTCTCCGTAACCTTCCTTCATATCTTTCCGGTGGCATGGTACTTCAGACATGACGACAACATCATCACCATTATCTATCTTGGATCCGGTGAATCGTTTGTATCTATCCTTGTTTTCTAGCGAAGTTCCATGAGCTCTCCTTATCAATACCTTCAGTCTGTTTCGGTAGTTGGGTTGCATGGTTTTCCTATTCATGTGCGGAGTAATGCTTTGAGTGCGGGATGGAGTAGCTACCATACCACTACTCTTATCATTCGCTATTGTACATTGAATTGGTGAATTAATGTGATTTCACTCATTCCACGGAAGTTAGAAGTGGCCTTTATCCCTCGATACTTTTACTTCCGTCTTTGTCTTTCCGGAGTGCTCTATCGGAGAAAGTAATCAATAATCTCTTGTTGGTGGTCTGCATATTCTAGGTGGAGCAAAATCTTCAATTATCTGGTGGAAACAAACGCAAACTCTTTTCTGTCCTCGTCTTTCTACCGATGCTCTACATCCACAAACAAGATGAAAGAAAACTATCTCTCCTTGTTCCATCAATTCTTTTTCTGTGGTAAAACCAATTATGGTTGATGCCATCAGCCGCAAATCTATTGCGTTAGCCTCAAGGCTAAAGAAAGCAATAAGTATCTCTACAATAAACTCCAGATCCTCCATATACCTTGCTTCTCGGGATTCCTCCATGATCTAGCTTCACATCCATCTCTGGAAGTTATATCCACGCACCTCAATTGCGTGATCCGTTGGGTCTTACCGGCGCAAGAAGAATCTAATCCGACGATGTTTAACTAAATCTTTCTGTTGATATCAAGGGACTCTATCGTTTGAAGGCAATATTGTTTCCGTACTTCATTTCTCAAATCCAAGAGAAGATACGATGCTATTGTCATAGTGGTTCAAACCTCTCCAACCTAGCTCTTTCTTCCGGCGAGACAAAGTTTTCATCCCCTCTAGTATCGGTAAATCTTTAATCTTAATGATGTGTCTTTCTTTACCCATGATACATCAACTTGTCTTTTCTTTCACAAGTGGGTTATTCTTTTATCATGTTTCTGAGAAAACCGAAGCTATGTCCATCCTATCCTTCTTGTCTCACGACAATCCTTCAACTCTTCTAACCCGTTGTTTCTCAAGCAAAACGCAAGACTCGAAACAAGTCTAGCAAGTTTTGCAAGTTGTAGTGGTCGCACCATTCCGTTGTTCATCACCTTGGGAACGTGAGGGTCACCTTCGTTCCGAACACCCGCCTCTTCTTGTGTTGTTCCCTTTTCCTAGGAATCTCGGGGCGAGATTCTTGTTTAGTGGGGGAGAGTTGTAGCATCCCAATTGTCTAACAATTGCAATGCTACTAGCCTAGTCTATATATATGCTACTTCATACATATAATTGTTGCATCATAATTATATCATGCTCATGTCATCATGCCACCTTGCATTTGAGCATCATATAAAACCCCTTTTTGTTTGGTTCTTATCTCATATGCATTATTAATTGTATTTGCCTCTTGATATTGTATTTGGTTGTTGATATATTGTTTAAATGCCCAAGTTGAGTTGGGGGCATATCTTTTATTTAACTCCACCACCTTTCTTGTCATCACCCCATCTTTCCACCATTCCATTATCCATGAGCTTGCAATTGTTTTTCTTTTGGGTTTTACCTCTAGCTCATATGGGTTGGGATGGATCCAATTCTTTTCCACATGTTCTCATCTTAGCATCATGATTGTTTTCACATTATTGATGTATGAGAGCCACATGGCCACCTTTGCATGCCTTGTGAGTGGAACCCTTTTTCTAGCTTCCATATGGGTTGTTTTGGATTTATGCTCATGTTGGGGTATTTTTGGAACTATTAAGCATCTAGTGGCACATACACACTAGCAAGTCCCATTTCTATTCAAACATGGTCATCTCCATCTACTCCACATGGGGCATCCTTTTAATTCTTTTGCTTGGCTTTTATTCCAATTTTGGGAATGCATAATAATAATGCCATGTAATAATATTGTTTTCACAAGAATCAACATGGCAATAAATATTTTGCATGGGCCATGCAAGTACCACCTTTTACTTGTCCTTTGGTTTTTATTTGAAGTTTGAGTGAATCTTTCCCCATCTCTCTCTACCCCTCATCTCTCCCTCCCTCCTTTTGGCTTGATCTAGCTTGATCTTGCTTTAACCATATCACCTCCTTTTGCTTGATCTTGTGTGATCTAGCTAAAAGGCCACCACCCCATCACACCCTCATCTTGATCTTGTGGAGCTAAGCATGTTCTTGGCTTGATCTTGACAAAAGCAAACCCTAAACCATTCTCCCCTCTCTCCTCTCTTTACCACCTAGCTACCACACCCCCCCATCTAAACCAAACCCTAGATACCATACCACCCCTCTCTCTCGGCCTCACCCTGGCCCACCTAGCTACCCCAAACCTAGCCCCAATCCCTAACCCGAGCCATACCCCCCTCTCTCCAAACCTAGCATCTACCCGAGCCTACCCCTCTCCCCTCTAGCTCTCTCTCTCTGCCACCCTAGCCCCACCAGCCCGAGCCTCCCCCTGCCTGCCTGGCCTCGCCCTGACCCCACCTGCCAGCTCCCTACCCCGCTCCTGCCCTGCCGAGCCAGCTAGCGCACGTGAGGAAGGAGGAAAAGGTGGCCGAAGCCACCTTTAACCTACCACTCCCCCACGGCACCCCCTCTCCCTCTCTGCTTTACCCTCTCCCTCTCGGCTCTCCTCTGGCCTCTCCAGATCTGGCCGAGGCGCCCTGGCCTTCCTCCCTCCCTCTCCACCGACCCCAGCTCCCTCTCGCCGGCCACCGCCAGCACCACGTCTACCCCCTGCTCCTCGTCGATCCGGCTCGCTAGCACGTCGTGGAGGTGGTTGAGGAGTACAAGGAGGACCCCCTGCTTCGCCCGGTACACGCAGACGTGAGGGAGGAGCACCGGCATCGCCTGGACCATCGCCGCCCCGACGAAACCCTAGATCGCCGGAGCGTCTGCTTCCCCGCCGATCGTCTGCACCCCTGCCCGATCCACCGCCTCCAACAGCCCCACGGTGAGCCCCTAAACCCCCTAGACATGTCCCTGTCCAGCATCGCTTCCCGTTTGCGCCGGTCGTTTCGTCGAACGCATAACGGCGTGCCGCCGCGTTATCTGCGCACGCTCGCCATGAGAGCCTCACCTAGCCACCGATCTGATCTCTGTCAACAACCCCCACCCCATCAAGCTGGCCGCCGCTCGCGACGCACGCTAGGTCCTGTGATCGAGCCCAGCGTGCGTTGCCGCCAGACGAGCACCGACCTGTCGTTAGCGAGCCGAGAAGAAGCACAGTACGGGCAACTCCTTTTTCATGTCACGTGGGCCTGTGGTCGCTGGTCCCACCTGTCTGCCGCATAGGCTAGCAGCAGCCGCGGTGGCAGGAGGATTTCTGCGCGCTGAGACGCCCAGTCAGCTTGGCCCCACCTGTCTGTGGCTGTGGCTGGATCTGAGTGTGTGAGAAAAGTATTTTCTGCATATCTGTTTTAATTCAAATCTTTTTCAAATTAATTCAAATTCAAATTTAATTCTGTTTTTAAATAACTTTTCAAATATAATTCCAAATAATACAAATAATATATGTTTTCAAATCAGAAAAATGTGAGGAATTCAAATATGGCCTTCAAAATATATTTTGAGCACTTAAAATTCCAAGTTGATTAAAATTACAATAAAATGCCCTTTTGACTTAATTAATTAATAACTTTTGTTTTATAACTCCAAATTTAACAAATGATATGTCTAAAATGATTAGCTCGACGAGACCTTTCTGTTTATGCATTCCATGTTTTGATTTGAAGCATGCATCATATAAATATAAAGTTTACAGCAACTAAAATGAGGATAAAATGAGGCCAAAACTCAATAAAATGATTATTCCTTGTATTCCACACCTCACCCATGCCATGCTACTTTATTACCATGCAAATTGTGCATCATTCATCATGGCATGATTGGTTGCTTGACGCATTTATTCATATGCTTGCGCACTTTATTTATGTTGGCCCTTGTTTGTTTGGTTCTTCTTCGACTAGACGGCGGGGATATATACCAAGAGAACCAGGAGCACTACCCAGATCCATCCCTTGCTTCAACTGAGCTGCCAGGCAAGCACTACCACATGCTTGCATACATATAGTACCTATTGCCTCTATCTTATTCTTGCATCATTGAGTCGCGATTGCATTAAATTGAATCCCAAGTATTGCATAGCCTTTACTTTTAAACCCCACCGAAGCTTGTTCCTCCATCCCATGAGCCATTACTACAGGAGTTGTTTGAGCCATGCGAGTCGTAGAACAGCATGTGTAGGGTATGTGAGTGTTTGATGGATAACGAGGTACCTAAACAACTTAACCTGAGTAGTTATGGGATAACTAATGAAAGTGGCATCGGTGAGCCATATCTGTTATTTGGTTTTTCAGGCTCACTTGTGTCCCGTAGGACCCCGAGTACTTGATTCCTGTTCCTTGAATATTCGCGCTATCCACATCCGGGAGGCTTATGAACCCCCCTGAGACAGATCTTGATTCATTCTTATTTCTTGGGGCCACAAACTAGTTTGAGGTTTTATTTACTATCCTGTACTTATGCCATGCTTTACTGCTTTATTTAAATTGTGCGAGGTACCTTTGTCTTTATTTAGGAAAGCGGAGTGTTTTCGCGGTGTCGACAAGCCCAGTCTCATTTTCGGGTTCCCAGCCGTTCACAGCCATTGGCGCAAACCTTGAGTCCGAGTAGCAGGTTGGCGCATACCTCGCTGCCCCCTCCTAGCCTTTATATAGATAGGCTAGGTCTCGGGTAGCAGGTTGAGTCGGTTATAGATTAGGGTTTTCCCTTTGAACTTTCTATCTTAAGCTTCTTCTTGTCTCGCAAGAAATCGAGAGTCCGTGGGCCACTCGAATTCTCCACTAGGCCTTGGCAATGACGCGGGCTTCTGCCGTATCTAGACCGTATATACCAAACTCGAGTACCTATAGGGTATACCCATGTCAGTAGCCCCCGAGTGTCCAGTGGAATCGCAGATTCGACTGGGGACTTTATGAAGTCTTTTGAGTGCATGACTAAACATTTTTCGAGTGTTTTGTTTATGTCATAGGGATTGTTGATATATGTGCCTGATTTATCCGATGTATCGGTATCAGTTAACTGCCTTAGGGAAAAACAACGTAATCTACTCAAACTCGAGTCCCCAGACTCGAATTCGGAAAAGTGCTAGAGTAATTCGACTCAGGCCGCGGAGGTCTTACAGGAGTCGAATTCCAGTGTATAAGTGTGAGCACTCGACGCGTCCGTCAAGGCATGTTCATCGCACCTGTAGACACGGATATATTTCTGGTAGTGCACAGCAGATGCGTTGCCAGGCCTTATTCAGTTCTTATCTTCACGTTGTAAGCGCGACATCCGAATTTTTTGTCATCGCGGAGATGATTCGGGTGGTGGCCCAGGAGACATAGTCTCTTTGTAGGGAAAATATGAAGCGTAGTACGATATACCAGCAAAATAATCATTCGAGTGTGGGTGTTATCAACACACAATATGATGTTATCATTTGAGTGTGGATGTTATCAACACATAGTACGATGTTATCATTCGAGTGTGGATGTTATCAACACACGATATGATGTACCAGCAAAATAATCATAGGGTGCGCGACCAGCGCTCCCTATGGGAGTAGCCCCCGAGTGCCTAGTTGAGTCGAAGACTCAAGCAGGGACTAAAGATCTTTTGCGACTGCTGTCATCTTTTGCTGCTTGTTTCAGTCGAATTTTCTTCTGGCGCTCCCTATGGGAGTAACTCATAGTCCACAATCGAGTGGTGGGTATGTCCTGAATGTTCATATACCTGCATAAAGATAAACGTAGGGTTCACGACTAGCGCTCCCTATGGGAGTAGCCCCCAAGTGCTTGGTGGAGTCGAAGACTCGAGCGAGCACTAAAGTAGTTGAAATCTTCTACTGCTGGAATCAATGACATCAGTGCTGACGATGTGATGACATCGGTTGCCCGCGTGAGCGGTTTTGACGGGACATGACGAGTGGTGGGTCCCACTTTCTAACTTCGATTTGACCGGGCGTGCGTAATCTTCTATTTTAACTGCGTCTCCTTGATTTTCATGCGTAATGGGAACAGTGGGGGACGGTTCGTGCTTCAGCTTCGCCACGTGTCAAAGGCGATGTGCGCCACACATGTAGTAGGGTTTCTGCTGGCAGTTGGATGGTGTCTGCGAGGAGGTTAAGTAGCAGCGCAGCTGCGGTAATTTCCCCATATGTGTTCTTTGCTCGTGCCTCCATTGCCATTGCTGCTGCTCTCTGCTTCCTTGCACACTTTCTCTTTGCGGCACTGGACCAGCTCCGTGTCTTCCCCAGTTACTTCCTCCGTTCTCACTGCCATCGGAAGATGGGCAAGAAGAAGGGAGGCACCACCGCTGGGTCCGCGACCGCCATTGCTGCCACCAAGAAGAAGGACGGTACCGCCACTATGGGCACCAGCGCCGCCGGCACTAGGAAGAAGAAGGGTGCGGGGACCCACGTCACCAACGGCGCTTGGCGTGCGTCCATCATCAAGCCCGCCGAGCTACATCTTCATCGTCGAGATGGAGTTCTCCCATCACTGGAGGATGACTCGCGAGTGCCCGGCGAGGAGGTAATACCTTGTCCTTCTTCTGGTTTCCGGGTGATATTCCTTGCATTCATCATCCGAGGTCTTTCTCTCCCTTGCATCCGTTCTTCAGGGGTCTCCTTTGTTTCTATGGGCTCCAGCTGCATCAGCTGTCCCCAAATTCTATTCTCCACATCTCCTGCTTCATTACTCTTTGCGAGTGCTGGCTCGGAGTCAAGCCGCACTTTGGCCTCTTCAAGAGGCTTTTTAAGTTGAAATGCCAGTCAGCGTCCGGTTCGGTAGTCTAGGATGTAGGAGGCTACGGAATCCACGTTGACTCCTCTGCCACCTACTTTGATATCAAGCTCACTACATCCGTCCAAGGGTGGAGAGACAAGTGGTTCTACATCTGTGACCAGAAGGCCGACGGAGAGCACTACGGACTCATGCCCTTAGATCCCGCGACGCCGTGCAAGAGGAGGCGCTCTTGGAAGAATATTGTGAAGTCTGGCGAGTTCAAGGAAATGGAGGTGTTGTATAAGCACGTCTGCGACCTCAAGAGTCGCATAGGCAAAGAATAGGGAGGCACTGCCCTCATTCGCACATGGTTGCGCCACCGTGTCCAGCCTCTGCAGGCTAGAGTCCATCCCATGTTCCGCTGGGCCGGTGCGAACGATGCCACTCGCGTATCTGCCGATGGCATTTCTACGGGTGAGGTTGATAAGAGGGTGCGGCTGGTGACCAAATACACCACCAAGGAGGTTCTCCCAGGAGAACCAGTCGTGCCTCCTTTTGACGCCTCAAACCCTCCTCCTGAGGTAGAATTGTACTACAAATTAGCTTTCTTTGTCGATTGCCACTGGTTACTTGATATATAATGTTGTATCTTCTGAATGCAGGACTGGAAGGTGTCTCTCAATTTGCCTCCTCGTCCTGAAGGGGTTATCCCTCGCGAGGTGGATGAATAGGATGAGTCGGAGTCGACCGTTCCAATCGAAGAGGATGAGGGAGCCCCCGAGTCCAGCGACCAGGGCACTCACAAGCGTTCCCGTAGCAAGGACTCGGATGCCTCGTCGCCAATAATGCCAGAAGGCACTTCTGTTGTTGCAGAGGAGCCAATCCCCGCTATTCCTAAGTGCTCCATGGCTCCTCCTGCCCGGAAGAAGCTGCGACTGCCGAAGGAGTAGTCAGAGTCGGAGGAGCAATCCTTTGACCTTGATAGATTTGACTGGTGAGTTCTGCATTCACGACTTTGTATTGGTTTCTCTTTAGAGCTGCTTTTCCTGAAGTTTTTGCTGGATGTGTTTTGTAGTCAATCGGCGTCGTCGTCTTCTGATGACGTCCAATTTGTGAAGGAATCCGGAGTCGCAGACTCTAAGGCCAAGGAAGTATTCGAACAATCTTCCTCTCCTCCATTGGCGGCCCACTCTGGGCACAACTCGTCGAGTTCCCCGCACGCTGGGGGACACCAGGTGGTTGCCCGGATGATTGCACAACAGTCATCTTCAGAGTCTCTGGAGGACCATGTAAGCATTCTTTTGCAGTTTTGGTAGTCGAATATATACTTGGTGTTGTTGATGAACTTTGTTTTCTTCTGATGCAGCTCATCATGAAGGAAGCTGCTCACCTGGCGGAGCAAGTCCTTGACATGGGTCGACAGCATGCGCAGCTCGACAATCGCCATCGTGTTGTTGAAGGTTAGTTTGGGCTTTGTCTTTGTCTTTGTGAAGTTTCTTACGTTCTGTTCCTTTGCAGTTGAGCATAACGAACTTCTATGTCATGCTGCTTCACTTTAAAAGACGCTTGCCGCGACGGAAAAGAGTCGCGACGAAGCAATCACGACCCTAGAGGAGTCACAAAAACGCGAAGAAGACTTACGGAAACGCGAGGAGGACTTGCGCGTCTCCAATGTCGAGAGGGAGAATTTGCTCGAGGAGCAACTTTTCTCGATTGCTAAGTCCCTCTCAGGTACTCTTTCTGCTGGATTTTCATTGTTTCCTGCTTCGACATCATCTTATTATGCTAACACTTTGTTGTATGTAGATGCCAGCAACCTGAGCTTTAACGCCCAGGCCCTTCATCGCGATGATGCGTTGGCTGGTGCTGTCGCTGCAGTCGAAGACCGCAACGCTTCCCTTCAGGGGACGTTGACGAAGGCCAATGGTGTGCTTAGTCGCATACGCAAGGATCTAACCCCCAAGGCTGAGCTGATTGACAACCTTGAGGACCTGGTGGAATCCCTTGCTGGGGGTATTCCCATGGACTTCAGGAACTCCCAGCGGTCTGTCGGCGCCACCATGGCACTCGCGATGGTGCAAGCCCATGGCGTGGAGGTGGACCCTGCCACGATCTCCAAGGCAATGCCCGTCGGCGCAGATGGCCAACAGGTAGTGTCTGCTCCCTTCACTACTGGCAGTGGTAAGTATGGGTTGCAGCTCATCAATACAGTCACCAAATACTCCGAAGGGCTGCAGCGAGCGAAGAATGCGGCGAAGGCTGCGGCATCAGGGGCTGGCACCGGAAAATCTATGGCGTCAGAGACCGCCACAGATTCAACGAGGCCCCGGAAGTCCAAGTTGAAGTCGAAGAAGCAGGCTGCTCCTTAGTAGCTAATCTGTAATAGTTGTATTTTACTTTTGTGTTGAAAACATGCTTTTGTGGGAGTATCCCTGTCGAGACTTTGTCATGCCTGAATGCCTTCGAGCTTTTTATCAATGTATTCTTTGGCCCCTTATTTGCTCTTGCTTGGTTTGTGATAGGGTACGTCGAGTGGTCCTTCGAGTGATTCTCGTGATCCTCCATCCACCGATGAAACCTTGGCACAACCGTGCTCAAAGGTGGATGAGTTGTCCTTGCTTTTGCGACTGCGTGATCGCATTAAGCAGCTGGAGCGTGAGTTGCCCATCCTCCGTGGTAACGCGGATGTATGGAAGTCAAAGGCGAAGAAGGATACCGCCCGCGAGGAGTCTCTCTTGGAGGAGGTGGCGCAGCTGAGTGAGCATTTCAAATGTTAACTTTCTGCTCTCTTATCTTTTCTTTTAGTCAGTCGCGGCGATGCCTTGTCTTCATACTTTGCCCTTGTGTTTGGTGTAGTTGTTAGTGCTCGTCATCCGCAGGATGAGAAAGACCGGATTGCTATTCGAATGAACAATCTGACCCAGGAGCAACTACAGGCGAGTGGGTACTTTTGGGTGGACCACTATCGTGCGATCGCGCTTGCGACCCTGCAGGATCGTGCTTCTCAATTACTTCACTTTTTGAAGAAGTCATAGTCGTGCCTTAGGCATATCTATCAAACGATGTTTCCGCTGGACACCGTCCCTTCAAGCCTGTTGCCTCTTCTGGCGAAGTTCCAAGATTTGAGTGCAGTTCGCAAGTGCGTGCGACAGCAGTTAGTAGCTGGTGCTAAGGCGGCGTTGTCGCTGGTGAGACTACATAAGCCGGATGTAGATGTTGCGGCTGTTGCCGCTGGGCCGCCACCTCCGCTAGAGGGTATGACCTAGGACATGGTTCCGCACTACCAAGCGGTTGATCGCCCAGCGGAAGAAATTTTCAATTTCTTCGAGGAACAAACGAACGTTCTTCTGTTGCAGCAGTAGCTTGACTTGTATCCTGCACATATTTATACAGGTGTTGTAAAGTGCATGTGAATATGTTAGATGTAATTAATACTTATTGATATGTGAAGAGCTTGCTAGCTTTTATATTTTGCGAGTGTATTTGTACTCTGCAGTTCCTTTTCGTTAGTCTGACTTGTGTTATCTCAGCACCTTGCCAACCTGTCAGGTGCGTTGCAACTGGGTTGGTGTTTATCAAGGGTTCGATTGATGTTGTGTCAGCTACTTCGGATACTGCGATTTGTTCGTAGAACGAGAGTGTAAAGGGTGGCGCAGCCCTCGAGTGATAAGATTGCAAGAAAATAAGGGAAACACAAAGTTTGGGGCACTTAGCTTTATTTATTTGCGAAACAGTACAAGGTATAATGTGTGGCTAAGTAGCATGACTGAATAGCCTTATTTGTAATGTAAAAAACGACTAGGGGTAGAAGCAACGCAGCTGCGCGACATTCCAGGGATTGGAGTATGCGACTTCTGTCTCGAGATCTTTAAGGCGATAGGCGCCACCTGGGATTACTTCTGTAATCGCGTAAGGTCCCTCCCAAGGGGACTCGATCTTGAGGTGCCCTTGCTGCTTCAGTCGCAGGACCAGGTCTCCTTCGACGAAGGATCTGGGGCGTAGCCTTCTGCTATGGTAGTTGCGGAGGCTTTGCTGGTAGATCGTTGATCTCTCTGCTGTGATTTCCCGTGCCTCGTCAAGAAGGTCGACGGAATTTTTGAGCGCAAGAGTTGACTCCTGCTTGCTGTAAGCGACCACCCGCAGGGCTTTGTAGTGTACTTCTGCGGGTAACACCGCTTCAGCACCGTGCACCATGAAGAACAGGGTGTATCCCATGGCAGCTTGTCTGGCCAGCAGCCGGTGGCTTGTTCGAGTAGCCGGAGGAGTCGTTTCTTAATTTCACCGCATACGAGGCCGTTGGCCTTTTTGACTTGACCGTTGGTCTATGGTTGAGCCACCGAGGCGTAGCTTATATTGATTCCAAGGTTTTCGCAGAATTCCTGGAGCTCCTTAGAGGTGATGTTCGTCCCATTATCCGTGATGATGCTGTGTGGCACTCCAAAGCGGTAGACAATGGATTCGAAGAACTTGACAACGCTGGCTCATGATTGATTTGTCACTGGCATGGCCTCTATCCACTTGGTGAACTTGTCGACTGCGACCAAGAGGTAAATGTAACCTCCTGGCGAAGATCTCGGGAGCTTGCCGACCATGTCGAGTCCCCATTGCGCGAAGGGCCAAGCCAATGGTATAGGCCGGAGTTCCGCACCAGGTGCGTGAGGTTTGTCCGTGAATCGCTGGCAAGCGTTATAGCGCTGGACGATGTCCTTGGCGTCGCGCATGGCCGTGGGCCAGTAGAATCCAGCTCGCAGAGCTTTGGCGACGAGGGCGCGACTGCCGACATGGTGCCCGCAGGTGCCTTCGTGGATGTCGAGGAGGATGGCCCTTCCGTCCCTGTTGGAGACGCACCGTTGGAGTACTCCTGTGATGCTGCGCTTGTACAGTTCGCCGTTGATGAGGGCGAAAGCCTTGGACCATCGCATCGTTTGTCACGCGTCAGTCGGATCGTCTGGCAGCCTCTTGCTGAGTAGATATGTGATGTAGGGTTGTGTCCAAGATGGCTCGATCATCATGACGCCCATTGGTCCTTCGAGTTCTGTATCAAGCTCTAGGTCATCGAGTGCCATTAGCTCATTGGGTGGCGTAGCCCCCGAGTCCGTTGACGTGCTTACTTTCTTCTCTGGAGCCTTTGGCTTGATGGAGCATTCGAAGATACGCTCGAGAAATACCCTAGGTGGTATGGGGGCGCAGGTGGAGCCAATGTTGGCGAGTGTGTCTGCCTCTTCGTTGCTTTCGCGGCCTACGTGCCGCAGCTCACAGCCGTCAAAGTCCCCTTCGAGTGTGTCGTAGAGGTCGCGATAGGCGATCATGTTGTCACTCAGTGCGTCGCACTCGTGCATTGTTTGGTTGACAACCAGTTTGGAGTAGCCGTAGATGATGAGCCTCTTGGCGCCATAGGCTTTCACCATCCGCATCCCATGGATTAGAGCCTCGTACTCAGCTTCTTTGTTGGAGGTAGTGAACTGCATTCGCAGAATGTATTTCAGCTTGTCTCCCTGGGGCGATGTCAGTATGACACCTGCGCCAGCTCCATCTTTTCGTTTGGACCCATCGAAATGCATTGTCCAGAGGTAGGACATATTTGGCTTTTCGAGGAGCTGGTTCTCCATCCAGTGCATGAGGAAATCAGGGAGGACTTGTGACTTGATCGCGTCGCACTTTTCGTATGTGATGTCTCGTGGAGACAGTTTGATTCCCAAAGCGCGACTCGCCCAATGGCATCAGGGTTATTGAGGATGTGTCCGAGCGAGGCGTCATTGACCACCACGATTGAGTGCTCCTGGAAGTAGTGGTGCAGTCGCCTGGCTGTCATGAAGACGCCATACTCCAGCTTCTGGTAATGGGGGTACTGCTGTTTTGTTGGCATGAGCACCTCGCTGAGGTAGTAGACTGGGCGCTGGACCCCGTGGACCTTGTTTTCTTCTGCTCGTTCCACCACAAGCACCGTGCTGACCACCTGGTTGGTGGCGGAGATGTAGAGCAACAGCAGCTCTTTTTCGTGTGGAGTCATCAGTACCGGCGAGGTGGACAGTAAACGCTTGAGGTCCTCGAATGCTTCTTGCGCCTTGTCTGTCCACTCAAATTTGTCAGTTTTGCGGAGAAGTTAGTAGAAGGGTAGTGCCTTTTCGCCCATTCTACTGATGAATTGGCTGAGCGTCGCGATTTGCCCAGCCAGCTGCTGAACGCCTCTTACATTCTCTATCTTCTCCATGGCCAATATGGCCTTTATATTCTTCAGGTTTGCTTCGATCCCTCTCGCGGAGATGAGATACCCGAGTAATTTCCCAGATGGTACGCCGAAGGCGCATTTGTCCGGGAGCTTGATCCGGTAGCGGTCGAGGTTGGCGAAGGTCTCGTATAGATCGTCGATTAGCGAGGCTTCCTCTTTTGTTTTGATGACGATGTCATCAACATAGACTTGGATGTTGCGGCCAAGTTGATTCTTGAGGCAGGCCTGCATGCACCGCTGATAGGTGGCTCCTGCGTTTTTTAGCCCGAAGGGCATTGTGTTGTAGCAGAACACACCAAAGGGCGTTGTAAACGCTGTTTTCTATTGGTCTTCCTCCTTCATTCGAATCTGATTGTAGCCTAAGTAGGCATCAAGGAAGCAGAGACGCTCACATCCCGTGGTGGAGTCGATGATTTGGTCAATTCGTGGCAGCGGGAAGTGATCCTTTGGGCAGTGCTTATTCTAGGAGGTGAAGTCCACGCACATTCGCAGGATATCCGTGTCTTTTTTGGTCACAAGCACTGTGTTAGCGAGCCAAGTGCTTTCCTTGATCTCGCGTATGAATTTTGCGTCGAGGAGTCTGTTGATCTCCATTCCGACTGCTTTATCTCTTAGTTCGCATACGAATTGTCGCTTGAATTATGCATTTGGCGTATGCGTCTAGATTTACGTTTAGTGAGTGCTCGGTGAATTCCCTGGGGACTCCTGTCATGTCCGCTAGACACCAGGCAAAAATCTCCTAGTGCTCACGGAGGAATTCAATGAGTGCGAGTTCCTATGCGGAACTCAAGTTATTGGCGATGAGGGTCGTCTTGGTCGGGTCCGTTGGGTGGACCTGGACTTTCTTCATGTCCACCGACGATTCGAAGGACAGATCGGGTGAACTTGGCATGCTCAGGGGAGGCAGATTGTTGTCTGTCGACTCCTTTAATCTTGCGAGTTCCTCTTGCATGCCGAAGGACTGGGAGATTCTGTTGAATTCCCTGTCACAGCTGTCGGACCTCCCGAAGTTACCGTTGATTGTGATTACGCCGTTTGGGCCTGGCATTTTCATCTGGTGGTGATGACCGCGCCATGAACCTTGCGAACGCGACACGTCCGAGGATGCAGTGGTATTGTGAAGGCTAGTCGACGACTTCAAAGTCGATGCTCTCTCACCGAAAGTTTTGCGGCGTGCCGAAGATGACGTCGAGGTTGATTTTTCCCAGGGGATATATGCCCTTGCCTGGGATGATGTCGTGGAACGTCGTGTCTGAATCTTCCAGACACATTAGAGGGATCCTCATCGCATGCAAGGTACTCGCGAACATGAGGTTAATGCCGCTGCGGCCATCCATGAAGACGTGACTCATGTCGAAACCCCCAATCTGTGCCTCGAGTACGAGGGGACAGTGGCCTGGACGAGGAATTTGGCGCGGGTGGTTGCATCTGTCGAAGCTGATGCAGGAGTCGCTTCCACTGAGGTACTCAGTGGTGGAAGGTGGAGAGTTTATCGCCAAGTTAACTTGGCGAGTGATGGACTTCTGCACTCGATTTGAGGGACGCCCTTTTTGGATCATCCCCATGTTGCCCATGTCTTGTGGGTATGGTTCGCCTCCATGATGCTGGAGTGGCGCGGCCGCGGGTGGTGGTGGTCCGGACGGTGGTGGATGAGCTCCATGTGCCACAGCGCCTGGGGTGGCTGCATAGCCCCCGTTGACTGCGTTGTGATTCATCCGGGCCAGGCCCTCGTGGAGTATGAGGAACTCGCGGCAGTCCTTGAGAAGGTGGCTGGATTTCTTCTTACCATCGTGCTTGTTGATGTAGAAGTGCATGTTGCATGGCCCGGACAGTTTGTCCTCGATAGATGTTGCGGGTGCCTCTTCGCGAGTGTGGCGTTGCCACACCTACGCGGTTTTTCTGCTGTTGTGGTATCCACCACTGCGGTATCCGCTGTTGCGGTTGTCGTCACGTTTGTTGGCGTAGCCGGCTGCGACCATGTTGACCTCATCGCGGTCGTCGTAGACGCACATTCTACGTTTGCCTCGGCGATCGCATCTACGCCCGAGATCATCGTCATCGTCGGAGTAGGTACGGTTCTTCACCGAGTCTTCTTCGCCAGCCCACCGATTCGCGATTTCCATCAGGTGGTCGATCGTTTTGGGCTTCGAGCGGCCCAGCTCCTCCCTGAGCTCTATACGGCAAACGCCACCGTTGAATGCGTCGATTGCGCGGTCCTCCGAGATGTTTTCTGTGGAGTTCTTGATGATGGACCACCTCTAGATGCGAGCCTTTTGTAAGTGCCCTTGAAATTGCGCACGAAGCTGTAGACCAGCTCTTCCCAACTACGAATGGATCCGCATGGGAGACTGTTGAGCCATGCACGAGCGGCGCCCTGCAGCTGTAACTGCAGGCATTGCATGGCCGTGCTTTGACTCCCGCCATGTAGTCTAACAGAGGAGATGTGGTCCTCCAACCAAATTTTCGGGTCCTGTAGACCGTCAAATTTTGGGTTCTCCGACGGGAGTTTGAACCCTTTAGACATTCGCTTCTGCCTGATGGCCCTACTAAAGCATCTGGCGCCGCAGAGCTCAGTCTCGTCCTCTTCTGAGTCAGACGAACGAGCGCGTCTTGCTCTTGATTTGTCGATTTTGCGCTGCGTGAGGTCATCACGCGCATCGTAGTCGTGATCGTGCCGCCGTGAGTGGCAATGCCAAGACAGATCGTGGCTATCGTCGCTGGACGAGGGCAAGGGATAGTGTTTTGCCAGAGCCTTGCTTTTCTTTGGCTCTGGTGCGGGCTCTTTGTCGAGGGCAGCCTCGACTAGCCCCAAGCCCGCGATCGTAGATCGGTGCATGGCAGCTCGTGGATCTCCAGCTAGCAGCTGGTTGTTGAGGAGGTACATGGTGGACGCTGTTACCGTGGCTTGCGGCGTCTTCGGGAGCACGTTGCCCCGCATATCCACCATCATGGAGCCGAAGTCGAGAACTTTCGCGGCTTCTACGCGCTCCTCCTCGGTGAGGTGGGCTAGTCAAGATCTTCTCTTGTTGGCCAGGTACTCGTTGCCTTTGGAGGATGATCCTCCGTGGGAGGAGAGCCCGGCTCGCCGAAGGCTTGACTCGTCCGCCGCCTTTTTACGTGCCTTGAGTTGCATAATTGCATGTAGCTGGCGTCTGTATTCCTCCTTCAGTAGCCAATGGTAGCCCATCAGCATGTCTTGCGGGGAGTTGAGGGGCAGAGGATTGCCTCGCAGAGCTTCTCGACAGCAGGCCCACTCATTGTCGTTGAGCTTGATCACTACGTGTTCCCCAGTGTGTTTGTTCACTATGGTTGGCGGTTCTCCTCCCGCTCCATTGTTGATGGGCATGCTGTTGCCACCATTGGTGGGGCCTCCGTTAGGCGTACTTCCTTTGGGTGGTCCGGTGCCATTGGGCACGCTGCCGTTGGGTGGTCTGGTGCCAAATCCGGAGAATATCATTTTGCGGCCCGAAAGTTGGGGCGCCCAGGCAACACGGTACCCAAGTTGATTTTAATCACTGTGATTCGAAAAGTTGGGGCGCCAATTGCTGAGAGGGGTCTTTCGAGTGAATGATGGAGAAACCCAATATTTTCAAATCGCGCCCGTTAAGTCAGGATATTCCGTTACACTAGTTCCTGCTATGCCCCTTCTTCGCCGGTCACTCTTCTTAGTCACCCTGCACGTCTCGTAGGGGCAAATCCATTACTGTACTTTCCTAACTCTCGACACTGAACCTTGTTGTGGCGGCGGTGGTCTCTTTTCTTCCCTTCCCTGACCCTAAATCTGTCGGCGGCGGAGGACCTTTTTTCTACCTCCCCTGACACTGAATCCGACAGCGGCGGCCCAACATGTCTTGCAAGGCGAAGGTTGTAGCTACGTCGCCGACTAATTCAGTTCTGTCGGGGCCCAAGTCTGGGGCTCAACGCGTAGCAGCGGCGAGGTCTTCTGCCCCAGTTAGCGAGAAGGCCAGCAAGGATTCTGCTCCCAAGGTACCTACGAGCAGCGGGTTGAAGAGAAAAGCAAGGCCGGCGGCGGATTGTTCGGCTCCGGTGGGCGGATGCGGCACCCAGATCTCGAAGAAAAAACCTAGGATAAGAGCAAGAGGTGAATTTTTCTTATTTGTGCCTTATCTTGCAAGTAGATTAGTTACGGCATAATAGAATCGAATGAACTGAAAAGTTCCCCTTTTTAATCAAATTAGGCACAAGTTTGATACAAGGGACCTATATGAGTTCACAGTTCATGTTCGGCAGTACACTGCAAAACTTGATTTTGGTTGCGAGAGGGTTGTGTTCGGGCAAGATGTGCATCTACTTGTGAATTGCAAAGAGGTTGTGTCTGTTTCACAGCTGGTAGATATGCTTGCCGCTAGAATTCCCTGGGTTCTAGACAGAGGACAAAATTGGTGTGGCGCAACATGAATGATACCTATCAGCAAATTGAGCACTCCCATGAGCTTCAGATGGTTTGGGAGTGTTGTGCAGCTAATCGTAAGATGAAAGTTGAAGTGATGATTGATGATATGTATGCAGATGCTGGAGATCTTGCTGCCAGAGCTTCTGCTCCTAGAGAATACAGACCAATAAATGTTGATCTAGATAAGTTCAGTATACGCATAGAGGTGGATTCATACATGGCAAAAGTTGATGAGGGAGTTAATAAGCCAGTTTCGTCATGTACTATGGAGATCACTATCGATTCCAAAAACATAACTCTAGATGAAATGAGAGAGATGATTGGTAAGGAAATCAATATTGGCCCTAAGCAGATGGCAAAAATCCGGTGGTGGCATCATAAGAAGCAGCAATTCATAGATGTTTTGGATACTAAAGATCTTATGCAGATTATGTGATGAAAGAAGCGGACCAGGAAGGTGTTCTTCCTTGGTACCATTTATGATGTTGTTGAACAGGTTATAGTGGATGTAGATGCCCCTGTAGTGGCTGAACAGAATGAGGTGGCCGACGTTGATGAGATCTGATGAGAGCTGCTACCCTAGGCTTGTCATATGGACAGCGGGTTCCCCTGCCTGTATTTGTAATATTGACTGTTGTTGTATTTAGAGCGTGTTTCTGTGATTATGTTTGTTGAGAGATTGCGATATAATGATGTGCGAGCTGTTGAGATTTTCAGACATGTCACTCACTGAAACCATCGTTGTTGTAATAAGACATAAGTACATTGTACTTGACATGATTATGTTTCTTAAGATGATGTATCGTACTTGTTTCTGTTATTATGTTTGTTGGGACATTGTAATGTAATGTTTTGTGAAACCATGACTCGACAAGTGATGCATAAATACATTGTAGTTGACATGATTATGTTTCTTGAGATGATGTACGATACTTGTTTCTGTTATTTCGTTTGTTGAGAGATTGTAATGTAATGTTTTGCGAAACCATGACAGGACAACTGATGCGTAAGTACCTTGTAGTCGACATGATTTTGTTTCTTGAGTTGATGTAATATACTTGTTTCTGTGATTATGTTTGTTGAGAGATTGTAATGTGATGTTTTGTGAAACCATGATGTGACTATGTTTGTTGAGAGATTGTCATGTAATGTTTTGTGAAACCATGACTGAAGAAGTGATGCATAAGTACCTTGTAGTTGACATGATTTTGTTTCTTTAGATGATGTAATATACTGGTATGTTTTCATTAGGCAATGAAATTGGGATGGAGGGAGTGCAGGTTTAATATTTGAAATGAGAATGTATGAAGAAAATCCATATTAGGCAGGAGACAGTAATCCAGGGAAAGGGCACGGTATCCATTAAACTATTGTAACATGCCAATTTAGTCATTGTTGCAGCGGTAGAAGGGCTGCTCTCTCTCTCTCTCTCTCTCTCTCTCTCGCCAACGCCGATGCCATCGCCTGCGATGACGCTTTCTCCATGTTGTCCTTGAACGGCGAGGATGACCAGTCGTGCAGCGACAACCTTCTCTCTGACATCGAGTATTCCTTCCATGATGTGAGTTCCTCTGTTTTCTCGGGCTAGGGTTAGGCAATGGTAAATCTCTCGATTTGAGCTCTATATGTGCATGCAATCCTGTTCGATTTCAGCTTTGCGTTTACCTATAGGTACCATGGACGATCTAAGACTCCGAATGGGAGGGCCTAGATCTCGATGGAGAAGTGTCATGTGACCATGGGCTAAAACTGAGGAGATATGTTGCATTCGGAGGTAGTAACACTGGGAGAAGGTTTTTGGGCTGTACAAATTAGGTTTGTTTACATTATGTGCAACTGTGACATGAAGTAAAATGTATCGTGCATGTTCATAACACTATAGTGTGTGTGTTTTTAGGTTGGCCCGATGTGTAAAGCAGTAGAGTGGGTGGATCTTGAGTGGCCAGATGCACTTAAGAAATGTTTGGCACAGTTATGAGAGATGTATGACTTGGAAAGGTCGAGGAGATTTACTGATGTAAGTGATGCAGCTGAAAAAAATTACAAGCTGTCGGTACGAAATAAGGAGTTGGAACAAGAAATCGAGAATTTGCAGTCAGAGCTAACTAACGGAATCGATGGGAGCTTGGTTGTTCGAACTGCAAAGAAGCTTCAGGATAGTCACAGGTTGCTGATTCATAATGTAGAAAGGGAGAGGGATCAGATCAGGGAAGACAAGAAGAAGCTAGAGTACTGCATTGCGGATCTGTTGAAGGAACTGAAGAAGGCGTGCAAGGGTGAATAAGGACAGACTATAGAGGATAAAGGAAATTCGAGATGAATAATTTATGTTGTGCCAATGCCTGAAACTAGTTAACTGTAAGACTTGTAGTTGTGCTTTCTTAACTAAGCCAAACTCAATCCTCGAGCAAACTAATTTTAGACGAACACACATATCGTGCATAGAGTTAAGTTCACGCTTACAAAATCACCACTATAGAGGATAAACCAGGCAGTTCAGTACTAAATAGACATATGTTGTGTTCAAGCGAGCCTGGCCCAGAGCTGCCCCTTTTCCTCCCTAAGATCGGCTAGCTCCTTCAGTACTACGTCGTGCTTCAGCTGTAGGTTCCAGCGCTCCGTCACGGATTGGAGAAGTTGGTCCGTAGCCATATGATTTTCCTTCAAGATCCCTTTCATGATCCCCGTCTGCTTCCTAGCCGAGGTGCGACCTTCACTGTGTAGCTTCGCCCAGCCCGCGTTTAACTCCTTCAGTTTCTGGCACTTGTCAGAAAGGACCACAAGTTCAGCGCCGCAGGTGGTCAAAGGCCAGTTTCTGGGAATTCTGCTTCTCCCTTTGGATTGCTATCTTGTCATTTAGCCATGTCGCTAGGTCCTGGTCGATCTTTCGCCTCTTTCCCTTCAACAAAAATACATAGTATGGTTTGTTCAGTTCACCAGGACAAGTTGGTTAGTTTCCATAATTAACTGAATCGACTAGTGGCACTGTCATAATTACAAGGAAGAAGCAATCTAGGACTAATCAACATTTTATGAATCGACTAGCGGCACTGTCAAAATTTCAATTTCAAAGACAAATAAGATTTATCTGCAGTTTAGTGTGTTGTGGGTTTTCCCAATATCACCAAATAGTAGTGGGAGAGTGGCAAACTCATAATGCAGAAACCCATGTCTAGATACATAATGGAAAGAGCACATGGTGTCCATTCATGAACATGAACACCAACACATGTCCAGATAGATAAGGAGTTGCCCTAGGATTCTTATTGCACCCTATAATGGGAAGCAGACTTGGGCATTGCTCCCTGAACCCTAAACATTACAAAAGGAGTGGAGGACGAACTGATATTCGTGTCCCCGCTAACGGGAATCAGACTTGGGCATTTCTCCGATACGCCTCCAGACATGCCCTTAGCTCCTCGTTCTCTTTCCGAACACCCTCGAGTACGGTGATCCCTCTGCTCATGTCCTCCTTCATCTCCTTCACTGCATCCAGGCAACGGTTCCTATCATGTAGGCTCAGATGGTAGCCTTGGTGTCCTCGACGCGTCCTCTGAGTGCCTCGCTGACTTCGTCCTGCAGGAGAATGCACCTTTCCACGAGATTCTTCTTCTCCTCCATGAGCTCGTTGATTGTCTTGATGGCTTCTTCTTGCCTGTTCAAGTTATGGTCGAGCACTTTCTGCAGCCTCACGACGTCATGTGAAAAATCTAGCGAGATCTCCTTCTGCAAAGATAATTGCTTGCGTAGGCTCTCATTAGCTTGGGTGAGGGAGCGTGCAAGCTCATGTTGGTTGACAATCTTGGAACTGATCGCGGCCACCTTGTCACGGTACTCGGCCTTCGATCGTTGCATCATTCATGATAATTGAAATAGGAATTCTATAATTACACTGCAGGTTCCACATGAATACTAATACAGATCAAAAAAATCCCCGTTGAATCTATTGATCGCAATGTTAAAAAATGGACCTAGAGATCTATTCATGACCACGATAAACTAATCCTAATCACAAAAAATCCATAGTGAATCTATGAACAGCGGTATTAAGGAAAGACCAAGAGATCCAGTCATATTCATGAAAACTAATACAACTCGCAAAAGAAGAAGAAAAACCAATGCGGGGCGGACAGGATCTAAGAAATCCACATCACAACTCGGAGAAATAACAGCGTGGAGATTTTCTACCTCGCTGAGACATGGAACAGGGCCGAACGGGTCCTGCAACGCCTCCGTCGTGGTGGATTCGGGCTCCATGGCCGGCCTGTAATACGTAGAAGAGGAAGAGCAAGAAGAAGAAGAAAAACAAGAAGAAGCTGAATAAGATCATGATGGAGAGGGAGATGGAGAAGAAGTAGCACAAGAAGACCGTACCGGGAGGAGCCCTTGCCTGCTAGAACATTTCGGCGCCATTGTCGGGGGAGATTGGGCCTCGATAAGAGGGTGGGCTTGAGTGTCCGGTAGAGTAAGAAGTGCCTCGTGGCGATTTCTCTCCCTTTTCTCCATGAGGGTCGTCGACCGGCCTCTCCCCCTCCTCAGTGGAGCCATGGCTTGCAGGGTGAGGGTGGCGGCGGCAGGAGGAAGGAGATAGTGATTAGTGTGGGAGAAGAGTCAAAGAGTACAGGCCGTGGTCCAGTAGTACTAGTACTATTATACAAGACCACCGTGTATGGTCTACCTTCTCAAAGAAGCCAGGGAGGCAGGGGTAGGGAATCGATGGGACTTGTCTTTATTGCGATGGACACTTCAATGGTCTTCAGCGCCGCCCAAAATCTAGTATATAATAAGGGGAGTGCGAGCCGGGTGGTCATCACTGGAATCGGCGCACACATCCCGCGTGCGTGTGTCACATGTTGATGGGGCAATGACGCACGCAACTGCTGCACGATCACGTCGGCACGTCGAACTTCGTCGAACTCCACGTGATAGGCACGCACGTGATATTTACGAGTCTAGAATACACTGTGCCACTTTTGTTATGATCAAATTATGTTCAGTACGCGAGATATTACTTCTTTCTTCTTCTTTTTGATAATCGACAAATGCATGTGTGGACAGGACGCACGAAACCGCTACTCATCCTTGATCAGATCGGCACCCCACTCTGTGTACCCGCCATCGACCATTCGGAGCAACTACCTCAAGCACGATGCCCCTCGATGTGGCAATGGTAGGTCCAAGCCATCCACTGACCGTCCTGCGTCCCCGGCTCTTCGCTGCATCGTTCACACTTGCAAGTCGCCTGCTGAGGCAGCACATCGTGTCCGACCGCGCCAGGATCCATAGACATTGGCACTCGAGGACAACGCGACATCGAATCTCGTATCGGCCGCACATGAGCAATGTGGGGTACCTGCAGCGTTAGATGAGCACAAAGCAACAGCCAGGACGGGGGTGCGTGTTGCACCGGTGAGTACAGACAAGAAGAGGAACAAGAAGAAGACCAGGAAGAAGAGAGGAGATAGCTATTTGGACGAGCCCGACTCGGCCAACGAGGAGGCGTTCATCGATCAGTTGGAGGCAGAAGCGGAGGAGAGTGACATGGACCCGTGGGACTATGAAGAGGAGGAGGAGGATCCACCAGTGTCATTGCATGTGTGTTCTTTTCACATACCACATATGGATCCACCAGTGTCATTGCATGTGTGTTCTTTTTAGTAACAACAACTGGAGTCATTTCCTGTGTGTTCTTTTCACATACCACATATGGATCCACCAGTGCCATTGCATGTGTGTTCTCTTCAGAGACCACACATGGATCCACCAGTGTCATTGCATGTGTGTTCTTTTTATGAACAACAACTGGAGTCATTGCATGTGTGTTCTTTTCACAATCCACCTATGGATCCACCAGTGTCATTGCATGTGTGTTCTTCTCATTAACCACAGCTAGATTCATTGCATGTGTGTTCTCTTCAGAGACCACACATAGATCCACCAGTGTAATTGCATGTGTGCTATTTTTACTAACAACAACTGGAGTCATTTCATGACTATTCTTTTCACATACCACATATGGATCCACTAGTGTCATTGAAATGTCTGTTCTCTTCAAAAACCACACATGGATCCACCAGTGTCATTGCATGTGTGTTCTTTTTACTAAAAACAAACAGAGTCATTCCATGTTTGTTCTTTTCACAATCCACCTATGGATCCACGAGTGTCATTGCATGTGTGTTCTTCTCATTAACCACTAGTGTCATTGAAATGTGTGTTCTCTTCAGAGACCACACCTGGATCCACTAGTGTCATTGCATGTGTGTTATTTTTACTAACAACAACTGGAGTCATTGCATGTGTGTTCTTTTCACATACCACATATGGATCCACCAGTGTCATTGCATGTGTGTTCTCTTCAGAGACCACGCATGGATCCACCGGTGTCATTGCATGTGTGTTCTTTTTACTAACAACAACTGGAGTCATTTCATGACTATTCTTTTCACATACCACATATGGATCCACCAGTGTCATTGAAATATGTGTTCTTCTCATTAACCACAACTAGAGTCATTGCATGTGTGTTCTCTTCAGAGACCACACATGGATCCACCAGTGTCATTGCATGTGTGTTCTTTTTACTAACAACAACCATAGTCATTGCATGTGTGTTCTTTTCACAATCCGCCTATGGATCCTTCAGTGTCATTGCATGTGTGCTCTTTTTACTAACAACATCCAGAGTCATTGCATGTGTGTTCTCTTTAGAGACCACACATGGATCCACTAGTGTCATTGCATGTCTGTTCTTTTTACTAACAACAACCGGAGTCATTTCATGATTATTATTTTCACATACCACATATGGATCCACCAGTGTCATTGAAATGTGTGTTCTCTTCAGAGACCACACATGAATCCACTAGTGTCATTGCATGTGTTCTCTTTTTACTAACAACAACGGGAGTCTTTGCATGTGTGTTCTTTTCACATACCACATATGGATCCACCAGTGTCATTGAAATGTGTGTTCTTCTTATTAACCACATCTAGAGTCATTGCATGTGTGTTCTTTTTACTAACAACAACGAGAGTCATTGCATGTGTGTTCTCTTCAGAGATCACACATGGATCCACCAGTGTCATTGCATGTGTGCTCTTTTTACTAACAACAACTGGAGTTATTGCATGTGTGTTCTTTTCACATACCACATATGGATCCACCAGTGTCATTGAAATGTGTGTTCTCTTCAGAAACCACACATGGATCCACCAATGTCATTCCATGTTTGCTCTTTTTACTAACAACAACTAGAGTCATTGAAATGTCTGTTCTTCTCATTAACCATAGCTAGAGTTATTGCTTGTGTGTTCTCTTTAGAGACCACACATGGATCCACCAGTGTCATTGCATGTGTGTTCTTTTTACTAACAACAACTCGAGTCATTGCATGTGTGTTCTTTTCACATACCACATATGGATCCACCAGTGCCATTGAAATGTGTGTTCTCTTCAGAGACCACACATGGATCCACCAGTGTAATTGCAGTGTTCTTTTTACTAACAACAACTGGAGTCATTGCATGTGTGTTCTTTTCACATACCACATATGGATCCACCAGTGTCCAGTGTAATTGCAGTGTTCTTTTTACCAACAACAACTGGAGTCATTGCATGTGTGTTCTTTTCACATACCACATATGGATCCACCAGTGTCATTGCATGTGTGTTCTTTTCACAATCCACAAATGGATCCACGAGTGTCATTGCATGTGTGCTCTATTTACTAACAACTACCAGAGTCAGTGCATGTGTGTTCTCTTCAGAGACCACACATGGATCCACCAGTGTCATTGCATGTGTGCTCTTTTCACTAACAACAACTAGAGTTATTGCATGTGTGTTCTTTTCACATACCACATATGGATCCACCAGTCATTGAAATGTGTGTTCTCTTCAGAGACCACACATGGATCCACCAATGTCATGTCATTGCATGTGTGCTCTTTTTACTAACAACAGCTGGAGTCATTGAAATGTGTGTTCTTCTCATGAACCACAGCTAGAGTTATTGCTTGTGTGTGCTCTTCAGAGAACACACATGGATCCACCAGTGTCATTGCATGTGTGCTCATTTTACTAACAACAACTAGAGTCATTGCATGTGTGTTCTTTTCACATACCACATATGGATCCACCAGTGTCATTGAAATGTGTGTTCTCTTCAGAGACCACACATGGATCTTCCAGTGTCATTGCATGCGTGCTCTTTTTACTAAGAACAACTAGCGTCATTTCATGACTATTCTTTTCACATATCACATATGGATCCACCAGTGTCATTGAAATGTTTGTTCTTCTCATTAACCACAGCTAGAGTTATTGAAATGTGTGTTCTCTTTAGAGACCACACATGGATCCACCAGTGTCATTGCATGTGTGCTCTTTTCACTAACAACAACTGGAGTCATTGCATGTGTGTTCTTTTAACATACCACATATGGATCCACTAGTGTCATTGAAATGTGTGTTCTCTTTAGAGACCACACATGGATCCACCAGTGTCATTTCATGTGTGCTATTTTTACTAACAACAACCAGAGTCAGTGCATGTGTGTTCTCTTTAGAGACTACACATGGATCCACCAGTGTCATTGCATGCACTACAAGAAATATGTTATATAGTGACCCCAAATGTTGGTCATAGAAAGGTCATAGTAGTCCATCTATGACCTTTTTATGACTAAAAACAGTAGGTCACATACCGAGCGTCACTATAGACAATTCACGACCTATTTTTTGAATTGGTCACGAACTATTATGACCAAAATAGATGGTCATAGTGTCCATGACCAAAATTATGGTCATGGCATTCTAGCCTCTTCACCTAAGCCAATCTGACGTGGAATCTGACGTGGCAGCAAATTGAGTCTGGTCGAATTCAGCTTTTAAATGGGCCTAGCCCAACAACTTGCCCATTTATTAATTATAAATTTAGTCATTACACAGGCCAAACCTAACAAATCAACCATTTTATTTTTGGGCCATGGCCTTTTTACATACAATTTATTCTAAATGTTCGGCCTTTTAATTTCCTATGGTCCCACTAGTCAGTGGGCCCTAATCGTCAGATGCACAAATTAGGTCCCGCTTGTAAGTTTTCCCAGGTCTTTATTTTCTGACATTTAAACAGTATAATTAGCAGCAAAAGATTTTATCAGAACCAACAGATACATGAAATAATTCCGATTAAACAGGGCCACTAAAAGTTTGATACAACACTACATTACAATCATGAATGGTTTGCATCATATATCCAGCCACTAAAATATAAAGAAAATCAAACTACAGTATCCAGCTTGATGTGGTTCTTGGACACTGAAAATTGGTGGCGACTGTCTCAAGCTACAGTTGTACTGGGAAATCTGTAAGACATGTGGAGCAGAATGTCAAGGATGTTGCATGTCAAAGTAAGTAAAAGGTAAGGGAAAAATAGATACATGCATAAGATATTTAAGTTGTGTATTTAGCAAATCTATGATGTGCAGATACCAAAATAAAGGCATAACAAGTCAGTTACTTTTCTTCTACTACGTTCAGAGATTAAGGACATGGGATACCAAATTGATCTTGGAGATCAAGACTAAGCTAGCTAATTAGCTACAAAGAGCAAGAAGGGTCTAGGACCGCAAGAGCTACAATCATTATTAATAACCAATAAGCTTACATGGTATACACATCTTGATCAGATCATATGAGATATACAAACTACTCCCTCCATTTAGAAATACAAGACATTTTAGCTTTGTGAAATTAATGTATCTAGACGCTTTTTAGTATATAGGTTCATTCCGAACCTCTATGAATCTACACACTAAAATATGTCTAGATACATTCGATTTACAAATCTAAAATGTCTTATATTTCTAAACGGAGGGAGTATTAGTTCATAACTAGAAGTACTATAGCTACTAGAGAAAAAGAAAATGTATATCACATCTCCAATGAATAAAACCAACAATATGAAAATAAACCTTTTTATAAGATTGATGATCCATTCTTGGAAAATATTGACTAATATCTAAATGAATTATACGGCATGTACATAATCATGCTTCAGACAAAAGATAGGTAATATGTGTGAGATAGGAAGTATCTGTTCATACTTCATAGGAAGGAATATGATGAAGGAAAAACTAAGTTAAGGTATTACTAAACTAAAACAAAGTCACTCTTAAATAGAGTACAGGACATTCTGTGTTAAGAGAAAAAAAATCACAGCTTCTTAAGTACGAACCAAACTACAACCTTGACATGGGTATCAAAATCTATCATCATAGATATCCAAACTAAAGCAAGGTTAAGCAAAATAACGATTTAGCATTAGGGAAACAAGGTTTCGAAGTTGTGCAACAAGGCTCGATTTTGCTATTTCGATATTACAGTATTACATACAGATAAAGGAGCAGAAAACTGTATGGTGTTATTCACATAATTCATGTTATTGAATTGACCACATGGGCAGTCGTAACATTTTTTTAAAGCTAACACTTCCAATTGAACAAATCTTACTATGTAGTTATCTGCATTCATACGATGAGCATATAGAATTGGATACCATCAGTTTCTATATTCTACTATTCGAGAATCCATATGAAGAGACCACAAAGGATTCACATAGTGTGCCCGAAATAGAAGACCACTTGATTTCAGTGGACTGTCTAAAGTATTTGAGTGCACTAAGGCCTAAGAAACAATTGGTATGCACAAGGCCTAATGTACCGGCGAACAAATTTTGCAGCAAGAAATGCATCAACAGGCAAGAAGCGAGCACATACCAGTCATCTCTGCAACCGCGAACATGCTGCAGGAAGGCGTGCGTGTTGGGGGCAGGGGGCTTGGCCCCTTCAACCCCTTCCTTGAGCTTGACCGCCTCCTTCCACTCCCTCGCCATGACCTGCGCGCGCTCACACGCAGCCTGTGGCACCAAGGGTCGTGCCGCCCCAATCTCTGGGTACAGGTCACCGTGAGGAACTTGGCCTGGGAGGTAGCAGGGTGATGAAGAAATCCCTGGCCGGCAAATATAGGTACAATAGGTAGATATTTCTTTTGCTTTCATAACATATAAGTAGATTATTGTCCAAAGTAGCACAGTAATCAATCCGATGGTTCTAAGTATCTACCAAAGCTATTACCCTAATCCTCTAGCAGCCAGGAAACCCGATCCCTCTCCCTCGACTCCTCTATCTCCAAGGAACTTCATACGCATCAGAAAATAGTCGGTCGAACATGCACACAATAAAACAAAACGGCAAATTGATGCATTTTTGAACCGCAACTCAACAAGTAACCCTATTCTTAGTGCAAATAACTAAACAAAGCAAATAGAGAGCTTGACACCTTGGTTCAGTTTGATCACTGCTCAAGAAATTTGGATTAGAGAGTCAAGCACTGCAATTATTAATTACTTACTAAATCAAACATGGAAACAGCCATGCTACTTTGTTTTTGTGCTACATAAACTGAAAGGAAGTAAGATATATAACCTAGCAAGAGGTACAGTATAACTGATAATGAAATTCTAAACACTCATAAGCGACATACTAGGAAAATTGGAGGAAAATCGAAACAGTAATCTTAAGCGCTAGTGGCATGCAGAATATTGCTTAGAACCGTTAGATTGCTACCACTAATGCATAAGGTTCAAGTTGATGACATTATGTGGTAGCCCTGATACAAATATTAGAAATATCTCATGCAAGCATCTTTTCAAGATTCTACATCTTTTAAAAAGAATAATTCCCAACAGTATGATGCATACTTTCTCTTTTCCTGATTGTTAGTTAGTGGTTAAGATTCTGTAACGCACAAGCCGATGTATGTTAAGAAAAGCAATCCACAAGTACAGCAGATGCTTGATGCATGATTTAATAAACAAGGGGACATCAATTTAAGATTTCAGTGTATCAGTAAAGAAAAGAAGTACAGAGAGCACAAAATAATGTCTAAATTTGTAGTATCAGAACCCCAATAGTTGACGGCGGGTAAATGATGTTGAACATTTAGGTGTAGTCAGGATATCAGGAAACCACATCAACATGGCCATAATTACATCACTAATTTGTATGAATCCACATGTGTGGCAAGATGAAAGAAAATATGCAGATGGTCACTAACCATGATGGTTGAGGACACAAGTAAGATACTTGAAGATTACGTCAAGAGGACAGAATAGATAATGTGCAGGAGAGAGGAGAGGACGAAATGCACATACCTAGGGTGAACATCAGCAACATGGCCAAGGATATCGACATTGCAGGCCATAGATTGAACATATACGTCGCGTCTGGAACCGGCGGAGATCCTAGGACAAGTCATGGATGCCGATGGTGTGATGGAGATGCAGTTGTGCCTAGTCGTTGCAGTTGGGCCACCGGCGATGTAGATTACGGCGATGGTGTTGAGACCGTCGACAGGGAGCGTGATGGTGCAGGAGCCGATGCCACGGGGCCCTACATACTCCCCGTGTATGCTCGCTGCAGCATGCGATGAGGCGTAGTCGGTCAAGCAATATGTGGTCGAAGTTCCCCAGGGCCTTGTCTTCTTCTTGACGGCCTAGCCCTCCGCCTGATTCATCTTACTGAGCATCGACTCAAGATGAAGATGGATGCAATAGAAATCCCATAGGGGGGTCAGATCGAGGAAAATAACAGAGGTGCGAAACAGAGGGGGGGCTTACCGGGCTGGCCCTGACGACGTGGAAGGCAGGGACGGAGGGGACCCTGCGCCACTGCGCACACCAGGAACATCACCCCGACACGCACCGTCGGGAGACCTCCTCTGGCATCGTGGTAGCTGGAACACCGCATAGGCGTACGTCGACGGGACTGCTGATCTCGTCAGCTTCATATCTTGTGGATACATGGGGCGAGGGATATGGGGGCTCGCCGGGGGGTGGAGAGGGGGAGAAAATGATGGGTCGGCGGCGCACGCTCAGGACTGTGGGAAGGAATTAGGGTTAGGCTATCCTGGGAAGGGGATGGGGGATATTTACTTTGGGCCAAAATTTCGGGAGGCGGGATAGAGGATTCCGGACCACGCGCAAGTTTCTGAAATTTTTCGTCCGATCTTTACTTACTCACTTGGTCCCGCATGTCATTGATAAATTTAGATATGTGAATGGAGGTTGACACGTGGGCGGTAAAATTGTTGACTGGCAAACCATTCATTTTAAGGCATGATGCATGACCATTGAAATTGGTTGTAATCGTTTAAATGTAACGCACTAAACCGATGATATCCGTTTATGACCATTTCGTGTCAGAAAATTAAGACTATATTAAAAAATTGGTCATAATTCTTCAAGATTTAGACCCTCCAAGATGCCTTGTGACTATTTGGTTTAGGATGTTCATAAAACTATGACCAAAAATTTCATGGTCGTTAAGAAAATGTCACTAGTCAACATATTTCTTGTAGTGATGTGTGATCTTTTTACTAACAACAACTAGAGTCATTGCATATGTGTTCTTTTCACATACCACATATGGATCCACCAGTGTCACTGAAATGTGTGTTCTCTTCAGAGACCACACATGGATCCACCAGTGTCATTGCATGTGTGTTCTTTCTACTAACAACAACCAGAGTAATTGCATGTGTGTTCTTTTCACAATCCACCTATGGATCCACCAGTTTCATTGCATGTGTGCTCTTTTTACTAACAACAACTAGAGTCATTGCATCTGTGTTCTCTTCAAAGACCACACATGGATCCACCAGTGTCATTGAATGTGTGTTCTTTTTACTAACAACAACTGGAGTCATTTCATGACTATTCTTTTCACATACCACATATGGATCCACCCGTGTCATTGCATGTGTGCTCTTCTCATTAACCATAGCTAGAGTCATTGCATGTGTGTTCTCTTCAGAGACCACACATGGATGCAACAGTGTCATTGCATGTGTGTTCTTTTTACTAACAACAAGTGGAGTCATTGCATGTGTGTTCTTTTCACATACCACATATGGATCCACCAGTGTCATTGAAATGTGTGTTCTCTTCAGAGACAACACATGGATCCACTAGTGTCATTACATGTGTGTTCTTTTTACTAAAAACAACTAGAGTCATTTCAAGACTATTCTTTTCACATACCACATATGGATCCACCAGTGTCATTGAAATGTGTGGTCTTCTTATTAACCACAGATAGAGTTATTGCATGTTTGTTCTCTTCACAGACCACACATGGATCCACCAGTTTCATTGCATGTGTGTTATTTTTACTAACAACAACTGGAGTCATTACATGTGTGTTCGTTTCACATACTACATATGGATCCACCAGTGTCATTGAAATGTGTGTTCTCTTCAGAGACCAAACATGGATCCACCAGTGTCATTTCATGTGTGCTCTGTTTACTAACAACAACCAAAGTCATTGCATGTGTGTTGTCTTCAGAGACCACACATGGATCCACCAGTGTCATTGCATGTGTGCTCTTTTTACTAACAACAACTGGAGTCATTGCATGTGTGTTCTTTTCACATACCACATATGGATCCACCGGTGTCACTGAAATGTGTGTTCTCTTCAGAGACCACACATGGATCCAGCAGTGTCATTGCATGTGTGTTCTTTTTACAAACAACCAGAGTCATTACATGTGTGTTCTTTTCACAATGCACCTATGGATCCACCAGTGTCATTGCGTGTGTGCTCTTTTTACTAACAACAACCAGAGTCATTGCATGTGTGTTCTCTTCAAAGACCACACATAGATCCACCAGTGTTATTACATGTGTGTTCTTTTTACTAACAACAACTGGAGTCATTTCATGACTATTCTTTTCACATACCACATATGGATCCAGCCGTGTCAATGCATGTGTGCTCTTCTCATTCACCACAGCTAGAGTCATTGCATGTGTGTTCTCTTTAGAGACCACAGATGGATCCAACTGTGTCATTGCATGTGTGTTCTTTTTACTAACAATAACTGGAGTCATTGCATGTGTGTTCTTTTCACATACCACACATGGATCCACCAGTGTCATTGAAATGTGTGTTCTCTTCAGAGACCACACATGGATCCACCAGTATCATTGCATGTGTGTTCTTTTTACTAACAACAACTGGAGTCATTGCATGTGTGTTCTTTTCACATACCACATATGGATCCACCAGTTTCATTGAAATGTGTGGTCTTCTCATTAACCACAGCTCGAGTTATTGCATGTTTGTTCTCTTCAGAGACAACATATGGATCCACCAGTGTCATTGCATGTGTGTTGTGTTTACTAACAACAACTGGAGTCATTACATGTGTGTTCGTTTCACATACCACATATGGATCCACCAGTGTCATTGAAATGTGAGTGCTCTTCAGAGACCACACATGGATCCACCAGTGTCATTTCATGTGTGCTCTTTTTACTAACAACAACCAAAGTCATTGCGTGTGTGTTGTCTTTAGAGACCACACATGGATCCACCAGTGTCATTGCATGTGTGCTCTTTTTACTAACAACAACTGGAGTCATTGCATGTGTGTTCTTTTCACATACCACATATGGATCCACCAGTGTCATTGAAATGTATGTTCTCTTCAGATACCACACATGGATCCACCAAGGTCATTCCATGTGTGCGCGTTTTACTAACAACAACCAGAGTCATTGAAATTTGTGTCCTTTTCATTAACCACAGCTAGAGTTATTGAATGTGTGTTCTCTTTACAGACCACACATGGATCCACCAGTGTTATTGCATGTGTGTTCTTTTTACTAACAACAACTAGAGACATTGCATGTGTGTTCTTTTCACATACCACATATGGATCCACCAGTGTCATTGAAATGTGTGTTCTCTTCAGAGACCACACATGGATCCACCAGTGTCATTGCATGTGTGTTATTTTTACTAACAACAACTGGAGTCATTGCATGTGTGTTATTTTCACATACGACATATGGATCCACCAGTGTCATTGCATGTGTGTTCTTTTCACAATCCACCTATGGATCCACCAGTGTCATTGCATGTGTGCTCTTTTTACTAACAACAACCAGAGTCATTGCATGTGTGTTCTCTTCAGAGACCACACATGGATCCACCAGTGTCATTGCATGTGTGTTCTTTTTACTAACAACAATTGGAGTCATTTCATAAATATTATTTTCACATACCACTTATGGATCCACCAGAGTCATTGAAATGTGTGTTCTATTTAGAGACCACACATGGATCCACCAGTGTCCTTGCATGTGTGCTCTTTTTGCTAACAACAACTGAAGTCATTGCATGTGTGTTCTTTTCACATACCACATATGGATCCACCAGTGTCATTGAAATGTGTGTTCTTCTCATTAACCACAGCTAGAGTCATTGCATGTGTTGTCTCTTCAGAGACCACACATGGATCCACCAGTGTCATTGCATGTGTGCTCTTTTTACTAACAACAACCAGAGTCAGTGCATGTGTGTTCTCTTCAGAGACTACACATGGATCCACCAGTGTCATTGCATGTGTGTTCTTTTTACTAACAACAACTGGAGTCATTGCATGTGTGTTCTTTTCACATACCACATATGGATCCACCAGTGTCATTGAAATGTGTTTTCTCTTTAGAGACCACACATGGATCCACCAATGACATTGCATGTGTGCTCTTTTTACTAACAACAACCAGAGTTATTGAAATGTGTTTCTTCTCATTAACCACAACTAGAGTTATTGCATGTGTGTTCTCTTCAGAGACCACACATGGATCCACATGTGTCATTGCATGTGTGTTCTTTTTACTAACAACAACTGCAGTCATTGCATGTGTGTTCTTTTCACATACCACATATGGATCCACCAGTGTCATTGAAATGTGTGTTCTCTTCAGAGACCACACTTGGATCAACCAGTGTCATTGCATCTGTGCTCTTTTTACTAACAACAACTATAGTCATTTCATGACTATTCTTTTCACATACCACATATGGATCCACCAGTGTCATTGAAATGTGCGTTCTTCTCATTAACTACAGCTAGAGTCATTGCATGTGTGTTCTCTTCAGAGACCACACACGGATCCACCAGTGTCATTGAAATGTGTGTTCTCTTTAGAGACCACACATGGATCCACCAGTGTCATTGCATGTGTCTTCTTTTTACTAACAACAACTGGAGTCATTGAATGTGTGTTCTTTTCACATACCACATATGGATCCACCAGTGTCATTGAAATGTGTGTTCTCTTCAGAGACCACACATGGATCCACCAATGTCATTGCATGTGTGCTCTTTTTACTAACAATAACCAGAGTCATTGAAATGTGTGTTCTTCTCATTAACCATATTTAGAGTTATTGCATGTGTGTTCTTTTTACTAACAACAACTGGAGTCATTGCATGTGTGTTCTTTTCACATACCACATATGGATCCTCTAGTGTCATTGAAATGTGTGTTCTCTTTAGAGACCACACATGGATCCACCAGTGTCATTGCATTTGTGTTCTTTTTACTAACAGCAACTAGAGTCTTTGCATGCGTGTTCTTTTCACATACCACATATGGATCCAACAGTGTCATTGAAATGTGTGTTCTCTTCAGAGACCACACATGGATCCACCAGTGTCATTGCATGTGTGCTCTTTTTACTAACAACAACCAGAGTCATTGCATGTGTGTTCTTTTTACTAACAACAACGAGAGTCATTGCATGTGTGTTCTCTTCAGAGACCACACATGGATCCAGCCGTGTCATTGCATGTGTGCTCTTTTTACTAACAACAACTAGAGTCATTGCATGTGTGTTCTTTTCACATACCACATATGGATCCACCAGTGTCATTGAAATGTGTGTTCTCTTCAGAGACCACACATGGATCCACCAATGTCATTGCATGTGTGCTCTTTTTACTAACAACAACTGGAGTCATTGCGTGTGTGTTCTTTTCACATACCACATATGGTTCCAACAGTGTCATTGCATGTGTGTTCTTTTCGCAATCCGCCTATGGATCCACCAGTGTCATTGCATGTGTGCTCTTTTTACTAACAACTACTAGAGTCATTGCATATGTGTTCTCTTCAGAGACCACACATGGATCCACCAGTATCATTGCATGTGTGCTCTTTGTACTAACAACAACTGGAGTTATTGCATTTTTTTTCACATACCACTTATGGATCCACAAGTGTCATTGAAATGTTTGTTCTCTTCAGAGACCACACATGGATCCACCAATGTCATTGCATGTGTGCTCTTTTTACTAACAAAAACTAGAGTCATTGAAATGTGTGTTCTTCTCATTAACCATAGCTAGAGTTATTGCATGTGTGTTCTCTTCAGAGACCACACATGGATCCAGCAGTGTCATTGCATGTGTGCTCTTTTTACTAACAACAACTGGAGTCATTGCATGTGTGTTCTTTTCACATACCACATATGGATCCACCAGTGTCATTGAAATGTGTGTTCTCTTCAGAGACCACACATGGATCCACCAGTGTCATTGCATGCGTGCTCTTTTTTACTAACAACAACTAGAGTCATTTCATGCCTATTCTTTTCACATACCACATATGGATCAACCAGTGTTATTGAAATGTGTGTTCTTCTCATTAACCACAACTAGAGTTATTGAAATGTGTGTTCTCTTCAGAGACCACACATGGATCCACCAGTGTCATCGCATGTGTGCTATTTTCACTAACAACAACTGGAGTCATCGCATGTGCGTTGTTTTAACATATCACATATGGATCCACCAGTGTCATTGAAATGTGTGTTCTCTTTAGAGACCACACATGGATCCACCGGTGTCATTTCATGTGTGCTCTTTTTACTAACAACAACCAGAGTCATTGAATGTGTGTTCTCTTCAGAGACCACACATGGATCCACCCATGTCATTGCATGTGTGATCTTTTTACTAACAACAACTAGAGTCATTGCATGTGTGTTCTTTTCACATACCACATATGGATCCACCAGTGTCACTGAAATGTGTGTTCTCTTGAGAGACCACACATGGATCCACCAGTGTCATTGCATGTGTGTTCTTTTTACTAACAACAACCAGAGTCATTGCATGTGTGTTCTTTTCACAATCCACCTATGGATCCACCAGTCTTATTGCATGTGTGCTCTTTTTACTAACAACGACCAGACTCATTGCATCTGTGTTCTCTTCAGAGTCCACACATGGATCCACCAGTGTCATTGCATGTGTGTTCTTTTTAGTAACAACAACTGGAGTCATTTCATGACTATTCTTTTCACATACCACATATGGATCCACCCGTGTCATTGCATGTGTGCTCTTCTCATTAACCACAGCTAGAGTCATTGCATGTGTGTTCTCTTCAGAGACCACACATGGATCCAACAGTGTCATTGCATGTGTGTTCTTTTTACTAACAACAAGTGGAGTCATTGCATGTGTGTTAATTTCACATACCACATATGGATCCACCATTGTCATTGAAATGTGTGTTCTTTTCAGAGACCACACATGGATCCACCAGTGTCATTGCATGTGTGTTCTTTTTACTAACAACAACTGGAGTCATTGCATGTGTGTTCTTTTCAGATACCAAATATGGATCCACCAGTGTCATTGAAATGTGTGTTCTCTTCAGAGACCACACATGGATCCACTAGTGTCATTACATGTGTGTTCTTTTTACTAACAACAACTAGAGTCATTACATGTGTGTTCTTTTCACATACCACATATGGATCCACCGGTGTCACTGAAATGTGTGTTCTCTTCAGAGACCACACATGGATCCACCAGTGTCATTGCATGTGTGTTCTTTTTACAAACAACCAGAGTCATTGCATGTGTGTTCTTTTCACAATGCACCTATGGATCCACCAGTGTCATTGCGTGTGTGCTCTTTTTACTAACAACAACCAGAGTCATTGCATGTGTGTTCTCTTCAAAGACCACACATAGATCCACCAGTGTCATTACATGTGTGTTATTTTTACTAACAACAACTAGAGTCATTTCATGACTATTCTTTTCACATACCACATATGGATCCACCCGTGTCATTGCATGTGTGCTCTTCTCATTCACCACAGCTAGAGTCATTGCATGTGTGTTCTCTTCAGAGACCATAGATGGATCCAACTGTGTCATTGCATGTGTGTTCTTTTTACTAACAATAACTAGAGTCATTGCATGTGTGTTCTTTTCACATACCACACATGGATCCACCAGTGTCATTGAAATGTGTGCTCTCTTCAGAGACGACACATGGATCCACCAGTATCATTGCATGTGTGTTCTTTTTACTAACAACAACTGGAGTCATTGCATGTGTGTTCTTTTCACATACCACATATGGATCCACCTGTGTCATTGAAATGTGTGTTGTCTTCAGAGGCCACACATGGATCCACTAGTATCATTACATGTGTGGTCCTTTTACTGACAACAACCAGAGTCATTTAATGACTATTCTTTTCACATAACACATATGGATCCACCAGTGTCATTGAAATGTGTGGTCTTCTTATTAACTACAGCTCGAGTTATTGCATGTTTGTTCTCTTCAGAGACCACATATGGATCCACTAGTGTCATTGCATGTGTGTTGTTTTTACTAACAACAACTGGAGTCATTACATGTGTGTTCGTTTCACATACCACATATGGATCCACCAGTGTCATTGAAATGTGTGTGCTCTTCAGAGACCACACATGGATCCACCAGTGTCATTTCATGTGTGCCCTTTTTACTAACAACAACCAAAGTCATTGCGTGTGTGTTGTCTTTAGAGACCACACATGGATCCACCAGTGTCATTGCATGTGTGCTCTTTTTACTAACAACAACTGGAGTCATTGCATGTGTGTTCTTTTCACATACCACATATGGATCCACCAGTGTCATTGAAATGTATGTTCTCTTCAGATACCACACATGGATCCACCAATGTCATTCCATGTGTGCGCGTTTTACTAACAACAACCATAGTCATTGAAATTTGTGTTCTTTTCATTAACCACAGCTAGAGTTATTGAATGTGTGTTCTCTTTACAGACCACACATGGATCCACCAGTGTTATTGCATGTGTGTACTTTTTACTAACAACAACTAGA
This sequence comes from Avena insularis, assembly GCA_023614405.1. NCBI lineage: Eukaryota > Viridiplantae > Streptophyta > Magnoliopsida > Poales > Poaceae > Avena > Avena insularis. Next base: position 316,264,756 of record CM042684.1, read on the forward strand.
GACATTGCATGTGTGTTCTTTTCACATACCACATATGGATCCTCCAGTGTCATTGAAATGTGTGTTCTCTTTAGAGACCACACATGGATCCACCAGTGTCATTGCATTTGTGTTCTTTTTACTAACAACAACTAGAGTCTTTGCATGCGTGTTCTTTTCACATACCACATATGGATCCACCAGTGTCATTGAAATGTGTGTTCTCTTCAGAGACCACACATGGATCCACCAGTGTCATTGCATGTGTGCTCTTTTTACTAACAACAACCAGAGTCATTGCATGTGTGTTCTTTTTACTAACAACAATGAGAGTCATTGCATGTGTGTTCTCTTCAGAGACCACACATGGATCCAGCCGTGTCATTGCATGTGTGCTCTTTTTACTAACAACAACTAGAGTCATTGCATGTGTGTTCTTTTCACATACCACATATGGATCCACCAGTGTCATTGAAATGTGTGTTCTCTTCAGAGACCACACATGGATCCACCAATGTCATTGCATGTGTGCTCTTTTTACTAACAACAACTAGAGTCATTGAAATGTGTGTTCTTCTCATTAACCACAGCTAGAGTTATTGCTTGTGTGTTCTCTTCAGAGACCACACATGGATCCACTAGTGTTAATGCATGTGTGTTCTTTTTACTAACAACAACTAGAGTCATTACATGTGTGTTCTTTTCACATACCACATATGGATCCACCAATGTCATTGAAATGTGTGTTCTCTTCAGAGACCACACATGGATCCACCAGTGTCATTGCATGTGTGTTCTTTTTACTAACAACAACTGGATTCATTGCATGTGTGATCTTTTCACATACCACATATGGATCCAACAGTGTCATTGCATGTGTGTTCTTTTCGCAATCCACCTATGGATCCACCAGTGTCATTGCATGTGTGCTCTTTTTACTAACAACAACTAGAGTCATTGCATATGTGTTCTCTTCAGAGACCACACATGGATCCACCAGTATCATTGCATGTGTGCTCTTTGTACGAACAACAACTGGAGTTATTGCATTTTTTTTCACATACCACTTATGGATCCACAAGTGTCATTGAAATGTGTGTTCTCTTCAGAGACCACACATGGATCCACCAATGTCATTGCATGTGTGCTCTTTTTACTAACAAAAACTAGAGTCATTGAAATGTGTGTTCTTCTCATTAACCATAGCTAGAGTTATTGCATGTGTGTTCTCTTCAGAGACCACACATGGATCCAGCAGTGTCATTGCATGTGTGCTCTTTTTACTAACAACAACTGGAGTCATTGCATGTGTGTTCTTTTCACATACCACATATGGATCCACCAGTGTCATTGAAATGTGTGTTCTCTTCAGAGACCACACATGGATCCACCAGTGTCATTGCATGCGAGCTCTTTTTTACTGACAACAACTAGAGTCATTTCATGCCTATTCTTTTCACATACCACATATGGATCAACCAGTGTCATTGAAATGTGTGTTCTTCTCATTAACCACAACTAGAGTTATTGAAATGTGTGTTCTCTTCAGAGACCACACATGGATCCACCAGTGTCGTTGCATGTGTGCTATTTTCACTAACAACAACTGGAGTCATCGCATGTGCGTTCTTTTAACATACCACATATGGATCCACCAGTGTCATTGAAATGTGTGTTCTCTTTAGAGACCACACATGGATCCACCGGTGTCATTTCATGTGTGCTCTTTTTACTAACAACAACCAGAGTCATTGCATGTGTGTTCTCTTCAGAGACCACACATGGATCCACCCGTGTCATTGCATGTGTGATCTTTTTACTAACAACAACTGGAGTCATTGCATGTGTGTTCTTTTCACATACCACATATGGATCCACCAGTGTCACTGACATGTGTGTTCTCTTGAGAGACCACACATGGATCCACCAGTGTCATTGCATGTGTGTTCTTTTTACTAACAACAACCAGAGTCATTGCATGTGTGTTCTTTTCACAATCCACCTATGGATCCACCAGTGTTATTGCATGTGTGCTCTTTTTACTAACAACGACCAGACTCATTGCATCTGTGTTCTCTTCAGGGACCACACATGGATCCACCAGTGTCATTGCATGTGTGTTCTTTTTAGTAACAACAACTAGAGTCATTTCACGACTATTCTTTTCACATACCACATATGGATCCACCCGTGTCATTGCATGTGTGCTCTTCTCATTAACCACAGCTAGAGTCATTGCATGTGTGTTCTCTTCAGAGACCACACATGGATCCAATAGTGTCATTGCATGTGTGTTCTTTTTACTAACAACAAGTGGAGTCATTGCATGTGTGTTCATTTCACATACCACATATGGATCCACCAGTGTCATTGAAATGTGTGTTCTTTTCAGAGACCACACATGGATCCACCAGTGTCATTGCATGTGTGTTCTTTTTACTAACAACAACTAGAGTCATTGCATGTGTGTTCTTTTCAGATACCACATATGGATCCACCAGTGTCATTGAAATGTGTGTTCTCTTCAGAGACCACACATGGATCGACTAGTGTCATTACATGTGTGTTTTTTTTACTAACAACAACTAGAGTCATTTCATGACTATTCTTTTCACATACCACATATGGATCCACCAGTGTCATTGAAATGTGTGGTCTTCTCATTAACCACATCTAGAATTATTGCATGTTTGTTCTCTTTAGAGACCACGTATGGACACACCAGTGTCATTGCATGTGTGTTGATTTTACTAACAACAACTGGAGTCATTACATGTGTGTTCGTTTCACATACCACATATGGATCCTCCAGTGTCATTGAAATGTGTGTGCTCTTCAGAGACCACACATGGATCCACCAGTGTCATTTCATGTGTGCTCTTTTTACTAACAACAACCAAAGTCATTGCATGTGTGTTGTCTTTAGAGACCACACATGGATCCACCAGTGTCATTGGATGTGTGCTCTTCTTACTAACAACAACTGGAGTCATTGCATGTGTGTTCTTTTCACATACCACATATGGATCCACCAGTGTCATTGAAATGTGTGTTCTCTTCAGAGACCACACATGGATCCACCAATGTCATTCCATGTGTGCGCGTTTTACTAACAACAACCAGAGTCATGGAAATCTATGTTCTTCTCATTAACCATAGCTAGAGTTATTGAATGTGTGTTCTCTTTAGAGACCACACATGGATCCACTAGTGTTATTGCATGTGTGTTTGTTGGGGGGATACCCCCGGGTAGGGTAACTCCGGGGTATAAGGGCCGAGTTAACCGAGGTTCGGCAATGTCAAAGCGGATGCTGGCCAAGTCACCTCAAGGCAGGCCAGATCACGGAGTAACCCGGACCAGGGGGTCGCCTAACGTTGTCTCATCCGACTTAAGAAGTAAGTCGGAAATGCTTGTCTAACTTATATGCAGGAACAGGTGTGGCTGGATCTAGTATGATCCGGATCCTTCCTTAGCTTCTAGGAGAAGGAAGGAATCTCTCTGGTCAAAAAAGAAGGTCCGTTACGCACTGCATGAGTGAATAAAGCAAGGGCAGGACCACCGGGTCATGGCCGACAATGGTGGCGACGCTCTCGTCGGCTGACGCGGGCGCCGCAGAGGCTTCCGTCACTAAAGCATGTGTGACGCGGGGGAAAAGCACCCCGGTCGGGTTACCACTTTGGAAGGGGGCATATTCTTAGGAATATGCCTCCACGTATGCCCTAGGCCAGGACCGAACCTCCTCTATATAAGGGGGGGTAGGGTTCTGGTAGAGGGGGTTTGTTGAGGACTAGTTGATTTGGTGATTCCTTAGGGCTTGTAGATCTAGGCAAGAGTAAGAGAGCTCTTTCTTCCTCCTCTCGCCAATACAGCTCGAGGAGCACTTGTAATCTTGAAGATATAGCAATACAAACTTCTGTGTGGAGAATCACTCTACTATCCCTCCCTGGATTCCCCTAGCGCATATTAGTCCCCACCTTTAGCCTATCCATGGCATCTGCCGTGACACCACCACTTACGTTGGCGCCACTGGGGCTAGCAAAGGCTAGCAGGTGAAGATCCGGACGGAAACTTCATTGGCACCGCAAACGATCGCTCCGGGCTCGTTCAGCACTTTGAGCGCTGGATTTCGCCAGCGACAACGCTGGCTTGCAGCAAAGACGCCACTTCCGCAACGACCTCTTCATCAAGCTCGGCGCGCACAAGGTCTACGTTGCCGTGGACGCCTCGTGCGCTCATCCGCCGTCGCCGATGCGGGGAACCGCCTCACCGGTGGCTCACGGGTGCGACGCCGCTCCCGAACCATGCGGAGGTGATGATGACCGCGCCAGTGTGCAGCGCAAGCAAGGACCCGCTGCACCCGGAGGTAACACCTAAGGCACCGAGGAAAGGTAGAGGACCTCCACTAGAGAGGCCTGAGAACGTACTGAGGGAAGCTATGGATAGCTTGGCTAACCCGGTAGCAGCGGTGATAGATCCGGCTCAGGCGCAGGCCGAGCTAGAGGAAACTCGGCAAAAGATACTGGAGGGCACAAAGAAAATAGCCGCAGCTCAGCAGTCGCTGAACATGACTCTGCGTGAGTACGCAAAGGCAAACAAAGTTGATGCAGTACAAGTAAAAGGGAGAAATCTCATAAGTGAGATGGACAGAGAAGGTGATGATGGAGCAGAAGGGTCGGAAAACTATCTGTCTGTGGGGGTGCCGAGGTATAGCACCCCGGCGAAGAATCTCAGAGCAGCAGATGCGGCCGCATCCGAGCTAGAGGGTCTGACGGGTGAGGCCCGTCAAAGACAGCAAGATAGGGTTAACGGGCTGGTTCGGATCGGGAACAGGTAGAACGAAGAGCTGCTGAGAGCTAACCCGGAGAGAGCTGGGGCTTCCAAGATCGTCCATTCGGTGATGGGTAACCCGGAGAAATCCACTGGAGCCGCATCATCGCCTCATGGCGGTCCAAGAAGAGAAGAGGTAGTAACCTCGGCCAGATGGAACAAACAGATCGTCCCGTACGACCCAACACGTGCGGGAAAAGAAAAAGAGATGCGGAAAAATGATAATCGACGGAGTGTGAGCCGAGGTGAAGCTGGCCAAGGTAATCACGACCAAGGCAATGCCGGTCAAGGGAACGCTGCCAACGGTAATGCCGGATAACGCAACTCCGCAGGAGCAGGACAACCATAGCAGCGGAATATACCGAGGCAGGAGCAAAGCACCGGCCGAGGTATGCAGCAAAAAGGTGCGCGACAAGAGCAAAACCGGTACAACGACGGTGATTCGGAGATGGTGAACACAGGATACCCCAGACCGGACTATCATGTGATAGGGTCAAGATTGGGAAGCAGGGATTTGATGTCGGATGATGCCAGGTTAAAACTGGATTGCCTGTACAGGTCGGAACAGATCGAATGTCAAGGTCCTCCGGGTCCAGCATGCTTTGGACCCCGGATCATGAAGGAACCACCGGTACCAAACTTCCAGTTACCCAGGGGCACGAATACATATGATGGCAGTACCAAGCCGGAGGATTGGCTGATAAACTATGCTACGGCAGTGAAAATTGCAACGGGCAACTTGAGATGGGCTGTGCGTTACGTGCCCCAGATGTTGGAAGGCCCGGCCAGAGTATGGCTGAATAACTTGCCACCCGGAAGCATCAACTGCTAGATAGATTTTGAAGAAATGTTTATCAGCAACTTCTCAAGCACGTACCAGAGGCCGAATAGACCGCAGATCCTGGCAATGTGCAAGCAAAGACCCAACAAAACGGATCGTGAATTCTTGACCCGGTGGTGTACCGTGAGAAACTCGTGTGAGGGTGTCATAGAGTCGCAGGCCATAACGTGGTTTGTGCAAGGGTACAGATACGGCAGCGAGCTGTGGATGAAGTTGCAAAGGAAAATGCCAGTTACGCTGGCAGAGATGATCCGGATTGCTGATTCGTATGCTTTGGGCGATTCGACTCAACCTAGGCTCGCCTCAAACGAGTCAAACGAGGAATACTATCAGAGGGATGGAGCTGGGTCATCCCGGAGGAATGATTACAGAGGAAAAAGGAGAGATGACAGACCGGACCATCACTACGGCTTGCAACAAGTTGCAGCTGTGAATCAAGATCAACCCAGATCAGGGAGTAACCAACGCCAGAGAACTGGAGGGCAGTGGACTCCAAGAAATGATGGCAAGAAGACATGGACTCCAGAGCAGAAGAAACAGTGGCAGGAAAAGAAAGACCGTCCGAGATATACCTATGAGTCGATGCTGGACCAGCCGTGTAAGTTTCACACGCCAAATCCGAATAGCCTGGCGGGTCACACGACAAGGCAATGTGAGTGGATGCGTAAGATAGAGCAAGGTGGTTCGGGGAATGCTCAGGCACCCCGGAATGATCAACCTCGGCAGGAGTTACCCCGGCAGCAATTGCTCTCCGGAGCGAACACGCAGCAGCTAATGTTGCCTCCCCCTCCGCCGAGGTATGACAACAATGAGAGAAGGGATGCAGTGCATCAGGTGGAAAATCAGCAACAACTGGATCAGAGATACCCCAGAAATGAGGGAAGGAATGAGTACAGGGAACATCACCAGAGTTATTGTGTGTTCACGACCGAGGAAACAGATAGAAAGAGCTTGTAGCGCCGACATATGGAGGTCAATGCGGTCATGCCCGCAGTGACGAGGTACATGCCTTGGTCGGACCAGGAAATCACCTGGAGCATCAAAGACCATCCTAAACTTATGCCGAGCCCAGGTTCATATGCGCTAGTGCTAGATCCAACATTCATTGGACCGAACATCAACGTGAGGTTCTCCAAGGTTCTGATTGATAATGGCAGTAGCATTAACATCATGTATGCGGATATGATGCGCAAGTTGGGCATCTCGGAGAACATGCTCCAGGGTACAAGAACAACTTTCCATGGCATTGTACCAGGCATTTCGTGTGAGCCCATAGGCAAAGTCCGGGTCGACGTGCTATTCGGCATAAGGGATACCTGCCGGACTGAAAATCTGGAGTTTGAAGTGGTCAACTTGGAAAGTGCATATCATGCGTTACTCGGAAGACCAACATTGAACAAGTTCATGGCAAGCTGTCACATCAGTTATCTGAAGATGAAGTTGCCCGGGACAAATGGAGTGATTACCATTGCTGGAGATTTCCGACGTTCCATGGAGTGTGCTTCAGCCGGGTCTAACCTAGCCGAGTCACTCGTGATTGCGCGAGAGAAAAGAAAAATCCAAGAGGTGGCGACATTGGCTCAGTCCGCACAGCAATATATGCCGGCATTAAGTAACCCGCATGGCAGCGTTTCATTTCAAGCCGCAAAGGACACCAAGAATATTCCAGTTGATAACATGTTCCCGGAGCGCACCGTAACAATTGGTGCCGGGTTAATCGACAAATAGGAAAGCGAGCTCACAACTTCCTCCGTGAGAATAGGGATATTTTGCTTGGTCTACAGGACTTGCAAGGTGTTCCGAGGAGTTGGCCGAGCACTCTTTGAACGTAAGACCCGGAGCAAGGCCGGTGAAGCAACCTCCGCCGCTCACGAGGATAGGAGAAAAGTCATTGGAGACGAGATAGCTCGGTTACTAGCAGCAGGATTTATCATGGAGGTACTATATCCGGATTAGCTCTCTAATCCGGTGCTGGTAGAAAAGAAGAAGGACGATCTGAACGTGGCAGTGGTTTGGCGCATGTGTATCGATTACACGAACCTGAACAAGACGTGTCCAAAAGATCCATTTCCACTGCCGAGGATAGATCAGGTCATAGACTCAACCGCGGGATGCGAACTGTTGTCATTCATTGATGCGTATTCTAGCTTCCACCAGATACCTCTGAACCCGCATGATCAAATAAAAACGGTGTTTATTACCCCGTACGGGGCTTACTGCTATCACACTATGCCGTTCGGTTTACGTAATGCAGGTGCAACGTACCAGAGATGTATGCAAAAATGTTTACACGACCAAATAGGTCAAAACATACAAGCATACGTGGATGATGTGGTTATCAAGACCAAGGAAAGCGCAACGCTCCTTGACGACATAAGGCAAACATTCGCGAACTTGAGAAGATTTCGGATGAAGCTTAACCCAGAAAAATGTACCTTCGGTGTCCCGGCTAGAAAATTACTCGGATTTCGCCCACCGAGGTATCGGGTTAATCCAACTAAGATCCGAGCCATCGAGCGAATGGAGTTGCCGGGTGTCTTAACGATGTCCGTGGTTCACCGGATGCCCGCATCGCTGAGTCGGTTTGTATGTCGGTTGGGAGAAAAGGCACCGCCTCTACCAACTCATGAAAAAGTCGGATAAGTTCGTTTGGACGCCACAGGCCGATGAAGCCTTTGCCCACTTAAAAAAGATGTTGGCCACTGCACCAGTGTTAGCCTCTCCACTATCAAAGGAGCCAATGTTGCTCTACGTAGCCGCAACCATGCGAGTTGTAAGTGCAGTAATCGTAGTGGAACGCAATGAAGAGGGTAAGTCGGTGCAGAGGCCAGTGTATTACCTGAGCGAGGTATTGTCTGCCAAAATGAACTACCCACACTTTCAAAAGGTGGCATATGGTGTCTATATGGCAAAGAAGTTAAAGCATTACTTTGAGGAGCACCCCATCAAAGTAATATGTGAGGCTCCATATCCGAGATAATGGGTAACAAGGATGCGAGTGGCGGATCGCAAATGGGCAATTGAGTTAGCCCCATATGCGCCTAACACGGAAGAGAAGCAATCAAATCTCGTGTGGCGAACTTTTTGTGGATTGGGCCGAGGTACAATCTGAACCACCGCCACCAGATCCGAATCGGAGGATGCACTTTGACGGGTCGAAACCAAAATCGGATTAGGTGCCGTGGTTGTGCTTACTCGCCAAAGAAGGATCAGCTAAAGCACGTATTGCAGATCCATTTCGCTGCATCGAACAATGTCGCTGAGTATGAGGCTCTTGCATGGGCTCAAAGTGGCAAAGGAGATTGGCATACGCCGGATAATATGCTTTGGCGACTCGGACCTGGTGGTGCAAAGCAGTGTCCGGAGTGTGGGACGCCTCGATCCAAACATGGCACTATACAAATTTCACGTGCAGAAGATATCTGGTTACTTCGAGGGGTGTGAATTTCACCATGTACCCCGGGCGGAAAACGAGGCTGCCGACATGTTGTCAAAGCTCGGATCGACCAGACAGGCAATTCCACCGGGTGTAGCATTGGAACACCTCAGAAAACCATCTATCAGGCCGTCCCCAGGAACCGACTCGATCTATGTCCCGGAATACGGAATCCGGAGCTGAGCCCATGGACATTGACATGGGAGGTGGTACGCGAGACCCGGGGACTACCTCGCTAGACCCGGGGACTACCTCGCTAGACCCGGGGACTGCTCAGCATGATCCGGCTGAAGTTATGCCGGTGGACCGGATGGAAATTGATGAGGAGATATTCCCTCCACGAGCCATACCAGCTTGGGCACTGCCTATATTCCAATTCCTGAAAGACGGAACGTTACCCACTGAGGAGGTGTTAGCCAGGCAAACTCAGAGGAGAGCAAAAGCATACACAATCATCAATTCCGAGTTATACAAACGGAGTGTAACCAATGTTCTCCAAAGATGCGTTGACTCGGAAGAAGGGCTCGACATCCTCCGAGATATACACCAAGGAGAATGCGGGCATCATGCCTCATCCCGAGCCTTGGTGGCAAAGGCGTTTCAGCATGGATTCTACTGGCCAAGTGCCTTGGAACAAGCAGAAGATCTGGTGAGAAAATGCAATGGTTGTCAGAGGTACGCCACCAAGACACATATGCCTATGTCGGAACTCAAGACCATACCAATTACGTGGCCATTTGCTGTATCATGCTTGGATATGGTTGGCCCGTTCAAACCGGCAAGAGGAAACATGACACACATTTTGGTCATGGTGGACAAGTTTACAAAATGCATTGAAGTGAAACCTATAAGAAAATGTGATGGAGCTACGGCCATAACGTTTCTCAAAGACATCATCTTGAGATACGGTTATCCACACAGTATTATAACCGATAATGGAACAAATTTTGTGGAAGGAGCATTTGCGCGCTTCTGCCGAGATAAGAAGATCTGACTCGATGTGGCCTCGGTAGCCCACCCCGCATCGAACGGACAAGTGGAAAGATCCAATGGATTAGTATTATCCGGGATAAAACCCCGGCTCATTGAGCCGCTGCAAAGATCAGCGGGGTGCTGGATAGAAGAACTACCAGCGGTACTGTGGAGCTTATGAACAACTCCGAATCGATCAACAGGCTATACGCCATTTTTCGGGTATATGGGGCAGAAGCTGTATTACCAGCTGACATAGAGCATGATTCGCCAAGGGTCACCCAATACACAGAAGCCTAAGTGCAAGAAGCCCGGCAAAATGATGTTGATCTGCTAGAAGAAGCGAGAGCACTGGCACTGTCCAGATCCGCCATATATCAGCAAAATCTCTAACGCTATCATAGCCGGAAAGTGTGCCTCCGAGTCTTTCGGGAAGGCGATCTGGTGCTCCGGTTGGTACAACGTACTACTGGCATGCATAAATTATCCCCCCCATGGGAAGGGCCGTTCATTGTGAGCAAAGCATTGCACAATGATTCTTACTATCTTATAGATGCAAAGCCGCAGGAAAAGAACAAGGCGGACAGGTCCGGAGAGGAATCCAAGCGACCATGGAATGTAGCACTACTTCGTCCCTTCTACACTTAGCTAAGAAGTGTATGTATCCGAGTCATCTCATATGTCGGTATGTATGTCGGCAATGAGCTTATCAATGAAATAGTAGCGCCGAAAGCAAAGAACTCGGGACCGCCTTTAATAATATTTGTCGTTATTTCTTATGCGGTAGCTGGAATAAGTCGTTCTACTTAACCCGGATTAGTAATGTGTGAGCACAAAAAACCCAACCCTTCGACTTGCTGCTGTCCAACAAGAATTGGCTTCATGGCAAGCAAGGGAACAAGTTTGGAATTGTGTAGCACATGAAAAACGACTAAGGAAACGAATTTATTTGAGCTAATGTTTGTTTTTTCGGACTAACCCTGTATTTATTTTCAAGTTATTATGCTGAATTATTTTGAGCCAAGCCTCAAAGTTTCTAAGTATTGTTAAGACAATTTTTGAAGCTCAGATTCGTAAGTCGTAAAACCGAATCAAGGTAGACACGGACCGAGCCAAGGAATTGGACGAACAAGAAAATGAAACTCGGGGACTACGCCCAAGTTAATCCGGCATAAAAACGTAGTAGCAAAGTATCACACATCAAGCATACAATTGCACCCGGCATACCGGGGATCTGATAAATTTTCAAGTTTTTTAGAACTAAGGAGCAGCAGGAGGAGCAGGTTCGGCATCGTCGTCGATGTCTTCAATATCTGAAGGATCATCTTCCCCGTCCTCATCCGACCCATCTTCAACATTCTCATTCTGCTCGTCCCCAGCGGATTCCAAGAAGCTCGGCCCTTCAATCCAGTCATGAATAGGAGAATATTCGATGAGGCTGTAGGCACAGGCCTGGCGCCGAGCTACCCACTCCGGATCATCGGTCCATCTGGATTCGGTGCACCGACGTGTGAGGAGGCTAAGGTCGATCTTCTCGTACCATGTGAGAATATGATGAAGGATGGTGTCAGTTGCAGCACGACCAGCAGATTCTCTCCAGAGGTCAAGCTGGGTCTCAACTTCCATTAATTTCTCGACAAGAGTTGTGATGGTCTCCGGGCTACTCTCTCCGGGTCAGAACGTATTGAAGATGCGTACTGCAACGTCGAGGATATCCTTGCCATAATTCTTGATAGTCTCCACGCGAGAGGACAAGCTGACCAATAGGTCCTCCATGTCCAAGGGAATGTTCTCACCATCAGGAGCAATGGGAGAACCCCTCTCTCGGCGAAATTTGGCAACAGCAGCTCTGGCAATCGCAGTACCCTCTGGAAAATGGTCTGGAAACAAGGCAAAGGAAGAAGGTAAAGTAAAGACATATGAGGTAACCCGGAGAGTTATGTCGGACAAGGGAAAAGAACTTACGAGAAATGTGGCTATGGATCCGGGTTAACTCCTTGATGCAGGCATCGCGTCTTTTACGAAGTTGCTCAAGATCAGCATTTGCCAACCCGAGCTGGACGTCGGATTCTCTGAGTAGGTCCTGGCCCTTAGAGATCTGGAGAGTAAGGCGCTCACGCTCTTCGGTGAAGTTCTGGCCAACTTTTTGGAGCTCGGTCTTGTGTTGGGCCTTCAACTTCTCCATCTCAGCCTTGAGCTTGGCTATCTCGTCGTCCTTGGTCCAGAGGAGGGCAAGCTCATCATTCTTCTTCTTCAGCTCAGCTTGATGCTACCCTGCTTGTTCGAGAAAATGCAGCATCATATTAGGCATGGGCACACTATCCTCAAGCGATGCTGAAATAGTATGTTGACCCGGCAGAGCCGAGGAGTGCATGTTTGCCGAGCCAAGGAGAAGAAGAAATGGAAAACACTGAGAGGTCGAACAAAAGAGAACATACCCCGGATTTCCTCCAAGTTCCTGCGCATGATTTTGTTCTCAGCCTCCACCCCAGCTGCAGAAACCGAATGAAGAGATTAGTTCGGCGGAAGAAAGTGAAGAAAAACGGAGAGGTCCTGAGGGAGAAAATTACCTCTCTTTTCATGTTCTGCACCAAGTGTAACATGTTTTGCGCGTAGGATCTTGTGGGTATCAAGCAGGCATTGAAATTCAGCGCTCCGGCATATTCGAAGTACAGAAGTGTAAAATTAGCTTGGTGCATATTCGAAGTGTGCAAGATCCGGGCCAAGTGGAACTTAACCCGGCTCTAGGTGTGTGCATATTCAAAGTGTGCAAGATCCGGGCCCAGTGGAACTTAACCCGGCTCTAGGTGTGTGCATATTCGAAGTGTGCAAGATCCGGGCCAAGTGGAACTTAACCCGGCTCTAGGGGTGTGCATATTTGAAGTTTACATGCAGCTACGTTGGTTTTCTAATGAGCATCCGGCCGAGTAACAAGCTACTCCCCCGGAGGCTCGGGGACTAATGGTTATTATCTACAGCATGTAAAGGACTTTTCCCAAACCCGGCTATTATGTACGTTGGTTTTGAAGTTTACATACCTCCATCATTCTCCCCGCGAGGTTAATTGCCTTGGCGGCAGTATTCATCTGGGCAGAAAATTCTGCGGGGCCAAACTTTTCCGGGAGATCGTCGTTGTGGACGAACTCCGCCTTGTTCCAGTTCATAACAAACTCGATAAGGCTCGGAGGGTACCGTTCGCCAGTGGGCATGTGGGGTGTCACCAAGCCCTTTGCATGAGCTTCCTTCCTCTCAACTAGGGCAAGAGATGGGATGGTGTGCAGAACCATCTCGCAAGACTGCTTGGCTCGGCAGAACATCCGTCGCCGCTGGTGATTTCTTGAAGCATCGACGATGTGGTTCGGCCCGCCTGCCTCGACAGATGTAGACTTGGCAGTATCCGGAGCCTTCTTGCCCTTAGCTTGCTGGGAAGAAGTAACCACGGTGGATTTCCATTTGGAAGCTGCTGGAATGGTTCCTCGCCGGGGCTGAGATGACTCGAAAGAGGCAGAGGAACTTGGCACTGGAGCTGCTGTGGGTTTCCTTGGTGCCGAGACAGGTGCTGGCTCGGTAGCTGGTACTAGAGCTGCTGCTGGTGCTGGTGTTGCGGTAGACTTGGTGGTTGCTGGTTGCGGCAATGCCGAAGTGGTGGACGCCGTCGCCTCGGCCGAACCAACCCCTCCCGCTCCGAGGTCGCGTTCCTCTCGATGAGGTACTGCGGAACCCGGAGCAGCCGCAGAGCCCTCCGGAATAGGGCTCAGCGGGCGTGACTCGTCGTCACGAGGAGGGGAAGGACCGGACCGAAGGGGAGAAGAGATGCTCGATTCGCTCTGAGGGACCTCCACAGGAGGCCTGAAAAAGAAAATAATGTCAGGAGTGAAATTACCGCGATGCAAGGAAAAATGAGTTGCGCAATGAGAAATGACTTACGCATCCGAGGTCTCGGCCTCCTTGGGTTTCCGGGCCCTCCGTGCCAGGGCTTTGCCTGCCCGCTTGGAGGCAGTCTTGTCTCCGGCCTTCTTTTGCCTTTTTGTGGGCTGAGAAGGTTCGGAGGAAGAGCTTGATGCGGATCCGCGCTTCTTCTTCGACGCCACCAGAATCGGCTCGCCCATGGCAAGTGGAGCATCCTCGTGGATATGCCCACCGGGGTTAGCTGATGCTGGAAAGGCAAAAGAAAGAGGGACAGCCTCAACGGGTTCAATCACGTCGATATCCGAGTCATCCTCATCATCGGGCCAATCTCTAAGAGAAGAGAATTTACCGCTGGGTCGTTTGGTGGCATCGGTCATAGAGAGGAACATCTCCTGGTCCGGCTCCTCCTCATCCGGGATTTCACGGTCCGGCGCCCACTTAAGGGTCGGATCTATACCATCCTCGAGAGTTTGCTGAAGGAACAGCTGAGAAAAAGCATGGAGAACAGAGTCAGAAATATAACAAAAACCGACACATACTTCATCCGAAATAAGTTTACCCCGCGAGGGAGCCTGTCACGACAGTAGTGCTCGATTCCCCACGTCCATTCGGCGGAGAAATCCTTGCGGGTGGTGAAAAGAGCCTTGACCCAATGAAAGATCTCTGCGTTGCTCAATTTGAAGGAGGAGGTTCGGTTGGGGTCACGGCCGAAGCTCATGTGGCACAACTTGTGGGTGCGCTTCTGGAGGGGAGAGATTCGGTTGCGCACGAACGTGATCATAGCATCCTCGTTGCGCAATCCGAGCTTCTTCAGCTCCACGAACCTCTTGTTAACTTGGTTGGCCAGAGCCGTAGGTTTATTGGGGACCTCCTCCCAGAAATCTGTGTCAGGTAGACCTGGAGCGTAGGGCAGCAACTGAATCAAGTCTTCGGTACCCTCGTTCCAAACGTAGAAGAAGGTCCGGGCCCATCCTTTGCAGGAGTCAAGCCTGGTAACCCGAGGAAAGACAGAAAAACTCCGGGGCAAGATGGAGGCAGCTCCAAACTGGGTGAGCTGCTTGTCCTCTGACTCAACGTGGATATTGGGGACAACATTGCGACGGAGGCCGAAGAACCGGATCCACAGCTCCTTCGTGGGCCATAGTCCGGTGTAGCCCTTGATCGTAGAGGCAAAGGCAGAAAGAGAGGTGATTGCATTTGCTGGGAGATGGTGTGGCTGCAGGTGGTATGTCCTAACCCAATCCCGGAAGAAATCGCTCACCAGGAGACCAAATCCCCGTTGGAAGTGGGATAGGAATACGACGAACTCACCCAGATTGGGTGAGGGGGCCAGTTCCGAGGAGGGGAGACGAGCGGCGACGCTGGCGGGAATACGCCTGGTCTGGTAGAGCCAATCAATGTCGTCTTGATAGACCCACGAACCGGCCCACGCGCCGCGGTCCGCCGCGCCGGCGTCCTCCTCCACTCCTGCTCGGTGACGACGAGCTCCTCCTCCGTCATCTCGTATCCGCTGTCCATGCTGGAGCTAGCGGCGGCGGGGATGTGAGGCCTAGATTGGCATGGACCCGTGGCGAAGAAGCTGCGCAGTGGTGGCTGCGGTGCGGAGGCACGGGAAGGTGCGGTGGCGGTGCTGCTGCTGGAAAGCACCGGCGGCGGCGTGGTCGCAGGGAAGATGAAGGAGAAAATGCAACGGGCAAAGGGGCGCGGAGGTGGAAAAATGCTAAGGGACGCGCCCCTCCCCTACTTAACCACCCCCAGTGATCGATGAGTGGGATCGCGCTGCGCCGACGAGCCACACGGTGTGGCCGTGTATCACCGGCATCAGCCAATCAGAGAAAGGCCACACAGGGGGCCACAGAGTAGATGTGATCCCATGACGCGACGTGCTGTTGCGGTAAACGAGGAGGCAGGCATGACGTGACCCACGCACAGTGAAACTAACAATTACTGCGGCGGTTACTGTGCAGGCCCTTAAAATAAGACGAGGCAATGATTAGCCTCCACGTGGGTTGGCGTATGAGAGAAGGAAACGGGGCCCGGATCAAACCATGATAACCATGGGTACCGAGCCAAAGTGGTGACCCGGCCGGCAAGTGAAAACTTGGAACGTGCGAAGGGAACGTAAATCCATATAATCCGAGATAAGGAGCTAACCCGGAATTAAATGTCTGAGGTTCGGACATAAATGAACCTGATGTGGCCTTAGCGGCCAAGGCAGCTAAGACCGCACTAGCTTCGGGGACTAATGTTGGGGGGATAACCCCGGGTAGGGTAACTCCGGGGTATAAGGGCCGAGTTAACTGAGGTTCGGCAAGGTCAAAGCGGATGCTGGCCGAGTCACCTCAAGGCAGGCCGGATCACGGAGTAACCCGGACCAGGGGGGTCGCCTAACATTGTCTCATCCGACTTAAGAAGTAAGTCGGAAATGCTTGTCTAACTTATATGTAGGAACAGGTGTGGCCGGATCTACTATGATTTGGATCCTCGCTTAGCTTCTAGGAGAAGGAAGGAATCTCTCTGGTCAAAAAAGAAGGTCCGGTACACACTGCATGAGCGAATAAAGCAAGGGCAGGACCACCGGGTCATGGCCGACAAGGGTGACGACGCTCACGTCGGCTGACGCGGGCGCCGCAGAGGCTTACCTCGCTAAAGCATGTGTGACGCGGGGGAAAAGCACCCCGGTCGGGTTACCACTTTGGAAGGGGGCATATTCTTAGGAATATGCCTCCACGTATGCCCTAGGCCAGGACCGAACCTCCTCTATATAAGGGGGTTAGGGTTCTGGTAGAGGGGGTTGGTTGAGGACTAGTTGATTTGCTGATTCCTTAGGGCTTGTAGATCTAGGCAAGAGTAAGAGAGCTCTTTCTTCCTCCTCTCGCCAATACAGCTCGAGGAGCACTTGTAATCTTGAAGATATAGCAATACAAACTTCGGTGTGGAGAATCACTCTACTATCCCTCCCTGGATTCCCCTAGCGCATATTAGTCCCTACCTTTAGCCTATCCATGGCATCTGCCGTGACACCACCACAACAATGTTCTTTTTACTAACAACAACTAGAGACATTGCATGTGTGTTCTTTTCACATACCACATATGGATCCAACAGTGTCATTGAAATGTGTGTTCTCTTCAGAGACCACACATGGATCCACCAGTGTCATTACATGTGTGTTATTTTTACTAACAACAACTGGAGTCATTGCATGTGTGTTATTTTCACATACGACATATGGATCCACCAGTGTCATTGCATGTGTGTTCTTTTCACAATACACCTATGGTTCCACCAGTGTCATTGCATGTGTGCTCTTTTTACTAACAACAACCAAAGTCATTGCGTGTGTGTTCTCTTCAGAGATCACACATGGATCCACTAGTGTCATTGCATGTGTGTTCTTTTTACTAACAACAATTGGAGTCATTTCATAAATATTATTTTCACATACCACATATGGATCCACCAGTGTCATTGAAATTTGTGTTCTCTTTAGAGACCACACATGGATCCACCAGTGTCCTTGCATGTGTGCTCTTTTTGCTAACAACAACTTAAGTCATTGCATGTGTGTTCTTTTCACATACCACATATGGATCCACCAGTGTCATTGAAATGTGTGTTCTTCTCATTAACCACAGCTAAAGTCATTGCATGTGTGTTCTCTTTAGAGACCACACAAGGATCCACCAGTGTCATTGCATGTGTGCTCTTTTTACTAACAACAACCAGAGTCAGTGCATGTGTGTTCTCTTCAGAGACTACACATGGATCCACCAGTGTCATTGCATGTGTGTTCTTTTTACTAACAACAACTGGAGTCATTCCATGTGTGTTCTTTTCACATACCACATATGGATCCACCAGTGTCATTGAAATGTGTTTTCTCTTTAGAGACCACACATGGATCCACCAATGACATTGCATGTGTGCTCTTTTTACTAACAACAACCAGAGTCATTGAAATGTGTGTTCTTCTCATTAACAACAACTAGAGTTATTGCATGTGTGTTCTCTTCAGATACCACACATGGATCCACCAGTGTCATTGCATGTGTGTTCTTTTTACTAACAACAACTGGAGTCATTGCATGTGTGTTCTTTTCACATACCACATATGGATCCACCAGTGTCATTGAAATGTGTGTTCTCTTCAGAGACCACACTTGGATCAACGAGTGTCATTGCATCTGTGCTCTTTTTATTAACAACAACTGGAGTCATTTCATGACTATTCTTTTCACATACCACATATGGATCCACCAGTGTCATTGAAATGTGTGTTCTTCTCATTAACCACAGCTAGAGTCATTGCATGTGTGTTCTCTTCAGAGCCCACACATGGATCCACCAGTGTCAATGCATGTGTGTTCTTTTTAGTAACAACAACTGGAGTCATTGCATGTGTGTTCTTTTCACATACCACATATGGATACACCAGTGTCATTGAAATGTGTGTTCTCTTCAGAGACCACACATGGATCCACCAGTGTCATTGCATGTGTGTTCTTTTTACTAACAACAACTGGAGTCATTGCATGTGTGTTCTTTTCACATACCACATATGGATTGACCAGTGTCATTGAAATATGTGTTCTCTTCAGAGACCACACATGGATCCACTAGTGTCATTTCATGTGTGCTCTTTTTACTAACAACAACTAGAGTCATTGCATGTGTGTCCTTTTTACTAACAATAACCAGAGTCATTGCATGTGTGTTCTCTTCAGAGACCACACATGGATCCACCAGTGTCATTGCATGTGTGTTCTTTTTACTAACAACAACTGGATTCATTGGATGTGTGTTCTTTTCACATACCACATATGGATTCACCAGTGTCATTGAAATGTGTGTTCTCTTTAGAGACCACACATGGATCCACCAATGTCATTGCATGTGTGCTCTTTTTACTAACAACAACCAGAGTCATTGAAATGTGTGTTCTTCTCATTATCCATAGCTAGAGTTATTGCATGTGTGTTCTTTTTACTAACAACAACTGGAGTCATTGCATGTGTGTTCTTTTCACATACCACATATGGATCCACCAGTGTCATTGAAATGTGTGTTCTCTTCAGAGACCACACATGGATCCACCAGTGTCATTTCATGTGTGCTCTTTTTACTAACAACAACGAGAGTCATTGCATGTGTGTTCTTTTTACTAACAACAACGAGAGTCATTGCATGTGTGTTCTCTTCAGAGACCACACATGGATCCACCAGTGTCATTGCATGTGTGCTCCTTTTACTAACAACAACCAGAGTCAGTGCATGTGTGTTCTCTTCAGAGACTACACATGGATCCACCAGTGTCATTGCATGTGTGTTCTTTTTACTAACAACAACTGGAGTCATTGCATGTGTGTTCTTTTCACATACCACATATGGATCCACCAGTGTCATTGAAATGTGTTTTCTCTTTAGAGACCACACATGGATCCACCAATGACATTGCATGTGTGCTCTTTTTACTAACAACAACCAGAGTCATTGAAATGTGTGTTCTTCTCATTAACAACAACTAGAGTTATTGCATGTGTGTTCTCTTCAGAGACCACACATGGATCCACCAGTGTCATTGCATGTGTGTTCTTTTCACATACCACATATGGATCCACCAGTGTCATTGAAATGTGTGTTCTCTTCAGAGACCACACTTGGATCAACCAGTGTCATTGCATATGTGCTCTTTTTACTAACAACAACTGGAGTCATTTCATGACTATTCTTTTCACATACCACATATGGATCCACCAGTGTCATTGAAATGTGTGTTCTTCTCCTTAACCACAGCTAGAGTCATTGCATGTGTGTTCTCTTCAGAGACCACACATGGATCCACCAGTGTCATTGCATGTGTGTTCTTTTTAGTAACAACAACTGGAGTCATTGCATGTGTGTTCTTTTCACATACCACATATGGATCCACCAGTGTCATTGAAATGTGTGTTCTCTTTAGAGACCACACATGGATCCACAAGTGTCATTGCATGTGTGTTCTTTTTACTAACAACAACTGGAGTCATTGCATGTGTGTTCTTTTCACAGACCACATATGGATTGACCAGTGTCATTGAAATGTGTGTTCTCTTCAGAGACCACACATGGATCCACTAGTGTCATTTCATGTGTGCTCTTTTTACTAACAACAACTAGAGTCATTGCATGTGTGTCCTTTTTACTAACAACAACCAGAGTCATTGCATGTGTGTTCTCTTCAGAGACCACACATGGATCCACCAGTGTCATTGCATGTGTGTTCTTTTTACTAACAACAACTGGAGTCATTGCATGTGTGTTCTTTTCACATACCACATATGGATTCACCAGTGTCATTGAAATGTGTGTTCTCTTTAGAGACCACACATGGATCCACCAATGTCATTGCATGTGTGCTCTTTTTACTAACAACAACCAGAGTCATTGAAATGTCTGTTCTTCTCATTAACCATATCTAGAGTTATTGCATGTGTGTTCTTTTTACTAACAACAACTGGAGTCATTGCATGTATGTTCTTTTCACATACCACATATGGATCCTCCAATGTCATTGAAATGTGTGTTCTCTTTAGAGAACACACATGGATCCGCCAGTGTCATTGCATTTGTGTTCTTTTTACTAACAACAACTAGAGTCATTGCATGCGTGTTCTTTTCACATACCACATATGGATCCACCAGTGTCATTGAAATGTGTGTTCTCTTCAGAGACCACACATGGATCCACCAGTGTCATTTCATGTGTGTCTTTTTACTAACAACAACCAGAGTCATTGCATGTGTGTTCTTTTTACTAACAACAACGAGAGTCATTGCATGTGTGTTCTCTTCAGAGACCACACATGGATCCACTAGTGTCATTGCATGTGTGCTCTTTTTACTAACAACAACTGGAGTCATTGCATGTGTGTTCTTTTTACTAACAACAAGTGGAGTCATTGCATGTGTGTTCATTTCACATACCACATATGGATCCACCAGTGTCACTGTAATATGTGTTCTCTTCAGAGACCACACATGGATCCACCAGTGTCAATTCATGTGTGTTCTTTTTAGTAGCAACAACTGGAGTCATTGCATGTGTGTTCTTTTCACATACCACATATGGATCCACCAGTGTCATTGAAATGTGTGTTGTCTTTAGAGACCACACATGGATCCACCAGTGTCATTGCATGTGTGTTCTTTTTACTAACAACAACTGGAGTCATTGCATGTGTGTTCTTTTCACAGACCACATATGGATTGACCAGTGTCATTGAAATGTGTGTTCTCTTTAGAGACCACACATGGATGCACCAGTGTCATTTCATGTTTGCTCTTTTTACTAACAACAACCAGAGTCATTGCATGTGTGTTCTTTTTACTAACAACAACGAGAGTCATTGCATGTGTGTTCTCTTCAGAGACCACACATGGATCCACCAGTGCCATTGCATGTGTGCTCTTTTTACTAACAACAACTAGAGTCATTGCATGTGTGTTCTTTTTACTAACAACAAGTGGAGTCATTGCATGTGTGTTCATTTCACATACCACATATGGATCCACCAGTGTCACTGAAATATGTGTTCTCTTCAGAGACCACACATGGATCCACCAGTGTCATTGCATGTGTGTTCTTTTTAGTAACAACAACTGGAGTCATTGCATGTGTGTTCTTTTCACATACCACATATGGATCCACCAGTGTCATTGAAATGTGTGTTCTCTTTAGAGACCACACATGGATCCACCAGTGCCATTGCATGTGTGTTCTTTTTCCTAACAACAAGTGGAGTCATTGCATGTGTGTTCTTTTCACAGACCACATATGGATTGACCAGTGTCATTGAAATGTGTGTTCTCTTCAGAGACCACACATGGATCCACTAGTGTCATTTCATGTGTGCTCTTTTTACTAACAACAACTAGAGTCATTGCATGTGTATCCTTTTTACTAACAACAACCAGAGTCATTGCATGTGTGTTCTCTTTAGAGACCACACATGGATCCACCAGTGTCATTGCATGTGTGTTATTTTTACTAACAACAACTAGAGTCATTGCATGTGTGTTCTTTTCACATACCACATATGGATTCACCAGTGTCATTGAAATGTGTGTTCTCTTTAGAGACCACACATGGATCCACCAATGTCATTGCATGTGTGCTCTTTTTACTAACAACAACCAGAGTCATTGAAATGTGTGTTCTTCTCATTAACCATATCTAGAGTTATTGCATGTGTGTTCTTTTTACTAACAACAACTAGAGTCATTGCATGTATGTTCTTTTCACATACCACATATGGATCCTCCAGTGTCATTGAAATGTGTGTTCTCTTTAGAGACCACACATGGATCCGCCAGTGTCATTGCATTTGTGTTCTTTTTACTAACAACAACTAGAGTCATTGCATGCGTGTTCTTTTCACATACCACATATGGATCCACCAGTGTCATTGAAATGTGTGTTCTCCTAAGAGACCACACATGGATCCACCAGTGTCATTTCATGTGTGCTCTTTTTACTAACAACAACCAGAGTCATTGCATGTGAGTTCTTTTTACTAACAACAATGAGAGTCATTGCATGTGTGTTCTCTTCAGAGACCACACATGGATCCACCAGTGTCATTGCATGTGTGCTCTTTTTACTAACAATAACTTGAGTCATTGCATGTGTGTTCTTTTCACATACCACATATGGATCCACCAGTGTCATTGAAATGTGTGTTCTCTTCAGAGACCACACATGGATCCACCAATGTCATTGCATGTGTGCTCTTTTTACTAACAACAACTAGAGTCATTGAAATGTGTGTTCTTCTCATTAACCATAGCTAGAGTTATTGAAATGTGTGTTCTCTTCAGAGACCACACATGGATCCACCAGTGTCATTGCATGTCTGCTTTTTTCACTAACAATAACCGGAGTCATCGCATGTGCGTTCTTTTAACATACCACATATGGATCCACCAGTGTCATTGAAATGGGTGTTCTCTTCAGAGACCACACATGGATCCACCAGTGTCATTTCATGTGTGCTCTTTTTACTAACAACAACTGGAGTCATTGCATGTGTGTTCTTTTCACATACCACATATGGATCCAACAGTGTCATTGCATGTGTGTTCTTTTCGCAATCCACCAATGTCATTGCATGTGTGCTCTTTTTACTAATAACAACCAGAGTCATTGCATATGTGTTCTCTTTAGAGACCACACATGGATCCACCAGTATCATTGCATGTGTGCTCTTTGTACTAACAACAACTGGAGTTATTGCATGTGTTTTTTTTTCACATACCACTTATGGATCCACAGGTGTCATTGAAATGTGTGTTCTCTTCAGAGACCACACATGGATCCACCAATGTCATTGCATGTGTGCTCTTTTTACTAACAAAAACTAGAGTCATTGAAATGTGTGTTCTTCTCATTAACCACAGCTAGAGTTATTGCTTGTGTGTTCTCTTCAGAGACCACACATGGATCCACCAGTGTCATTGCATGTGTGCTCATTTTACTAATAACAACCAGAGTCATTGCATGTGTGTTCTTTTCACATACCACATATGGATCCACCAGTGTCATTGAAATGTGTGTTCTCTTCAGAGACCACACATGGATCCACCAGTGTCATTGCATGCGTGCTGTTTTTACTAACAACAACTAGAGTCATTTCATGACTATTCTTTTCACATACCACATATGGATCCACCAGTGTCATTGAAATGTGTGGTCTTCTCATTAACCATAGCTAGAGTTATTGAAATGTATGTTCTCTTCAGAGACCACACATGGATCCACCAGTGTCATTGCATGTGTGCTTTTTTCACTAACAATAACCGGATTCATCGCATGTGCGTTCTTTTAACATACCACATATGAATCCACCAGTGTCATTGAAATGGGTCTCTCTTCAGAGACCACACATGGATCCACCAGTGTCATTTCATGTGTGCTCTTTTTACTAACAACAACCAGAGTCATTGCATGTGTGTTCTCTTTAGAGACCACACATGGATCCACCCGTGTCATTGCATGTGTGATCTTTTTACTAACAACAACTGGAGTCATTGCATGTGTGTTCTTTTCACATACCACAAATGGATCCACCAGTGTCACTGAAATGTGTGTTCTCTTCAGAGACCACACATGGATCCACCAGTGTCATTGCATGTGTATTCTTTTTACTAACTACAACCAGAGTCATTGCATGTGTGTTCTTTTCACAATCCACCTATGGATCCACCAGTGTTATTGCATGTGTGCTCTTTTTACTAACAACGACTAGAGTCATTGCATGTGTGTTCTCTTCAGAGACCACACATGGATCCTGATGTCATTGCATGTGTGTTCTTTTTACTAACAACAACTGGAGTCATTGCATGTGTGTTCTTTTCACATACCACATATGGATCCACCAGTGTCATTGAAATGTGTGTTCTCTTTAGAGACCACACATGGATCCACCAGTGTCATTGCATGTGTGTTCTTTTTACTAACAACAACTGGAGTCATTCCATGTGTGTTCTTTTCACTTACCACATATGGATCCACCAGTGTCATTGAAATGTGGGTTCTCTTCAGAGACCACACATGGATCCACTAGTGTCATTGCATGTGTGTTCTTTTTACTAACAACAACCAGAGTCATTACATGTGTGTTCGTTTCACATACCACACATGGATCCACCAGTGTCATTGCATGTGTGCTCTTTTTACTAACAATAACTGGAGCCATTGCATGTGTGTTCTTTTCACATACCACATATGGATCCACCAGTGTCATTGAAATGTGTGTTCTCTTCAGAGACCACACATGGATCCACCAATGTCATTGCATGTGTGCTCTTTTTACTAACAACAACTAGAGTCATTGAAATGTGTGTTCTTCTCATTAACCATAGCTAGAGTTATTGAAATGTGTGTTCTCTTCAGAGACCACACATGGATCCACCAGTGTCATTGCATGTGTGCTTTTTTCACTAACAATAACCGGAGTCATCGCATGTGCGTTCTTTTAACATACCACATATGGATCCACCAGTGTCATTGAAATGGGTGTTCTCTTCAGAGACCACACATGGATCCACCAGTGTCATTTCATGTGTGCTCTTTTTACTAACAACAACTGGAGTCATTGCATGTGTGTTCTTTTCACATACCACATATGGATCCAACAGTGTCATTGCATGTGTGTTCTTTTCGCAATCCACCTATGGATCCACCAATGTCATTGCATGTGTGCTCTTTTTACTAATAACAACCAGAGTCATTGCATATGTGTTCTCTTTAGAGACCACACATGGATCCACCAGTATCATTGCATGTGTGCTCTTTGTACTAACAACAACTGGAGTTATTGCATGTGTTTTTTTTTAACATACCACTTATGGATCCACAGGTGTCATTGAAATGTGTGTTCTCTTCAGAGACCACACATGGACCCACCAATGTCATTGCATGTGTGCTCTTTTTACTAACAAAAACTAGAGTCATTGAAATGTGTGTTCTTCTCATTAACCACAGCTAGAGTTATTGCTTGTGTGTTCTCTTCAGAGACCACACATGGATCCACCAGTGTCATTGCATGTGTGCTCATTTTACTAATAACAACCAGAGTCATTGCATGTGTGTTCTTTTCACATACCACATATGGATCCACCAGTGTCATTGAAATGTGTGTTCTCTTCAGAGACCACACATGGATCCACCAGTGTCATTGCATGCGTACTGTTTTTACTAACAACAACTAGAGTCATTTCATGACTATTCTTTTCACATACCACATATGGATCCACCAGTGTCATTGAAATGTGTGGTCTTCTCATTAACCATAGCTAGAGTTATTGAAATGTATGTTCTCTTCAGAGACCACACATGGATCCACCAGTGTCATTGCATGTGTGCTTTTTTCACTAACAATAACCGGATTCATCGCATGTGCGTTCTTTTAACATACCACATATGAATCCACCAGTGTCATTGAAATGGGTCTCTCTTCAGAGACCACACATGGATCCACCAGTGTCATTTCATGTGTGCTCTTTTTACTAACAACAACCAGAGTCATTGCATGTGTGTTCTCTTTAGAGACCACACATGGATCCACCCGTGTCATTGCATGTGTGATCTTTTTACTAACAACAACTGGAGTCATTGCATGTGTGTTCTTTTCACATACCACAAATGGATCCACCAGTGTCACTGAAATGTGTGTTCTCTTCAGAGACCACACATGGATCCACCAGTGTCATTGCATGTGTATTCTTTTTACTAACTACAACCAGAGTCATTGCATGTGTGTTCTTTTCACAATCCACCTATGGATCCACCAGTGTTATTGCATGTGTGCTCTTTTTACTAACAACGACTAGAGTCATTGCATGTGTGTTCTCTTCAGAGACCACACATGGATCCACCAGTGTCATTGCATGTGTGTTCTTTTTACTAACAACAACTGGAGTCATTGCATGTGTGTTCTTTTCACATACCACATATGGATCCACCAGTGTCATTGAAATGTGTGTTCTCTTTAGAGACCACACATGGATCCACCAGTGTCATTGCATGTGTGTTCTTTTTACTAACAACAACTGGAGTCATTCCATGTGTGTTCTTTTCACTTACCACATATGGATCCACCAGTGTCATTGAAATGTGGGTTCTCTTCAGAGACCACACATGGATCCACTAGTGTCATTGCATGTGTGTTCTTTTTACTAACAACAACCAGAGTCATTACATGTGTGTTCGTTTCACATACCACACATGGATCCACCAGTGTCATTGCATGTGTGCTCTTTTTACTAACAATAACTGGAGCCATTGCATGTGTGTTCTTTTCACATACCACATATGGATCCACCAGTGTCATTGAAATGTGTGTTCTCTTCAGAGACCACACATGGATCCACCAATGTCATTGCATGTGTGCTCTTTTTACTAACAACAACTAGAGTCATTGAAATGTGTGTTCTTCTCATTAACCATAGCTAGAGTTATTGAAATGTGTGTTCTCTTGGAGACCACACATGGATCCTGATGTCATTGCATGTGTGCTTTTTTCACTAACAATAACCGGAGTCATCGCATGTGCGTTCTTTTAACATACCACATATGGATCCACCAGTGTCATTGAAATGGGTGTTCTCTTCAGAGACCACACATGGATCCACCAGTGTCATTTCATGTGTGCTCTTTTTACTAACAACAACTGGAGTCATTGCATGTGTGTTCTTTTCACATACCACATATGGATCCAACAGTGTCATTGCATGTGTGTTCTTTTCGCAATCCACCTATGGATCCACCAATGTCATTGCATGTGTGCTCTTTTTACTAATAACAACCAGAGTCATTGCATATGTGTTCTCTTTAGAGACCACACATGGATCCACCAGTATCATTGCATGTGTGCTCTTTGTACTAACAACAACTGGAGTTATTGCATGTGTTTTTTTTAACATACCACTTATGGATCCACAGGTGTCATTGAAATGTGTGTTCTCTTCAGAGACCACACATGGACCCACCAATGTCATTGCATGTGTGCTCTTTTTACTAACAAAAACTAGAGTCATTGAAATGTGTGTTCTTCTCATTAACCACAGCTAGAGTTATTGCTTGTGTGTTCTCTTCAGAGACCACACATGGATCCACCAGTGTCATTGCATGTGTGCTCATTTTACTAACAACAACCAGAGTCATTGCATGTGTGTTCTTTTCACATACCACATATGGATCCACCAGTGTCATTGAAATGTGTGTTCTCTTCAGAGCCCACACATGGATCCACCAGTGTCATTGCATGCGTGCTCTTTTTACTAACAACAACTAGAGTCATTTCATGGTTATTCTTTTCACATACCACATATGGATCCACGAGTTTCATTGAAATGTGTGTTCTTCTCATTAACCATAGCTAGAGTTATTGAAATGTATGTTCTCTTCAGAGACCACACATGGATCCACCAGTGTCATTGCATGTGTGCTTTTTTCACTAACAATAACCGGAGTCATCGCGTGTGCGTTCTTTTAACATACCACATATGGATCCACCAGTGTCATTGAAATGGGTGTTCTCTTCAGAGACCACACATGGATCCACCAGTGTCATTTCATGTGTGCTCTTTTTACTAACAACAACCAGAGTCATTGCATGTGTGTTCTCTTTAGAGACCACACATGGATCCACCCGTGTCATTGCATGTGTTATCTTTTTACTAACAACAACTGGAGTCATTGCATGTGTGTTCTTTTCACATGCCACATATGGATCCACCAGTGTCACTAAAATGTGTGTTCTCTTCAGAGACCACACATGGATCCACCAGTGTCATTGCATGTGTATTCTTTTTACTAACAACAACCAGAGTCATTGCATGTGTGTTATTTTCACAATCCACCTATGGATCCACCAGTGTTATTGCATGTGTGCTCTTTTTACTAACAACGACTAGAGTCATTGCATGTGTGTTCTCTTCAGAGACCACACATGGATCCACCAGTGTCATTGCATGTGTGTTCTTTTTACTAACAACAACTGGAGTCATTGCATGTGTGTTCTTTTCACATACCACATATGGATCCACCAGTTTCATTGAAATGTGTGTTCTCTTTAGAGACCACACATGAATCCACCAGTGTCATTGCATGTGTGTTCTTTTTACTAACAACAACTAGAGTCATTCCATGTGTGTTCTTTTCACTTACCACATATGGATCCACCAGTGTCATTGAAATGTGGGTTCTCTTCAGAGACCACACATGGATCCACTAGTGTCATTGCATGTGTGTTCTTTTTACTAACAACAACCAGAGTCATTACATGTGTGTTCGTTTCACATACCACACATGGATCCACCAGTGTCATTGAAATGAGTGTTCTCTTTAGAGACCACACATGGATCCACCAGTGTCATTTCATGTGTGCTCTTTTTACTAACAACAATCAGAGTCATTGCATGTGTGTTCTCTTCAGAGACCACACATAGATCCACCAGTGTCATTGCATGTGTGTTCTTTTTACTAACCACAATTGGAGTCATTTCATGAATATTATTTTCACATACCACATATGGATCCACTAGTGTCATTGAAATGTGTGTTCTCTTGAGAGACCACACATGGATCCACCAGTGTCATTGCATGTGTGCTCTTCTTGCTAACAACAACTGGAGTCATTGCATGTGTGTTCTTCTCATTAACCACAACTAGATTTATGGAATGTGTGTTCTCTTTAGAGACCACACATGGATCCACCAGTGTCATTGCATGTGTGTTCTTTTTACTAACAACAACTGGAGTCATTGCATGTGTGTTCTTTTCACATACCACATATGGATCCACCAGTGTCATTGAAATGTGTGTTCTCTTTAGAGACCACACATGGATCCACCAGTGTCATTGCATGTGTGTTCTTTTTACTAACAACAACTGGAGTCATTCCATGTGTGTTCTTTTCACTTACCACATATGGATCCACGAGTGTCATTGAAATGTGGGTTCTCTTCAGAGACCACACATGGATCCACTAGTGTCATTGCATGTGTGTTCTTTTTACTAACAACAACCAGAATCATTACATGTGTGTTCGTTTCACATACCACACATGGATCCACAAGTGTCATTGAAATGAGTGTTCTCTTTAGAGACCACACATGGATCCACCAGTGTCATTTCATGTGTTCTCTTTTTACTAACAACAATCAGAGTCATTGCATGTGTGTTCTCTTCAGAGACCACACATAGATCCACCAGTGTCATTGCATGTATGTTCTTTTTACTAACAACAATTGGAGTCATTTCATGAATATTATTTTCACATACCACATATGGATCCACTAGTGTCATTGAAATGTGTGTTCTCTTGAGAGACCACACATGGATCCACCAGTGTCATTGCATGTGTGCTCTTTTTGCTAACAACAACTGGAGTCATTGCATGTGTGTTCTTCTCATTAACCACAACTAGAGTTATGGAATGTGTGTTCTCTTTAGAGACCACACATGGATCCACCAGTGTCATTGCATGTGTGTTCTTTTTACTAACAACAACTGGAGTCATTGCATGTGTGTTCTTTTCACATACCACATATGGATCCACCTGTGTCATTGAAATGTGTGTTCTCTTTAGAGACCACACATGGATCCACCAGTGTCATTGCGTGTGTGTTCTTTTTACAAATAACAACTGGAGTCATTGCATGCTTTTCTTTTCACTAACAACAACGAGAGTCATTGCATGTGTGTTCTCTTCAGAGACCACACATGGATCCACCAGTGTCATTGCATGTGTGCTCTTTTTACTAACAACAACCAGAGTCAGTGCATGTGTGTTCTCTTTAGAGACTACACATGGATCCACCAGTGTCATTGCATGTGTGTTCTTTTTACTAACAACAACTGGAGTCATTGCATGTGTGTTCTTTTCACATACCACATATGGATCCACCAGTGTCATTGAAATGTGTGTTCTCTTCAGAGACCAGACTTGGATCAACCAGTGTCATTGCATATGTGCTCTTTTTACTAACAACAACTGGAGTCATTTCATGACTATTCTTTTCACATACCACATATGGATCCACCAGTGTCATTGAAATGTGTGTTCTTCTCATTAACCACGGCTAGAGTCATTGCATGTGTGTTCTCTTCAGAGACCACACATGGATCCACCAGTGTCATTGCATGTGTGTTCTTTTTAGTAACAACAACTAGAGTCATTGCATGTGTGTTCTTTTCACATACCACATATGGATCCACCAGTGTCATTGAAATGTGTGTTCTCTTTAGAGACCACACATGGATCCACCAGTGTCATTGCATGTGTGTTCTTTTTACTAACAACAACTGGAGTCATTGCATGTGTGTTCTTTTCACATACCACATATGGATTGACCAATGTCATTGAAATGTGTGTTCTCTTCAGAGACCACACATGGATCCACTAGTGTCATTTCATGTGTGCTCTTTTTACTAACAACAACTAGAGTCATTGCATGTGTGTCCTTTTTACTAACAACAACCAGAGTCATTGCATGTGTGTTCTCTTCAGAGACCACACATGGATCCACCAGTGTCATTGCATGTGTGTTCTTTTTACTAACAACAACTGGAGTCATTGCATGTGTGTTCTTTTCACATACCACATATGGATTCACCAGTGTCATTGAAATGTGTGTTCTCTTTAGAGACCACACATGGATCCACCAATGTCATTGCATGTGTGCTCTTTTAACTAACAACAACCAGAGTCATTGAAATGTCTGTTCTTCTCAATAACCATATCTAGAGTTATTGCATGTGTGTTCTTTTTACTAACAACAACTAGAGTCATTGCATGTGTGTTCTTTTCACATACCACATATGGATCCTATAGTGTCATTGAAATGTGTGTTCTCTTTAGAGACCACACATGGATCCGCCAGTGTCATTGCATTTGTGTTCTTTTTACTAACAACAACTAGAGTCATTGCATGCGTGTTCTTTTCACATACCACATATGGATCCACCAGTGTCATTGAAATGTGTGTTCTCTTCAGAGACCACACATGGATCCACCAGTGTCATTTCATGTGTGCTCTTTTTACTAACAACAACCAGAGTCATTGCATGTGTGTTCTTTTTACTAACAACAACGAGAGTCATTGGATGTGTGTTCTCTTCAGAGACCACACATGGATCCACCAGTGTCATTGCATGTGTGCTCTTTTTACTAACAACAACTGGAGTCATTGCATGTGTGTTCTTTTCACATACCACATATGGATCCACCAGTGTCATTGAAATGTGTGTTCTCTTCAGAGACCACACATGGATCCACCAATGTCATTGCATGTGTGCTCTTTTTACTAACAACTAGAGTCATTGAAATGTGTGTTCTTCTCATTAACCACAGCTAGAGTTATTTCTTGTGTGTTCTCTTCGGAGACCACACATGGATCCACTAGTGTCATTGCATGTGTGTTGTTTTTACTAACAACAACTAGAGTCATTACATGTGTGTTCTTTTCACATACCACATATGGATCCACCAGTGTCATTGAAATGTGTGTTCTCTTCAGAGACCACACATGGATCCTGATGTCATTGCATGTGTGTTCTTTTTACTAACAACAACTGGAGTCATTGCATGTGTGTTCTTTTCACATACCAAATATGGATCCAACAGTGTCATTGCATGTGTGTTCTTTTCGCAATCCACCTATGGATCCACCAATGTCATTGCATGTGTGCTCTTTTTACTAATAACAACTAGAGTCATTGCATATGTGTTCTCTTTAGAGACCACACATGGATCCACCAGTATCATTGCATGTGTGCTCTTTGTACTAACAACAACTGGAGTTATTGCATGTGTTTTTTTTCACATACCACTTATGGATCCACAAGTGTCATTGAAATGTGTGTTCTCTTCAGAGACCACACATGGATCCACCAATGTCATTGCATGTGTGATGTTTTTACTAACAAAAACTAGAGTCATTCAAATGTGTGTTCTTCTCATTAACGACAGCTAGAGTTATTGCTCGTGTGTTCTCTTCAGAGACCACACATGGATCCACCAGTGTCATTGCATGTGTGCTCATTTTACTAACAACAACCAGAGTCATTGCATGTGTGTTCTTTTCACATACCACATATGGATCCACCAGTGTCATTAAAATGTGTGTTATCTTCAGAGACCACAGATGGATCCACCAGTGTCATTGCATGCGTGCTCTTTTTACTAACAACAACTAGAGTCATTTCATGATTATTCTTTTCACATACCACATATGGATCCACCAGTGTCATTGAAATGTGTGTTCTTCTCATTAACCATAGCTAGAGTTATTGAAATGTGTGTTCTCTTCAGAGACCACACATGGATCCACCAGTTTCATTGCATGTGTGCTTTTTTCACTAACAACAACCGGAGTCATCGCATGTGCGTTCTTTTAACATACCACATATGGATCCACCAGTGTCATTGAAATGGGTGTTCTCTTCAGAGACCACACATGGATCCACCTGTGTCATTTCATGTGTGCTCTTTTTACTAACAACAACCAGAGTCATTGCATGTGTGTTCTCTTTAGAGACCACACATGGATCCACCCGTGTCATTGCATGTGTGATTTTTTTACTAACAACAACTGGAGTCATTGCATGTGTGTTCTTTTCACATTCCACATATGGATCCACTAGTGTCACTGAAATGTGTGTTCTCTTCACAGACCACACATGGATCCACCAGTGTCATTGCATGTGTGTTCTTTTTACTAACAACAACCAGAGTCATTGCATGTGTATTCTTTTCACAATCCACCTATGGATCCACCAGTGTTATTGCATGTGTGCTCTTTTTACTAACAACGACTAGAGTCATTGCATGTGTGTTCTCTTTAGAGACCACACATGGATCCACCAGTGTCATTGCATGTGTGTTCTTTTTTCTACAAACAACTGGAGTCATTGCATGTGTGTTCTTTTCACATACCACATATGGATCCACCAGTGTCATTGAAATGTGGTTTCTCTTCAGAGACCACACATGGATCCACTAGTGTCATTGCATGTGTGTTCTTTTTACTAACAACAACTGGAGTCATTGCATGTGTGTTCTTTTCACATACCACATATGGATCGGCCAGTGTCATTGAAATGTATGTTCTCTTTAGAGACCACACATGGATCCACCAGTGTCATTGCATGTGTGTTCTTTTTAGTAACAACAACTGGAGTCATTGAATGTGTGTTCTTTTCACATACCACATATGGATCCACCAGTGTCATTGAAATGTGTGTTCTCTTTAGAGACCACACATGGATCCACCAGTGTCATTGCATGTGTGTTCTTTTTACTAACAACAACTTGAGTCATTGCATGTGTGTTCTTTTCACATACCACATATGGATTGACTAGTGTCAGTGAAATGTGTGTTCTTTTCAGAGACCACACATGGATCCACTAGTGTCATTTCATGTGTGCTCTTTTTACTAACAACAACTTGAGTCATTGCATGTGTGTCCTTTTTACTAACAACAACCAGAGTCATTGCATGTGTGTTCTCTTCAGAGACCACACATGGATCCACCAGTGTCATTGCATGTGTGTTCTTTTTACTAACAACAACTGGAGTCATTGCATGTGTGTTCTTTTCACATACCACATATGGATTCACCAGTGTCATTGAAATGTGTGTTCTCTTTAGAGACCACACATGGATCCACCAATGTCATTTCATGTGTGCTCTTTGTACTAACAACAACCAGAGTCATTGAAATGTCTGTTCTTCTCATTAACCATATCTAGAGTTATTGCATGTGTGTTCTTTTTACTAACAACAACTGGAGTCATTGCATGTGTGTTCTTTTCACATACCACATATGGATCCTCCAGTGTCATTGAAATGTGTGTTCTCTTTAGAGACCACACACGGATCCGCCAGTGTTATTGCATTTGTGTTCTTTTTACTAACAACAACTAGAGTCATTGCATGCGTGTTCTTTTCACATACCACATATGGATCCACCAGTGTCATTGAAATGTGTGTTCTCTTCAGAGACCACACATGGATCCTGATGTCATTTCATGTGTGCTCTTTTTACTAACAACAACCAGAGTCATTGCATGTGTGTTCTTTTTACTAACAACAACGAGAGTCATTGGATGTGTGTTCTCTTCAGAGACCACACATGGATCCACCAGTGTCATTGCATGTGTGCTCTTTTTACTAACAACAACTGGAGTCATTGCATGTGTGTTCTTTTCACATACGACATATGGATCCACCAGTGTCATTGAAATGTGTGTTCTCTTCAGAGACCACACATGGATCCACCAATGTCATTGCATGTGTGCTCTTTTTACTAACAACAACTAGAGTCATTGAAATGTGTGTTCTTCTCATTAACCACAGCTAGAGTTATTTCTTGTGTGTTCTCTTCGAAGACCACACATGGATCGACTAGTGTCATTGCATGTGTGTTGTTTTTACTAACAACAACTAGAGTCATTACATGTGTGTTCTTTTCACATACCACATATGGATCCACCAGTGTCATTGAAATGTGTGTTCTCTTCAGAGACCACACATGGATCCTGATGTCATTGCATGTGTGTTCTTTTTACTAACAACAACTGGAGTCATTGCATGTGTGTTCTTTTCACATACCACATATGGATCCAACAGTGTCATTGCATGTGTGTTCTTTTCGCAATCCACCTATGGATCCACCAATGTCATTGCATGTGTGCTCTTTTTACTAATAACAACTAGAGTCATTGCATATGTGTTCTCTTTATTGACTACACATGGATCCACCAGTATCATTGCATGTGTGCTCTTTGTACTAACAACAACTGGAGTTATTGCATGTGTTTTTTTTCACATACCACTTATGGATCCACAAGTGTCATTGAAATGTGTGTTCTCTTCACAAACCACACATGGATCCACCAATGTCATTGCATGTGTGCTGTTTTTACTAACAAAAACTAGAGTCATTGAAATGTGTGTTCTTCTCATTAACGACAGCTAGAGTTATTGCTTGTGTGTTCTCTTCAGAGACCACACATGGATCCACCAGTGTCATTGCATGTGTGCTCATTTTACTAACAACAACCAGAGTCATTGCATGTGTGTTCTTTTCACATACCACATATGGATCCACCAGTGTCATTGAAATGTGTGTTCTCTTCACAGACCACAGATGGATCCACCAGTGTCATTGCATGCGTGCTCTTTTTACTAACAACAACTAGAGTCATTTCATGACTATTCTTTTCACATACCACATATGGATCCACCAGTGTCATTGAAATGTGTGTTCTTCTCATTAAACATAGCTAGAGTTATTGAAATGTGTGTTCTCTTCAGAGACCACACATGGATCCACCAGTTTCATTGCATGTGTGCTTTTTTCACTAACAACAACCGGAGTCATCGCATGTGCGTTCTTTTAACATACCACATACGGATCCACCAGTGTCATTGAAATGGGTGTTCTCTTCAGAGACCACACATGGATCCACCTGTGTCATTTCATGTGTGCTCTTTTTACTAACAACAACCAGAGTCATTTCATGTGTGTTCTCTTTAGAGACCACACATGGATCCACCCGTGTCATTGCATGTGTGATTTTTTTACTAACAACAACTGGAGTCATTGCATGTGTGTTCTTTTCACATACCACATATGGATCCACTAGTGTCACTGAAATGTGTGTTCTCTTCAGAGACCACACATGGATCCACCAGTGTCATTGCATGTGTGTTCTTTTTACTAACAACAACCAGAGTCATTGCATGTGTGTTCTTTTCACAATCCACCGATGGATCCACCAGTGTTATTGCATGTGTGCTCTTTTTACTAACAACGACTAGAGTCATTGCATGTGTGTTCTCTTCAGAGACCACACATGGATCCACCAGTGTCATTGCATGTGTGTTCTTTTTTCTACAAACAACTGGAGTCATTGCATGTGTGTTCTTTTCACATACCACATATGGATCCACCAGTGTCATTGAAATGTGGGTTCTCTTCAGAGACCACACATGGATCCACTAGTGTCATTGCATGTGTGTTCTTTTTACTAACAACAACTGGAGTCATTGCATGTGTGTTCTTTTCACATACCACATATGGATCGACCAGTGTCATTGAAATGTGTGTTCTCTTTAGAGACCACACATGGATCCACCAGTGTCATTGCATGTGTGTTCTTTTTAGTAACAACAACTGGAGTCATTGCATGTGTGTTCTTTTCACATACCACATATGGATCCACCAGTGTCATTGAAATGTGTGTTCTCTTTAGAGACCACACATGGATCCACCAGTGTCATTGCATGTGTGTTCTTTTTACTAACAATAACTGGAGTCATTGCATGTGTGTTCTTTTCACATACCACATATGGATTGACCAGTGTCAGTGAAATGTGTGTTCTCTTCAGAGACCACACATGGATCCACTAGTGTCATTTCATGTGTGCTCTTTTTACTAACAACAACTAGAGTCATTACATGTGTGTCCTTTTTACTAAGAACAACCAGAGTCATTGCATGTGTGTTCTCTTCAGAGACCACACATGGATCCATCAGTGTCATTGCATGTGTGTTCTTTTTACTAACAACAACTGGAGTCATTGCATGTGTGTTCTTTTCACATACCACATATGGATTCACCAGTGTCATTGAAATGTGTGTTCTCTTTAGAGACCACACATGGAACCACCAATGTCATTGCATGTGTGCTCTTTTTACTAACAACAACCAGAGTCATTGAAATGTCTGTTCTTCTCATTAACCATATCTAGAGTTATTGCATGTGTGTTCTTTTTACTAACAACAACTGGAGTCATTCCATGTGTGTTCTTTTCACATACCACATATGGATCCTCCAGTGTCATTGAAATGTGTGTTCTCTTTAGAGACCACACATGGATCCGCCAGTGTCATTGCATTTGTGTTCTTTTTACTAACAACAACTAGAGTCATTGCATGCGTGTTCTTTTCACATACCACATATGGATCCACCAGTGTCATTGAAATGTGTGTTCTCTTCAGAGACCACACATGGATCCACCAGTGTCATTTCATGTGTGCTCTTTTTACTAACAACAACCAGAGTCATTGCATGTGTGTTCTTTTTACTAACAACAACGAGAGTCATTGGATGTGTGTTCTCTTCAGAGACCACACATGGATCCACCAGTGTCATTGCATGTGTGCTCTTTTTACTAACAACAACTGGAGTCATTGCATGTGTGTTCTTTTCACATACGACATATGGATCCACCAGTGTCATTGAAATGTGTGTTCTCTTGAGAGACCACACATCGATCCACCAATGTCATTGCATGTGTGATCTTTTTACTAACAACAACTAGAGTCATTGAAATGTGTGTTCTTCTCATTAACCACAGCTAGAGTTATTTCTTGTGTGTTCTCTTCGGAGACCACAACAGGATCCACAGTGTCATTGCATGTGTGTTTTTTTTACTAACAACAACTAGAGTCATTACATGTGTGTTCTTTTCACATACCACATATGGATCCACCAGTGTCATTGAAATGTGTGTTCTCTTCAGAGACCACACATGGATCCACCAGTGTCATTGCATGTGTGTTCTTTTTACTAACAACAACTAGAGTCATTGCATGTGTGTTCTTTTCACATACCACATATGGATCCAACAGTGTCATTGCATGTGTGTTCTTTTCGCAATCCACCTATGGAACCACCAATGTCATTGCATGTGTTTTTATTTTTACTAATAATAACTAGAGTCATTGCATATGTGTTCTCTTTAGAGACCACACATGGATCCACCAGTATCATTGCATGTGTGCTCTTTGTACTAACAACAACTGGAGTTATTGCATGTGTTTTTTTTCACATACCACTTATGGATCCACAAGTGTCATTGAAATGTGTGTTCTCTTCAGAGACCACACATGGATCCACCAATGTCATTGCATGTGTGCTGTTTTTACTAACAAAAACTAGAGTCATTGAAATGTGTGTTCTTCTCATTAACGACAGCTAGAGTTATTGCTTGTGTGTTCTCTTCAGAGACCACACATGGATCCACCAGTGTCATTGCATGTGTGCTCATGTTACTAACAACAACCAGAGTCATTGCATGTGTGTTCTTTTCACATACCACATATGGATCCACCAGTGTCATTGAAATGTGTGTTCTCTTCAGAGACCACAGATGGATCCACCAGTGTCATTGCATGCGTGCTCTTTTTACTAACAACAACTAGAGTCATTTCATGACTATTCTTTTCACATACCACACATGGATCCACCAGTGTCATTGAAATGTGTGTTCTTCTCATTAACCATAGCTAGAGTTATTGAAATGTGTGTTCTCTTCAGAGACCACACATGGATCCACCAGTTTCATTGCATGTGTGCTTTTTTCACTAACAACAACCGGAGTCATCGCATGTGCGTTCTTTTAACATACCACATATGGATCCACCAGTGTCATTGAAATGGGTGTTCTCTTCAGAGACCACACATGGATCCACCTGTGTCATTTCATGTGTGCTCTTTTTACTAACAACAACCAGAGTCATTTCATGTGTGTTCTCTTTAGAGACCACACATGGATCCACCCGTGTCATTGCATGTGTGATTTTTTTACTAACAACAATTGGAGTCATTGCATGTGTGTTCTTTTCACATACCACATATGGATCCACTAGTGTCACTGAAATGTGTGTTCTCTTCAGAGACCACACATAGATCCACCAGTGTCATTGCATGTGTGTTCTTTTTACTAACAACAACCAGAGTCATTGCATGTGTGTTCTTTTCACAATCCACCTATGGATCCACCAGTGTTATTGCATGTGTGCTCTTTTTACTAACAACGACTAGAGTCATTGCATGTGTGTTCTCTTCAGAGACCACACATGGATCCACCAGTGTCATTGCATGTGTGTTCTTTTTTCTACAAACAACTGGAGTCATTGCATGTGTGTTCTTTTCACATACCACATATGGATCCACCAGTGTCATTGAAATGTGGGTTCTCTTCAGAGACCACACATGGATCCACTAGTGTCATTGCATGTGTGTCCTTTTTACTAACAACAACTGGAGTCATTGCATGTGTGTTCTTTTCACATACCACATATGGATCGACCAGTGTCATTGAAATGTGTGTTCTCTTTAGAGACCACACATGGATCCACCAGTGTCATTGCATGTGTGTTCTTTTTAGTAACAACAACTGGAGTCATTGCATGTGTGTTCTTTTCACATACCACATATGGATCCACCAGTGTCATTGAAATGTGTGTTCTCTTTAGAGACCACACATGGATCCTGATGTCATTGCATGTGTGTTCTTTTACTAACAACAAGAGTCATTGCATGTGTGTTCTTTTCACATACCACATATGGATTGATCGGTGTCGATTGAAATGTGTGTTCTCTTGAGACCACACATGGATCCTAGTGTCATTTCATGTGTGCTCTTTTTACTAACAACAACTAGAGTCATTGCATGTGTGTCCTTTTACTAACAACAACGAGGTAATTGCATGTGTGTTCTCTTGAGACCACACATGGATCCTGATGTCATTGCATGTGTGTTCTTTTTACTAACAACAACTGGAGTCATTGCATGTGTGTTCTTTTCACATACCACATATGGATTCACCAGTGTCATTGAAATGTGTGTTCTCTTTAGAGACCACACATGGATCCACCAATGTCATTGCATGTGTGCTCTTTTTACTAACAACAACCAGAGTCATTGAAATGTCTGTTCTTCTCATTAACCATATCTAGAGTTATTGCATGTGTGTTCTTTTTACTAACAACAACTAGAGTCATTTCATGACTATTCTTTTCACATACCACATATGGATCCACCAGTGTCATTGAAATGTGTGTTCTTCTCATTAACCATAGCTAGAGTTATTGAAATGTGTGTTCTCTTCAGAGACCACACATGGATCCACCAGTTTCCTTGCATGTGTGCTTTTTTCACTAACAACAACCGGAGTCATCGCATGTGCGTTCTTTTAACATACCACATATGGATCCACCAGTGTCATTGAAATGGGTGTTCTCTTCAGATACCACACATGGATCCACCTATGTCATTTCATGTGTGCTCTTTTTACTAACAACAACCAGAGTCATTTCATGTGTGTTCTCTTTAGAGACCACACATGGATCCACCCGTGTCATTGCATGTGTGATTTTTTTACTAACAACAACTGGAGTCATTGCATGTGTGTTCTTTTCACATACCACATATGGATCCACTAGTGTCACTGAAATGTGTGTTCTCTTCAGAGACCACACATGGATCCCCCAGTGTCATTGCATGTGTGTTCTTTTTACTAACAACAACCAGAGTCATTGCATGTGTGTTCTTTTCACAATCCACCTATGGATCCACCAGTGTTATTGCATGTGTGCTCTTTTTACTAACAACGACTAGAGTCAATGCATGTGTGTTCTCTTCAGAGACCACACATGGATCCTGATGTCATTGCATGTGTGTTCTTTTTCTACAAACAAGCTGAGTCATTGCATGTGTGTTCTTTTCACATACCACATATGGATCCACCAGTGTCATTGAAATGTGGGTTCTCTTCAGAGACCACACATGGATCCACTAGTGTCATTGCATGTGTGTTCTTTTTACTATAAACAACTGGAGTCATTGCATGTGTGTTCTTTTCACATACCACATATGGATCGACCAGTGTCATTGAAATGTGTGTTCTCTTTAGAGACCACACATGGATCCACCAGTGTCATTGCATGTGTGTTCTTTTTAGTAACAACAACTAGAGTCATTGCATGTGTGTTCTTTTCACATACCACATATGGATCCACCAGTGTCATTGAAATGTGTGTTCTCTTTAGAGACCACACATGGATCCACCAGTGTCATTGCATGTGTGTTCTTTTTACTAACAACAACTGGAGTCATTGCATGTGTGTTCTTTTCACATACCACATATGGATTGACCAGTGTCAGTGAAATGTGTGTTCTCTTCAGAGACCACACATGGATCCACCAGTTTCATTGCATGTGTGCTTTTTTCAGTAACAACAACCGGAGTCATCGCATGTGCGTTCTTTTAACATACCACATATGGATCCACCAGTGTCATTGAAATGGGTGTTCTCTTCAGAGACCACACATGGATCCACCTGTGTCATTTCATGTGTGCTCTTTTTACTAACAAAAACCAGAGTCATTTCATGTGTGTTCTCTTTAGAGACCACACATGGATCCACCCGTGTCATTGCATGTGTGATTTTTTTACTAACAACAACTGGAGTCATTGCATGTGTGTTCTTTTCACATACCACATATGGATCCACTAGTGTCACTGAAATGTGTGTTCTCTTCAGAGACCACACATGGATCCTGATGTCATTGCATGTGTGTTCTTTTTACTAACAACAACCAGAGTCATTGCATGTGTGTTCTTTTCACAATCCACCTATGGATCCACCAGTGTTATTGCATGTGTGCTCTTTTTACTAACAACGACTAGAGTCATTGCATGTGTGTTCTCTTCAGAGACCACACATGGATCCACCAGTGTCATTGCATGTGTGTTCTTTTTTCTACAAACAACTTGAGTCATTGCATGTGTGTTCTTTTCACATACCACATAATGATCCACCAGTGTCACTGAAATGTGTGTTCTCTTCAGAGACCACACATGGATCCACCAGTGTCGTTGCATGTGTGTTCTTTTTAGTAACAACAACTGGAGTCATTGCATGTGTGTTCTTTTCACATACCACATATGGATCCACCAGTGTCATTGAAATGTGTGTTCTCTTTAGAGACCACACATGGATCCACCAGTGTCATTGCATGTGTGTTCTTTTTACTAACAACAACTGGAGTCATTGCATGTGTGTTCTTTTCACATACCACATATGGATTGATCAGTGTCAGTGAAATGTGTGTTCTCTTCAGAGACCACACATGGATCCACTAGTGTCATTTCATGTGTGCTCTTTTTACTAACAACAACTAGAGTCATTGCATGTGTGTCCTTTTTACTAACAACAACCAGAGTAATTGCATGTGTGTTCTCTTCAGAGACCACACATGGATCCACCAGTGTCATTGCATGTGTGTTCTTTTTACTAACAACAACTGGAGTCATTGCATGTGTGTTCTTTTCACATACCACATATGGATTCACCAGTGTCATTGAAATGTGTGTTCTCTTTAGAGACCACACATGGATCCACCAGTGTCATTGCATGTGTGTTCTTTTTAGTAACAACAACTGGAGTCATTGCATGTGTGTTCTTTTCACATACCACATATGGATCCACCAGTGTCATTGAAATGTGTGTTCTCTTTAGAGACCACACATGGATCCACCAGTGTCATTGCATGTGTGTTCTTTTTACTAACAACAACTGGAGTCATTGCATGTGTGTTCTTTTCACATACCACATATGGATTGATTAGTGTCAGTGAAATGTGTGTTCTCTTCAGAGACCACACATGGATCCACTAGTGTCATTTCATGTGTGCTCTTTTTACTAACAACAACTAGAGTCATTGCATGTGTGTCCTTTTTACTAACAACAACCAGAGTAATTGCATGTGTGTTCTCTTCAGAGACCACACATGGATCCACCAGTGTCATTGCATGTGTGTTCTTTTTACTAACAACAACTGGAGTCATTGCATGTGTGTTCTTTTCACATACCACATATGGATTCACCAGTGTCATTGAAATGTGTGTTCTCTTTAGAGACCACACATGGATCCACCAATGTCATTGCATGTGTGCTCTTTTTACTAACAACAACCAGAGTCATTGAAATGTCTGTTCTTCTCATTAACCATATCTATAGTTATTGCATGTGTGTTCTTTTTACTAACAACAACTAGAGTCATTTCATGACTATTCTTTTCACATACCACATATGGATCCACCAGTGTCATTGAAATGTGTGTTCTTCT
Organism: Avena insularis; assembly: GCA_023614405.1. Taxonomy (NCBI): domain Eukaryota; kingdom Viridiplantae; phylum Streptophyta; class Magnoliopsida; order Poales; family Poaceae; genus Avena; species Avena insularis. The sequence continues at coordinate 316,308,196 of CM042684.1, forward strand.
CATTAACCATATCTAGAGTTATTGAAATGTGTGTTCTCTTCAGAGACCACACATGGATCCACCAGTTTCCTTGCATGTGTGCTTTTTTCACTAACAACAACCGGAGTCATCGCATGTGCGTTCTTTTAACATACCACATATGGATCCACCAGTGTCATTGAAATGTGTGTTCTCTTCAGAGACCACACATGGATCCACCTGTGTCATTGCATGTGTGTTCTTTTTACTAACAACAACTGGAGTCATTGCATGTGTGTTCTTTTCACATACCACATATGGATCCACTAGTGTCATTGAAATGTGTGTTCTCTTCAGAGACCAGACATGGATCCTGATGTCATTGCATGTGTGTTCTTTTTACTAACAACAACTAGTCATTGCATGTGTGTTCTTTTCACAATCCACCTATGGATCCACTAGTCATTGCATGTGTGTTCTCTTGAGAGACCACACATGGATCCTGATGTCATTGCATGTGTGTTCTTTTGACTAACAACAACTGGAGTCATTTCATGACTGTTCTTTTCACATACCACATATGGATCCACCATTGTCATTGAAATGTGTTTTCTCTTCAGAGACCACACATGGATCCACCAATGTCATTGCAAGTGTGGTCTTTTTACTAACAACCAGAGTCATTGAAATGTGTGTTCTCTTCAGAGACCACACGTGGATCCTGATGTCATTGCATGTGTGTTCTTTTTACTAACAACAACTGAGTCATTGCATGTGTGTTCTTTTCACATACCACATATGGATCCACCAGTGTCATTGAAATGTGTGTTCTCTAAAGAGACCACACATGGATCCTGATGTCATTGCATGTGTGTTCTTTTTAACAACAACTAGAGTCATTGCATGTGTGTTCTTTTCACATACCACATATGGATCCACAGTGTCATTGAAATGTGTGTTCTCTTGAGACCACACATGGATCCTGATGTCATTTCATGTGTGCTCTTTTACTAACAACAACCAGAGTCAGTGCCTTTGTGTTCTTTTACTACCAACAACGGGAGTCATTGCATGTGTGTTCTCTTGAGACCACACATGGATCCACTGATGTCATTGCATGTTTGTTCTTTTACTAACAACAACTGGAGTCATTGCATGAGTGTTCTTTTCACATACCACATATGGATCCACAGTGTCATTGAAATGTGTGTTCTCTTTAGAGACCACACATGGATCCTAATGTCATTGCATGTGTGCTCTTTTTACTAACAACAACTAGAGTCATTGAAATGTGTGTTCTTCTCATTAACCATCCAGAGTTATTGCTTGTGTGTTCTCTTGGAGACCACACATGGATCCACATATGTCATTGCATGTGTGCTCTTTTTACTAACAACAACTGGAGTCATTGCATGTGTGTTCTTTTCACATACCACATATGGATCCACCAGTGTCATTGAAATGTGTGTTCTCTTCAGAGACCACACATGGATCCACCAGTGTCATTGCATGTGTGCTCTTTTTACTAACAACAACTAGAGTCATTTCATGACTATTCTTTTCACATACCACATATGGATCCACCAGTGTCATTGAAATGTGTGTTCTTCTCATTAACCATAGCTATAATTATTGAAATGTGTGTTCTCTTCAGAGACCACACATGGATCCACCAGTTTCATTGCATGTGTGCTTTTTTCACTAACAACAACCGGAGTCATCGCATGTGCGTTCTTTTAACATACCACATATGGATCCACCAGTGTCATTGAAATGGGTGTTTTCTTCAGAGACCACACATGGATCCACCTGTGTCATTTCATGTGTGCTCTTTTTGCTAACAACAACCAGAGTCATTGCATGTGTGTTCTCTTTAGAGACCACACATGGATCCACCCGTGTCATTGCATGTGTGATTTTTTTACTAACAACAACTGGAGTCATTGCATGTGTGTTCTTTTCACATACCACATATGGATCCACCAGTGTCACTAAAATGTGTGTTCTCTTCAGAGACCACACATGGATCCACCAGTGTCATTGCATGTGTGTTCATTAGATGTGTGTTCTTTTCACATACCACATATGGATCCTCCAGTGTCATTGAAATGTGTGTTCTCTTTAGAGACCACACATGGATCCACCAGTGTCATTGCATTTGTGTTCTTTTTACTAACAACAACTGGAGTCATTGCATGCGTGTTCTTTTCACATACCACATATGGATCCACCAGTATCATTGAAATGTGTGTTCTCTTCAGAGACCACACATGGATCCACCAGTGTCATTTCATGTGTGCTCTTTTTACTAACAACAACCAGAGTCATTGCATGTGTGTTCTTTTTACTAACAACAATGAGAGTCATTGCATGTGTGTTCTCTTCAAAGACCACACATGGATCCACCAGTGTCATTGCATGTGTGCTCTTTTTACTAACAATAACTGGAGTCATTGCATGTGTGTTCTTTTCACATACCACATATGGATCCACCAGTGTCATTGAAATGTGTGTTCTCTTCAGAGACCACACATGGATCCACCAATGTCATTGCATGTGTGCTCTTTTTACTAACAACAACTAGAGTCATTGAAATGTGTATTCTTCTCATTAACCACAGCTAGAGTTATTTCTTGTGTGTTCTCTTCAGAGACCACACATGGATCCACTAGTGTCATTGCATGTGTGTTCTTTTCACTAACAATAGCCGGAGTCATCGCATGTGCGTTCTTTTAACATACCACATATGGATCCACCAGTGTCATTGAAATGGGTGTTCTCTTCAGAGACCACACATGGATCCACCAGTGTCATTTCATGTGTGCTCTTTTTACTAACAACAACTGGAGTCATTGCATGTGTGTTCTTTTCACATACCACATATGGATCCAACAGTGTCATTGCATGTGTGTTCTTTTCGCAATCCACCTATGGATCCACCAATGTCATTGCATGTGTGCTCTTTTTACTAATAACAACCAGAGTCATTGCATATGTGTTCTCTTTAGAGACCACACATGGATCCACCAGTATCATTGCATGTGTGCTCTTTGTACTAACAACAACTGGAGTTATTGCATGTGTTCACATACCACTTATGGATCCACAGGTGTCATTGAAATGTGTGTTCTCTTCAGAGACCACACATGGATCCACCAATGTCATTGCATGTGTGCTCTTTTTACTAACAAAAACTAGAGTCATTGAAATGTGTGTTCTTCTCATTAACCACAGCTAGAGTTATTGCTTGTGTGTTCTCTTCAGAGACCACACATGGATCCACCAGTGTCATTGCATGTGTGCTCATTTTACTAACAACAACCAGAGTCATTGCATGTGTGTTCTTTTCACACATGGATCCACCAATGTCATTGCATGTGTGTTGTTTTTACTAATAACAACTGGAGTCATTACATGTGTGTTCGTTTCACATACCACACATGGATCCACCAGTGTCATTGAAATGTGTGTTCTCTTCAGAGACCACACATGGATCCACCAGTGTCATTTCATGTGTGCTCTTTTTACTAACAACAACCAGAGTCATTGCATGTGTGTTCTCTTCAGAGACCACACATGGATCCACCAGTGTCATTGCATGTGTGTTCTTTTTACTAACAACAATTGGAGTCATTTCATGAATATTATTTTCACATACCACATATGGATCCACCCGTGTCATTGAAATGTGTGTTCTCTTGAGAGACCACACATGGATCCACCAGTGTCATTGCATGTGTGCTCTTTTTGCTAACAACAACTGGAGTCATTGCATGTGTGTTCTTCTCAATAACCACAACTAGAGTTATGGAATGTGTGTTCTCTTTAGAGACCACACATGGATCCACCAGTGTCATTGCATGTGTGTTCTTTTTACTAACAACAACTGGAGTCATTGCATGTGTGTTCTTTTCACATACCACATATGGATCCACCTGTGTCATTGAAATGTATGTTCTCTTTAGAGACCACACATGGATCCACCAGTGTCATTGCATGTGTGTTCTTTTTACAAATAACAACTGGAGTCATTGCATGTTTTTCTTTTCACATACCACACATGGATCCACCAGTATCATTCCATGTGTGTTCTTTTCACAATCCACCTATGGATCCACCAGTGTCATTGCATGTGTGCTCTTTTTACTAACAACCAGAGTCATTGCATGTGTGTTCTCTTCAGAGACCACACATGGATCCACCAGTGTCATTGCATGTGCGTTATTTTTACTAACAAAAATTGGAGTCATTTCATGAATATTATTTTCACATACCACCTATGGATCCACCAGTGTCATTGAAATGTGTGTTCTCTTCAGAGACCACACATGGATCCACCAGTGTAATTACATTTGTGCTCTTTTTGCTAACAACAACTAGAGTCATTGCCTGTGCGTTCTTTTCACATACGACATATGGATCCACCAGTGTCATTGATATGCGTGTTCTTCTCATTAACCACAGCTAGAGTCATTGCATGTGTGTTCTCTTTAGAGACCACACATGGATCCACCACTGTCATTGCATGTGTGCTCTTTTTACAAACAACAACCAGAGTCATTGCATGTGTGTTCTCTTTAGAGACCACACATGGCTCCACCAGTATCATTGCATGTGTGTTCTTTTTACTAACAAAAAACTGGAGTCATTGCATGTGTGTTCTTTTCACATACCACATATGGATCCAGCAGTGTTATTGAAATGTGTGTTCTCTTTAGAGACCACACATGGATCAACCAATGTCATTGCATGTGTGCTCTTTTTACTAACAACAACCAGAGTGATTGAAATGTCTGTTCTTCTCATTAACCACAACTAGACTTATTGCATGTCTGTTCTCTTCAGTGACCACACATGGATCCACCAGTGTCATTGCGTGTGTGTTCTTTTTACTTATAACAACTGGAGTCATTGCATGTGTGTTCTTTTCACATACCACATATGGATCCACCAGTGTCATTGAAATGTGTGTTCTCTTCAGAGACCACACATGGATCCACCAGTGTCGTTGCATGTGTGCTCTTTTTACTAACAACAACTATAGTCATTTCATGACTATTCTTTTGACATACCACATATGGATCCACCAGTGTCATTGAAATGTGTGTTCTTCTCATTAACTACAGCTAGAGTCATTGCATGTGTGTTCTCTTCAGAGACCACACATGGATCCACCAGTGTCATTGCATGTGTGTTCTTTTTACTAACAACAACTGGAGTCATTGCATGTGTGTAATTTTCACATACCACATATGGATCCACCAATGTCATTGAAATGTGTGTTCTCTTCAGAGACCACACATGGATCCACCAGTGTCATTGCATGTGTGTTCTTTTCACATACCACATATGGATCGACCAGTGTCATTGAAATGTGTGTTCTCTTTAGAGACCACACATGGATCCACTAGTGTCATTTCATGTGTGCTCTTTTTACTAACAACAACTAGAGTCATTGCATGTGTGTTCTTTTTACTAACAACAACCAGAGTCATTGCATGTGTGTTCTCTTCAGAGACCACACATGGATCCACAAGTGTCATTGCATGTCTGTTCTTTTTACTAACAACAACTGGAGTCATTGCATGTGTGTTCTTTTCACATACCACATATGGATCCACCAATGTCATTGAAATGTGTGTTCTCTTCAGAGACCACTCATGGATCCACCAATGTCATTACACGTGTGCTCTTTTTACTAACAACAACCAGAGTCATTGAATTGTGTGTTCTTCTCATTAACCATAGCTAGAGTTATTGCATGTGTGTTCTCATCAGAGACCACACATGGATCCACCAGTGTCATTGCATGTGTGTTCTTTTTACCAACAACAACTGGAGTCATTGCACGTGTGTTCTTTTCACATACCACATATGGATCCAACAGTGTCATTGGATGTGTGCTCTTTTTACTAACAACAACTGGAGTCACTGCATATGTGTTCTCTTCAGATACCACACATGGATTCACCAGTGTCATTTCATGTGTGCTCTGTTTACTAACAACAACCAGAGTCATTGCATGTGTGTTCTCTTCAGAGACCACACATGGATCCACCCGTGTCATTGCATGTGTGATCTTTTTACTAACAACAACTGGAGTCATTGCATGTGTGTTCTTTTCACATACCACATATGGATCCACCAGTGTCACTGAAATGTGTGTTCTCTTCAGAGACCACACATGGATCCACCAGTGTCGTTGCATGTGTGTTCTTTTTACTAACAACAACCAGAGTCATTGCATGTGTGTTCTTTTCACAATCCACCTATGGATCCACCAGTGTTATTGCATGTGTGCTCTTTTTACTAACAACGACCAGAGTCATTGCATGTGTGTTCTCTTCAGAGACCACACATGGATCCACCAGTGTCATTGCATGTGTGTTCTTTTTACTAACAACAACTGGAGTCATTACATGTGTGTTCTTTTCACATACCACATATGGATCCACCAGTGTCATTGAAATGTGTGTTCTCTTTAGAGACCACACATGGATCCACCAGTGTCATTGCATGTGTGTTCTTTTTAGTAACAACAACTGGAGTCATTGCATGTGTGTTCTTTTCACATACCACATATGGATCCACCAGTGTCATTGAAATGTGGGTTCTCCTCAGAGACCACACATGGATCCACTAGTGTCATTGCATGTGTGTTGTTTTTACTAACAACAACCAGAGGCATTTCATGACTATTCTTTTCACATACCACATATGGATCAACCAGTGTCATTGAAATGTCTGGTCTTCTCATTAACCACAGCTAGAGTTATTGCATGTTTGTTCTCTTCAGAGACCACACATGGATCCACCAGTGTCATTGCATGTGTGTTGTTTTTACTATCAACAACTAGAGTCATTACATGTGTGTTCGTTTCACATATCACATATGGATCCACCAGTGTCATGGAAATGTGTGTTCTCTTCAGAGACCACACATGGATCCACTAGTGCCATTGCATGTGTGTTCTTTTTACTAACAACAACTGGAGTCATTGCATGTGTGTTCTTTTTACATACCACATATGGATCCACCAGTGTCATTGAAATGTGTGTTCTCTTCAGAGACCACACATGGATCCACTAGTGTCATTGCATTTGTGTTGTTTTTACTAACACAACCAGAGTCATTTCATGACTATTCTTTTCACATACCACATATGGATCCACCAGTGTCATTGAATTGTGTGGTCTTCTCATTAACCACAACTAGAGTTATTGCATGTTTGTTCTCTTCAGAGACCACACATGGATCCACCAATGTCATTGCATGTGTGTTGTTTTTACTAACAACAACTGGAGTCATTACATGTGTGTTCGTTTCACATACCACACATGGATCCACCAGTGTCATTGAAATGTGTGTTCTCTTCAGAGACCACACATGGATCCACCAGTGTCATTTCATGTGTGCTCTTTTTACTAACAACAACTAGAGTCATTGCATGTGTGTTCTCTTCAGAGACCACACATGGATCCACCAGTGTTATTGCATGTGTGTTCTTTTTACTAACAACAATTGGAGTCATTTCATGAATATTATTTTCACATACCACATATGGATCCACCCGTGTCATTGAAATGTGTGTTCTCTTGAGAGACCACACATGGATCCACCAGTGTCATTGCGTGTGTGCTCTTTTTCCTAACAACAACTGGAGTCATTGCATGTGTGTTCTCTTTAGAGACCACACATGGATCCACCAGTGTCATTGCATGTGTGTTCTTTTTACTAACAACAAATGGAGTCATTGCATGTGTGTTCTTTTCACATACCACATATGGATCCACCAGTGTCATTGAAATGTGTGTTCTCTTTAGAGACCACACATGGATCCTGATGTCATTGCATGTGTGTTCTTTTTAGTAACAACAACTGGAGTCATTGCATGTGTGTTCTTTTCACATACCACATATGGATCCACCAGTGTCATTGAAATGTGGGTTCTCCTCAGAGACCACACATGGATCCACTAGTGTCATTGCATGTGTGTTCTTTTTACTAACAACCAGAGGCATTTCATGACTATTCTTTTCACATACCACATATGGATCAACCAGTGTCATTGAAATGTGTGGTCTTCTTGTTAACCATACCTAGAGTTATTGCATGTTTGTTCTCTTCAGAGACCACGCATGGATCCACCAGTGTCATTGCATGTGTGTTATTTTTACTAACAACAACTGGAGTCATTACATGTGTGTTCGTTTCACATATCACATATGAATCCACCAGTGTCATTGAAATGTGTGTTCTCTTCAGAGACCACACATGGATCCACTAGTGCCATTGCATGTGTGTTCTTTTTACTAACAACAACTGGAGTCATTGCATGTGTGTTCTTTTTACATACCACATATGGATCCACCAGTGTCATTGAAATGTGTGTTCTCTTCAGAGACCACACATGGATCCACTAGTGTCATTGCATTTGTCTTGTTTTTACTAACACAACCAGAGTCATTTCATGACTATTCTTTTCACATACCACATATGGATCCACCAGTGTCATTGAAATGTGTGGTCTTCTCATTAACCACAACTAGAGTTATTGCATGTTTGTTCTCTTCAGAGACCACACATGGATCCACCAATGTCATTGCATGTGTGTTGTTTTTACTAACAACAACTGGAGTCATTACATGTGTGTTCGTTTCACATACCACACATGGATCCACCAGTGTCATTGAAATGTGTGTTCTCTTCAGAGACCACACATGGATCCACCAGTGTCATTTCATGTGTGCTCTTTTTACTAACAACAACACGGGTCATTGCATGTGTGTTCTCTTCAGAGACCACACATGGATCCACCAGTGTCATTGCATGTGTGTTATTTTTACTAACAACAATTGGAGTCATTTCAGGAATATTATTTTCACATACCACATATGGATCCACCCGTGTCATTGAAATGTGTGTTCTCTTGAGAGACCACACATGGATCCACCAGTGTCATTGCATGTGTGTTCTTTTTGCTAACAACAACTGGAGTCATTGCATATGTGTTCTTCTCAATAACCACAACTAGAGTTATGGAATGTGTGTTCTCTTTAGAGACCACACATGGATCCACCAGTGTCATTGCATGTGTGTTCTTTTTACTAACAACAACTGGAGTCATTGCATGTGTGTTCTTTTCACATACCACATATGGATCCACCAGTGTCATTGAAATGTGTGTTCTCTTTAGAGACCACACATGGATCCACCAGTGTCATTGCATGTGTGTTCTTTTTACTAACAACAACTGGAGTCATTGCATGTTTTTCTTTTCAAATACCACACATGGATCCACCAGTATCATTCCATGTGTGTTCTTTTCACAATCCACCTATGGATCCACCAGTGTCATTGCATGTGTGCTCTTTTTACTAACAACCAGAGTCATTGCATGTGTGTTCTCTTGAGAGACCACACATGGATCCACCAGTGTCATTGCATGTGTGTTCTTTTTACTAACAAAAATTGGAGTCATTTCATGAATATTATTTTCACATACCACCTATGGATCCACCAGTGTCATTGAAATGTGTGTTCTCTTCAGAGACCACAGATGGATCCACCAGTGTCATTGAAATGCGTGTTCTTCTCATTAACCACAGCTAGAGTCATTGCATGTGTGTTCTCTTTAGAGACCACACATGGATCCACCAGTGTCATTGCAGGTGTGCTCTTTTTACAAACAACAACCAGAGTCATTGCATGTGTGTTCTCTTTAGAGACCACACATGGATCCACCAGTGTCATTGCATGTGTGTTTTTTTACTGACAAAAAACTGGAGTCATTGCATGTGTGTTCTTTTCACATACCACATATGGATCCACCAGTGTTATTGAAATGTGTGTTCTCTTTAGAGACCACACATGGATCAACCAATGTCATTGCATGTGTGCTCTTTTTACTAACAACAACCAGAGTCATTGAAATGTGTGTTCTTCTCATTAACCACAACTAGAGTTATTGCATGTGTGTTCTCTTCAGAGACCACACATGGATCCACCGGTGCCATTGCATGTGTGTTCTTTTTACTAACAACAACTGGAGTCATTGCATGTGTGTTCTTTTCACATACCACATATGGATCGACCAGTGTCATTGAAATGTGTGTTCTCTTTAGAGACCACACATGGATCCACTAGTGTCATTTCATGTGTGCTCTTTTTACTAACAACAACTAGAGTCATTGCATGTGTGTTCTTTTTACTAACAACAACCGGAGTCATTGCATGTGTGTTCTCTTCAGAGACCACACATGGATCCACAAGTGTCATTGCATGTCAGTTCTTTTACTAACAACAACTAGAGTCATTGCATGTGTGTTCTTTTCAGATACCACATATGGATCCACCTGTGTCATTGAAATGTGTGTTCTCTTCAGAGACCACTCATGGATCCACAAATGTCATTGCATGTGTGCTCTTTTTACTAACAACAACCAGAGTCATTGAATTGTGTGTTCTTCTCATTAACCATAGCTAGAGTTATTGCATGTGTGTTCTCTTCAGAGACCACACATGGATCCACCAGTGTCATTGCATGTGTGTTCTTTTTACTAACAACAACTGGAGTCATTGCACGTGTGTTCTTTTCACATACTACATATGGATCCACCAGTGTCATTGGATGTGTGCTCTTTTTACTAACAACAACTAGAGTCATTGCATGTGTGTTCTCTTTAGAGACCACACATGGATCCAAGAGTGTCATCGTAGTGTGTTCTTTTTACTAACAACAACTAGAGTGATTTCATAACTATTATTTTTACATACCACATATGGATCCACTAGTGTCATTGAAATGTGTGTTCTCTTTAGAGACCACACATGGATCCACCTGTGTCATTGCATGTGTGCTCTTTTTACTAATAACAACTGGAGTCATTTCATGACTGTTCTTTTCACATACCACATATGGATTCACCACTGTCATTGAAATGTGTTTTCTTCTCATTAACCATAGCTAGAGTCATTGCATGTGTGTTCTCTTCAGAGACCACACATGGATCCACCAGTGTTATTGCATGTGTGTTCTTTTTACTAACAACAACCAGAGTCATTGCATGTGTGTTCTTTTCACAATCCACCTATGGATCCACCAGTGTCATTGCATGTGTGCTCTTTTTACTAACAATAGCCAGAGTCATTGCATGTGTGTTCTCTTCAGAGACCACACATGGATCCACCAGTGTCATTGCATGTGTGTTCTTTTTACTAACAATAATTAGAGTCATTTCATGACTATTATTTTCACATACCACATATGGATCCACCAGTGTCATTGCATGTGTGTTCTCTTTAGAGACCACACATGGATCCACCAGTGTCATTGCATGTGTGCTCTTTTTTCGTAACAACGACCAGAGTCATTGCAAGTCTGTTCTTTTCACATACTACATATGGATCCACCGGTGTCATTGCATGTGTTATCTTCTCATTAACCACAACTAGAGTCATTGCATGTGTGTTCTGTTCAGAGACCACATATGGATCCACCAGTGTCATTGAAATGTGTATTATTTTCATCTACAGCCGTTGGCCACAAACAATCGGGACGCAAAGCTAACCAGCAACCGCTCTAGGCTTCTAGAAGACCCGATCCCCGATTATTAGGCGCCATTGGATCGGGGTGCATGGACGATAAGGATGTCTTCGCAAGGACGATCCGCGAGAAGTCTGTTCTACGAATTGATTGGCAGTGGCAACGACGTTGCGCCTATGTCCTTGCCTTTATCCCCTTAACGTTGGGGCCGAAGCTCAGATCGTGTTCCTTCATCGCCATGGAGAGGGAGAGGCCCAAACTCAGCTTGCACGAGGCTCAGATGTTCGCCCACTACGACATACTCGCGCCTCCGTTCGCGAGGCTTCCGGCTGGCTTCGAGCTCAGCTACGCCGGGGTTCCTTTCACACCGCTCTTGCGTGATAACGCGTTGGTGAGGCAGATCGAGGAGCGCTGCCGCCAGCTATCAGAGCGGAAGAGGGCAATGGCATGGTACTCGCGCACGAGCGCGTACTGGCGAAAGTTGTTCAAGAAGGAGTGGGCTACGTTGATTGAGCTGTGCGGAACCCACCGACGGGAGATCCACCCGGATCTGTGCAACCCGAAGGAGGCGGCGCGATGCACAGGCGTCACGACCTCCACCGTTATCGATGCAGCGCGCCATGAAGAATCCATGAGGAGGAACACTGCCGGGAATGTCGATATCGATTCCGACGCGGAGGAGGCTGGTAGGGACACGGACAATGTTGTCAATGATGGAGACTGCGGGAGCGTCATAGTCGATTAGGGCCACTTAAGCATAAATTAAATCTATATACTGTATCTTAATACGCTCTTTGTATCTGGGTCACTTGAGTCATGGTCGATTATCATCATAATCTATATATGTTAGCCATGTTTTAGTTGTCTTTGTCTTTGAAACTAGTCGATCGAAACTCATCTGATCCTGAAAATAAAGTTCGCGCATTCCTGGCATATCTGATGGGACAATACGCTGATGGCACAGCCATAATTTGGAGTGCGCTAGAGGAGAAGGGATCGAGCGTGTTGTAATAGTGTACTACTCCTGTCTAGATATAACTGACTTAGTTTTTTTTAGATATTTAATAAATGTGTCTATACCCAAAACATGTCTTGATACATGTTTTAGGTTTCGCTGTCTTTCAAACTAATCAAAAGTCGTCAAATTCTGAACAAACAAAGTCATTACATTCACATCTGACGGGACAATAAGCTGACTCTACTACTTGATGGCACAACCATAATTATGGAGTGCGCCAGAGGAGATGGGAATGCATGGGAGATGGGAACTAGTAGCCGCGTCCAAACGCAGGTAAAAAATTAATGTAATAATATTTTAAAAAAATTATAATCTGGTCCACATGACCCATCACAGACACGTTGCACGCGCCAGATATAAATAAAGACGACATGACTAGTTTAGTTTCAATGATATAATTCAACATACGACGTTACTGTGCCCGCATCTTTCTGCTCCTCTTATTAGTCTGCTAGCCCATGCTGCATTAAGCATCAGTTGATGAGGATAAAAAATGATAAATGGCAAATAAAATGATTTTTAAGTTTACCTTTAATCTAGAGAATCGTACAAAGATGAAATTGGCAGGAATTTATTATTTCTCCTGCAGTTAGTCGAAAGATCCTCAAGAACATCCTCAATCACCCCTGCAACTTCTTCATATTATAATACACCTCCATTATTTGCCCTTTCCTTCCCGTCCCGCTTACCCTTTTGTTTCTTTTCACACCCTTTTCTCGTCGGCACCTCCACTTCTTCATAAATTGGCTGCTTACGTACGTTTTCCTCCGAGTGCTCATCACCGTCTTCGCGCTGTTCTTCCTCCAGTTCTGGCTGAGAAGCCTCATTTTCTGCCACCGGGGTGTGAACAGAGACAATATCATGTGTAACTGGGTTTTTGCACAACCTCTTGATATGGCCGAATCTGCCACAACCTCTAAGCTTTAAGATAAAGTAAATTGTATGCTGACATGGCAGACTAGTAATCTGCCACCGCCTGCATGAACAAGTCTTGTTTCCAATGTCTACAGTGTACCTCCGTTCACTTCCACGCTTGTATTCTGCATAAACCTCAGCCAATGTTCTGGAACTGCTGACCATCCTCATCTTTATCGTTCTCATTGCCCTGGTTCTTGCATTCAGTAACATAACCACATTTGGAACTATTTTATGGCCTAAAAATTTTCTTGCACAAATTCTTTGCCTTAAATCTATCTTCACCATCATGCACTGTCTTATTGCATCCAACAAAATAACAATTCCAAGTGTCTTCATGCTCGAAATCTTATCATTGAAACTCTCTGCCAAATTATTGCAAACAAAATCCACCTTGCTTAACTCACCAAACTTGCTTCTGCCCCATAGCTTGGTGTGATGTTCTTCAAGGTATTTTTTCACCTTTGGAACTACATACATGTTCTGCAAGTAAGTAGCATGCATGCTTGGGGAGTATGTGTATGCTGATCGCCACAAGTCCTCTTCAAAGCTCTTTCCTTTGAACTTCTTCGTGAAGTTAGTAGCAAGGTGCTGCATGCATTCCCTATGCTCAACCCCAGGAAACACAGCATCAACAGCATTCTCAAGACCCTCGCATGCACCGGTGTGTATCACCAAGCCTTAAGGGTGACCAATTACTTCCCGCAGTCTTTGCATGAACCATGTATAGCTTTCATTTGATTCACCCTCAAGAACAGCATAAGCTACGGGTAGAAGCCAATTATGCGCGTCCAAAGCACAAGCAGAAGCAACATGTCCCCTGAACTTCCCTGTTAAAGAAGTTAAGCCTATTGCAAGTATGGCTGCACCGTCTAGGAACCCCTTCGGCATGCCTTGACCGGACAAAATATCTCTGAAGCATATCTTATACTGCACCTTATACTGACCCCCTCGAGACCTTTTCTCATCCTTTCACAACCTCGTGTCGATGTCAACAATACTACCGGTGATGTTTTCTCTACGAGCATTGAAACTATACAACATATGAAAAGCTGTCATTCCACTTGCCTTGAATGAAGTCTAGAGCCATCTCCTTCCCATCAAAGACTACGTGGTAAGGAATCGAGCGTAAAACTTTTGCTAATCTTTGCTCACGAGTTCGGAGGTCCAATGTTATGATCTGCCTCACCCAGTCAAGTATAGTAGCAGCAATCCACTTGGTAGTCGCGGTCTAATTTTATCACTTAAAGAAGTATTAGGGGCAGTTGTGTTTCTTCGTGTTTACTTTGATCTGCATTCGATAAGAATCCAAATAATTCAGAGCTAGTTATCACCAGAGTAAATATGAGAAAGACTGAAACTAAATGTAGCTATTGCAACCTGAAATGGGTGTCCACCCCGCATTGGAGATGCATGTAATCTCCATTTACACACATTACTTTCCCTACAGTGCACCCTAAATCTCTTTTGGTCGCTCTTTTCAATGATAAATTCGAACCCAACTCTGGTTGCATAGGTTGCAACTGCATATCTGCAGTCCTCCACATTATCTAAAATAGTCCCCTGATCATTTGTAGGATTGTCCCTATCAAAGTATATCACTGTCCTATCCTCGTCTTCGTCGTCGTATCTACATCCCATTTCCACATCTTCACATTCCTCTTCCTCATCAGTCCCATAGTCAGGATCAAAGTTCGAATCAACCAAATATATTCCCTACTCTCCATCCTATCAGGCTCAGCAGCCACGTCTGGATATGCTTTCTTATCATCATCCGTACCGCCACACATTTCAGTGCCTTCATGATCACTTGACAAAGCATCATGCTCAA
Source organism: Avena insularis (assembly GCA_023614405.1). NCBI lineage: Eukaryota > Viridiplantae > Streptophyta > Magnoliopsida > Poales > Poaceae > Avena > Avena insularis. The sequence goes on from CM042684.1 coordinate 316,323,464, forward strand.
GGACAAGCTGTGCAGATGTCCTGCGGTTACCAACACATATTCTTGCCATCACCACGGGACTAGAAATGCTAATTGGGGTATGCAGAAAAGTAATCATAGTTCTTACCCTTCAATGTGGACACACGGCACCTTCTCCGGGATCCATACCTCCAAAGCTCTGCACCCCGCTTCCACTCCCCCTGTTTCATTGTCCTCTGTTCTCTCTAGACTTGAAGTAGATTCCATGCTCTCCAGCCGCGCAGGACCCATCTTCGTGTTCTCAAGCCTCACAGGATCCATCTCCGAGCGGGATCTGGATCACCAGCGTCGTTGGGCCCCTAACCCAACGGCCGACTCTTAGTTTTTGTTTCCAGATGCGCCTGGGCGATGGACGGTGGCAAGGAGACAGGGCAGGGAGGAGGGGCGTGAGGAGGCGGGAGGGGCGATGGCCCAAGGGGACACGGCGAGGCGGTGCAGTGGCGGAGTGGCGAGGCGGAGCTGGTTGTGACAAAGCATGGAAAATTGCACAATAATGTGTTGGTGGGCGGCACCAGCCCTCGAACCTGGGACACATGCCGTCGAAGGTGGAGGAGGCGGGCCCGCCAGTCAGAAAACATGCCACCTGTCAGCGCACTATGCACGGTAGCATTTCACGGAATTTTTTAGCAGGTCCCACATGTCAGTCTGTTTGATCAAAACTTGCATGCAGTGCATGGCTAGTCCACACGCTAGTTCCAAAAAATAAGCCTATTGATCCAAACTTGAAGTGGTAGTTCCGCTTCTTCTCCCTCGTCTCCTCGCAGTGGCAGTTCCGCTTCGTCTCCCTTGTCTGTTCTCCTCTTCTTCCTCTCCTCGTAGTGGTAGTTCTTCTTTCTTCCTCGATCAAAACATTCCCGCATGTAAGCCATGGCCAGTAGCCGGATGAAGAGGAACTGGTCCGATCTCCCGGCCGACCCACTTCGCAAGATCACCGACTACTTGCTGGAGAAAGAGGAGTGCATCGACACCTATGCTGCTTGTCGAGAAGTCTGCACCGATTGGCGCCGCACTTTAAAGGTGCCCGAATTCCATCTCAACAACTGGATCATGATAGGTCACACACTTCCAGACGTTGGCGACTTCACCTTCCTCAACCTCGCCATTGGTTGTTGTTTCAGGACAAATCTAATGGACGTCCATCGCAGGTTCACATTCACATCCGATGTTTATTGGTATTTTCCATTGTAAACATCTTAGTGCTAACTGATGCCCTCTTCTTCCAAAAGATTCTACTTCGTCAGTGTTTCTCGTGGCGTCATCGTGCTTGCTCAGAGGGTGGAGCCGTACCAGATTCGGCTTCTGAACCCAATCACTCATAAGTCTAACACTATGTTTCAAGCACACATACCATCTGATCTTCTGCAATCTGTCGTCATGACGAAGTCCCCGACGATGGTGTTCGTTTGCACTAATTATCCAGATCATATTGCATGGGCCGATGAGAGCACCCCAATGGGGAAAATCAATGAATCATTTGGAGAAGGGTTGTATTCGCCACCTCCTGCTATGCTTCTGGACTGCATGACGACATTCCAAGGGGAAGTATATGCATTACTTGAGAATGGAGACATCTTGTCGACCAACATCCAGTTAGAGCAGCACGCAAGCACTGTCATGATGGCCAAAATAATTTCTACCCTAGTCTTTGAATAGGTACGCGGAACTTACAAATTTTACCTTGTGGATTCAGAGGGTGATCTGCTTCTTGTGTTGAACGGGGATTTCGCCAAAGGGTAACCGGTGTTGTATCGGGTGGACATGAAGAACCGCTCTCTCGAGGCCGTCGGTGACATTGGAAGTCGTGCCCTCTTTGTTGATTACAATCGGTCTATCTCCATTGACACTAGGTTACACCCCACAGTCAAACCCGGTTGCATATACTATAGGAATTATATCAGACTATACGATCATGAGGTTCAAGCCTGGGAAGAGGAACCAACAATGACGTATGGCTTAAGTCTGGAACATACACCGAGGCCTTACCCTCTGGACGAGATACTGGCAGCACATTGCAGACAGAGAGAGTTCTCTGAATATGTGTTGCAGCATGCGGGAGCCGACGACAATGAAATATATAGGGGAGAATGAATCCTATATTCATCCTAGGTTATTTGCTAGCATTTTCAGGTGTATTTTTTGAAGTAGAAATTTGTACTGTATTTATATTATTTCGATCAGCAGTATGCGTATTACCTTTTAGACAAAATTGTAATGTATTTAATTTTAGTACTTTCAGAATTGAAAGTATTTATTTCTAATAGCTTCTTTCAGAATTCTCTGTGTTCAACTTGGGCATCAGCTCAGCACCGGAATTCAGGTTCCACATGGAAAATTGCACAATAATGTGTTGGTGGGCGGCACCAGCCCTTGAACCTGGGATGCGCGTCGTCGAAGGTGGAGGAGGCGGGCCCGCCAGTCAGAAAACATGCCATGTCGGCATCCCCTGTTTCTGATGCCCTTTAAAAAAAGAAAACACGCCACGTCGTCATCCTCTGTTTCTGATGGTGTTGCTACAATCGATGGTACATGGTGGCATATAAATAATATTGTATAAACATAAGGGCACAGTCGTCAACATTTCTAAAATGAAACCCGGTCTCCTACCTATCCTGGTACATTGCCCGATGAGGTGGATAGCCACGACTGATCTTTTTAATACGTTCGTACTCTTATGCTAAGAAGGAAAATAAAAATTGAGCAGCTAATGCAACGAGTGTCGAATTATTACCCTCTAAGGAAATGGGAGATGGTTATTTTCACGCGTGCCCGTAGTCCAAACCTACTGTCAGTCTTTCACTCCTCTTCTCCGACAAACCACAGTTCACCTTGTGTAGCTCCTCCGCGCCGCACCAACTAGGGTAACATGGCCCCGCCTAAGCAACCGCCGCCGCCGCGACAGCCGCCAAAACTGGGGTATTTAGCCCCTCTAAGGCAGGCCATGAAGCTCTACTTCAAGGCCGGTCTCCCATTGCCCTGCCAAGCAGATGATTTCCCCAAATGTGCCGAATCGGTCGCGGCGGCGATGGTGGCGTTGTTGGCGCCAGATGCGGCAAGCAGGGCCAAGAGATCAATGTGGAGAAATCGTGCGGCGGCATTACGGCATGCTCTAGGCAGTTGGGACAAGGTACGTATCAAATCATTCACGAGAGCATGCCGCCGAGGGTACACACCCTCGAACAGGGCAACACCAAGGTCTAGGAACCCTCGTGTCCATGCTTCGGCGCGGACTACCTTACCGCAGAGGGGGAGGCCGGGAGCACACCGTCTGCGGCAAAGAGGCTCCATCCTACGCACCGTCGGAGGCCATACCATGTCGACGACCAAGCATCTACACTCATCATGTTGGATTGTTTGACAGCCGGAGCCGACGGCGGGCATCAGCTCAGCCCCGGAATTCAGGTTCGAGGTCACATGAACCTATGATCCCAAGAAGGATGTAACACCCTAGAATCGGCCCTATGCAGATTTCAGCGCTTCCCGCCAAACCCGCATAGAAAACGAAGTAATACCATTACACAATGGTTCACGATGGAACCCACAACACATATATATACAACAATGACTCATTGAGTCAAGAATACAGATATACAGTACAAAGATCCAATTCACCTTGAAAACGATACAACATCTGAGTACGGATAAGAAGCAAATTGGGCTAAGATCCCTGAAGAATAACCAATGGCGTCCATAACTCTGCCCAGGCCATGCCGGAAGGGTAACCCTGCTAACGACGTCGATCTCATACCTGCTAAAACAAAAAGGGTGCCGACAAAGGGCAAAGGAAAAAGGGAGCGGTCAGTACTGAGGCCAGTACACGGCGAGTCTAGAATTCGACGACTCTCGCCTACATAGATATGGTGGACTGAAGCGGCAGTCCGGCATGCACTAAACAATCTATAGAGACTCGATTCAACTGTCGGCTATTAGAGAGGGATAAGAAAGACCTATTCAGATCCAACCTAATAGTAACACCAATCATACCCATCCTGGCATTCCCCCTCGAGACCAAACGAGGAAGTCATACCAAGGAAACTCACACAGTTGGCCAGTTTTATTCATTCCGTTATAGTTGCAGCACTTACTAGTCAGATATAGATAGCATGAGTCATCCTGATATAATAAGCAGTGGGCAGTTTTAGTTAACCATTCTGTTGTAGTTACAATACTTACTAGTCAGATACAATTAGCCAGAGATATCCCAAATCCAGCAGTTGTTGGCACTTTTAGTTACTCATCCCGTTGTAGTGAAAACTGATTACTAGACATGTCAAAGTCAAATTTATAGCACTACTTTAGTTATAGTTGTCTATGATCGAGATACTGTGCTCCAAGTCATCCATAACCGTGGACACGGCTTTTAGAATGTTTCACCCTGTAGGGGTGCACAAATAGCAACACACACACGGTTAACCTCGGGAAGAACCAAATAAAACGCAACGAGGCCTCACGATAATGCATTCACAGGATTCATAAATTATTTCAGGGGGCCACTCCTAATAAGCTACCCGTTACGAAGTCGGCCGGCTCCGCGACGGACCCAGGGTGTCTGGCGACGGCTGTAAATGACTGGGAACCTGAAAGTGTGGCTGGGCTTGTCGATACAGCGTAAACTTGGCACGGGGTTCCTAAACAGTACAGGCGCTTCACGCGCAATCATAAATAAAGCAGTAAAGCATGGCATAAGTACAAGATAGTAATAAAGTCCCAAACTAGTTTGTGGCCCCAAGAAATAAAGTACGAATCAATCTTAGGCGAAGGGGGATCCATAGAGTCTCCCATATGTGGATAGTGTGAATAGTCAAGGAACAGGTATCAAGTACTCCGGGCCTACGAGACACAAGTGAGCGTGGAAGAACCAAATAACATCTATTTTCCACCGGTGCCTCTACATTAGTTATATCTATTCCCAACATTTTATTTAAAAAGTTGTAATTAAAGCCATGATCATCTCCACCATTAAGCATGTGTCAACCTTCAACAATGGTGGAACAACAATGATGCGAGGCAGCACCTAAGCAAGCAACTACGACTCGCAAGACCGACTATCTATCAAACAACAGGCAATAGGATGTGTCCAAGGCAATATAGTGGCTGCAAGGAATATAAATAGTGCACGGAAACTAAAGCATCGCAATACGGATAGCAGTAGATCAACAGGAGGAAGTAAAGACTATAAATGCAAAATAAGTAGAAAGGGGGAGATTGCTCGCCTGGAAAACATTGCCGAAGTTATATTATCCGAAGAACTTGTCGATACTCGCATCCACTCAACGGCCTAATCCGTGAAGAAGCAAAACACTAAAAGAAACACCGGATACACTATTTAATACTACGGCAGAAGATCGGACATGATGCATGTATGATGCATAACATGGTAAGAATGTGATGCAACTAGACAATATTAAGCGGAACCGGGGTCCCGGCAATTAATTAAGTGGTTCATGTTGTTTATATACCCCGCATTTTAAATATAGTCTTAACAAGGCAAATATGGTATCAGTTCGCTACACAAATTTGAATGGAGCCATTATAAGACTAGAATAACACGTATATAGTCTCTATATTTAATTATGAGGTGAATCGACAAAGTACCCCAAACAAATGAATATGTATGCGAGCATGAATAGTTTATATGTAAAAATTATATGGATGACAATTTATAAAAAATAAGGTTATGGGCAAGGACTCACTGTTCAGATCGGAGAGGCGGAAAGACGATCTTCGGATTGTAGTTGAAGTAGAGAAATAAGCCGATAGGGAACTTGTCGAAAGGGTGACGACATCGGCCGATTGACTACGGCGTGGCGCGGGAAAATAGAGCAGCATGACAACGTACTATCCCGGTGGAACAATCATGGATCGGAGACGCTGATAAACAAATCTGAGACCGGAAGCCTTACGGGAATTTTATCAAACAAGTTGCGAACAAGAAGATTGGAAGACGAGGTGGAGATAGACTGCCACACACGGAAGGTCAAAGGGCATCTGCAGTTCGAAGGCAAACTGAAACAGAGCAGCTCGAATCACGTGGCCACAGTTTGGACTGCGCCAAAATCACAGGAAAAGAGGGACGACTCATAGGCTGCTGGCACCGCGATGGGGAGAAAGCAACAACCCGGTAGGACACCGCTGCCGAGGTGAGCAAGCGAGTCACGCGGCCGTCGAGCTGGACCAGCTGTAGGGGAAACTGGTTGACAGCTGAGATGTTGCATCTTGTTGGCGACGGGATAAAAATAGAGGAAAAAGGCTCTACACAGAGAAATTCGAGGCTATGTAGACTGTCAACGACGAACTGCAGATGCATATTGGAGTAGTACTGCTGATTTGGCTCTAGGCGTGTGGTGCAAAGGAAAAATCTAGATTTAAAGGAGCTGATTTACGGCTGTGTGTGGCGGCGCATAGAGCAAGACCTGGAGAAGCTGCAGGAAAACAAGGGGACAAGACGAGACCTGTGTGCAGCGATTGAACTGGCGACGGGCGGCAGGCCGCTGTATGCGCATGGGAGGCTTGGGCATCTAAGCGAGCTAGCTCTAGCTAAATCATCGATTGATTCCGTGATTGGAACATATGAGCTAGACGAGCACCATGATTGGAGCACACAGACATATTAGAAACAATTGGAGGGACAAAGCAGTATCTCGCCAGCGGTAGATAAAAAGAATTGGACGAGGTGGAGAATTTAGGTTAGATCTGAGATTAGAGGCTAGGGTTTGGGGAATAAAAAAACAGGAATGGATTATTGGTACAGTCCAATCTAGACTAGATGGGTCTAGTTTTAGGCTAAAATTTTAGACAGACTTTTTACCTATTTCTAGTTATATTAAAATAAACAAACCTTTTATGTTTATACATGAACTAAAATATTTTGTTTGAATTAAAAAATAGAAAGGGTTGGATAGAAATAAAAGGTTGCTGCAAGTTTATACAAAACCATCCACTCTTTATATTTTATATAATAAAAAAAATTGCATTAAATTATTGGGGGAGAGGGAAAAGTTACAAATGAGACAAGAGGAAATATTACTTGTATTTGAGAGTTTTTAACTAGAGGTGAATATAGATAGGGTTTTGGGGGTTCACAATAAACATATATGCACACGTATAGCTTGTTCAACATTCCACAAGAAAAAACAAGAGATACAAAGAAAGTTTAAAATGCGAAACTAAAGTTTTGGTTTTGTTTAGGGTTTGAAAATTTGGAAAACAAGAGGGAGAGCACACAATGGTTAACACGACATACCAAGGATTAGTTTAAACGATTTATGCAATTTTTCAGAACAAGGTGACATGTATGCATGATGTCATGATGATGCTCAAATGCAATGTGGCATGATGACATGAGCATACTATCATGGTGATACATAAAAGGAAAATAACACGTAATTTTCTAGTAGTGGTTTTACCGGGTGCTACAATTCGACAGCACTAACAAGGAATCTCGCCCTCGAGATCCGCCTCATGGTATGGGAAAGAAGGATGATGGTCGGACTCTTCTCGCTTCATGTAGATCATCGCGACACCACTAACAAAGATTCTTACTCCATCTTGAAATCGGTGACACCATCAACAAGAGGTCATTGTTCATGTTCGACGAGAGAACACTCCGGAGAAAGAAAGGACGAAGGTAAAGGTTTCAAAAGGTAAGGCCACCTTTAGCTTCCATGGAAGGAGTATAATCGCATTGATCCACCATTCAACGTATAAACGCGGATGATAAGAGTAGTGGTATGGTATCTACTCCATCCCACACTCGAATCATTACTTCGTACATGAATAGAAGAATTATGCAACCACTCTTGGAATTCAGACTGAAGATCTTCACAAGTGATGTTTGGAAACAAAGAATTGATGTAGACTCTTGATCGGAGTGGCGGAGATGATGTCATCACGTTGGAAAACACCGGTAGATACAACAGAAATCGTATGAAAAGACATAATGATTAGGTTCTGCGATGGTTTCATTGGCATAAACAATACATGCTCAAGGTATACTCCAACTCCACCATTGCTCATCCTTCGCATATGCCTTTCAATGATACGGATATCCGCCAAGGTGCAGATACAGATAAAGAGTACAAGGACCCAAAAGTTTGGATGAAGGGTATAACAACCGAGATGCAGATTGATGATTGTAGCTCCACCATTATAAAAGGGAGGAAGCGAAACCCTGAAGGTACGACGGAATCCCAACCATGAGAAATCCTGGACTCAAAGAAAAGATAAGAGTAGATTCAAAACACATAGAGGTAAGAGGAGAATAACATAGGGATAAGGAGTAAAAACAGAACTAATCAGATCTATCCAACCGATTTTGCAAAATACTTTAGACACTCTACATTGTCTGTTAGCTAGGTTATCCTACAGGCTGGACCAGTGGGGTATCGCAACTGCTGAGCTCTGATACCACTTTGTAACATCCTAGAATCGGCCCTATCCAGATTTCAGCGCTTCCCGCCAACCCCGCATAGAAACAATTCAAGGACGCCCACCAAGCACTTGCGTGCGGGTGGAAAACGAAGTAATACCATTACACAATAGTTCATGATGGAACCCACAACACACACACACACACACACATATATATATATATATATATATATATATATATATATATATATATATATATATATATATAACAACGACTCATTGAGTCAAGAATACAGATATACAGTACAAATATCCAATTCACCTTGAAAACGATACAACATCCGAGTACGGATAAGAAGCAAATTAGGCTAAGAGCCCTGAAGAATAACCAATGGCATCCATAACCCTGCCCAGGCCAAGCTGGAAGGGTAACCCTGCTAACTACGTCGATCTCATACCTGCTAAACCAAAAAGGGTGCCGACAAAGGGCAAAGGAAAAAGGGAGCGGTCAGTACTAAGGCCAGTACACGGCGACTCTAGAATTCGGCGGCTCTCGCCTACATATGTATGGTGGACTAAAGCAACATCGCGGCATGCACTAAACAATCTATAGAGACTCGATTCAACTGTCGGCTATTAGAGAGGGATAAGTAAGACCTATTCGGATCCAACCTGATAGTAACACCAATCATACCCATCCTGGCATTCCCCCTCGAGACCAAACGAGGAAGTCATGCCGAGGAAACTCACACAGTTGGCCAGTTTTATTCATTCCGTTATAGTTGCAGCACTTACTAGTCAGATATAGATAGCATGAGTCATCATGATATCATAAGCAGTGGGCAGTTTTAGTTAACCATTCCGTTGTAGTTGCAATACTAACTAGTCAGATACAATTAGCCAGAGATATCCCAAATCCAGCAGTTGTTGGCACTTTTATTTACTCATTCCGTTGTAGTGAAAACTAATTACTAGACATGTCAAAGTCAAATTTATAGCACTACTTTAGTTATAGTTGTCTATGATCGAGATACTGTGCTCCAAGTCATCCATAACCATGGACATGGCTTTTAGCAAGTTTTACCCTGCAGGGGTGCATAAATAACAACACACACACGGTCAACCTCGGGAAGAACCAAATAAAACACAACGAGGCCTCACGACAATGCATTCATAGGATTCATAAATTATTTCAGAGGGCCACCCCCAATAAGCTACCCGTTACGAAGTCGGCCGGCTCCGCGACGGACCCAAGTGTGTGGCGATGGCTGTAAACGACTGAGAACCCGAAAGTGTGACTGGGCTTGTTGATACATCGTAAACTTGGCACGGGGTTCCTAAACAGTACAGGCGCTCCACGCACAATCGTAAATAAATAGTAAAGCATGGCATAAGTACAGGATAGTAATAAAGCCCCAAACTAGTTTGTGGCCCCAACAAATAAAGTACGAATCAAGCTTAGGCGAAGGGATATCCATAGAGTCTCCCATATGTGGATAGTGCGAATAGTCAAGGAACAAGTATCAAGTACTCGGGGCCTACGGGACACAAGTGAGCGTGGAAGAACCAAATAACATCTATTTCCCACCGGAGCCTCTGCATTAGTTATATCTATTCTCAGCATTTTATTTAACAAGTTGTAATTAAAGCCATGATCATCTCGACCATTAAGCATGTGTCAACCTTTCAACAACGGTGGAACAACAACGACGCGAAGCAGCACCTGAGCAAGCAACTACGACTCGCAAGGCCGACTATCTATCAAACAATAGGCAATAGGATGTGTCCAAGGCAATATAGTGGCTGCAAGGTGTATAAATGGTGCACGGAAACTAAATCATCGTAATACGGATAGCAATAGATCAACAGGAGGAAGTAAAGACTATAAATGCAAAATAGGTAGAAAGGGGGAGATTGCTCACCTGGGAAACATTGCTGAAGTTATATTATCCAAAGAACTTGTCAATACTCGCATCCACTCAACGGCCTAATCCGTGAAGAAGCAAAACACTAAAAGAAACACCGGATACACTATTTAATACTACGGCAGAAGATCAGATATGATGCATGACATGGCAAGAATGCGATGCAACTAGACAATATTAAGCGGAACCGGGGTCCCGACAATTAATTAAGTGGTTCATGATGTTTAGATACCCCGCATTTTAAATATTGTCTTAACAAGGCAAATATGACATCGGTTCTCTATACAAATTTAGATGGAGCCATTATAAGACTAGAATAGCCTGTATATATAATCTATATTTAATTATGAGGTGAATCGACAAAGTACCCCAAACAAATGAATATGTATGCGAGCATGAATAGTTTATATGCAACAATTATATGGATGACAATTTATAAAAAATTGGGTTATGGGCAAGGTCTCACTGTTCAGATCGGAGAGGCGGAAAGATGATCTTCGAATTGTAGTTGAAGTAGCGAAAGAAGCCGATAGGGAACTTGTCGAAAGGGTGACGACATCGGCCGATGGACTACGGCGTGGCGCGGGAAAATAGAGCAGCATGACAGCGTACTATCCCGGTGGAACAATGATGGATCGGAGACATCGATAAACAAATCTGAGACCGGAAGCCTTACGTGAATTTTATCAAACAAGTTGTGGACAAGAAGATTGGAAGACGAGGTGGAGATAGACTACCACACATGAAAGGACAAAGGGCATCTGCAGTTCGAAGGCAAACTGAAACAGAGCAGCTCGTATCACGCGGCCGCAGTTTGGACTGTGCGCCAAAATCACAGGAAAAGAGGGACAACTCATAGGCTGCTGGCACCGCGATGGGGAGCAAGCAACAACCCGGTAGGACACTCCGGCCGAGGTGAGCAAGCGAGTCACGCGGCCGTCGAGCTGGACCAGCTGTAGGGGGAAACTGGTTGACAGGTGAGATGTTGCATCTTGTTGGCGACGGGATAAAAATAGAGGAAAAAGGCCCTGCATAGAGAAATTCGAGGTTATGTAGACTGTCGACGATGACCTGCAGATGCATATTGGAGTAGTACTGCTGATTTGGCTCTAGGCGTGTGGTGCAAAGGAAAAATTTGGATTTAAAGGAACTGATTTATGGCTGCGTGTGGCGGCGCATAGAGCAAGACCTGGAGAAGCTGCAGGAAAACAAAGGGACAAGACGGGACCTGTGCGCAGCGATTGAACTGGCGACGGGCGGCAGGCCGCTGTATGTGCATGGGAGGCTTGGGCATCTGAGCGAGCTAGCTCTAGCTAAATCATCGATTGATTCTATGATTGGAACATATGAGCTAGACGATCACCATGATTGGAGCACACAGACATATTAGAAACAATCGGAGGGACAAAGCAGTATCTCGCCAGCGGTAGATAAAAAAATTGGACGAGTTGGGGAATTTAGGTTGTATCTGAGATTGGAGGCTAGGGTCTAGGGAATAAGAAAAACGCGAATGGATTATTAGTATAGTCCAAAGTAGATTAGATGAGTCTAGTTTTAGGCTAAAATTTTAGACAGACGTTTTGCCTACTTTTAGTTATATTAAAATAAAAAAACCTTTTATGTTTATACATGAACTGAAATATTTTGTTAGAATTAAAAAATAGGAAGGGCTGGATAGAAATAAAAGGTTGCTGGAAGTTTATACAAAACCATCCACTCTTTATATTTTATATAACAAAAAATATATTTGCATTAAATTATTGGGAGAGAGGGAAAAGTTACAAATAAGACAAGAGGACATATTACTTGTATTTGCGAGTTTTTAACTAGAGGTGAACATAGATAGGGTTTTGGGGGTTCACAATAAACATATATGCGCACGTATAGCTTGTTCAACAAGAAAAAAACAAGAGATACAAAGAAAGTTTAAAATGCGAAACTAAACTTTTGGTTTTGTTTAGGGTTTGAAAATTTGGAAAACAAGAGGGAGAGCATACAATGGTTAACACGACATACCAAGGATTAGTTTAAAAGATTTATGCAATTTTTCAGAACAAGATGACATGTATGCATGATGTCATGATGATGCTCAAATGCAATGTTGCATGATGACATGAGCATACTATCATGGTGATACATAAAAGGAAAACAACACGTGATTTTCTAGTAGTGGTTTTACCGGGTGCTACAAAGGAGATGCCGAATTTCAGTTTTGAAGAAATCGTTGCGGCGGCGCGGATGGTCCAACTGAACCGGGACTGGCGCATGCAAATCGCTCATGCATGAACGAAGCATATTTTTTGTAGTTTGGCGGGAATGCAATAGATCAGTTTGGGTTAAATGATCAAAGAACTTATGTCCTCTCAAGGCAATTGGCCAGCCAACTTTTCTGGTAGAGATCTGTAGTTTCTTTAGTGTAGAATAGTTAAGTTCAGACTGAAGAATGGCTTTTATAGGAAGTTTAGCCACTTTTGTGTAGGTATAAGACCCTTTTGTAAGGAAGTACTACTGTTGTAAGAAAATACTATCAAGTATCTATTTCCTTCAATTACTAGTCGTGGTTAAATCCAGTTAACTGGCATTTTTTTATCCCAGACTAAAGATTTTGCGTCAGCTGTCTGTGCTGTAAACCATTTTTCCTTTGTCTTGTGTTTCCTACAAAATGGTCCTGCAGTTTAACGTGTTACAAATATAGCTACCTTGTACTTGAAGAGGAGATGGACTATATTTTCCTGGCATCCATAGAATTGACATTGCTCATTGCCAGACCACCCTCTTTTCATGAGGTTGTCTTTGGTTATTCACAGAAATTATAAAGCACGGTATTCAACTACATCGATTCAAACTATTACACACACACACTACATCAAATTCATTACCCACACATACTACATCGATTCAAACTATTACACACATACTACTTCAAACTATTACACACACGTACTACATCGATTCAAACTATTGCACATTTTTAGTCGATGCTAACTTCCTGCTACGCTCTCCATACTACAAATTCATTAGCCACACATGCCACGACAATTCACTAGAGCTCTGTCTTCACTCGAGGGAAATCAGAACCACCAGCTCGTCCAAGCCCAGTTCCCCCACCAAAACTGTGTCCACTGTCGCGAAACAGTGGTGGTCATATGCCATGGATCCTTCCAGACCAACACTGCAGGCGACGAGGACGCTTTCTGGCAGCCTCTTCGGGGCCCTGAATGCCATGTACCGATTCCAGAACCTCCTCTAGGTGGATGATGACCGGGTGCTTCCAGCAAAGCTGTCGCCCTTCCCTGCTTGGAATCTGCACCTCGTACATCTTAGGAATGGCGTCAGGATCTTTCAGCCACGCCTTTACCTCGATGACCCATCTGTCGCTCGGTGGCACGATTTCCACCAGCTCGCCGCCAAGGCTAATGTCGACCTTCTTGAGGGCCTCCGGCTCCCAAGCATCCAATGGGAGGCCGTCAAAGCCGAGTTTGGAGAAGAAACGAAGCTGCCCCAAGCGATCGTCCCACCCACAGGCGCGATGCCAACACATGAAGCTCATTTTCTCCCCGCAGCACTCGAAAGAACGGGAAGAATGCAGAACGCGCTCGGTGTCTGAGCTGTGCTCGAACCAGACGAAAAAATCAAATGGCAGCACGCATACCTCAATGTTGACCTCATTTCGTCTGATCCCAAAACGAGACCTGAGAGCCGACAACAACTCTGCCGGTGACACGGCGGGACGGACGCCCATCACGTTGGCCATGAGAGCGTGGTCGTTGAACTGCTGTGCCAGGACTACCACGCATGGGGTGCACGGCAGCACGCAACTTCCCGAGGCCGTCCGCCGGCCTGGATCACCCGACGGGACGCGCTCCGCCGTGCGAGAAGGACTAGCCAGAGGCGAGATATTAGTCCGGGGACGCGAAGCTCCGATACAGTGTACGATGCGATGGTGACGGATGCGAGCTTCGATTAGAGGCGTGGGAGGTTGACCGGACATGGCGGGGACGCAAATTAGAGCAATTGCGAGCTCCGATCTGAGACGAGCAGCCGGAGCTGAGCAAATGTTATGGGGAGGGGAGCACAGGAGAAGACCAGAGCAGAGCAAAGAAATAGATCTGGTCCACTCAGGGATCTGGTCCATGCAGGGGTAAGCTAGTCCACGACTGCAAAAGATAACAGAGAATACTGACATGGCGGGCCAAGAAGAGTTGACCTAACGACGGTATTTGAGTTCAACCGTTTTTCGTCTGGTTCAAACGACCATTTGGTCGTTAGATTTGTATTCACCCCCATTTGGCCCTTCTGGACAATTGGCGATTCTACTACGGCCCCTCCGTGTGATTGATGACAACTCGGGTACCGCGGTGCACTCACCCGGGAAGTTTGGTACCGCAAACGAACATTCCCCCAGATCCGGTGCCAACGTTCTCGCGATTAGCGGTAGTGTCGCCTGCGTTGATGACTGTGCACATGAAGTGGTTGGGGAAGCTGTTGCTCCCGCAACTTTCAGATCCAGAGCCGTAGGCTCCGTCTTCAGTGGCCAAATCACCCAGATCAGATCCACGACTGATGTCACTATTCGTGCTCCCAGCTGTTGTCGAGGCGTTGAGCTCGCTGAGGGTGCCGATTGGTGGCGGGAACCATGATGCTGGAGAAATCGCGGGCGCCGTCGGCTGGTCAGGCATGCGAAGCGTGCCTGACCAACCTGGAAGCGGAAGCTCCTAATTGCTAGAATGATTCCATTGCCCACGGACTCGAAAGCCGGGCGAGTGGCCGGCGTGTGGATGGTGAAGTCGAACGCGCCGAAGAGCTGGCGAATCTCCGCTGTTGCGGAGTTGTAGATCGCGGTTGATGGGGCCGAAAAGCCGCAACGTTAGCACTCCCAATTCCCACAGACGGTGCCAATTGACGAGGGTTTAACTCGTCAATGCCCATTGTTATGGACTTGGGTTTTCGAGAAGGAGGGAGCGCTGGAGGCATCAGTCGGCTAGCAAACAAGCACATAGGGATGCAAGTTTTACCCAGGTTCAGGCCTCGTAGAGGTCCCTACTCCTGCTTGTCTGCTCTTGGAATTAATGAAGGAATCGAAGATTACAGGGGCGCGCAGATGCAATCTGGCGAGAGTTGTGGAAACTAGGGTGGTGATCGTCCTCCTCGCTGCCCCCTCCCAGGCTTTATATAGATAGGCTAGGTCTCGGGTAGCAGGTCGAGTTGGTTACAGATTAGGGTTTTCCCTTTGAACTTTCTATCTTAAGCTTCTTCTTGTCTCGTAAGCAATCGAGAGTCCGTGGGCCACTCAAATTCTCCACTGGGCCTTGCCAACGCCGTGGGCTTCTGCCATATCTGTATCGTATATACCAAACTCGAGTACCTGTAGGGTATACCTATGTCAGTCGGTGTGTGGTTTTTCCGCTCGATTGAGAATTTGAATTTGGCTAGCGCCCATCTAATCTAATAATAATAATATAAAAATGGTACTCCCTCGGTTGGTGCGATATTTTGGCTCAAAGTTTTTGAAACGGTGGGGTGGGAAATGCTTCAAGGTAGGTGGGTGATTTTGCCGCTCGATTGAGATTTTGAATTTGGCTAGCCTCCATCTACTAATAGAAAAAAGGTAGTAGACCATACGCTATCTGTCCAGGAATTCAAAGCCGAGAGTCACATCAACTGATCATCCATAAACATTTTTTGCACAGAAACTTGGATAACTTTGATTCACACAACATAGGCGGTAAATTTTACCGCTTGACTTAGATTTTAAATTTGGCTAGTGTCCATGTAATAATATAAAAATGGTACTACCTAAGTGGGGGATTTTTCCTGAAATGTTTGAAACAGAGGGGTGCGAAATGCTTCGGGGTAACTAGGTTATTTTCCTGTTCGATTATGATTTTGAATTTGGCTGCCGGCCAAGTTTTTATTACTAGAAAAAAGGTTGTGTAGGTCGAACACCATCTGGTCAGGAATTTAAGGCGAGACTCACATCAACTGATGCCTCCGATTCAAATGGGGTAGGCGGTAGGTTTTGGCGGTCGAAGGTGATTTTGAATTTAGAGATCGTCCAAAGAATAATTAAAAAAATAGGCTGTTCTCCCTCTATTTCAGGGATCCAAGTCAGGGAGAGTGATTATCAATGATGCGTATGAAAATGCAGATCTCCAATACAAGAATGTTTTTTTAACATAACAACAAACAAATGTCCGAAGTAGCTCTGATTCAAGCATGTGAAAATGGTGTGCAACCAAGGTCTACTAATTATTTAGGTGTTGGCACAGACTCTTTACAGGAAGCACTAACTAAATGGTAGTACTAATTCATATCAAATAAAAAGCCTGCTGTGAAACAAATACTCCTACTATAGCATACTATCAAAACACAAACACCAGCTAAAGTATATGTAGAACACATAAAACAAGATTTCATCATGCATACACTACTAAATAGAGAACACCATTTCATCATATAAAACAATGTTTTATCGGACACACAAAGGCCCCCAAAACAAACAGACAACTCTAATATTCTAGCCCCTGCCGCTATGACTGCAGCACAAACAAAGGTGTCGCCACAGTTCCATCAGCTAGCAAAACAAACAAACATCAAACTGCAGCTCCAAATAACAGAACCTGGGAAAACACATGCTTGCCCAAACAAGCCTTGCTTGTTCATCCGAGTGTTAGTTTCATCTCCTTGATGTTGCAGTCTAAATCAGCTGTGTTGCTGACAGGACTTCCTTTTCATTTCTTTGATTTAGCACTCCGAATCACGTCGGTTGCTGAAGGAAATGAACAAAATGATCAGCAAAATCATAGGTGTACAAAAATGCAAGGGTTGCACATGAATGACTGCACTAACCAGGTGTCATAATGTAGGGATGTAAAGTACACCAACATTTACGAGATATAAACTTCTTAGACTTCATGCTGCTGAGATCTAATTCGAATACTCCCTCCTTCGCCCATATAACCACCATTTCTTTATCCTCAAATGCGCAGAGTAACCTTACTGCATCTTTCCCACCATATGCCCATGATTTCTCAAGGCCAAGGAGAGTATCCAACTCAACCTTTATATGAGGCACCCAAGCTTCCCATTTGCCTGTTGATGATCTTGCATTGGACCACGTGTTTAGAGTGAAGTCTCTGATAACCGCAAGGGCAACATCTCCATTATGCCCCTTAGCAATGACAAAATTGCGTCTGGAAATATCATGTGTCTCATGGGGCACTCAATATAACACAGTTTTTTTGTCATGTTCTCGAAGGCAACTATATATTTGGACTACATTGTTGGCCAGTACAAAATGTCCTCTATGAGAGTTAACAACCTACGATCAATCTTAGCCAGCATCTCAGCAGGTTGAATCTAGTTCTCCCATTTTCCTAACTCTGATGAGTACCTCTACACCAGTGCTTGGTTACCATTGGTTACTATCCAAACAACCCAGAAATTGCTGCAATGGTGTGAAGACAATTGCCCATGATTTCTCGAACAGAGAATTGTGACGTTGTCATACTGTAACTACCTCGGTGAATTACGCTCCTAGTTACAAGCCTGGCTGAGCAGAAATGGTTGAAATAGTACGGTGGGGCCCAAATGCCACTCACAGGTAGACCTTTCGGCCGTCCCAACCATTTCCACACATCGGGACAAGAACGGGCGGCGTAATCGGCAGGCGAAGGGATCAACTACATACACAAATGAGTATGTATGCAAGCCACCATACAACAGTACATCAGAGTCATCCCATCTAAAAAGAAAGGAAGTATTGCAACGCCATACAGCAAGATCCAAATATCCTAGATAGATATAATAGTTTAGGATATCTCCTCATACATCAATCAACAGAGTATCAAGCGGAAGCGGAAGACAAAATCCGAGTACGGATAAGAAGCAAATCGGCATAAGATGCCCCATAAATAAGCACATCCCGCCCACAGATCTCACGGATCCCCGTTCCCGGAATCTCTACACCGAATGATCGTTGCCCACATCGTCCGTCTCTTCCACCCAGTATCCATCTTGCGAGTGTATCTGTTCATCTGAACCAATAATTTATCGTGTGAGACCCTAGGGGTACTCAGCAAGTCTTTATGCCTCTAAAGGGGACACAACCTGGGGTGATGCAATTGCAGCAAAATATAAACCCTAGCAATTCTATAGAAACTCTCTAACCATCCGCCTAACCAGAGATAGACGGATGTCCGTGAATTAATAACAACAGTTACAACAGTTATAATGGTAATCTTAACAGATCCATCCTCCTCCTCGCTTACCGACGAGGAAGCGGACGAACAACCCCCCCATCCGTTGGCAGTTTTATCATCCATTCCATGAGTGTTATACTATTTACTAGTCAGGTACCTAGTCTATTCAAATTAAACGCGGTACTTTAGTTATGCTTGTCTATGATCGAGAAACTGTGCTCCAAGTCGTCCATAACCGTGGACACGGCTTTGAAGTTTTACCGCAGGGTGCACAAATAGCAACACACACTCGATATGCCTCGGAAAAACCAAATCAAAACCCAACGAGGCAGTCACGACAAAGCAATTACAGGATTCAAAAATATTTCAGGGGGCCACCCCATTAAGCTACCCGCAACGAAGCTGGCCGGCTACGAGACGGACTCAAGGTTTGTGTGGCCGGCTGTAAACGACTGGGAACCCGAAAGTGTGACTGGGCTTGTCGACATAAAAAACGGGTCACGGACCTAACAAGATATAGTGCAAAGACCTCGCACAATTTAAATAAAGCAGTAAAGCATGGCATAAGTACAGGATAGTAAATAAAACCTCAAACTAGTTTGTGGCCCCAAGAAATAAGAATGAATCAAGCTCTGGCTCAGGGGGGTTCATAAGCCTCCCGGATGTGGATAGCGCGAATATTCAAGGAACAGGAATCAAGTACTCGGGGTCCTACGGGACACAAGTGAGCCTGAAAAACCAAATAGCAAATATGGCTCACCGATGCCACTTTCATTAGTTATCCCATTACTACTCAGGTTAAGTTGTTTAGGTACCTCATTATCCATCAGACGCTCACATACCCTACACATGCTGTCCTACGACTCGCATGGCTCAAACAACTCCTGTAGTAATGGCTCATGGGATGGGGGAACAAGCTTCGGTGGGGTTTAAAAGTAAAAGCTATGCAATACTTGGGATTCAATTTAATGCAATCGCGACTCAATGATGCAAGAATAAGAACGAGGCAGTAGGTACTATATGTATGCAAGCATGTGGTAGTGCTTGCCTGGTAGCTCAGTTGAAGCAAGGAATGGATCTGGGTAGTGCTCCTGGTTCTCTTGATATATCCCCTACTCAGCGTCTAATGGTAGAAGAACCGAACAAACAAGGGCCAACATAAATAAAGTGCACAAGCATATGAATAAAATGCGACAAGCAACAATCATGCCATGATGAATGATGCACAATTTGCATGGCATTAACGTAGCATGGCATGGGTGAGGTGTGGAATACAATAATAAAGCATTTAATTGAGTTTTGGCCCCATTTTATTCTCATATTAGTTGCTGTACACATTATATTTATATGATTCATGCTTCAAATCAAACCATGGAATGCATAAACAGAAAGGTCTCGTCGAGCTAATCATTTTAGACATATCATTTGTTAAATTTGAAGTTATAAATCAAAAGTTATTAATTTATTAAAGAAAAGGGCATTTATTGTAATTTAAATAAACTTGGAATTTCAAATGTTCAAAATATATTTTGAAGGCCATATTTGAATTCCTCATATTTTTCTGATTTGAAAACATATATTATTTGTATTATTTGGATTTGTATTTCAAAAGATATTTAAAAACAGAATTAAATTTGATTTTGAATTAATTGGAAAAGAATTTGAATTTAAAACAGAAACAGGTAAATACTTTTGTTACTCAGGATTAGCTAGACACAGACGCTGACGGGTGGGCCTCTCTGCTGATCGGGATGATCACAAGAAAACGCTTTCATACCGCTGCTTAAACCAGCAAGCGAATGACAAAGCGGGCCCAGGTCTTCGGTCCCACGTGATGTAAACTGGTGGACCACGTGGCCGCTTAGGGAGCGGTGGAGGTTTACAAACCTTGGGTGTTTTCCAAAACGCACACACCCGACCGGTGGGGCTCGGGGGACTGCGGGTTAAGCCGAAAAAGAAACCAGGGGGGTATGCGCAAAAGGGCTTGCTGCATCTTTTCTTCTCTCTCTCGCCGAGCGACGGTCTGAGGCGTGGCGGGATCGATCCAGGGACCGAGCGGCACGCGCTGGGGGGCGGAGCCACTGCGCTAGGGCGGGGGTTGGTGACAGAGGAGTGGGCGTGGCTAGATGAGGTTCCGGACGCGCGAAAGGCAGCCGGTTGCACTACGACGAGCGGAGGCTGTTCGACGCAACGACCGGCGAGGCTAGGGCGAGACGGCGAAGGGGACCTTGTCAGGGAGAGAGAGGGGCTCACCGCGAGGCTGTCGGTGGCGATGGATCGGGTCGGCGAGCAGTGGAACGACGAGGACGCAGACGGACGGCTCGGGTTAGGGTTTCGGGGAGGCACGTCGATACTGGCGGCTCCGATGCTCCTCTTCGTCGACGACGTATAGGGCGCAGTGGTCGGCCGTGAGCTTCCCCGACAACCTGGAACGCCACGCCACCGGCTGGTTCGTGTTGAGGAGAAGGAGGCCGACGGTGGCCGGGGTTGGGTGGTGGAGTGGGGAAGGCAGGGAGAGAGGGGACGGCCTGGGGTGGATCTGGGGGTGGTCTGGCGAGGCAGAGAGGCGGGGATAAGCAGAGGGAGGGAGATGCCGTGGGGGTAGGGTAGATGGGAAAAGGTGGCTCGGTGCCACCTTTCTCTTCTCCCTCCTTCACGTGCACGGTCGGGGGAAGGGCAGGGCGCGCGCATGGGGAGCTGGCAGGTGGGGTAGGCGGGCTGTGGTGGTGGGAGGCCTGAGCTAGGGGACACAAGGCAGGGAGGAAGGAGCAAGAGAGGAGAGGCTCGGGTTGGGGTGGTGGTAGCCGGGCTAGGGGTTGGTGTTAGGGTTGGGGGTAGCTAGGTGGGGTCCTGACTGGCCGTGTGGAGCCAGCTAGGTAGGGAGAAGGGAGGCCGAAAGAGAGGGGAAGGTGGTAGCTTAGGGTTAGGGTTTAGCTAGATGGGGGTGATGGGTTTAGATTAGGTGTGGGGGGGGTTATGGTGATGAAGGGTAGATGATAAGAGTGACACCTAGATAGAGGTTAGGAGAGAAGGGGTGGTGGTTAGGGTTTTAGAAGCTTGTAAACTCCAAACTAGATCAAGCACAACATGTGGGGAGAGAGAAAGAGAAAGATGAGGGGAGAGATGGTATGGTAAGATGGGGTAGGTGATGGTCCAGGGATTAAAGAGAGAGAGATGGTTCTCCTTTTAGGCAAGCTCAAGCAACCGCAAGATCATACCCAAGCTAGACCAAAAGAGGGAAAGGTGGGGTATGGTTTTAAGCAAGATCAAATTAAGATCAAGCTAGAAGTAGGGAGAGATGGCATGATCCATCCAAAACAAGTAAAATCCAAAAGACAAGCAAAAGATGTACTTGCATGGCCCATGCAACTATTTAATGCCATGTTGATTCTTGTGAAGACAATATTAATACATGGCATTATTAAGATGCATCCCCAAAATTGGAGTAAGGCCCAAGCGAAGGAATTTAGAAAGAATTCCAAGTGGAGTATATGGAGATGATCACATTGGATTATATTTGGGGCTTGCTAGTGTGTATATGCCACTAGGTATTTAATAAGCCCCCAAAAATACCCCAACATGATGATAACCCCAAAACCACACATATGGAAGCTAGGAAAAGGTTCCACTCTCAAGGCATGCAAAGGTGGCCATGTGGCTCTCATGTTTCAATATTGTGAAAACAACATGATGCCAAGATGAGAGCATGTGGAAAAGAATTGGATCCATCCCAACCCACATGAGCTAGAGGTAAAACCAATAAGTGCCAAGCTCATGTCTAGTTGGATGGTGGAATTATAAGGTGGTGAAGGAAAGGTGGTCGAGTTAACAAAAGATATGCCCCCAACTCAACTTGGACATTTAAACAATATATCAAGAACCAAATACAATACCAAGAGGCAAATACAATTAATGATGCATATGAAATAAGAACCAAATGGAAAAGGGTTTTATATGATGCTCAAATGCAAGGAGGCATGATGACATGAGCATGATATAATGATGATGCAACAATTATATGTTTGAAGTAGCCATTATATTACTAGACCAAGTAGCATTACAATTGTTAGACAATTGGGATGCTACACATACTCACATCTCCACCAAATTGGTGGTTCTGGTATCACTGTTTCACTTCCACTGATTGGATCCCAGGCCTTTATCATGTTAGACCCTTGCGGATAATGAAGTAGCACCCTACCATTGCGACATCCGAGTACATATGGTTTGTAGGCTTTATGTACTTACACCAACCTGTTCAACTTCTAGAAGATGGATTGGTCAAGATTATGATCTGTTAAGAATCGAGCGTCCTCGGAGCTGTTGGTGAAAAACCCAAGTAACGCCATTCCTCTGTTGTGTGACAGGGTTAGCCTTTTGAAATTATTGCTTCCCATGAAGTCCATCCAACATTTTTGGGTGACTGATGCCCTCAGTATGCAGGATGGGTGCGGAGGAAGCCTGACAAGAATCTGACCAAACACATCGTCAGGCAAGTCATTGATTGTTGCATATGTTCTTCCACTGAAGCTGGTAGGATGATGCAAATAGCACAAGTGCATCATCCAAATTAAGTAAACATCACAATGCACAATGCACAAGCCTAAAAAAGAATTAAGTAAACACCACGATGCATCATACAATTTGATAGGAAAATCTATCATCGAAATTTCCTAAACAGCACACATCTGAAAAACTACCTAAAAAGAAGAGTTTGTCAACAAAATAACCTAAACAACACATGGAATCAACCAGAGTAGTACGAAAGCACTACAAAATGCTTGGGCATGTCGGAACTGGGCAAAGGGAATGAAGATCATTTTTTTAGGTCACCGGGGAGGACAGAAAGGCCCCCACCTGAATTTTATGGTTTTATCATAAAGAAGGGGAGAAAAAATGGATGCATCTTCAGTGACTTGGTGAACCCAAGTCTCATGGTGACTTGCCCCAGGATCCACCTTCCATCTTAGATCAAACGTATGACAGTATCTCAGATTTTGAACTAAAAAGTAACACTATTCAAAAAAATTGACAAAAAATCAGTAAATCATCAGTGCCGAGGTTTGAATCCTGTGAAAGTTTCATCCCATTCGGATCACTAGTTTGTGATTAAATAGATGTTTATGTTCTAGTTTAAACTAATATCCACTACGCCCAAAAAAAACCCTAGAGCAGAATACACAAAAGAGGTAGGAAGTCAGTGTAACACCCTCAGAATCGGACCTATGCAAGTTTTAGCGAAACCCGCCAAACCCGCATAGAAACGATTCAAAGGTGCCCACCAGGCACTTTCGTGCGGGTGGAAAACGAAGTAATAACATTACACAACAGTCCTCGATGGGACCCACAGAACAGATATATACAACAGCGACTCAAAGAGTCAAGAATACAGATATAATATACAAAGATCCAAATCACCTTGAAAACGAGGGAGCGTCCAACTACGGACAAGATGCAAATGGGGCTAAGAGCCCTGAATAATAACCAATGGCGTCCATAACCCTGCCAAGCTGCGGAAGGGTAACCCCGCTAACGACGCCGATCTCAAAACCTGCTTAAACAAAAGGGTGCCGACAAAGGGCAAAGGAAAAGAGGAGCCAAGATCGAGGCCAAGACACGGCGAGGCTAGAATTCGCGGTCCTCGCCTACATAGGTATGGTGGATCAAGCGCAGCGCAAAGATGCACTAAACAAACTATAGAGACTCGATGCAACTGGCGGCTATCAGAGAGGGGTAAGAAAGACCTATTCGGAACCAACCTGATACTACCATCAAACAAACCCATCCTGGTGTTTCCCCCTCGAGACCAAACGAGGAAGTCAACCGAGGAACTCACACCGTTAGCAGTTTTATTTATTCAGTTATCGTTGCAGTAATTACTAGTCAGGTATAGATAATCATCCTGATAAAATAAGCAGTGGGCACTTTTATTTGACCATTCCGTTATAGTTGCAACACTTACTAATCAGGTACAGATAGCATGAGATAAACCCAAAAACCAGCAGTTGTTGATATTTTTATTTAGCCATTCCGCTAGAAGTTGCAATACTTACTAGTCAGGTACAATGGTATAGCGCAAGTTTACACCCAAACAAGCAATTGTTGGCAGTTTTACTTAGCCATTCCGTTATAGTGAAGCTGATTACTAGTCATTATAGAGTCAAACTTATAGCACTACTTTAGTTATAGTTGTCTATGATCGAGATATCATGCTCCAAGTCGTCCATAATCATGACACGGCTTTCAGAAAGTTTTAACCCGCCGGGTGCACAAATAGCAACACACACTCGATATGCCTCAGAAAAACCAAATCAAAACCCAACGAGACAACACGACAAAGCAATTACAGGATTCAGAAATATTTCAGGGGCCACCTTTAAGTAGATCCCGCAACGAAGCCGGCTCGAAACGGGCTTAAGGTTGTGGAGGCGGTCAGAAACGATCGGGAACCCGAAAGTGTGGCTGGGCTTGTCGACACAAAATCGGGCCACGATCCTAACAAGACAAAGGTGCGACCTCGCAGAATTTAAATAAAGCGATAAAGCATGGCATAAGTACAGGATAGTAAATAAAACCTCAAACTAGTTTGTGGCCCCAAGAAATAAGAATGAATCAAGCTCGCTCGTGGGGGTCCATAAGCCTCCCGGATGTGGATAGCGCGAATATTCAAGGAATAGGTATCAGGTACTCGGGGTCCTACGGGACACAAGTGGGCGGTCGGAAACCAAATATTATCTATCACCCACCGATGCCTCTGCTTACCTACTTCAATTTTAGTTATTAAACAGTAATTAAAGTTAACGATAATATAGCCAAGATCATCTCCAACATCGAACAGGCGGCAATACTCCAACAACTGTGGTACTTGACGACACGCAACAGCACTTGAGCAAGCGACTACGACGCGCAGGTCCAACTATCTACCAAACAACAGGTAATAGGATGTGTCCAAGGCAATATGAGTCTGCAAGGGATATCACGGGCACGAAAACTAGAGCATCGCAACACAGATAGCAATAGATCAACAGGAGGGAATAAATACTATAAAAGTAAGATAGGTAGAAAGGAGGGAGGTGCTCGCCTGAAAACATTGCCGAGGGTTCATCCGAAGATCGGGGCGAGGCTCACATCAACTCAACGGCCTTATCCGCGAAGAAGCAAAACACTAGAATAAACACCGGATGCACTATTTAATACTACGGCAAAAGATCGGGCATGATGCATGTATGATGTATGACATGGCAAAGGTGCGATGCAATTAGGTCATATTAAGCGGAACCGGGGTCCCGACAATTAATTAGATGGTTCAAGTTATTTATCTACCCCGCAAATTAAATGTTGTAATAACAGGGCAAGATAAGTTACCGGTTCGCTACACAAATTTAAATGAGGCCAATATAAGGCTAGATTTGCCCGCATATGAGCCCCATATTTAATTATAAGGTGAATCGGCATAAGGCCCCCAAACCCCATGACTAATATGCATGCATGAACAATTAATATGCAACAATTTTATATTACATTTATAAAAATAGGGCTCGGGAGAGGAATCACACATTAGGGTTCGGCAGATCTCGGGTTCCGGGGTTCGGGGTCGGGTCTCGGGGTTCGTGGTTCACGAAACGTTCTCGGATAGCGGAGTAGATCTTGGCGTTCCGAGAGGAAGCACTTGGTCTGGCGTCGGGGCATCGGATTCGCCCCGGTTGGTGTCGATCTTGTCGGTCCCGCGCAGTTGATCTTGGTGTTCCCGGATGATCTTGCCGACTCCATGCGAAGGCCTTGGCGCTCTAGATCGGTCTTCAGGTCTCGGCCATCAGATCCTTGAAGGAGGTCATGGCGTCCGGGGTGAAGTGCTTGTCGTTCCATGGCGATCTTGGCGGCTTCGGATCCGGAAAGGAGCACTCGACGTTCCGGGGAGAAGACCTTGGCGTCACATGTCGAGGTTGTCGGGTGTTGGTGCCGACTCGGTGTGGCGTCGATGGTCTTACGTGGCCCGATGGTTCCATGTAGTAGATTATCGGGTTCGATGAAGACCTTGGCGGGTATTGGGCAAGTGTCGCCCACCCAACAACATCACCACCTCAACAGATACAGAGCTGGAGTGGTACTTCCTGTAGCAAAACGTCCACCAGGATCATGCGGAGGCGTCGGCAGACAGGGAGCACACAGTGCAGCGTGCATCTACGAGGGCGGCGAGGGCGGTGGCGTGACACGAGGTAGGTGGCTTGGTGCAGGCGGCGACGCGCGCCGACGGGGAGGAGCGCGGGCCAGCGCGGGCTTCGGCGAGGAAGACGGGGCGGCCGGGCTTGCAGATGACGAGGGGGGGTTGACGCGGGGGTGGGGAAGAGCCAGGCGGCGGCAGCCTCGACGGGGAAGGAGGGGAACGGGCCCGGTCGGGCGACGGAGGCGAGGTCGACGGGCGGTGGCGTCTGCTGTCGGCGAGGTCGGGTCGGGGCGCGCTTGCTGGACGGAGGCGCCAGCGGCTCGCACGACGGGCGACGCGGCTGTGGAGAGGTGGCGTCCGGCTCGCGGCGGCGGTTGCAAGTAGCAAGGCCGCGCCGGAGGAGACCGGAGGCGGCCGGAGCTCGGGGAGAGGGGGCGAGCAGCGGGGCGGGGTCGCGGGCAGCCTGCGGGGTCCGAGAGAGGCGCGGGTGGAGCGGGCCGACGAGGTCCTGGCCGGAGCTGGGCGGGGCCCGGGCGACGGAGCGAAAGGGCGTGAGGGGAAGGAGAGGCGGGCTCGGCGGGGTGCCGCGGTTGCCGGAGGGGAGAGAGAGGAGCGGGGTCGGGGAGAGAGGAGAAGGGTGGCGGCCGAGGGTGGGTCCAAAGCGGGGGCCCTGAGAGGTTGGGTGGGGAGTGGGGTCAGCCGGTGTGGGTCGCTGAGTGGGTGGAGGCGTGTGTGAGAGGGGTGGGGTGAGAGAGATGGCTGGGGTGACGTGGCGTGCCGTGGTTGGCTGCAGGATTGGCCAGGGTGAGGTGGCGACTCGTGATAGGAGGGGGTGAGGTGGAGGGGTTGTGGGTAGACTAGGGATTTTGGGGTGGACCGATTTTATTTCTGGGGTGGTCGTTCGGGTCAAATCGGCCCGTTCGACTGCCCCACTAAAAATAATTAAATATTTTATTTATTCAAACAGGGCTTTTGCAAACCGATAACAAACAAAATAAAATAATCCGAAGACCCGGGTTTTGCGTTTGAACAAAGACGGGGCGTTTTAGAAAACACAAAATAGGTTTTTATGCAAATAGTTTTATACAAGCAAATGCAAGATGACGACGATGGTCAAATTCAATGCGGCATGATGACGTGAGCATGCGGTCATGATGATGCAATCCACAAAAACAACGCGATTTTCTAGTAGTGGTTTTGCGGGATGCCACAATTCGACACCACTAACAATGGATCTCGCCCTCGAGATCCGCCTCATGGTACCGGAAAGGAAGGTCGGCGATCTGCGTCTTCTCGCTTCGTGTAGATCCTCGCGACACCACTAACAAGAGGTCGTTGTCCGTGATCGTCAGAGAACACTCCGGGAACAAAGGGCGAAGGTAGAGGTATCCACAAATAAAGCCACCTCTAACTTCGATAGAAAGAGGGAACCGATGCATTCTCATCCACTTCAATGTACAAAAGCGAATAGAAGGGGTAGTCGGCATGGGGGCCAATCCATCACGCACCCAAACTATTACTCTGTACAATCAGTAGAAAAGTGTGCAACCATTCTCGGAATCAGACTGAAGATCTCGACAATCGAGGTTCAGAAACAAAGGAGTGAGGCATCAGATCGGATCTGGCGAGGTGATGTCGTCGTCGAAAACACGGAAGGCACGAGAAGGAACAAAGAGAAGTCCACCACGAAAGGATTCCTCGGATAGCATGAAGACCAGATGTAGCAACACCGTTACCAAAGAGGAAGCGAAAACCACAAGGTAATGGAACCCAACCCCGAGAAATCCTGGACTCGAAGAGAGAGAAGAGAGCGGATTCAAAACACGTAGAGATAAGAGGAGAATAGCAGAGGGGTAAGGAGTAAAATCAGACCTAATCAGATCTATCCAACCTATTTTTCAAAATAGTTTTGACACTCTACTTCGGCCGTTAGCTAGGTTATCCTACAGGCTGGACTTGTGGGGTATCGCAACTGCTGAGCTCTGATACCACTCAGAACACCTCAGACGGACCTATGCAAGTTTTAGCGAAAACCCGCCAAACCCGCATAGAAACGATTCAAAGGTGCCCACCAGCACTTTCGTGCGGTGGAAAACGGCAATAACATTACACAACAGTCCTCGATAGGACCCACGTAGCAGATATATATACAATGACTCAAAGAGTCAAGAATACAGATATAATATACAAAGATCCAAATCACCTTGAAAACGAGGGAGCGTCCAACTACGGACAAGATGCAAATGGGGCTAAGAGCCCTGAATAATAACCAATGGCGTCCATAACCCTGCCCAGGCCAAGCCGGAAGGGTAACCCTGCTAACGACGTCGATCTCAAAACCTGCTTAAACAAAAGGGGTGTCGACAAAGGGCAAAGGAAAAGAGGAGCGTCGATCGAGGCCAAGACACGGCGAGGCTAGAATTGGCGGTCCTCGCCTACATAGGTATGGTGGATCAAGCGCAGGCAAGATGCACTAAACAACCTATAGAGACTCGATGCAATCGGGCGGCTATCGAGAGGGGTAAGAAAGACCTATTCGAACCAACTGATACTACCATCAAACAAACCCATCTGGTGTTTCCTCGAGACCAAACGAGGAAGTCAACCGAGGAACTCACACCGTTAGCAGTTTTATTTATTCAGTTATCGTTGCAGTAATTACTAGTCAGGTATAGATAATCATCCTGATAAAATAAGCAGTGGGCACTTTTATTTGACCATTCCGTTATAGTTGCAACACTTACTAATCAGGTACAGATAGCATGAGATAAACCCAAAACCCAGCAGTTGTTGGTATTTTTATTTAGCCATTCCGTTGTAGTTGCAATACTTACTAGTCAGGTACAATGGTCGCAAGCGACACCCAAACAAGCAATTGTTGGCAGTTTTACTTAGCCATTCCGTTATAGTGAAGCTGATTACTAGTCATTATAGAGTCAAATTTATAGCACTACTTTAGTTATAGTTGTCTATGATCGAGATACTGTGCTCCAAGTCGTCCATAACCGCGGACACGGCTTTCAGAAAGTTTTAACCCGGCCGGGGTGCACAAATAGCAACACACACTCGATATGCCTCGGAAAAACCAAATCAAAACCCAACGAGACAGTCACGACAAAGCAATTACAGGATTCAGAAATATTTCAGGGGGCCACCCCTTTAAGTAGATCCCGCAACGGCCCGGCTCAAACGGGCTTAAGGTTGTGGAGGCGGTCAGAACGATCGAACCCGAAGTGTGGCTGGGCTTGTCGACACAAATCGGGCCACGATCCTAACAAGACAAAGTGCGACTCGCAGAATTTAAATAAAGCAGTAAAGCATGGCATAAGTACAGGATAGTAAATAAAACCTCAAACTAGTTTGTGGCCCCAAGAAATAAGAATGAATCAAGCTCTGGCTCAGGGGGGTCCATAAGCCTCCCGGATGTGGATAGCGCGAATATTCAAGGAACAGGTATCAAGTACTCGGGGTCCTACGGGACACAAGTGGGCGGTCGGAAACCAAATATTATCTATCACCCACCGATGCCTCTGCTTACCTACTTCAATTTTAGTTATTAAACAGTAATTAAAGTTAACGATAAATATAGCCAAGATCATCTCCAACATCGAACAGGCGGCAATACTCCAACAACTGTGGTACTTGACGACACGCAACAGCACTTGAGCAAGCGACTACTACGACGCCAGGTCCAACTATCTACCAAACAAGGTAATAGGATGTGTCCAAGGCAATATGAGTCTGCAAGGGATATCACGGCACGAAAACTAGAGCATCGCAACACGATAGCAATAGATCAACAGGAGGAATAAATACTATAAAAGTAAGATAGGTAGAAAGGAGGAGGTGCTTTGAAAACATTGCCGAGGGTTCATCCGAAGATCGGGGCGAGGCTCACATCAACTCAACGGCCTTATCCGCGAAGAAGCAAAACACTAGAATAAACACCGGATGCACTATTTAATACTACGGCAAAAGATCGGGCATGATGCATGTATGATGTATGACATGGCAAAGGTGCGATGCAATTAGGTCATATTAAGCGGAACCGGGGTCCCGACAATTAATTAGATGGTTCAAGTTATTTATCTACCCCGCAAATTAAATGTTGTAATAACAGGGCAAGATAAGTTACCGGTTCGCTACACAAATTTAAATGAGGCCAATATAAGGCTAGATTTGCCCGCATATGAGCCCCATATTTAATTATAAGGTGAATCGGCATAAGGCCCCCAAACCACATGACTAATATGCATGCATGAACAATTAATATGCAACAATTTTATATTACATTTATAAAAATAGGGCTCGGGAGGGGAATCACACATTAGGGTTCGGCAGATCTCGGGTTCCGGGGTTCGGGGTCGGGTCTCGGGGTTCAGGGTTCGACGGAAACGTTCTCGGATAGCGGAGTAGATCTTGGCGTTCCGGGAGGAAGCACTTGGTCTGGCGTCGGGGCATCGGATTCGCCCCGGTTGGTGTCGATCTTGTCGGTCCCGCGCAGTTGATCTTGGTGTTCCCGGATGATCTTGCCGACTCCATGCGAAGGCCTTGGCGCTCTAGATCGGTCTTCAGGTCTCGGCCATCAGATCCTTGAAGGAGGTCATGGCGTCCGGGGTGAAGTGCTTGTCGTTCCATGGCGATCTTGGCGGCTTCGGATCCGGAAAGGAGCACTCGACGTTCCGGGGAGAAGACCTTGGCGTCACATGTCGAGGTTGTCGGGTGTTGGTGCCGGACTCGGGTGTGGCGTCGATGGTCTTACGTGGCCCGATGGTTCCATGTAGTAGATTATCGGGGTTCGATGAAGACCTTGGCGGGGTACCGTTGGCAAGTGTCGCCCACCCAACAACATCACCACCTCAACAGATACAGAGCTGGAGTGGTACTTCCTGTAGCAAAACGTCCACCAGGATCATGCGGAGGCGTCGGCAGACAGGGAGCACACAGTGCAGCGTGCATCTACGAGGCGGGGCAGACTTGGCCAGAGGGCGGTGGCGTGACACAGAGGTAGGTGGCTTGGTGCAGAGGCGGCCAGACGCGGCGCCGGGGACGGGGAGGGGAGCCAGGCGGGGCCAGGCGCGGGCTTCGGCGAGGAAGACGGGGCGGCCGGGCTTGCAGATGACGAGGGGGGTTGACGCGGGGTTGGGGAAGAGCCCGGCGGCGGCGGCCTCGACGGGGAAGGAGGGGAACGGGCCCCGGGTCGGCGACGAGGAGGCGCAGGGTCGACGGGGCGGTGGCGTGCTGCTGTCGGCGAGGTCGGGTCGGGGGCGCGGCTTGCTGGACGGAGGCGCCAGGCGGCTCTGCACGACGGGGCGACGCGGCTCAGGGAGAGGTGGCGGTCCGTCTGCAAGGGCGGTTGCTGGCGAGCAAGGCCGCCGGAGGAGACCGGAGGCGGCCGGAGCTCGGGGAGAGGGGGCGAGCAGCGGGGCGGGGTCGCGGGCAGCCTGCGGGGTTCGAGAGAGAGGCGCGGGTGGAGCGGGCCGACGAGGTCCTGGCCGGAGCAGGGCGGGGCCCGGGCGACGGGAGCCGAGCGGGGCGGCCAGAGGGGGAAGGAGAGGCGGGCTCGGCGGGGTGCCGCGGTTGCCGGAGGGGAGAGAGAGGAGCGGGGTCGGGGGAGAGAGGAGAAGGGGTGCGTGCGGCCGAGGGTGGGTCCAGGCGGCGTGGGGCCCGGCTGAGTGGGTGGGCGTGTGTGAGAGGGGTGGGGTGAGAGAGATGGCTGGGGTGACGTGGCGTGCCGTGGTTGGCTGCAGGATTGGCCAGGGTGAGGTGGCGACTCGTGATAGGAGGGGGTGAGGTGGAGGGGTTGTGGGTAGACTAGGGATTTTGGGGTGGACCGATTTTATTTCTGGGGTGGTCGTTCGGGTCAAATCGGCCCGTTCGACTGCCCCACTAAAAATAATTAAATATTTTATTTATTCAAACAGGGCTTTTGCAAACCGATAACAAACAAAATAAAATAATCCGAAGACCCGGGTTTTGCGTTTGAACAAAGACGGGGCGTTTTAGAAAACACAAAATAGGTTTTTATGCAAATAGTTTTATACAAGCAAATGCAAGATGACGACGATGGTCAAATGCAATGCGACATGATGACGTGAGCATGCGGTCATGATGATGTAATCCACAAAAACAACGCGATTTTCTAGTAGTGGTTTTGCGGGATGCCACAGTCAGGGAGACAAAATTCAATGTAGAAATTACAATAGGGTCGACGAGATTTGAGCAGATGGAGCAGGTGTCGTCGATGAATGATGAGCCACAACCATTGACACTGAAGAAGCACCACGAGCTGGCGCATTCCTAGCATCCCACGTAGTCGTCACTTTGGCAGGGCAGCCAACATAGCCGAATTTGTTCTAGTAGCAGCCGACGAGGATTCGACTGCGCCTCCACCGCTTTCCAAGCATCACTCAACACTGCCCAAGACTCTGATGCGGTACAAGCATCAGCCTCTTCATCCGCTTCACATGTATCCGCTGGTGCTGCTTCAGCATCCACCTCTACTTTACAAGCATCCGTCGACGCAGCAAATGCATCCGCTAGTGTCGATTCCATTTCCTATAAATGCCACCAGCTTATTTAGCTTGCAATGCCCAAAAATAAATGCATTTTATCCTTCAGAAAGCCCGTAATGGCTAGAAGTTGGGGACGTACATACCAACAGATGGCGGTGTGGTGGTGTTCAATGGTGGAGCGGCAGGACGGTCCGGTCGAGGGAGGGCGGCCAGGCGGAGAAGATGACGATGGGGTCGAGGGCCACACGACTGAGCTTCCTCGAACTCAAAACTAACTTTCACGCAACTATTTTTTTTGTGAACCCCGCTTTTTTAGGGGAAACCCCCGCTGTATTAATAGTAGCAACCACACGACTGATCCAAGTTTGTGCAATTGCGTTGCTCAGTTTCCCGCCTATAGACATCAAGTTTGTGCACTTATTCATGTGATACTATGAATTGTTAGGTAAAATATTCCAGGTGGTAGAAGCCTGCCCTTTCTATGACATCAAGATCTAGAGTTCAAACATCGACATGAAATTCCACAATCTACAACTACAAGTTTTGGTTTACTACCAGAAACATGCTAACAAATCACTCGCAACTGGCATTAACATCATCATTAACAGATCTCAGAAGGAAAAAAATTTAAAGATAAAAAACCACCACAAGTTCAAATAAGATGACTGTTGTTGCCAAATATAGTCACATAAAGCTAGGTCCAATATATATGTCATAATAGTACAACAAATATATAGATTCATGGACACCACACACCAGTAGAGCAAAAAAATGGTTATAGTACCTGACTTAACAAACAGTCATCCTCACAAGAGACCCAAACCCTTCAAAAATGAAAGTAGAACGGTCAATATGGTTTACATATTTCCTCATCATTTGCAGGATCGAGACTGTATGTGTGTGTGGAGAATCTCGAATTTCTATCAGAGTCTCATCTGCTTTTAGAGCCGAATTAAAAAGATTGTCAGCTCACATTCCCACCTATTCCAAGATCCGGCCATGCACCTGGCCAATCAGCTCGTCGCCATCCACATCAGGCAACTCGGGAACTAAGTTGTCAGCCACGAACTTTTGAAAATCAACAACATCATGAACAACTGAAATTGATGTATTCCATCTTGTAGTCAAATAAACTATCCGCTTAGTGGATGTGGGCACATCTTCCTTCAGGCGCCTAATCTGTTCGTCCTGGTGTTTTACTTTCTCTTGACGGCACGAAATCATATGTCTATGAGCTTTGTATTTCTCTCGGAGATGGGCAACTGTCAAATCCTTGTAGTGACCAGCACCATTATGCCATGAGCAATATGAGTAAGGTGGAAACTGCAGATAACAAATCCAAAATTAAACCAGATTCTCATTTCAAAAATAAATAAACCAAATTCTTGTTTCACAAAAAAAAACCAAATTCAGCTGCACACATCGTGCAAGCTCCATAGTGGTACCGCAAATGGCAAAGAACCATAGAGGCATATTGCCCAAACATAGGAAACATAACCGACATGAAAAGGGCCATACTTCAGGGTTTGGCTTCTTAGCTGGCACATGAGCAGTCTTGGCGTTAGTAAGTGGCAACATATCAGAATGACTTCGTTTCTACAAATCATGATGCAACAAAAATGATCAGTATATTTGAGGGGACATTTTAAGTAATAAAGTGCTCTTTATCGAAAAAATGTTTTCAGGGATAAAGCATAGGTTACTGAAATTCCAGCAAAGCAGCTGGATACATAAAAACACTTGTCACTCGATAATGCCTCCTCCACGGGTGGGACATACGCATGATGCTAAATGAAATGCAGCAAAACCAGTAAATTTTAGGAATGAACACATCAACTTTGCAATGCAAAGAAGGATACGTGCATTAATCTAATGCCAAGGATTGGGCGTGTTCCCCTTTAACAAAAAATATAATTTAAAGAACTCAGTAATGCAGGACACCAGCAAACAACAATCTGTTTATGAACGATATGCAGCAAATTACATCTGTATTGTTCAGTAGAGGACCGTTCTGTGAAATAAAGCCAGGGGCAAGCTTCCCATTCTCATAAGATTTTTTTGTAGCATATACTTACCTATTTTTGACCTTATAACTAATTCAATGGCTACATCCGTGGTGATCCAAGCTTCCTAATGTGGCATATAGATCTACTATTTCAAATAGAAATCACCTAAACAACTATCCGGATGGTTGTGGACTCACCGGAGATTGCACTGATGCGATGGGAAGGTGGACGCTGCTGGGTAAAGAAGGTGCGCGACGGGGGAGGTGCACAAATGTGCAAAAAAATATGGCGATACTCGTATATAGATCGAGATAGCAGTAACACATAAACCAGATCAATTAGTAGTAACCACAAACTCCAGATAGACTGTAAGCAGACTGTCAACTATTCCCATATTAATTAACCTAGTGTAATTTAACGTGGTAGTACTATGTGATGGTGAGTACTAGTAAACAAAAGGGATTACTTAATTATTAGTGGAATCTACAGCTAGCCACCAAAAGCATCATGAGCATGCTAAATATCTAGATTGCAGACCATACTTAGTTAAAAACCTAATGTCCAACTCTAATTACCCAAATCTAAGAGCATCTACCCTATTTACGACTAAGTGTAGTGAGTTGGAGACATCCGCTAACTCTATAGCCATCTCCTCGGCATGCATCTGATGGCACTCCTGCTCCTCCTCTTCGAGGTCATCGTGGATATCGAGTTGTAACCATAGTGACATCATCGCGCGCTGCAGCGAAAGTGAGTGCGGTAGATCTACCCAGTAGACGAACGTGCAACGCTCACATTCGTAGTTGCAACCCAAGAACCTGCGGCCAAAGTTCGTTCCCTCGAATGCGACACAACGACGGGATGCCAGGGCGCAGTCGCACCAGAGCTGGAGATCCGCATTGGTAACAATGTCGTACCACTCCGCGTCTACCATCCGTGCTGATTGAGACAGGCAGAATAGACAAAAAACCCAAAAGGAGAGAACCCATAAGCTGAATTCGAGAAAATAAACTGAGATCATGAACTCTGGCGTACTTACCCTAACACGGTCGCCTTGCGCATCAAGATCCCCCCTCGTTCGCCGGACCGACATGACTGAATCTGCCGACATTGCTCGAAGAAAGAGCATGCCTTCAAAGCCTAGCGCAGAGGCTTTATGGAGAAGGAAGAGGTAGGGGAGCCGGTCCTCACATTCGCTGGTTACTACTCCGTGTTGGATTTAACTCGACCACTGATAACTGGGGCCCGTGCTAGAGAGCCTGTGGGCCCCCAAACATCACTCACCTAGTTTGACTTGCATTACATGGAGTACTTTTGGAAAACAGATCAGAACTCAATAAATAAATAAATACACCAAAGGCCCCCTCTCTTTTTCCGAAAACCCATTACAAACCGGAGACGCTCACAAATGCATACACACACTCACCCCTATGAATGCAGGTATGCACACCCTACACCTATGAGCACTTCAGAAAGACTGGATCTTGAGACTGATCCTGCGGGGCTTGAGCTTAACGAAGTCACCATAGGCACCTCGCTATATATTGACGGGAACGTTGCCTCTCACTACCCTCATAACCATCCTTCGAAGTCGAGCGCCGAGGCTTTGTGGCGAAGGAAGTACTAGGGGGTCGGAGCTCACATTCGCTGGTTGCTACGGGATGTAATTGAACTACTAATAATGTGGCCCCCTGGGAGTGATCCCATAGACCCTAGACACCAGTGACCATTACAATTACTTTGGGAAAACTGAGCAAAACTTAATATAAACGGAAGGCCCATCTCTCTCATTTTTTGCAAAAATCCACTACAAAACGCACACGTTCACAAATGCATACACACACTCACCCCTATGAATGCATGAACGCACATCCTACCCCTAGGAGCACCTCCGAAAGATTGTGTCTTCAGACTGTCCGGTGGGGGTCTTGAGCTTGACAAAGTCACCATAGGCACCTCTCTATTAATGGGAACATCGCCTCCTACTTCCCTCGTAAACATCCCTCAAAGTCGAGCGTCGAGGCTTCATCGTGAAGGAAGAGCTAAAGGAGTCAGAGCTAACATTCGTTGGCTGCTATAGGATATAACTAGACCACTAATAACAATGGGCCCCACGATAGTGAGCCCATTGTCCCCAGACGTCAGAGAAAGCACGGTGTCAAGTCTTAAACATATATCTTAACGGTGGAGTGGGTAGTGCTAACAAAAATATTCCTC
The DNA here is from genome assembly GCA_023614405.1 of Avena insularis. Taxonomy (NCBI): domain Eukaryota; kingdom Viridiplantae; phylum Streptophyta; class Magnoliopsida; order Poales; family Poaceae; genus Avena; species Avena insularis. The sequence goes on from CM042684.1 coordinate 316,360,877, forward strand.
AAGGTGATTCTAATGAGAGACTTATGTCTAAGAGAATCAATTGGGAGGGCCCACTAGTCAGTGGATAACAATCTATTTTTTCTTTTAAGAATGGTTGTGTGGACCCACTTCAGTTCTAAATGCTGGACCAAAATTAGTTTTCATAGCTACTTCTAGACACTTCACACGCCCATACTATACATAGCTTAGAAATTTACTAGCCTCGTGTCTAAGAAAATTGTAGGTTGCTTTGAAAGTTTTTCGAAAAAGCTTTTGGAGGTACCCATCGGGGGTCAATTAATATATCACAAAACACCAAGAGTTTTGACAATAGGTTTAACTTCTTGCTAAGATAGATTTTGCATCTTGACAATTCAACGAAATTAGGTCAAACTTGAGCTACAAGTAAGCGCGATATAGATTGCTCTTGAATTAAATGTCTTTTCAGAGGTCTATAGGTGCATATTGTTGTAGTAAATAATTCCATCAGTATGAGTTTCCTACTATCTCAGGAAAGAACATTCTCAATTTTCCGAGTGTGATGACGAGATTGTTCTTTCCCGTAAAGCAAGTCCGAAGAATATGGATCTAAATGACACACGAGGCAAGTTTTCAGACATATATTATGGACCAACATGTTTTACTTACGATTTCCCATGTTTTATGAGTTCTCAAACTTCCTAGCTAGCTTTGCCCACTTGATTGATTTTATGCTGATTTATCGAAATTATTAGGTAAAAATTGAACTACCACAAGTAAATTTTAAGTTGCTTTGAAAGTTGGACGAAATATCTCTCTTGGAGGTACCATATATCGGGGGAGGGGGTCAATTAATATATGGGAAACCACCAAGAGTTTTGGTGATATATAGGTACAACCGGTTCAACTTCTTGCTAAGATTTTGCATCAATTTAATGAAATTAAGTTAGACTTGAGCTACAAGTAAGCGTGATAGACTGCTCTTGAATTAAATGTCTTTTCAGAGGTAGATGGGTGCATATTCTTATAGAAAACAATGTCGTCAGTGTGAGTTTCCAACTACCAGGAAAGAATATTCTCAATTTTCCGAGTGATGTCATGATCATTCTCTCCCGTAAAGGAATTTCGAAGAATATTGATCTAAATAAATGCCACATGCCAAAGTTTTCACATGCACACACACACACAAGCACGTGCCACACTCGTATATACTGTATGAAATGTGATTTAACGAACATTAACTTGTTATTAACCAATAGTATTGTTAGAGAAAAAGGCATACATTAAGTATATTAAAAATAACTATCTACACATATTAAGAATACAACCTACTGTCCTATCAATTTTTTTGCCGGGGGGAGGGGGTAAGGGGGACATGGTGGTTCTAGAACATGGTGGAGTTTGCTCTAGGTACTGTTCAACACAAATCCAACTGCTCTGAACCATTGGATCTAACAGCCCAACGGTCACCATTGGTGCTATGGATCCAATTCAAAACTGCCTAACTAACTCCGCCCAGTTGAATGACTTTATGTCGATTTATCGAAAATAGGTCAAATTTGAACTAGTATAGGTAAATTTTAGGTTACTGTGAAAGTTATACAAAAAAGCTTTTGGAGGTACCCATCGAGGGGTCACAATTAATATATGAGAAACCATCCCACAAGAGTTTTGACGACAAGTTGGATCAAGACTCGCAAATCCAAAAAATTTGCTAACTATTGGATCTTCTTTTCCATTCTTAGCATCTAGGAAGATTCTACTTATAGTCTTGATGAGAACGATGAACGCTAGTATGCGCAAACCTCAAAACACAGACTTCATTGCTCAGTTTTAGGCTCCTTGTGCTAAACGCATGGACTTGGATGCAATTTTCATTTTTTATGAGGTCCTTGATATGTAACTTGTACTTCCACCGACCGTGTTCACTCTCAAGCACATCGCGCCCACGAGACCAACCATTAGATCAGCCACTTTTAGTACTTCTTATCTTATCTTTATATTGTCTTATCTCTTACAATACTGTACCATACCACACACTACATATAGTGTACGGATTAACTTAGAACATTGACTGTTGGATCAAGACTGGCAAATCCAAACATTGCTAACCGTTGGATCTTCTTTTCCATTCTTAGCATCTAGAAAGATTCTACTAATAGTCTTTAGCACGATGACCGCTAGTATGCATAAACCTCTAGCTCAAAACACATACTTCATTGCTCCGTTTCAGGGTCGTCCTTGTGCTAAATGCATGGACTTAGATGCAATTTTTTTTATGAGGTCCTTGATGTAAATTGTAATTCTACCCACTGTGTTAACTCTCAAAGCACCTCGCTCGTACGAGACCTACCATTAGATCAGCCATTATTCGCAGTATTTCTTTTCTTATCTTCATCTTGTCTTATCTCTTACGTATAATAATACCATACAACTTCATATAGTGTACAGATTAACTTTGAAACATTGACCATTGGATCAAGACTAGCAAATCCAAACATTGCTAACCATTGGATCTTATTTTCAATTCTTAGCATCTAGAAAGATTCTACTGATAGTCTTTAGCACGATTGACATAGGTATGATTACTCGGATGACTATGATTCACTACCCTATATTGGGTAAAAGGCTTACGGCCCATGAATGTTTCAGATGACAGCCCAAGGAAGCAACCAACAAAGACTTTGACTGTATTAGGAAAGAGATTATGAACCGACATTATGTTGGTATTGTAATTATATATAGGACGGGAGAAGCCCAAGCGAGGGTACGGAAATCTAGAGGACAACTTGTAATAGTGCGATTTCCCCAATATTCAGGCAACTTTGACTGCTTTGTTTTCCTGACATCCGACAAAATCCCTAGTGTTCTATTTTCCGTGAAACCCCAAGTTCATCACCATGGGCATTGCCGAGGTTACCCCTCATCAATTGGCGCAATGTGTGGGAAATATGGATGCTGGAACCATGGATTCGGCGGAATACTCTCCACCAAGCATCAACTCGACAAAAGCGGTTCCACAACCGCCCACCCCTATATTGGTACCCACCAATTTCAACGGTGGATCCGATCTGATCATTGGAAGTTTTCACTTTCAAGTAGACAACCACAAGAATCGCACCCTACGGCCCTGATCACATCAGAACCGTCGGTGCAAAAACCTGCGCCTACACTGGTACCAGCATCTTCCGTTAGATCCTCCATAGATATCGCAACACAGGTCGAAGAAGGCGAGAAAATCAAGATAGATCTGGGGGAACTTGATAACACTCGTGGTAATCTCACCCTCGGGACAGGTTATCGGTCAACCCCACCACGGGAAGCAAACCCGACAAACTCAGAACCCGAAGAAAGCAGCGAAAACATCGACTTCGAAGAAAGGATGGCGAAGATCTATCCAGAAATACAATCTCGGAATATTATCAGCGCATACTTTGAAGCAGAAGATGACACCATCGTACCACGCATAACACACCACCAAGTGTACATGATCAACGGGGATACCTCGACACCACGCGACGAAAACGGTAATCCTATCCTCAACCCCGATGATATTTTATCAGATGACAATGCAGGAAACCATGACAGTGAAGGAGACCACGGAAACGGAGGAGAAACAACAGATAATCTCATAGTCCGGGGAAGAGGCAGAGAACCGCACGGAGGAGAGATACAAGGACTTCGGCTACCAGCATCGGCATGGCAAAAAGCAAGGGAGGCAATTTCAGGAGAAGTTCCAATGACAGCGGATGCTTCACATGAGGATCTACTAGCATACCAGTACCTACTTCACCACAAGAAGAGAGACCTACTTAGGATGTAGAGGCAACTCGACGAAATAAAAAGGTTAGCCGATGAATCCAGCTTACGTCGGGCACAGTTAAGCTCTACTCAGGGATCAGGGAGCATAACAGGAGGAGCACCACCAAGAAGGGCAACATCTCGACTGCAGCATATCACTGAAGCAGAAAGAAGTGGACTCATCCGAGATCTCAACCTATCATTCATGTCAATTTACCAAGCAAGAAACATCAAGGCGAAAATAGCTCAGGAAGCCATTGTGGCCAAGCAAACATATCTAATCACCACTCAGCCCGCACCCGACGATCCCTGTGCAGCCCTCCACCGCTCCGCCCTAATGAACCTTGCCATGGTGGGGGCCTCTCTCGCGGATGCAGAGCAAGGAATCACGCGACAACCCGATAGATCTCCATGTTGTCACAACATTCCTCGGCAAGTGGGACACACTCGACGATCTTGATCGCCACACCAGGCACATAACGTAGCACCCGAGCCGCGAAGCAGCACACGAAACGACCACACGCAACATGGGAACGATGGATCAAGGGATGAGAACCGCATCCAACGATATCACGATGGATACAACGAAGATGATTACGAGCTATGCGGAGCCAGTTGTTTTACACAACGGATTCGCAAAACCTCAGTACCCAAGGACTTCAAACTTCCGCATGACCGACACAAGTACGATGGACTAGAGGAACCCGAAGCATGGTTAGCGGATTATTTAGCCACTGTCAAATTACAAGGCGGTTCCACAACTACCGCAATGAAAACCCTACAACTACATCTCACCGGTGCTGCAAGATCATGGCTCAGGCAGTTACCCAAAGATTCTATAGGTAGCTGGAATGACCTGGAAGATAAATTCATCTGGCACTTCCAATCCACATTTAAACGACCAGCATCCTTGGAGCAGTTGCGAGCGTGCAAACAAAAATCTGGCGAATCAATAAGAGCATTCATCCAATGATGGAATATCATCAAAAACTCAGCTGAGTCCATATCCGACGAAAGGGCCATCCACACCTTCAATGATGGCCTCCGTCACCGAGAATTCATAGAAGAACTGGGACAGGTGAAACACAAAAGATTCTCACAGCTAATGGAAATAGAAAATCGTTGGGCTGATGGAGAAGACGCGTTGCATAATAAGCGCACGCGATCAGCCAAAGAAGACAGGGATAAGCGAGGCAATGATAGAAGAAGAAGGAACAACGAGGGAAACATGGGACCAAATTATGTCGTAGCAGGTTTTCGGGTGAAAGTAACAATAGAAGCAACGACCACAATGGCGGATACCGCCAGAACAGGGACGACGTCGGAGGAAGCCAGTCAGCACAGCGGTATCAGCCAAGAGCACGAGACCCACCCATGTCAGCAATGCAAATGCTAGAAGGACCCTATAATATGCATTTTTACATTGACTCAGCAGGTAGACGACACCTCATGAAAGAGTGCCGAACATTCCTGAAGATGCAGGAGCTTTGTAATGCAAAGGAAATGAAGCGGCGAACCGAGGATATGCATCTACGCCTGGCAAATTAGCCATTAGCGCACCACCACCACCATCAGCGGCACCACCACAAAACACAAATGATCAAAACAATGAGTACCCTAGGTCAAAAGGAGCAATGTCCATGATTGAGAAAGGGTGTCCATCCAACAGAATTCAGAAGCTCATCACAAGACAAATAAATATGGCGGAAACAACAACATCAACCACACCCGAATATCTTCATTGGTCTGAGCAAGAAATCATGTTCAACAGAGCTGATCACCCGCTTCGGGTCCCATGACTAGGCCACTCAGCCTTGATAGTAGAAGCACAAATTGGCCGTTTCCATATGAGCAAGGTATTCATGGCTGAAGGAAGCAGCATAAATATGATCTACGCAAAAACACTAAGAACAATGGGCTACCCACTTGACAATCTCATGCCGACAGAAACATCTTTCCATGGAATAGTACCAGGTAAATCTGAAATTCCTTTAGGCAAAGTATTTTGATGACATTGTTTTTGGTTCCAAAGTAAATTTCAGGCGAGAAAAACTCGAATTTGAAGTCATGGACTGGCCATCACAATATCGTGCGATCCTGGGACGGCCAGCCTTCGCACAGTTTATGGAAATACCGCATTATGTGTACCTAGTAATGAAAATGCCAGCACCAAAGGGTATCATCACATTAAGAGGAAGCTTCACACGTGCCGACAGTTGTGATCGAGAGTTCAACAAAATTTCTAAATATTTCGGGATGGCAACGGAGTTTGAACAACTCAAAACTTTAGCAGACACACAACCATTGGAAGTAGCGTGTGTCAATCCTGATCAAGCTTTTGACACGGCAAAGGACACAAAAGAAGTACAGGTCCACCCCGTCGACCCGACAAAAACAACATTTGTAGCTTCCAACCTTGACCGCGCCTAGGAAAGCGCGTTCATCGAGTTCCTCCGTGAGCACTAGGAGATCTTCACATGGCTACCTTCTGACATGCCGGGGATTCCCAGGGAACTCGCTAAGCACGCATTAAATTTGGATCTAAAGGCGAAGCCAGTAAAGCAACTGCTTCATCACTTCGTAGAAACAAAATGTAAAGCCATTGGAAAAGAGCTCCATTGCCTTACTGATGCCAATTTTATCAAGAAACTAACAAAAGCAGAGTGGGTCGCAAACCCAGTATGTGTTCCAAAGAAAAATACTACAGAACTTCAGATGTGCATCAACTTTACTGCACTGAACAAATATTATCCAAAAGTTCACTTCCCATTGTTGCGAATCGACCAAATAATCGATGCAACTACGGGATGCGAACGTCTTTCTTTCCTGGATGCTTACTCAGGATACCACCAGATCAGGATGAAGGAAGAAGATCAGGAGAAAATGACATTTATCACGCCGTATGGTGTATTCTGCTACACAACAATGTCTTTTGGCCTCAAGAACAATGGAGCAACATATCAACGGATGATGCAGAAGTGTTTGGGAAACCAAATAGGAACAAATGTACGGTTATATATTGATGACATTATAGTTACAACAAGACAAGGATCTGCGCTCATCAAGGACCATGAAGAAACATTCAAAAATCTCGACAAGTTCAACATCAAACTGAACCTGAAGAAATGTTCCTTCGAAGTCCTGGCAGGGCAACTCCTCGGATATCTGGTATCAGCCAGAGGAATTGAGGCTAATCCCAAGAAAATACAAGCAATCTTAACAATGAAGAAGCCAACAAATTTGCACGGTGTACAGTAGCTAGCAGGGCGAGTAGCGGCACTCAGTCGTTTCATTGCAAGGTTAGGAGAAAAAGCACTGCCATTTTACGCCCTCATGAGGAAATCGGAAAAGTTCGAATGGACAGAAGAAGCTCAGCGTGCTTTTGAAGATCTTAAAAGGACACTTTCGACATGTCCTGTCATCGCGTATCCAAAAGAGATAGAGCATTTACTACTTTATATCGCTGCCACAAATCAGGTGGTTAGCACGGTTTTGGTTGTGGAGCGACCCAAAGAAGGGAAGACCCACGCTATTTAGAGGCCACTCTACTTCCTGAGCGAGGTTTTATCACCATCCAAACAAAGGTACCCACATTACCAAAAACTAGCATATGGGGTATTTATGATAGCACGAAAACTACGCCATTATTTTTCAGAGCATCTGATCATATTGGTCAATGAAGCACCTTTGTCAAGCATCCTGAACAATTCCAGAAGCAATGGGGCATGTCTCTCTATGGGGCATCGAATTATCCCCTTGGGATATCACGTATGAGAAGCACAAAGCAATCAATTCACAAGTTCTGTCGGATGTCATCACAGAATGGACAGAGTTGCAATGTGCGGGTCCGCTAGACCTCTCTAGTGCCCGGACAATGTACTTTGATGGATCAAAAAGAACGGAAGGAGAAGGAGCAGGAGTCATACTAATATCTCCTCAAGGTGACAAAATGCGCTATATACTTCGGATGAGCTTTGCAAATGCATCCAATAACGAAGCAGAATACGAGGCCTTGTTGCATGGCATGCGAATGGCCAAAGCTTGCAGTGCAACTTGCCTCAAAATCTTTGGAGATTCCAATCATGTGGCACAACAAGCAATGAACAAGTGCGACGCTGTCAGCAAAAATATGATTGCTTATCGCGATCTATATGGCATTATGGAAGCTCAATTTGATGGGTGCGAGGTATCACATATAGGGAGAGCAAGCAATGAAGAAGCCGACAACCTAGCAAACATCAGATCCTTGTGCTTTCCAATACCACCTAGAGTTTTTTGGGAAGAAATAATAGAGCAATCGACCAAAGAAAAAAGAGTCTCCGAGGTTGTAGCACCAAAAACAGGGAAAAAGAAACATCCTGAAAAAGACTCGGGGGCTCCACCAGAAACCAAGAGTATAGAAGAGGCCATCGAAGAAGAAGAATAGGAAATTGGAGAGGTCATGTTAATTGAGCCTACCTGGATGCAGCCGTATACTGCATATATGATTAAGGGAGAACTACCCAAAAATGTGATAGAAGCCCGGCGAATTACCCGAAGATCGAAGGCCTTCAGAATAATCAAAGGAGAGGTGTATAAGAGAAGTATTTCGGGCGTGCTGCAGCGTTGCATAACACCCGAAGAAGGAAAAATCATACTCAAAGATATACACAAAGGAGTTTGTGGTCACCAAGCTAGTAGCCGAGCAATTGTTGCAAAAGCATTCAGGGCAGGATTTTACTGGCTAACCGCAGTTCAAGATGCAAAAGACATTGTCAGAACATGTGAAGCATGTCCACGATTTGCAACAAATCCTGGAGCACCCGCCGCTGAGTTGAATCCCATACCTTTGGCTTGGCCTTTTGTTCATTGGGGACTTGATATGGTGGGAAAACTTCACAGCTCGTCACCAGGAGGACACGTCTTTCTGCTAGTAGAAGTCGACAAATTTACTAAATGGATTCAAGCAATGCCTATCACCACCCAAGATAGAACTTTGGCTGTGAACTTCATTAAATCCATAGTATTTCGGTTTGGCGTACTGAATAGTATCATCACAGACAATGGGACCAACTTCACTTCCAACTAATTCAAGGAGTATTGCCAGGATATGGGTATCAAAGTAAGCTACGCTTCGGTAGCTCACCCGCAAACAAATGGACAGGTAGAAAAAGGCAATGGACTAGTTACTGCTGGACTCAAGAAAAGACTACTAGCACCGCTTGACAGAGCAAAAGGAGCTTGGGTTGATGAATTTCCATCTAGGTTATGGAGTTTACGCACAACTCCAAATAATTCAACACAAGAGACACCTTTCTTTTTGGTCCATGGTGCAGAAGCCATGCTTCCTATTGAGGTGTCACACGAATCCCCAAGAGTAGCTGCATATGATGAAGAGGAATCAAGAGAAGCACTTGAAGATGATGTGGATGAACTTGATGAAGATCGAGATGAAGCCCTACAAAGAGCAACTATATACCAGCAAAACTTGCACAATTATCACAGCAGAAGATTGCGGCCTAGGTCCTTCGTGGTAGGGGACCTAGTTCTTCGCCTCAAACAAGATGGCCACAAGAAGTTAGAATAACCATGGGAAGGACCATACATCTTCACAGAATTTATTCCCGGAGGAGCATATTGACTACAAGACAAGAAGACATGAGTAAACTACTCAAATCCATGCAATGTAGCACATCTATGATGCTTTTACACATAAGATTACTTACAATATGATAAGACTTATAGTTCGGCTTCTTAAGACAGAATATCCGGAGCAATGGCTAGATGCCATCAGCCCAAAAGAATAATGTATCATTGATTTTTTGTCTTATGTATAAAGAGATAAGTTTTGCGTGCCTTAAGCTCTTTATTATTGTTCAAAATATCTATGTTTTCTATCAAGCTAACAACAACTCTGAGCTTATGTCCAGATACAGGCATCCGAACATAGCATCGGGGACTACTCCCATCGGGAGCGCTGGCGCACACCCGGTAAAAATCCAATTGAGTATAAAACAAAAAATTCATGATTGATAATACCTTTGAGTTTTACATCAATGTATCCTCAAAAAAGGTGTCTTCAAAAGAAAAGATCACTCCCATCGGGAGCCAGTATAAAGCCTAAAACTATTTGATAAACCAACCCAATAGGGCAACCACCAAAAAAGCTAAAAATCTTGGATCGCGCTCAAACGCGACAAAAATCCGAATGCCATGTTAAGAAACATGAAGGTAAGACCCCAGGATTCGTCCTATCTGGCCTAGTAATCGCACAAGAATGCGCTCTAACAGTAAAATATCCGTATCAACGATACGATGAAAAATCCCGACGGACGCGTTGGGTACCTAATAAAATAAGAAGCTGGAATTCAGTATTCGATAAGACCTCAACAGCCCGAACTGAATTACGCCAGTAACAAATTCCGGATTCGAGCTTGGGGACTTGAATTTGATGTAGGACAACCTTGTTTTTGCCCAGGAGAATTAACTAATTCCCGATCCGTCAGAAGCATCAGACTCGTTGTACCAAATCCCTACAAAACACAAAAAGTGATAAAAATAAAGGAAAATAAACTTTGAGACTTAACCCAAAACTATGGTTCAAGTAGAGTCTTGGGGGCTACTGACATAGGTATGATTACTCGGATGACTATGATTCGCGACCCTATATTGGGTAAAAGGCTTACGGCCCATGAAGGTTTCAGATGACAGCCCAAGGAAGCAACCGACAAAGACTTTGATTGTATTAGGAAAGTGATTATGAACCGACATTATGTTGGTATTGTAATTACGCGTGTATGAAACCTATCCGCATAGGGCTTTGAGACCCAGCCTATTATATATAGGACGGGAGAAGCCCAAACGAGGGTACAAAAATCTAGAGGACAACTTGTAATAGTGCAATTTCCCCAATATTCAGGCGACTTTGACTGCATTGTTTTCCTGACATCCGACGAAATCCACAACATTATCTTTTCCACAAAAACCCAAGTTCATTTCACGGTCATCACCGAGGTTACCCCTCGTCAATGATGAACACTAGTATGCGCAAACCTCAAAACACACAGTACTTCATTACTCGGTTTCCGGGGCCTTATGCTAAATGCAAAGACTTGGATGCAATTTTCATTTTTTATGAGGTCCTTGATGTAACTTGTACTTCCACCGACCGCTCGAGCACCTCCCTCTGACGAGACCTACCATTAGATCAGCCATTCGCAATACTTCTTATATTATCTTTATCTTGTCTCTTATCTCTTACAATACCATATATACCACCACTACATAGTGTAGGGATTAACTTATTTTGAACATTGACCGTTGGATCTCAAGATTGGCAAATCCAAACATTGCTAACCGTTGGATCTTCTTTTCCATTCTTAGCATCTATAAAGATTCTATTGATAGTCTTTAGCATGATGAACACTAGTATGTACAAACCTCAAAACACACAGTACTTCATTACTCGGTTTCAGGGTCCTTGTTAATCCTCAAGCACCTCGCTCTTACAAGAACTATCATTAGATCGGCCATTCGCAGTACTTCTTATCTTATCTTTTATCTTGTCTCTTATATCTTACAATACCATACCACTACATAGTGTAGGGATTAACTTTGAACATATTAACCATTGGATCAAGACTAACAAATCCATACATTGCTAACCGTTGGATCTTTTTTCCATTCTTAACATCTAGAAAGATCCTATTGATAGTCTTTAGCACGATGAACGCTAGTATGCGCAAACCTAAAAACACACAGTACGTCATTGCTCAATGTTAGGGTCCTTGTGCTAAAATGCATGGACTTGGATGCATTTTTCATTTTTTAAAGAGGTTCTTGATGTAACTTGTACTTCCACTGACCGTGTTAACTCTCAATCACCTTGCTCCTACGAGACCTACCATTAGATCGGCCATTCGCAGTACTTATTATCTTACCTTTATTTTGTCTCTTATATCTTACAATACCATGCATACAACCACTATGTAGTGTAGGGATTAACTTATTTGAACATTGACTGTTGGATCAAGACTGGCAAATCCAAACATTGCTAACCGTTGGATCTCCTTTTCCATTTTTAGCATATAGAAAGATTCTAGTGATAGTCTTTAGCACGATGAACACTAGTATGCGCAAACCTCAAAACACATAGTACTTCATTACTCGGTTTAAGGGTCCTTGTGCTAAATGCACAGACTTGGATGGAATTTTCATTTTTTTATGAGGTCCTTGATGTAACTTGTACTTCCACTGACCGCTCGAGCACCTCGCTCTTACGAGACCAACCATTAGATCGGCCATTCATAGTACTTCTTATCTTATCTTTATCATGTCACTTATCTCTTACAATACCATATATACCACCACCACATAGTGTAGGGACTAACTTATTTTGGACATTGACCGTTGGATCAAGACTGGCAAATCCAAACATTGCTAACCGTTGGATCTTCTTTTCCATTCTTAGCATCTATAAAGATTTTATTGATAGTCTTTAGCATGATGAACACTAGTATTCGCAAACCTCAAAACACACAGTACTTCATTACTCGGTTTCAGGGTCCTTGTGATAAATGGATGGACTTGGATGCAATTTTTATTTTTTATGAGGTCCTTGAAGTAAATTGTAATTCTACCCGCCATGTTGACTCTCAAGCACCTCGCTCTTACGAGACCTACCATTAGATCGACCATTCGCAATACTTCTTATCTTATCTTTTATCTTGTCTCTTATCTCTTACAATACCATACCACTATATAGTGTAGGGATTAACATTGAACATATTAACCATTGGATCAAGACTGGCAAATCCAAACATTGCTAACCGCTGGATATTTTTTTCATTCTTAGCATCTAGAAAGATTCTATTGATAGTCTTTAGCACGATGAACGCTAGTATGCGTAACCCTAAAAAACACAGTACTTCATTGCTCAGTGTTAGGGTCCTTGTGCTAAAATGCATGGACTTGGATGTAATTTTCATTTTTACGAGGTTCTTGATGTAACTTGTACTTCCACCGACCGTGTTAACTCTCAATCACCTCGCTCCTACGAGACCTACCATTACATCAGCCTTTCGTAGTACTTCTTATCTTACCTTTATCTTGTCTCTTATCTCTTACAATACCATGGATACCAACACTACGTAGTGTAGGGATTAACTTATTTGAACATTGACCATTGGATCAGGACTGGCAAATCCAAACATTGCTAACCGTTGGATCTTCTTTTCCATTCTTAGCATCTAGAAAGATTCTACTGATAGTCTTTAGCATGATGAACACTAGTATGCGCAAACCTCAAAACACATAGTACTTCATTACTCGGTTTAAGGGTCCTTGTGCTAAATGCACGGACTTGTTGGATGCAATTTTCTTTTTTATGAGCTCCTTAATGTAACTTGTACTTCCACCGACCGTGTCAACTCTCAAGCACCTCGCTCTTACGAGACCTACCATTAGATTGGTCATTCGTAGTACTTCTTATCTTATCTTTATCTTGTCTCTTATCTCTTACAATACCATAGCACTACATATGTGTAAAGATTAACTTTGAACATTAATAGTTGGATCAAGACTGGCAAATCCAAACATTGCTAACTGTTGGATCTTCTTTTCCATTCTTAGCATCTAGAAAGATTCTACTGATAGTCTTTAGCAGGATGAACGCTAGTATGCGCAAACCTCAAAACCCAATACTTCATTGCTCAGTTTCAGGGTCCTTGTGCTAAATGCATGGACTTGGATGCAATTTTCATTCTTTATGAGGTCCTTGATGTAACTTGTAGTTCCACTGACCGTGTTAACTCTCAAGCACCTCGCTCCTACGAGACCTCTGATACATTGCAAATGTATCTATAATTTTTGATGTTCCGTGCTTGGTTTTATCCACTTTCTTGTGTTTTGTCCACACTTTGGAGTACTTTTAATATGATTTCTTGGACTAACTTATTAACAGGAGCCACAGTGCCAGCTGCCTGTTTTCGGCTGTTTTTGGTTCTAGGAAAGTCAGAAAATGAATATTCTCGGAATTGGACGGGACAAAAGCAAAAGTGCCTATTTTTCTGGAAGTCATCAGATGCCAGAGTACGAGATGGAGACGGGCCAGGGGGCCACCACACCACCTGGCCGCACGGCCCAGCCTGGCCCGTGCCAAGGGGTGGTGAGGCCATCTCTGGCATCCCCTCGGCCTCCCCTTCCGACTATAAGATGCCCTCGGGACGTAAACCCTAAGTACCTGATCAAAAATCCACGAAAGAGTCTGTAGCCACCATCATCTCCATTCCTAGATCGGGAGGGATCTGAAGCTCTTCCCGGCACTCTGCCAGAGAGGGGAATTCACCCTGCAGGCCTTCTTCATCACCATGCAAGCCTCCGGTGTGATGCGTGACTAGTTCATCCTTGGACTACAGATCCATGTAGTAGTTAGATGGCTGGTTCTCCTCCTTTGTACTTTCATTTTTAGATCTTGTCAGCTCCATTCATGATCAAGATCATCTATTTGTAATTCTGCATGTTGTGTTTGCGGGGATCCGATGGATATTGAGATACTATTTCAGATTGATTATTGATTCTATCATGTCTTTTTTATTTGTGATCTTGCATGCTTTCTGTTGTTAGTAGCTATCTTGGCCAAGTAGATGCTAGCAACTCCAAGAGTTAGTATTTATGCTCGATAGTGGGTTCATGCCTCTGGTAATCTGGGGAAGTGACAGAAATCTCTAAGGTACTAGATGTGCTGCTGCTACTAGGGAGAAAACAGCAATCCTTTGTTCATAGAACAATCGTATTGTTTACTTTACATGCAGTTTGTAAAGCAATAATCTGTTGCTTGCAACTTAATACTAGAGGGGGTTCGTATGATAACCTGAAGGTGGATTATTAGTCATAGATGCAGTTGGATGGCGGTCTATGTATAATGTTGTAATGCCCAATCAAGTCTCAAAAGAGTCAAGATGATTAGTATATGCATGTATTGCTTTCTCAATGTTTGTCAATTGCCCCGCTGTAATTTGTTCACCCAGCATGTTATCTATTTAAGGAGAGCCACCTCTAGTGTACTATGGATCCCGGTCCTTGTCTTTTACATTCAATCTATAAACTGTTTACTGCTTTGTGTTTACTTTCTGCAAACTTTTACTTCTTTCCATTCGATACGTTAATTCCTTTGTTTTCCGCAAAACAAGGTGATATTGACAACCTCATCGCAAGTTGGGGACAAAGTTCTGTGGTTGTGTTGTGCAGGTCTCCACGTTGCTACTAGCACCGGTAGTGCGCCCTGCCAAGGCTCAACTAGCAACACCTTTGGGGTGTTTCCTTGCTCCTACTGGTTCGATTAAACCTTGGTTTCATACTGAGGGAAACTTGCTGCTGTGCTCATCATACCTTCCTCTTGGGGTTCCCAACGAGCTCTACATCAACACCGCTCCAGCATTTTTCTGGCGCCATACACAGAGCCATCAAGCATTTTTTTGGCGTCGTTGCCGGGGAGTCAAGGACATCTTCACAAGGGGAGTCCCTCATAACCAATCTCTTTACTTTGTTATTTTTGTTTTGCTTTGTTTGCTTGTTTTGTTATCAAAAACACAAAATAAATAGTTTTACTAGTTTGCTTTCTTATTTGAAAACACGAAAAAAATTAGTTCCTATCTTGAGTTGCCACTATGTCTAGCCTTTCTCCAGTCACTATGTCACCTAAGGAAATGATTTTCACTTTTAAACAAGGAATTGAGGAAAGTTTTAAGGAAGCTTGGTCTAGAATCTCTGATCTACATGAAAAAACTGAGCCTAAAATGACTCAAAGCTTGTTCCTTAGCAGTTTTTACCTTGGGATTGCTCTTTGCTATAGATATGCTTTAGATGCTATTGTGGGAGTAGATTTCCTCCAATGTAATGAGGATGATGCTATTAATGCTATAAAGAAATTGATCCTCACTTACAACTTGCCTAGCCAAACTGATATTTCTTTCGCAAAAATATTTGCTAGGTTGAACACTCTTGAGACTAGCACTACTAGCTTAAAAGATTGCTATAATACGCTTAGGGAGCATCACAATTATGTTCCAATAAATTACGAACCATCAAAGTGGCTCCCTACAATAAAGATTGAGATAAACACTGAAACTTTTCAAGCTCGCTGTGATATCATGTCTGAATTTTGTCTTATGCCCAAAGATATTTATAAATCTCTAAATACTTGGGGGCTTACTGAAGGAGGAAAATAAATATCTCTTGCTAATAGTACTACCATATTACCTCTTGGAATAGCTGAAGGAGTGTTTACAAAGATCCTTGGGAAACTGATTTCTATTGATTATCTTGTTATTGAATGTGCAGAAAAAGGACAAATTACACTTGGAAGGTCCCTATTAGAACTCCTTGGAGCAATAATAGATGTGGGAAAAGGGACCATGCACCTTTCTTCTCCACCAAACAATCACATTTTCCCCAAGGTTAAGAATAAAAGTAAGAGAGGTAAGGGCAAGAAATTTGGTCTTAATGCTTCTTCATTTTAGAAGACTTGATTCTTTCTTTGCTTCTTATGCCTAACTTAAAGGCGTTAAAGAAAAGTACTTATTGGGAGATAACCCAAAAGTTCTAGATGAGTTTTGGAAGTTATTACCTCTGTAATAACCTCTCCTTATCCTTTTTATTTGCTTTTTGTGACAAGAGTAACCTCTAATGAGAGAGAAGTAATGATTGGGAAAGTTGTTGTCCCGAAACAGATTTATGTGCTTCACCGTAAACATTCGTGTAAAATCTCTGAACGTCTTTTTGAGGCGTGAATTTTTGTAATTCTGCCGCAGGTTGTTATCTAACTTCCGTTAGTTCAACACTTTTTGATTTGAGCAACAGAAGGTCTTCGAAAAAATTCGTCATTACCTACTGGTCTGTTTTGACAGATTTCTGCCATTTTCCGCATTTGCTTCTTGTTGGTTCCTTCTTGAGTTCTTTTGGGGAATTGAGATTTTTGAGGGAAGTAATACAGTAGCTAGTGTTCTAATGGAAGTTTATTTGGTGTTATAACTGAACCTTAAGACCTTTTATCTCGAGTGCACTAATGTTGCTAATGAGATTGTGTGAAGTTTTGTATGAAGGAAAATTTTCAGGTGTATGGAAGGAATGAGTAATGAGATGAAGGATGGACTAAATCTCAAGCTTGGGGATGCCACACGTGTCACCCCAAGAAATATCCAAGAATTTCAAGCGTCAAAGCTTGGGGATGCCCAAGGCATCCCCTTCTTCATCAATAAAAATTCCAGGTTTCTTCCAAACACTTCATTTTTATTGTTGCATGCACAGTTGTGTTGTTCTTGGAACGTCTTCTTTTTCATTTTCATTTTTTTTTGTTTGCTTGCTTTGCTTAGTTTTATGAATAAATTGGTTGGACCCCCTCTTTCATACATTGGTTTGCAAATAGTTTGGTTTGGTTTGGAAAAGTGTAGGAACGTTCATGCTTATGTGGTAAAAAGAGCTTATTTTTGACTGTGGCCTGTGCTGTGTCATGCCATGCTTGATATTGTTTTGGCTTTATGCTTAGCATTCTTTGCTGTAGCATGACTTGTTATAAACAATTGAGATTGCTTAATGTGCCTTGGATGAATCATGCGTTGTTTTAGCATATTAAAGCATACTATAGTGGTATTCTCCTTTAATGCTTTATTTGGGTTGACTTGGCACATGCTCACACCATGTTATGACTATCTCAAGTCACCATAGCCTTTATGATCCTTTAGTTTTCAACTTGTAGTATCACTTTATGCTTTGATCAATGATGTTTTGTCGCTCTGCATGATTATGGCCATTATTGCTCTCTTAGTTTGTCGCTCCTAGTCTTTTGCTAGCCTCCACAACAAAGTATGAGTTCCACTCATGCATCCAACTCCCTAAACCAAGTTATTCCAAAGAGTCCACCATACCTACCTACTAGCTTATGTTATTCCAAGTATATTCATGCTTTTGTTTACCTTCCAAATTAAACTTGTTATGAGAAAACTAGTGATTAAAGCTCTCATGAACTTGATGGCACACTTTACTTTTCTTGCCCTTAATAAACTTGAACCATTGTGTCTTCTATGTTGTATATGCTTGCACTTATTTGTTGGGGATTAGCAGAACCATGCTTTCATGGGGAACGCTTTCAACATTGCACTTGGTACTTGTACCTAGTTGATATCATGCTCTTTTGTATATGGATGTCGTCGGTGTGAAATGAAAGGGGAGCTTGTAAGTCCATGGAGTTATGAATATGTGTTAGAGAAACGCCTGGGCTGCTGGTCTAATCCATGCTGACATGGTGGAAACCTGCAGCATAACCATAATGAGCTGTCTATGAAGCATTCTTCTTATAAAAAAGTGTCCTATATTCAGAAAAAAGAGAAAAGAGAAAAAAAGGTACTATGAAAAGAGGAAAGAGAGAAAAAAGGCACCATATTCCCATGGTAAATAAGAAGATTGCTGACATGCTCGTTGTCTGCTTGCCTTGTCATTTTGATATGGGGATTCTTCCATATCATCGGGCAAGGGGTACCCCGTTGGCGGTTCTCTATGATACACATATACTTGCAATGACAAGAACTTACCGGTAACTAAACTTTAGTAGCATGAGAAGCGTCCCTCATATACAAGGGACATGAGATTTGTGACTTATACTTCGTCAAGCATGTACACCATAGTTTGTTCACTTTAACCTTAATCACTTCAAGATGCTTATGATAGGGGCAATGAGAGCTGAAAGCTATAAGTACCATAATTTTTGGAAGCTCTTTATGAGACTTGAATCCCTACTTCCTTCTATGAAGGCCTTTCTTCCACCATTATATTGAGTCTCCACCTTCTATCTTTATGCACCTACTTTGAGAGCATAGTGGCCATTCTTAGTTCTATGTGCATTGTCCCAAGACTAGTTGATTGATGCATACTTTGATATTACTTGTTTTAAACTATTGTATATAGTCACTCTTATGAACTTTGAAGGTGTCCTTTGCATTTATATTTGCTATTCTGTTGAGGGACAAGCTGAATACTATTATGCCGTGTTTTCTTTATGTGAAACAAACAAACATCTTGCAAAGCATTGTTATTCATGAATCTTTTGTTTGTGCATTTTCATGTTGCATCATAGTTTCTTTGCTTATTGCTAGAACTTTGTCTTTCATGTTATGATTGAAGTACTATGATCCCAACTTTGAATGTTTTACAAATACTTTGATCAAGTCTTTGATGGTGCATGTCACCTCAAAAATTATTCTTTCTTTTTATCACTTACCTACTCGAGGACGAGCAGGAGTTCAGCTTGGGGATGTTGATACATTGCAAATGTATCTATAATTTTTGATGTTCCATGCTTGGTTTTATCCACTTTATTGTGTTTTGTCCACACTTTGGAGTACTTTTCATATGATTTCATGGACTAACCTATTAACAAGAGCCATAGTGCCAGCTGCCTGTTTTCTGCTGTTTTTGGTTCCAGGAAAGTCAGAAAATGAATATTCTCGGAATTGGACGGGACAAAAGCCAAAGTGCCTATTTTTCCGGAAGTCATCAGATGCCAGAGTACGAGACGGAGAGGGGCCAGGGGTCCACCACACCACCTGGCCCATGCCAGGGGGTGGTGAGGCCAGCCCTGGCACCCCCTCGGCCTCCCCTTCCGACTATAAGATGCCCTCGAGACGTAAACCCTAAGTACCCGATCAAAAATCCACGAAAGAGTCTGTAGTTGCCGTCATCTCCATCCCTAGATCGGGAGGGATCTGAAGCTCTTCCCAAAGACTCACGGAGAGGGAATTCACCCTAGAGGCCTTCTTCATCACCATGCAAGCCTCCGGTGTGATGCGTGAGTAGTTCATCCTTGGACTACGGATCCATGTAGTAGCTAGATGGCTGGTTCTCCTCCTTTGTGCTTTCATGTTTAGATCTTGTGATCTCCGTTCTTGATCAAGATCATCTATTTGTAATTCTGCATGTTGTGTTTGTGGGGATCCGATGGATACTGAGATACTATTTGTCAGGGGGATGATCCCCAGGTACCCCACCCGAATAAGAAACAGGACAGCCGGACCACGTCTGGCTGACCAGATGCAGCCGGACAGGATAGGATGGGTCGGCTACCACCCAGTAGCCGGATCATAAAGAGGCAGCCGGATACGACGATGTAGCCGGATCCAATCAGAGAGACAGGACGACGACGCAAGGCAGACGCACGCCTGTGATGATGATTTAGACGGGCAACCACCCGCCCATGCCGAAGGCTTTGCGTGGGTGACGCTGGAACAGTGGCCTGTGCTGACGACGGGCTCGCATGGCGTCCATTGTGCCTATGACAGCCATACCTCTCATACACCGAAAGGACAAGCCATGCTGGACACTGTAGATGACTAGTCGGCTGGGACCCGCCTGTGGGGCCCGCCACGGATTAGAGCCGAGACCTCGCCTCTCTTCCTATATAAGGAGAGGCAGGGCCTCAGTAGAAAGGGTTGGTCTCAGTGCATTTAAGGCAGTAGCTAAAGAATACAGCTCGAGGAGCACTTGTAGCTTGTATATCCCGCATAGACAGATTAGGCAGGAGTAGGGGCTTTACCTCACCACGAGGGCCCCGAACCTGGGTACTTCTTGCGTCCCGCTACGCTCGCTTGTATCCAATCCCGCCTGCGAACGCCGTCGATAGATTCCCTGCTAGTCCCCACACCTCTATCTAACCTCCCCAGGTACTGCCGTTCCCAACACAACGACAGTTGGCGCCCACTGTGGGGCCGATGGCTTCGACCGGAGTCACGTTCCGCACGGGACCCCGCACTTCAGCCAGTGAGCGCGTGGCCTCCGGCCTAGTGCTCACGCTCAAGTTTGACTGCGTCATCGACAACGCCTCCTGCTTCGCCGAAACTTCCTTCCCAGCGAACGGCATCGTCCTGCTATTTGGCGATCTCCCCATCTACATCGCCACCGTCCCGGAGCGTTTCCCTAGGGAAATCGTCTCTGTCGCGGGGCCGCCGTGCTTAGACGGCAGCACCTCCGTCGCGCCTCGCTGCGTGGAGGTCATGATGGCCGGATCCAGCTCGCATCCCCGCCAGCCGTGGGAGCGAGGCATGGACGAGGTCAGAACTTCTGCTCCCTCGCAGCCTCGGAACCCGGTGGAAGATGCCATTGATCGGCTCCTGACGCCGGTTAACCTCAGGGACAACCCAGAGGAAGCGGAGGCCAACTTAACCATGGAGAGACAGATCCTCCTCCAGGAGGCCATGGAACCGGCAGCAGCCCACAAGCAACTGGAGATTGCTAGGCGCGAGTACGACCGCGCGCACGACCTCACTCCGGCTACCGTGGAGCCGAGCCGGCGCGGCCAGGTACGGCGTCGGGGCGGTGAGCTGGGCGGTAGGCTGTAGAAGGACGGAGAACCGGATCCCGCGCCTGCCCCCACACGGCCCACCTACAGCACGCCCATCAAGAACCTGCACGCGGCGCGAGCCGCAACAGAAGAACTACCCAACCTGGAGGGCGAGGAGCGAGCCCGCCAGCACGCTCGCGTCCAGGAGCTCCTCCGCATCGCGGACGAGCAGGCCGGCGCCAACCGGCAGATGCAGGAGGACCTTAGCTACTCCAGAGGAGGCAAGCTACCTGCCAACAGCAGGGACGCACCGTGCGACACCCAGCAGGCGTCCTCCCCTCAGCCGCCCAGGGCCCACAGCAGGCGTCGCAGCTCCAGCAATAGGGGCCAGCCACGCCAGGAGCAGACGGTGAACAGCAACCCGCCACCTCCCCCACCACCAGCCGGAGCACCCAGACCAGCCGGTTCCCGCCTCTCAGGCTGGGTGGGCACGCCCAACCCGGATTGTCCAGATGCCCACGACCGCATCAAGCTCCTCGCTCAGGCGCGTCACGGAAGAGGAAGATTCTACCAGTCCGGTTTGTTTCGGACCCCGCATCCGGAACGAGCCGTTTCCGGATAAATTCTCCTTCCTGTGGACACCCTGGCACGACAAAGCAAGATTGCCGAAGATCGGCCGACCGACTACGCTACGGCAGTCGGCATCGCCCACGGGAATAAGTGCATAGCTGTGCACTACGTCCCTCTCATGTTAACCGGGTCGGCAAGGACATGGCTCAATAGCCTTGCACCCAACAGTATCAACGCCTGGCCCGACTTCGAGAAGGTGTTCGTCTGCAACTTCAACGGCACGTACAAGCGTCCGCCGCGCTGCTGGCCTGTCAGGCGCATCGCGAGACCGACCGCGAATACCTCGCCAAGTGGACGGAGCTCCGCAACACTTGCGAGGGCATTCTGGAGAGCCAAGCCATCAGCTTCTTCATCGAAGGATGCCAAGAGGGCACCATGCTTCGCCACCGGCTACCGTGTGACGAGCCGAAAACCATGGTGGAGCTCATGACGGTTGCGGACCAGTACGCCACGGCGGATGCCGCCATGAAGAAGCCCCTCCGAGTAAACGCGGACGGTCGTCCGACTCCCACAGAGCTGGCTCGCGACCGTCCGAGCAACCCGACTGGTGAAGCCGGATCCTCCAGACGCCACGGCAACGACAACCGGTTCCATGGGGACCGCCAGGCCGGACAACAGAAGCCTCGCTACCACGCGCGGCAGGTCAATGCTGTGGAGGGTGCGCCTGACGCACCGGCTAACGACGCAAGAAGGCAGAAGCCCCGGCTCACCTTCGACCAGATGATTGACGGCCCGTGCAAGTGGCATAGAGGTCCCTTCAAACCGGCTACCCACACCACCCGGAACTACAACTGGACTCGCCAGCTAAAGGACCAGGGCAACCAGCCTCATCTCCCACCTCCCCCACCGGGTGGACCCCCGCCGCCGGCTAGGGGAGCCGGGAATGACGGCAATGGCGACAACAACAACGGCTACCCCCAGCCGAACGCTGCTTACCACATCTTCGAGATGGAGCAAGATGACAAGCACAGCCGCATGCGACGCTCCAAGGAGGTCAACGTCATCGTTTCCCCGGTCCCCCAGTACCTGAATTGGTCGGAAACCCCCATCACCTGGAGCCGGGCAGATCAGCCTGAGCATCTGCCGACTCCCGGGGGCTACACCATGGTGCTCGACCCCCTCATCGTCTCCAACGTGCGCACCTACCGATTCTTGCGCGTCCTCATCAACGGAGGTAGCAGCCTCAACCTCCTCTACGAGTCCTCGCTGGAGAAGTTGGGCATTCGTGAAAGCGACCTGCGCCCGACTACCACGACGTTCCACGGCGTACTGCCGGGGCTAGCCTGCGCTCCGCTGGGAAAAATCCAGCTGGACGTCATCTTCGGGACCAAGGAGAACTTCCGCCGTGAACCAATCTGGTTCGAGGTGGTAAATTTGACGAGCTCCTACCATGCTCTCCTCGGGCGCCCCGCCCTCGCCAAGTTCATGGCCATCCCCCACTACGCGTACCTCAAGACGAAGATGCCAGGACCCCACGACGTGATCACCGTCGCCGGCTGCTTCAGGCGATCGATGGAGTGCGCCTCAGCCGGTTCCAAACTAGCAGAGGCCCTCATCATAGCCGAAGAAAAACGCGCGATCATGCACAATGTGGCCATGACCCAGCAGGACATCCCGGCTAGCAGCAAGCCGGCTGGAGAAGGAGCCTTCCAACCGGCGAAGGAGACGAAGATGATCCTGCTCGACCCCACCGACCCGACTAAGTTCGTCACCATTGGTGCCGCCTTAGACAGCAAATAGGAAGGCGTGCTCGTCGACTTCCTCCGTGAGAATCGGGACATCTTTGCATGGTCTCCCAAAGACATGCCGGGTGTGCCGAGGGAGTTCGCCGATCACTCACTTCATGTGCGTCCGGATGCCAAGCCGGTCAAGCAACCTCTACGCCGGTTCGCAGAGGAGAAGAGAAAGATAATCGGTGACGAGATCACCCGGCTCCTTGCAGCCGGGTTCATCATGGAAGTGTACCACCTAGACTGGCTTGCGAACCCAGTCTTGGTCTTGAAGAAGAACAAGACCTGGCGCATGTGTATCGACTACACCAGCCTGAACAAGGCGTGCCCGAAAGACCCCTTCGCCTTGCCCCGTATCGATCAAGTCATCGATTCCACGGCCGGCTATGATTTGTTGTCTTTTCTAGATTGTTATTCTGGGTACAATCGGATCCGGCTAAACCCGGCTGATCAGATTAAGACATCATTTATCACCCCCTACGGGGCTTTCTACTATGTAACCATGCCTTTCAGCCTAAAGAACGCAGGCGCCACCTATTAGTGATGTATGCTGAAATGCTTGCACTCGCAGATAGGCTGAAACGTGCATGCTTACGTTGATGACGTAGTCATCAAAACCAAGGAGAAGCACACCCTCCTCGAAGATCTAAGAGAAACATTCGGCCACCTCCGCCAGTACCAGATGAAGCTGAACCCGGAGAAGTGCGTATTCGGAGTACCATCCGGCCAGCTACTCGGTTTCCTCGTATCTCAACGAGGCATCAAGGCGAATCTGGAGAAGATCGCGGCCATCGAGAGGATGCAGCCGCCCAAGAACCTGCTTGGAGTCCAGAAGTTCACCGGATGCCTGGCTTCCCTCAGTCGTTTCGTCAGCCGGCTGGGGGAGAAGGCACTCCCGTTGTACCAACTGATGAAAAAGACGGACAAGTTCTCCTGGACTTCGCAGGCCGACACCGCGTTTCACGACCTCAAGCGCATGCTATCCACAACGCCGGTTCTAGCCACGCCGGCTAGCAAGGAGCCGATGTTGCTCTATATAGCAGCCACCAGCTGGGTCGTCAGCGTCGTCCTGGTGGTGGAGCGCCCCAAGGAAGGCAAGGCTCAGCCGGTTCAGAGACCCGTCTACTACCTCAGTGAGGTTCTCTCCCTCTCCAAGCAGAACTACCCCCACTACCAAAAGATGTGCTACGGCGTGTACCTGGCATGCAAGAAGCTCAAGCACTACTTCCAGGAGCACCCGATCAAGGTCGTGTGCACTGCACCCCTTTCGGAAATCATCGGCAACAAGGACGCCACCGGCCGAGTCGCCAAATGGGCCATCGAGCTCGCCGCCTACTCCATCCAGTACGAGCCCCGGCTCATGATCAAGTCACAGGCGTTGGCGGACTTCCTCGTCGACTGGGCCGAGACCCAGTATCTCCCACCAGTGCCGGATTCAGACCACTGGCGGATGCACTTCGACGGGTCGAAGATGCTTGGGGGCTTGGGAGCCGGCATCGTGCTCACCTCGCCCAAGGGAGACCGGCTGAGCGTTGCATCCACTTCAAGGCCTCCAACAACGTAGCTGAATACGAGGCACTGGCGCATGGGCTCTGGCTGGCCAAGGAGATCGGCGTCAACCGGATCCTGTGCTTCGGTGATTCGGACTTGGTGGTGCAACAGGTGTCCGGGGAATGGGACGCCAGAGATGCCAACATGGCCCTCTACCGGTTCCACATCCAGAAGCTCAGCACCTCCTTCGACGGGTGCGAATTTCATCACGTCCCCCGCACCAACAACGAGGCAGCCGACGCCCTCTCCAAGATAGGATCCACCAGGCAGGCCATCCCACCAGGGGTTTCCTTGGAGCATCTGCGCAAGCTATCCATCAACCCGTCGCCGAAATCAGATTCCATCGTCTGGGCGGGAAGCGTTCCGGCGGCCGGAGCAGCGGAAACGGAGCCGGCAGAACCGCCAAAGAAGAAAACCCGCGCCAACTCCGGCCAGGCAGTGCCCTCCGGCTCGCAAGACCCGGGGGCTGCCGGCTCGCCCAGTGGCTCGGGGGCTGCCGTCCCGGATATTCCACCCGGACGACCCCCCGACACCCGTCACCCGGAGGGCAGGAGCGTCCTCATCATCCAGGAAGTGCCATCCTGGGCACAACCCTTCATGAACTACATCACCAACAGCGAACTCCCGGACGACGAGGTAGAGTCCAGGAAAATCCGACGCCGCGCGCATACATACACCATCATAAACGGCGAGTTGTACAAGCGCAGTGTATCTGGTATCTTCCAACGATGTGTCGATGTAGACACAGGCTACCGGCTACTCAAGGACATCCACCAGGGTGAGTGTGGGCACCACGCTTCGTCAAGGGCGATAGTCGCCAAGGCGTTTCGCCATGGTTTCTATTGGCCCACCGCCCTCGAAGATGCCGAGCAGCTGGTCCGCGCGTGCAATGGGTGCCAACGCTTCGGGCATCCCAGGCACATGCCAATCTCGGTGCTCAAGACCATACCGATCACCTGGCCCTTCGCAGTTTGGGGCCTCGACAAGGTCGGGCCCTTCAAGCGATCTCGCGCGGGAATGACCCACCTGCTGGTAGCGGTGGACAAGTTCACAAAGTGGATCGAGGCCAAGCCTATCCGGAAGCTGGATGGAGCGACGGTTGTTACCTTCTTCACCGACATCATCAACCGCTTCGGCTACCCCAATAGCATCATCACCGACAACGGCACGAACTTCGCCAAGGGGGCCTTCACCCTGTTCTGCAGCAACAAGGGCATCCGGCTAGACCTTGCCTCCGTCGCACACCCGCAGTCCAACGGGAAAGTCGAACGCGCAAACGGCTTGGTGCTAGCCGGCATCAAACCACGTCTCATCGAGCCGTTGGAGCGGTCACCCGGATTTTGGATCGAGGAACTTCCGGCTATGCTATGGAGCCTCCGCACCACATCGAATAGGTCAACCGGCTACACGCCATTCTTCCTGGTCTACGGATCGGAAGCCGTCCTCTCCGCCGACATCGAATTCGACTCCCCTCGCAAGCTCCTCTATGACGAGCAAGCCAACAAGGAGGCGCGGGAGGACGGGGTGGATCTCCTGGAGGAGGCCCGCGAGCTGGCCCTGTCCAGATCTGCCCTATACCAGCAGTGACTACGCCGCTACCATTCAAGCCGGATTCGCCCAGTCGCATTCCACGAGGGCGACCTGGTTCTCCGGCTGGTGCAAGACACGAAGGGCACGCACAAGCTATCAACACCCTGGGAGGGCCCCTTCATCATCAGTCGGGCGCTGCCCAACGACTCCTACTACCTCATTGGCCTTGCAGCAGCCAGAAGAACAAGATGGACAAATCGGACGAGGAGACCGAACGTCCTTGGAACGCGGCCCTGCTGCGCCCGTTTTACACCTAGTCGCCAGGCAGTGTATGTATCCCGAAAACCCCATGAATGAAAATGCGGACTCCCACGAGAATCTCGGGGGCTCCTTCTAGAAATGTGTGCGCACCTGTTCTTCGGTACAAATTTTCTGGCTCCGGCAACCCCTACCCGGGGGCTCGCCGGCTGGCCCGGCCTGTTAAGCCAACAAACCGGCTGAGTAGTGTGCGATGATGTCAGAGGCCCACTCTTCGTCTCAGCTACAGACCGCAACCTGGCTGTCCGGCTAGCAAGAGCAAAAGCCCGAGGCATCCCACACCGCAACTAGCTCAAACCAATCCAGCTGCTAAGCCGCTAGTACCGTGCGTAATGTACTGTCAGCTCCCTTCGATTCTGGCTGCAGACCGCAACCCGGCTGCCCGGCAAGGACGCAGCGAAAACAGCAGAACACACGAGAAGGCGACTAAGTGTCTAGAAAGGAGCAAGCCAGTTTTTGAAAAAATAAGCCGTTTTCCGGCTATGATTTGACAAACTAACCTATTAACCTGTGAAGATGTATGTGTATGCACATGTGCGTTCTTTTCCGACTACTTCGAGTCGGAATTCAGGAGAAGGAAAGAAGATTCGAAGTCCTTGCCTTCATCAAGCACTCCGAATCTCGGGGGCTACACCCACTGGGTGCGCTCGCGCACCCCCAGTGGAATCTTGTAGTTCCTGACCGGCTAAGGGCGTTTAGCCGGCCGTTCGGAGCCCAGGTGAGGGCAAGGGCGGGAGCAAGAAAAGACAAGAAAGATTCGAAGCACCTGGCTACGCCAGCTACTCCGAATCTCGGGGGCTACACCCAGTGGGTGCGCTCACGTGCCCCCACTGGAATGTTAGTTCCCCCGGCTGAAGGCGTCCAGCATGGCGAAGCGGCCGATGGGGCCAGTCGGATAAAGTTAGAAGACTTGGCAGAAATAAGAAAGACTCGAAGCACCTGGCTACGCCAGCTACTCCGAATCTCGGGGACTACACCCAGTGGGTGCGCTTGCGCGCCCCCACTAGAGGTGCAGGTCGCCCGGCTAAAGGTGTGTAGCCGGACTAAGTTAGTCGGGCAGAATGCGTAAAAGGAAAGCTCAACGCACAAGGAAGATTCAAGAATTTCAACAATAATAAACAAGAAGGAGACGAAGCTCTCATAAGTTACCCGACATCACAGATAGCCGGTACAAACGAACAATGTTCACAAACATACAAGACAAGACAAATACACCCGGCATCCCGGGGCAGCAGCTAAATGGCAGGACCTTTGCCGTGGGGGAGTTCTTGGCCGGCAGAAGCTGGGGGCGGGGGGGGGGGGGGGGGGGCGCCGGAGTACTCGTTATGGCTCCAACGCTGGCAGGCGGCGGCACCGGGGCCTCCACATCCGGAGTGCCGGTGGACTCCGAGTCGGTGAGCACCTCGTCCGGGTCCACATAGTCGGCTATCTTGATGGCGGACCCGCGAAGCTCCGGATGGGCTTGGCGGACGGTAGCAAGATCATCTCCGGCACGGAAGCCCCCGTCGATCTTCTCGACGCGAGCGTCCTTATACCAGGAGAGCATCAGTGCCAGGGCCATCTCCGTCCCACCCCGCGCCGCCAGGTCCCGCAGCCGGTCCACCACAGCCGGTACCTCTCCCACCTTCGCCGCCAGCTGCGCCATCGTCTCCGGAACCGGAGCCTCCGGCCACACGAAGGAGAAGACGTCCCGTGCCGCCTGACGAAGCTTCGCAGCTTCCTCGCCAAGAAGGATGACAAGCTCCTGAGCCGTCGGCTGCGCTCTCGGCCAGTTCTCCTGCAGCCGGTTGTAGGCCAGCAGGTCTATGCCGGGGTAAAAGGCTGTCAGAAAAGAGGAGTCAAATCCGGCTACCAGATCCGGAAAGAAAGGAAGACGGAAGAAAGAACTCACCTTTGGCAGTGTGGCCGACCTGCATCAGCTCCTCCACCAGCGCCTTCTCCTTGACCGCTAGACGTTTTATCTCTTTCTCTTGGTCCTTGTTCTGGGCCTCGAGAAGGAGAAGGCTTCGGCCCGGCTAGCGAGCGAGGCGTCGCGCTCCTTGACGGTGGCCTCCAAACCATCTACTCGCGCATGCCAATCCTTGTTCTGCAGGCGCAGAGTGGAGTTGGACCTGCTTAGCCGGTCGTTCGCTTTCTTCAAGTGATCAATCTCGCGCTGAGCGCACACGAGGATAGCTGCAACGAAGCCGGCTATCAAAAAAAAGAGTTAGATGGATAAAGCGAACTTACTCTAGGAGGTCCCGTTGGCGGCAGCAAGCTTCTGCTCCAGGGTCCGGTTCCCACCGGCTGTGGCCTCAAGCAGCCGGATCTCCTTCACCGCCAGCTCGAGCATGGTGGAAAGATCCGACAGCGAAGCAGCGGAGGAGGCGTCGTCGTCCACGGCGTTGACGGCCAAGGACTCCTTCACCGCGAGCACCACTGTTCGCCACTCCTCCCCGAGCTCCTCGTCGGAGTTGTCGTCGCCAACAACGACGAGCTCCTTGCCAGCAGCCCCGCGCGCGCCCGCGGAGGAACCTTCGGGCTGGGAGTGATCCGCTTCCGGCTGGGGACCCTCCGGCTGGGAGGGGGCAGTCGGCTCAGCTTGAGGAGGAGACGGAGGCTGCGCCTCAAAGGAAGGAGAGGCGCCGGTTGGATCAGTCGGGGCGCGAGGCGGCGACCTGGCTGGCGCCCGAACCGGGCTCGCGGCTCCGAAAGAAACCAGCGTGCTAAAGATAAGGAGGAAAAGGCAAGAGCAAAACAAGCCAAAGTCAGAAAAGCAAGAAAGAGGATAAACGGACAGAAAGCACTGAAGGATGGGGAGAAAAACATACCCCAGCATGACCGGGGGCGGCCCTTTCTTCTGGCCAAGATGGCTTGGCGGCAGGGCGCCGGTCCGGCCCCTCTTCGGAGCCGGCTCCTCCGTCGCAGGCCGGCAGGAGCCGGAATGGCTGGAGCCGCTCCCAATCGCTCGCCCGTCTGCCGCAGAAGGCCATCGGCCCGACCTCCTCCTCCTCGTGCACCTCCGCGTGCGGGTTGACGGCCGGCTGGTCGTTCCGGTTGGGGAAGGCGTCGCCATCCCCATCCGATTCCTCGCCGGATCGCCGAGCACGCGGCTCGGGCAAGTCCGGCGTGAATACCTCGAGGGGAGCCTCGCCCTCCTCGCGAAGGATGCAGGCGAACATCTGACGAATGAGAGAGGTCAACCAGACAGAACAAGGAGATAACACAGAGGGAATAAGCAAAATTTCTGGCTACGAGAACTTACCTGAGGCGCGCGGTTCTCCCGGCTGTAGGGCGCCAGGCTGAACTTCCAGTTCTCCGGCAGCCGCTCCTTGCTGATCGTCCACAACCACTCCTTCAAGTTGTGGTAGCGGGGATCGCGGCGCGACAGCCGGGTCGGGTCCAGCCGGCCGGAGTAGAAGCTCATCTTGTGCGCCCGCTGCTGTAGCGGCATCATCAGCCGAGACATCCAGCTAAGAGTGATGTCCCGACCGGTTCACTGCCAGGTGACAAGGGAGCGCATGCGTGCCAGCATCGCATCCGTCTCCGCCTTGTCGCCGTAGATCTTCAGGTCCCAGTGCTGCCGGCTGGACTCGACGTCTTGGAAGGCCGGCAGGTTTATCCGGTCGACATCGGTGACGTTCTTGACATAAAAATACGACTGCTTCCACAGCCGTACCGTGTCCTGGAGCAAGAATTTCGGGTAGCCGGATTGGGTGCGGGAGTATATGGAGGCGCCGCCGCAGACGACTAGCGGGCCCTTCGTGTACTGCACCTGCGGCCGAACACGGAAGAGCCGACAGAAGAGCCCAAGATCTAGCTGGATCCCGAGGTAACTCTTGCAGAATGCCATGAAGTGCGCCAGCATTCCGATTGCGTTGGCGCCAAGGTGGTGGAGGCGAAGGTCGAAGAAGGCCATGAACGTGAGAAAGAAGGGATGCAGCGGCAGCACAAACCCGCGTGCCAGGTGCGAAAGGAAGATGACGCATTCCCCCTCTGCCGGATGCGGCGACACCTCCCCCACTGGTGCCAACCGCACCGCCACCTCCTCCGCCGGCGGGAGGACGCGGGTCGCGCGATACTTCGTGATCTGGTCCTCGGTGACGGAAGAGCCACACCAGGCTCCGCGGTCAGTGGCCATTTCCGTCTAAGGGAGAGGAGCGGCAACGAAGGAGTGACGGTGGCCCGTAACGTCGACCACGGCGAGCGGGCGGCACAGAGGGCAAGGGCGCAGGAGCAAGAGCACGCGAGGGAGAAGGAGATTGCAGCGGAGGAGCGAAGGAAAAGAACGGCCTCCCCCGCGGCGTCCCTTTAAAGGATCGGAAGGGCAACTGTCGACAGGGCCACGTGGCACGCATCCGGGCAACCCACATCCCAACCACTGCCTAGATCCCGTGTGCTAGGACAAGATGCGCAAAAGATCCTGGAGCAAGAACCGAAGCGCCGGACAGCAGTTCCCCGAGGCGACGTGCGACGGGACGTTACGCTGCCCGCCGCAGAGCAATGATGGCGATAAGGCGGTGGCGGCGTCGACAGCGTCACGGGTAGCGCAACCGCCAGGCTCAGCCGGATGAAAATTCGAAAAGCAAGAAGGAGCGCGCGCACATTTCGCCTAAAGGCGGAATCCACACGCGCTCGGGGGCTAGTGTTAGGGGGATGATCCCCGGGTACCCCACCCGAATAAGAAACAGGACAGCCGGATCGCGTCCGGCTAACCAGATGCAGCCGGACAGGATAGGATGGGCCGGCTACCACCCAGTAGCCGGATCATAACGAGGCAGCCGGATACGATGACGTAGCCGGATCCAATCAGAGAGACAGGACGACGTGCGTATCAGTGCACGGTACGCCCTGTACGATGACGAGACAGGAAACTACCCACCCATGCCGAAGACTTTGCGTGTGTGACGCTGGAACAGTGGCCTGTGCTGACGACGGGCTCGCACGACGTCCACTGTGCCTACGATAGCCATACCGCTCATACACCGAAAGGACAAGCCATGCTGGACACTGTAGATGACTAGTTGGCTGGGACCCGCCGGCCAATGATTAGCCAGCAAGACCTTCGCCTCTCTGCCTATATAAGGGGAGGCAGGGCCTCAGTAGAAAGGGTTGGTCTCAGTGCATTTAAGGCAGTAGCTAGAGAATACAGCTCAAGGAGCACTTGTAGCTCGTATATCCCACATAAACAGATCAGGCAGGAGTAGGGGCTTTACCTCACCACGAGGGCCCCGAACCTGGGTACTTCTTGCGTCCTTCGCACGCCGCTTGTATCCAATCCGCTCATGACGCCGTCGATAGCTTCCCTGCTAGTCCCCACACCTCTATCTAACCTCCCCAGGTACTGCCGTTCCCAACACAACGACACTATTTCAGATTGATTATTGATTCTATCATGTCTTTGTTATTTGTGATCTTGCATGCTTTCCGTTGTTAGTAGCTATCTTGGCCAAGTAGATGCTAGCAACTCCAAGAGTTAGTATTTATGCTCGATAGTGGGTTCATGCCTCGTAACTGGGAAGTGACAGAAATCTCTAAGGTACTAGATGTGTTGTTGCTACTAGGAGAAAACAACAATCCTTTGTTCATAGAACAATCACATTGTTTACTTTACACGCAGTTCAGAAGCAATAACTGTGCTTGCAACTTAATACTGGAGGGGGTTCGGATGATAACCTGAAGGTGGATTATTAGTCAAAGATGCAGTTGGATGGCGGTCTATGTATAATGTTGTAATGCCCAATCAAGTCTCAAAGGAGTCAAGATGATTAGCATATGGATGTATTGCTTTCTTGATGTTTGTCAATTGTCCCTCTGTAATTTGTTCACCCAGCATGTTATCTATTTAAGGAGAGCCACCTCTAGTGAACTATGGATCCCGGTCCTTGTCTTTTACATTCAACCTATAAACTGTTTACTGCTTTGTGTTTACTTGCTGCAAACTTTTACTTCTTTCCATTCGATACGTTTAATCCTTTGTTTTCCGCAAAACACGGTGATATTGACAACCTCATTGCAAGTTGGGGACAAAGTTCTGTGATTGTGTTGTGCAGGTCTCCACGTTGCTACTAGCACCGGTAGTGCGCCCTGCCATGGCTCAACTAGCAACACCTTTGGGGTGTTTCCTTGCTCCTACTGGTTCGATTAAACCTTGGTTTCATACTAAGGGAAACTTGTTGCTATGCTCATCATACCTTCCTCCTGGGGTTCCCAACGAGCTCTACATCAACACCGCTCCAGCATTTTTCTGGCGCCATACATAGAGCCATCAACCTACCAAGGTTAAAATAAAATAAAACGGCCACACTCATCACACAAACCAGACCACAGTTTCTTATACGTAATACCCAAGTTTTTAGTACGAGGATTCCTAGCTAACTTCGCGCACTTCGTTGACTTCTTGTCAATTTAACGAAATTAAGTAAAACTTTAGCTACAAGTAAGCGCGATAGATTGCTCTTGAATTAATTGTATTTTCGGAGGTAGATGTGTGCATCTTCTTGTAGTAAACAATGTCGTCGGTGTGAGTTTCCAACTATCCAAAAAGAAAATTCTCAGTTTTCTGAGTGATGACGAGATGATTCTTTTCCGTAAAGAAAGTCCAAAGAATATGGATCTCAATGCCATAAGCCAAGCTTCTAGACATATTAGCTAGGTGTACCAATATGGTTTACTTACGATTCCCATGTTTTATGAGTTTTCAAGGTTCCTAGCTGTCCCTGTCCACTTGTTCAATGACTTTATGTTGATGTATCGAAATAAAAGGTCAAATTTGAACTACAAGCAATAAATTGTAGGTTGGTTTGAAAGTTTTATGTAAAAAGCTTTTGGGGGTACCCATCGAGCGGTCAAGTAATATATCAGTTGAGACTGTTCGTGTGTTTTGGGGTTGGTGACATGATGGTTCTAGGACATGGTGGAGTTTGCTCTAGGTATGTACTCCCTCCGCCCCAAAATATAAGGCGTCTAAGGATTGATCAAAAGTCAAACCTTACTAACTTTGACCAAATATTTAGAAAAAAATATCTACATCTACAATATTGAATGGACATATTAAGAAAATATACTATATGGTGAATCTATTGATATTAATTAGTACTATAAATTTTTATATTTTTGTGTATAATCATGGTCAAACTTAAAAAATGTTGACTCTTGACTAATCCTTAGGCGCCTTATATTTTGGCAGAGGGAGTACTATGAAACACGAATCCAGTTGCTCTGAACCATTGGATCTAACAGCCCAACTGTCATGATTGGTGCAATGGATCGAATTCAAAACTGCTCCACTATAGTAGTAGAGAGAATACAGCCTACTGTGCTATGAAATTTTGGGGGTGGTGACATGATGGTTCTATAACATGCATGGTGGACTTTGGTCTAGGTACTATTCAACATGAATCCAGCTTCTCTGAACCATTGGATCTAACAGCCCAACGGTCAGGATTGGTGCTATGGATCCCATTCAAAACTGCTCCACTATAGTAGTCGAGATATCTTACCACTATATAGTGTACGAATAACTTTGAATATTGACCGTTGGATCAATACTCATGAATCCCAACATTTCTGGCCATTGGATCTTCTTTTCCATTCTAGCATCTAGAAGATTCTATTGGTAGTCTTCAGCATAATGAATTCTATGCACAAACCTCAAAACATAGTTCTCCATCATACTAGAATCTTCTCCCTTGTAGCTAATAATCGTTGACTTCTACATGATCTTATCTTATCTTATCTTACCACTATATAGTGTACGGATAACTTTGAATGTTGACTGTTGGATCAAGATTCGTGAATCCCATCATTTCTAGCCGTTGGATCTTCTTTTCCATTCTAGCATCTAGAAGATTCTATTGATAGTCTTTGGCATAATGAATGCTATGCACAAACCTCAAAAAACACTTCTCCATCATACTAGAATCTTCTCCCTTGTTTCTCTAGACCATGTTATCAAAAATTTCATGTGTTAGGTAGCTAATAATCTTTGACTTCTACATGATGATACAAAGTACAAGGACCAAATATACACCCATACTTTATAGATGTTGATCAAACTTATAATTGTTTGTGCTTTACCAATTATAATTTTATATACTCATGATATGTCATATGTTTACTATGTGAGTCTCACATGCAAGGCATGTGCAACTTAGTAGTTTACGCAATGCGGGAGTAGTATATTTATTTGCTTAGACATATGGTCACCTCTGTCCACGCGTTGTACATGCTGATAGACTAAAACGTTGGCAGGGGAAGAGGGCAACAGCGAAGAGAAGTTGAAGGCGGTTCCATGTCAGAGCAAAGTTATGATGGGTTTTTGATACGAGGTACTCATGTGGCCTTACAGTGTACACTCTACTAATAGTAAATTTTAGGACCTATGCACGCAAAACAAATCGTGTGTTTTCTCTCTCCTTCACTATGCTCCATCTCTCCTCCTATTTCCCCTCGTGCACCAGTCCGGCTGATCTCTCTCCCCTCGTCCACAGCATGGCATTGCACACTTGTGCCTTGGTACGATGGCTCTGTCTCTCTGGCGTGTACGACAGCCGCGCGTTGGTGTGGACTAGGGACGACGAGTAGTAGTAGTACATAGGAAGGAAACCACTTTTATCCTTGGCGGCACAAAAATTCAAACTTTTCTGGTTTTTGAAATTTTCACTTGCTTCCCAAACATCGGGAGGGAAGGTTATTCAAAAGATCGGCCAAACATCGGGAGGGAAGGCAATTTTTAACCCATTTTGAACATTGACCATTGGATCAAGATTGGCAAATCCAAACTTTGAACATTGGCCATTGGATCAAGATTGGCAAACCCAAACTTTGCTAACCATTAGATCTTCTTTTCCATTCTTAGCATCTAGAAAGATTCTACTGATAGTCTTTAGCACAATGGAGGCTAGTATGTGCAAACCTCAAAACACAACCTTCATTGCTCAGTTTCAGGGTCCTTGTGCTAAATACATGCATGGACTTGGATGCAATTTTCATTTTTTTTGGCCCTTGATGTAACTTGTACTTCCACCGACCGTCTTAAATCTCAAGCACCTCGCTCCTACAAGACCAACCATTAGTTTGGCCATTCGTGGTACTTCTTATCTTATCTTTATCTTGTCTTATCTCTTACAATACCACACCACCATTGTATAGTGTATGAATTAACTTCGAACATTAACCGCTGGATGAAGACTAGCAAATCCAAACATTGCTAACGGTTAGATCTTCTATTTTCCCTTAGCATCGAGAAAGATTCTATTGATAGTCTTTAGCATGATGAACGCAAGTATGCGCAAACCTCAAAACACACACACTTCATTATTAAGTTTTAGAGTCATTGTGTTAAATGGATGGACTTGGATGCAATTTTAATTTTTTATGAGGTCCTTGATGTAAGTTGTACTTCCATCGATCGTGATAACTCTCAAGCACCTCTCTCCTATGAGACCTACCATAGTTAAAAGAAAATGCAACCACCCCAATTATCACACAAACTGGACCAATGGTTTCTTATATGTAATGCCCAAGTTTTTAGTACTAGGATTTTCAAGCTTCCTAGCAAACTTTGCACACTTCAGTCACTTCTTGTCGATTTAACGAAATTAGGTCAAACTTGAGCTACAAGTAAGCGTGATAGATTTCACTTGAATTGAACGTATTTTCGTAGGTAGATGGGTGCATCTTCTTGTAGTAAACAATGTCGTCGGTGTGAGTTTCTAACTATGAAGAAAGAAAATCCTCAGTTTTTTGAGTGATGACGAGATGGTTCTTTTGTGTAAAGAAAGTCTGAAGAATATGGATCTCAACGCCATAAGTCAAGCTTTTAGACATATTGAGTGGACCAACATGTTTTACTTACGATTTCCATGTTTTATGAGTTTTCAAACTCCCTATATAGCTAATTAACTTTGCCCCACTTAAATGACTTCATGCCTATATTTATCAAAATTTGGTCAAACTTGAACTACAACAACTAAATTGTAGGTTGCTTCTAAAGAACTACAAAATAAATTTGGAGGTGTACCCATTGGGGGCTCAGTTAATATATCAGAAACCAACAGAGAGTTTTGAAAATAGGTATTTAACTCCTTTCTAATTAAGATTTTGCATCTTGACAATTTAACGAAAAATTAGCTCAAACTTGTGCTACAAGTAAGCGCGATAGATTTTTCTTTAATTAAATGTCCCTTTGGAGGTAGATGGATGCATCTTCTTGTAGTAATCAGTACCGTTGGTGTGAGTTTCCAACTATCAGGAAAGAACATTCTAAATTTTCCGAGTGATGATGAGATTATTGTTCATTTTCGTAAACAAAGTTCGAAGGATATGGATCTGAACACCACAAGCCAAGCTTTTAGACATATATAGTGGACCTTCATGTTCTACTTATGATTCCCATGTTTTATGAGTTTTCAAACTTATTCCTATAGCTAACTTTGCCCACTTGAAAGTGATTTTATGTCGATTTATTGAAATTAGGTCAATTTTGAACTACAAGTAAATTGTAGGTTGCATTGAAAGTTTTATGTTTTTTGCGGTAACCATTGGGGGCTGATTTAATATATCACAAACCACCACCTATAGTTTTTACAACCAGTTCAACTTCTTGCTATGATTTTGCATCTTGACAATTTAACGAAATTAGGTCAAACTTGAGCTACAAGTAAATGCGATAGATTGCTCTTGAATTAATTGTCTTTTCAGAGGTAGACAGGTGCATCTTCTTGTAGTAAACAATGTCGTCGACGTGAGTTTCCAAATATCAGGAAATATCATTCTTAATTTTCCAAGTGATGACGAGATTGTTCTTTTTTGTAAAGACAGTGTGAAGAGTATGGATCTGAATGCCACAAGCCATGATTTTAGACATCTTACCGCTATATAGTGTACGAATAACTTTGAATATTGACAGTTGGATCGAGACTCACGAATCCGAACATTTCCAGCCATTGGATCTTCTTTTCCATTCTATCATGTAGAAGATTCTATTGATAGTGTTGAACACAATGAATGCACTATGCATAGACCTCTCAAAACACACTTCTCCATCATACTAGAATCTTCTCCCTCGTTTCTCTAGACCATGTTACCAAAAATTTCAAGTGTTAGGTAGCTAATAATCTTTGACTTCTACACATGATGATACAAAGTAGAAGAACCAAATATACACCCATACTTTATAGATGTTGATCAAATTTATATTTTTCCACTTTACCTATAATAATTGTATATAGTGATGATATGTCAGATGTCTATTATCTGAGCCTCGTGCAGGGCACGTGTAACTTGTATCTTATCTTACCACTATATAGTGTACAAATAACTTTGAATATTGACCGTTGGATCAAGACTCGTGAATCCCAGCATTTCTAGCCGTTGGATCTTCTTTTTCATTCTAGCATCTGGAAGATTCTATTGATAGTCTTTGGCATAATGAATGCTATACACAAACCTCAAAACACACTTATCCATCATACTAGAAGCTTCTCCCTTGTTTCTCTAGAACATGTTATCAAAAATTTCATGTGTTAGGTGGCTAATGATCTTTGACTTCTACATGATGATGCAAAGTACAAGGACCAAATATACACCCATACTTTATAGATGTTGATCAAATTTATATTTTTTCTGCTTTACCAATTATAATTGTATATAGTGATGATATGTCATACGTCTACTATTTGAGTCTCACATGCAACTTACTAGTAACTAATAATCATTGACTTCTACATGATCTTACCACAATATAGTGTACACACAACTTTGAATATTGACTGTTGGATCAAGACTCGCGAATCCCAACATTTCCAGTCATTGGATCTTCTTTTCCATTCTAGCATCTTGAAGATTCTATTGATAGTCTTTATTACAAACCACTATATAGTGTACGAATAACTTTGAATGTTGACCGTTTGATCAAGACTCGTGAATCACAGCTTTTTTAGCCATTGGATCTTCTTTTTCATTCTAGCATCTAGAAGATTCTATTGATAGTCTTCGGCATAATGAATGCTATGCACAAACCTCAAAACACACTTCTCCATCATACTAGAATCTTCTCCCTTGTTTCTCTAGACCATGTTATCAAAAAATTCATGTGTTAGGTAGATAATAATATTTGACTTCTACATGATGATACAAAGTACAAGGACCAAATATACACCCATACTTTATAGATGTTGATCAAATTTATAATTTTTTGTGCTTTACCAATTATAATTTTATATAGTGATGATATGTCATACATCTACTATCTGAGTCTTACGTGAAACTTACTAGTTGCTAATAATCGTTGACTTCTACATGATCTTAACACTATATAGTGTACAAACAACTTTGAATATTTACCATTAAATCAAGACTAGTGCATCCCAGCTTTTCTAGCCGTTGGATCTTCTTTTCCATTCTAGCATCTAGAAGATTCTATTGATAGTCTTCGGTATATATAATGAATGCTATGCACAAACCTCAAAACAAACTTCTCCATCATACTAGAATCTTCTTCCTTGTTTTTCTAGACCATGTTATCAAAAATTTCATGTGTTAGGTAGCTAATAATCTTTGACTTCTACATGATGATACAAAGTACAAGGACCAAATATACACCCATACTTTATAGATGTTGATCAAATTTATAATTTTTTGTGCTTTACCAATTATAATTGTATATAGTGATGATATGTCATACGTCTATTATCTGAGTCTCACGTGCAAGGCACTTGCAACTTACTAGTATATATAGTGGATCAACATGTTGTACTAACGATTTCTATGTTTTATGAGTTTTCAAACTTCCTAGCTAACTCCGCCACTTGAATGACTCTGTAGATTCATCAAAATTAGGTCATATTTGAACTATAAGTAAATTGTAGGTTGCTTTGAAAGTTTTAAGAAAAAGCTTTTGGAGGCACCCATCAGACAGTCAATTAATATACTCCGTATAAGAAACCACAGAGAGTTTTGACAACAGGTTCAACTTCTTCCTAAGATTTTGCATCTTGACAAACTTGAACTACAAGTAAGCGAAGATACTTGTCTCGAATTAAATGTTTTTTCAGAGTTAATTAATGAACAAAGAAAGTGATCTAATAACTTAGCTAGTTACCATAACATCACACATACCAAGACTAGTAGTATATGATTCTACTCCCTCCGTTCAGAAATATAAGGCGTTTTAGCTTTGTGAAATAAATGTATCTAGACGCCTTTTAGTCTATAGGTTCACTCTAAACCTCTACGAACCCATACACTAAAAGATTTATAGATACATTCGATTCACAAAGCTAAAACGTCTTATATTTCTAAACGGAGGGAGTACAACATAATTAATTAGGCATTTGCGTGACACTATACACATGTTGTTACCCACTATGAAGGTATATGTGCAAGTTGATAGTCTAAGTTATTTAGCACTATGTGATCATCCTAAATCAGAACAGAGGTGTACGTACTATATGCCTTAAAGGCACTCGTTCCACTGCGCTTCAAGCTTTTCACCACTTGTGTCGGCTCTCACTGGTCAGATGGATAAAGCCACTGACTTGTTGATTTGTTACTGTATATCGTCGATCTTCTTCCGTCACTGATAGAGAATAAATTCTTATGCTCCTTCCAGGCGCGTTGTTTCACGGAGCTACAACCAGTAGCTCAGACGACTACTCCTGTGCGGCGCTCGAGCAATTGCGACCGTTCGTTCATAATGAACGGAAAGCATTAGACAATGGATTTTCTTTTGGTGGATGGTTGATTTTTTGAGAGATTGTTGACTTTTTTTCTTTATTGAACTGAGAGATGTTCGATTTGGGGTCCGGTAATGGGGGCGTAGAGGCCGACAGGGGAGAGGAAATTGGCGATGTGGCAGGCAAGCTTATTTGAGGTGGTAGCGTGTGGGTGTACAGATGGTACTATTAGCCCATTTTGTTGTTGTACTACACAAGATTCGAGAGTAGTAGTATTCTAGTTTTAGTTCCTTAATTACCGGTGGAACCTTTATGTGTTTATTAGTTACAGTAGTAGTACAGTAGTACTTGTTCCAAATGTGCCTGCACAAGATGATGAATGTAGAAGATCCAAGGATTATTACGTTCGACAAGAGGAGCTCCGAGTATACTCCAAACCGTCTCTCTGCCATGACCATTTATTTGAGAGAAGAGTACAGCTTCATCCCGTGCTAGGCTAGCTATGTTGTACTACTCCTAGAAAGGCCTGACCTATTTACTTGATAGTGTAACACCCTGTCCACTCCTGGGCTAGGGGGTGTCACTCCTGACAGCTTAATAGGATATCTAGACTGGCCCCACAGACCAACACTAGTCTTTTCTGCGCACTTTGTCCTCACTGCATGCGCTTGTTACCACTTCCGGTCGTTCACCCATCCTAGAATTGCTCTAGGCGAAGCACGCTTAACCTTAGAGTTCTTTTTGAATGAGCTTCCGGAAAAGAAGTTGCAACTTGTTGATATGGGTATCCTATCAATCCTATTAAGCCATGTGCCTGGATCTCACAGATAGGCACCAGGAAACACAGAGAAGAGAGAAAAACCACGCTCGATAGGCGGCACGATTTCAATCGATTTATTCTATTTTCCTTTGCTCTCCGTCCTCTTCCTCTCCATCTTCTCGCTGATCCCCACTCGCCCACCTTTGGCACACGCCAATGCCACCATGCCACTTTCGGAGCATCTCCGTAGCCCAGTTCGATAGGCACAGTAGATTTAGCAGAGAAAAAGAAGGAACACTTGGTTTTATTTCATTTCGTATTTCTCTTAGCCTCGATCTCCATCCTCACTTCACCTCCAGCGTCCCGGCAATGACCATTACCACTCGCACACCAATATAGGCACGCGCTAACACTGCCATGCCACTTTAGGATCAGCTCTGACGCCCAGTTTGATAGACTGTTTCTATCTCGCCCTGCCAGTTGCCACTCGCTCTCTCCTAAAAAACCCCCCAATCAAAGCCAAACTCCATCGCCCCCACATTCTTGAGCTCTCCCTTGCGATGGACCAATTGATCAATTATAGTGACACTTCTAGGGTGTTTTCCGATGGCCCCCTAAAGAAATCTCAGCCAGATGCGACGTCATCACCGCCGCGAGCCTCATCGCCTGCTGCAAACGTTATCTTTACTCAGCAAAACATAGTGCACCCCTGTCGAAATCTCATCTGTTTGGTCTCCCCTGTGTTCTTCACACTCACCCAACTGAGGTACCATGTGAGTATAATGTCTTCTACCGTGACAATCGCATGAAGCAGTTCTATAGGGGCAACTACTATTGATGTAGGGGCAAGCAGAAGCCACAAAAGAAGTTCGGGTGGGCCTTGTGGGAGCTGACGCCGCTGGACAGGTCCTCCTCGGATGCTGTGATGCCAGATTGTGAGGGTAAGAAGTGGGCAGGCGCCCATGGAGATTGGATCGCCATTGTTGGCCTCGCCTAGAACTGGGAGCTTGTGAATGTGTTCACTCGTCACCAGATTCCTATACCAGCGATCTTCGATTTTGAGGCCACACCCGAGGTACTTAAGTTTATCACGGCTGGTCAGCCTACTAATCTACTGAAGATAACCATTTGTCGAGTTCCCACAGCTACTGGGAACTATAAGGATTTCTCTGTACTAGCCATCTTCGACATGGTAATTGCCTTCTTTGATGGTTCTCATGGTATGTGGATGGTTCTTGAGAACCAGTTTAGCATGTTCAGCTACCGCAATGCAATTATCCACAAGGGAGTTGTCTATGTTGTAACTCAGATTGGCAATGTTTATGCATGGGATCCTCAGGCATGGGGTAAAATTTCCATCCTTAAATTTTCAAGCTTCATCATTCAAATTTTGCTCAGCTGACCTCTGAATGTGCTTTCCTTGCAAGGTCCTATGCGTCTTTCGGGCCCACCTGAATACGACGGTAACATGAGTACAGTCCTGATTTGTGGTGGTTAGCAATATCTCCTAATGGTGGTAGCCTTATTCTGATCAATACTGTGGGCATTAGTGCTAGGAGGTATGGCACTACTTATGGTGGTTATCCTGTGGCTGAAAATGTTGGTTGTCATCACGGCCGCAATATTCGCACCTATTCTACTGGCTTTTGCTGTCATGTGTTCTCGATTGACACTAGTAGGTTACTTCCACCGAGGCAATTGTGGAGGGTTTTAGACCTTGGAGCATTTTCTATCTTCCTTGGATTGAACTATCCGATTACCATTCTAGTTGGCGTGGCAGGACATGGCCCTGGAGATCTAATGAGGAGAAACTGTGTATACACCTCGCCGCATGCAGTTAGTCTTGATGGATTTAATCTTCGTCCTAAAATATGCCGCTTTAGTATGAATGCTCAAGACACTGATGTTGGTTTCTCAACCAACATTGGCTAGAATTTCCCTAAAAAAACATTAGCTGGAATTAGCAGCAGACTCCATTGTGGTTCGTCTCAAGCTTGGACAACGCAAAGGATTGGAACCGACATAATTAACGGTTCAAGGGAGATCATATGGAATAGGGATTTGCGTATCTTAAATTATTTCCTTCGCCTTATTTGTATGGTATGGCCTCAGCCATTAACTTTCTATACACTAACACTCATTTTGGCGCAATGTAGTGCAAGGTCTGCGATTTGATCAAACTCCTTCTGTATGCAAGCCATAGTATTAGTCAGTGCGGGTCGAATGTTCTGCAACTCGTTGCGCACGCACCCCTTTATTATTTGTTACACTTTCGAGTTCTCAAAAAATGTGAAATAAATCTGGAACATTGGCTATGTTGTATCTTGTGCATCTACAATATTTGGTCCCACAATAAGATCTTATGTGACTTGTGTGAATGAAAAAGAAAAAACATAAGCTAACAATATCTTGTGTTCATTTGTTCATTTTTTGGTGGCCAGACCATGTACTAGTAATATTTCTGGGATGGAAATTTATGGATGACCTATATAAATATGATCTACGTTCATGATTTATTTCACATTTTCTGAAAACTTGGAAGTGCCACATGCAACAGCTTGTTGCCGGTGCAACTAGTTGCAAATTGTAATGTCCGTCGTGGATGTACCTAGTGGCTCCAAGCGCATGGTGCATGCAGATTTTCACTGGCAGGTGGGCCTGACCTAAACAGGTCCCACATGTCAGTGAATCAGAGCCACACAGAATCATGCACGTTGCCTGACTTGAGCGAAATCTGGTGTCCATGTATATCTCTCATTTTGTTGCGTGGTTGCATGCTGTACACGTGTAATTCCATGTACCTTGTACTAGAACATATATG
Source organism: Avena insularis (assembly GCA_023614405.1). Lineage (NCBI taxonomy): Eukaryota > Viridiplantae > Streptophyta > Magnoliopsida > Poales > Poaceae > Avena > Avena insularis. Next base: position 316,404,939 of record CM042684.1, read on the forward strand.
AACACATGCAACATGCCAAAAATAACATGGACACACCCGTACTGTGCATTATATCTGGTTTATATATTTTTGGTTCTGTGCTACAAGTTCTGCATGTAAGGAAACAAGATAAAAGTACATGTGTCCATGTTGCGGCTACTACTACTAGTAGTAGTTTATCCTCCTATTTTCCATTCAAAATACTACACTATGTTGAAATGAAAGCTGTAAAAAATAAAACCCTCTGGTCAAACTGATGTGACTAGACAATACTGCACCTCTGATACGTAGTAGTAAGTAGGAGTATTATCAAATTACTAGCTGTATGGCGTGCTAGTCTAACATATAGTGAAGTCTAGGTCACGGTGTCCTCGATGATGCTGTTGACTAGACAAAGCAAGCAAGTAAAATCTCCTCCCTCGTTTTTTTGTTTGCCTCTCCATCTTCTTCCCAAGTCCCCACTCCTCCCACGATCTCCCCCACACTCTCTCTTCTCACCCATTCCTAATGCTCTCCTCCTCCTGCAGAAAACCCCAGCCGCACTTGGCATCCGCCTAAATCCATCTGGCTGTGATGGCCGATTTGAAGCTCAGCGGGTGATGCAAGTGGGATCAAGTCAGCATGGACGATGTCGACCTCATCATTCAGCGTCTAGACATTTCCAGCACCGTCAGGCTAGCCGCATGCTGCAAGCTGCTGTACAATCATATCGCCAACAATGAAGGTATTAAATGAACTTTTCACCATTGGAACGAACCTTGCCTACTGATGCCTCAGCCTGCTTATTGGTTCGACGAGCACGATGACGGTATGAGGGTACATCGTCTGCACGACACGATGTATAACGTGGTTCCCCTCCACCATCCTTGGCGCACCGCCATCCTGCCCTTCATGCACGAAAAATTCTGGGTGGGAATGAACGACGACTGGCTCACCACCATGGACTAGCGCGGGGCCTGGTGCCTGATGTCTACACACTTATATTCTTGTAGACAGTTGTTGGGCCTCCAAGTGCAGAGGTTTGTAGAACAGCAGCAAGTTTTCCCTTAAGTGGATCACCCAAGGTTTATCGAACTCAGGGAGGAATTGGTTAAACGTATCCCTCTCAAGCAACCCTGCAATCAAGATACAAGAAGTCTCTTGTGTCCCCAACACACCCAATACACTTGTCAGGTGTATAGGTGCACTAGTTCGGTGAAGAGATAGTGAAATACAAGTTGTATAGATAATTATAAGTGGTAGTGGTGATAGAAAATAGCTTGATGGCGTGGAAAAGACTAAAGTAAAACTGAAATAAAGATAGAAGAAAGCAAACGTGTGTAGCATCCCAATTGTCTAACAATTGCAATGCTACTAGCCTAGTCTATATAATGGCTACTTAATATATATAATTGTTGCATCATCATTATATCATGCTCATGTCATCATGCCACCTTGCATTTGAGCATCATATAAAACCCTTTTCCATTTGGTTCTTATCTCATATGCATTATTAATTGTATTTGCCTCTTGATATCGTATTTGGTTCTTGATATATTGTTTAAATGCCCAAGTTGAGTTGGGGGGCATATCTCTTTCAACTCCACCACCCTTTCTTTTCACCACCTTATATTCCACCATCCAACTAAATATGAGCTTTGCACTTATTTGGTTTTACCTCTAGCTCATGTGGGTTGGGATGGATCCAATTCTATTTCCACATGCTCTCATCTTAGCATCATGTTGTTTTCACATTATTGATATATGAGAGCCACATGGCCACCTTTGCATGCCTTGTGAGTGGAACCCTTTTTCCTAGCTTCCATATGGGTAATCATGGAATTATGCTCATGTTGGAATATTTTTGGGACTATTAAGCATCTAGTGGCACATACACACTAGCAAGTCCCAATTATAATCAAATGTGATCATCTCCATCTACTCCACTTGGAGCTTTCTTCTAAATTCTTTTTGCTTGGCTTTCATTCCAATTTTGGGAATGCATAATAATAATGCCATGTAATATTATTGTCTCACAAGAATACACATGGCATTAAACATTTTGCATGGGCCATGCAAGTACCCCCTTTTGCTTGTCCTTTGGATTTTATTTGAATTTTGAATGAATCTTTTTCCCCATATCCCTCTATCTCTCACCTCTCTCTCACCTCCTTTTTGCTTGATCTTGTGTGATCTAGCTCAAAGGGCCACCACCTCATCACACCCTCATCTTGATCTTGTTGGAGCTTGTCTAGAGCATGCTTGATCTTGTCATAAAGGACCAATCCATCTCTCTCTAAGCCCTAGACCATCACCTACCTCATCATCATCATACCCCCCTCTCTCCTAAACCCTAATCTATACCTAATCTAAACCAAACCCTAAGTACCCACCCCATCTCTCTCTCTCGGCCTTTCTCTCCTCTCTCTAGCCGAGCCACCCACCACGACCTACCCTAGCTGGCCCCACCTGGCCACCTCACCCCTGCCCTAGCTACCCCAACCCTAATGCCAACCCTAGCCCCAGGCTACCACCACCCAACCCGAGCCTACCCTCTCTCCCTCTCTTCTCTCCCTGCCTTGTGGCCCCCTAGCCCGAGCCTGCCCCTGCCTCCTGGCCTCGTCCTCTGGTCCCACCTGTAAGCCCCCTCCTCTACCTGCCCTGCCCCTGCCCGACCGAGCACGTGAGGAGGAAGGAGAGAAAGGTGGCACCCGAGCCACCTTTTCATCTAACCACCTCCCCACGGCATCTCTCTCTCCCTCTCTGCCTTGCCTCCACTCCACGGCACCCCTCTGCCTCTCCAGATCTGGCCGAGGCGCCTGGCCATCCTCCCTTCCTCTCCACCGACCCCAGCTCCCTCTCGCCGGACACCGTCGGCCTCCACCGCACCCCGTCGATCCAGCTGCAGAACGCCGGTGGAGCGGCCTGAGATCAACGACGCCTCTGCTTCACCACTGCCCGGCGAGGAGAAGGCGCCTGAACCGCCAGAACCATCGACGCCTGACGCCAAACCCTAGCTCGCCGTCCTCCAGCTCCACCAGCGATCCGCTGCACGCCTGCCCGATCCGAGCCCACCATCAAGCCCACGGTGAGCTACCTGACCTCCCTGACATGGTTCCCTTCGCCGTGCAGCCCTACATCCGCCGGTCCTTTCGTCAATCACGCTCAGGCGCCGGGCGAAGGCTCTGCTGCTCCGCGACGCTGCGAAGCCCTACCTAGGCCCCAACCTCCTGCTCACCTAGCCTAAGCCACCGCGATGTTCTCGCTGCCAAGGCTCAAGAACGCCCCAGGGTCGATCCGCACACGCGCCCGCGCCAGACGCGCACCGATCTGTCGCACAAGGAAGATCCACAAGACGGCGGCCTTTTGCGTAACCCCTGCCTTTTTCTCATCAACCATGCAGACGCAGGACCCACCAACCAGTGTCTGTTGCCTTTTTTACAAAACACACCCTGCACTTAGTTGCCGTCAACCCGCAGTCCCTCATTGCAGCGGCAGCTCGCCACCATCGGCTGGCGTGGGTCCGCAGGACTTCTGGGCCCGCCTGTCATTCGCTTAGGCTAGAGTAGGCCGCGGTGTAAAAAGCTTTTCGCGCGCAGTTCTGCCCAGTCAGCGCCTGGCCCACCCGACAGTGACTCTGGCTAGGTCCGGGCTGGGTGAGAAAAGCTTCTGTCTATATCTGTTTAATTCAAATCTTTTCAAAATTAATTCAAATTCAAATTTAATTCTGTTTTTAAATATCTTTTAAAATATAAATCCAAATAATACAAATAATATATGTTTTGAAATCACAAAAATGTGAGGAAATCAAATATGCCATCCAAAATATATTTTGAACACTTTATTTTCCAAGTTGATTAAAATTACAATAAAATGCCCTTTTTCCTTAATTAATTAATAACTTTTGTTTTATAACTCCAAATTTAACAAATGATATGTCTAAAATGATTAGCTCGACGAGACCTTTCTGTTTATGCTTTCCATGTCTTGTTTTGAAGCATGCATCTTATAAATATAATGGGTACAGCAACTAATATGAGGTTAAAATGAGGCTAAAACTCTATAAAATGATTTATTCTTGTATTCCACACCTCACCCATGCCATGCTACCTTATTGCCATGCAAATTGTGCATCATTCATCATGGCATGATTGTTTGCTTGATGCATTTAACTCATATGCTTGTGCACTTTATTTATGTTGGCCCTTGTTTGTTTGGTTCTTCTTCGAATAGACGCCGAGCAGGGGATATACCAAGAGAACCAGGAACACTACCCAGATCCTTCTCTCGCTTCAACTGAGCTGCCAGGCAAGCACTACCACATGCTTGCATACATATAGTACCTATTGCCTCTATCTTATTCTTGCATCATTGAGTCGCGATTGCATTAAATTGAATCCCAAGTATTGCATAGCCTTTACTTTTAAACCCCACCGAAGCTTGTTCCTCCATCCCATGAGCCATTACTACAGGAGTTGTTTGAGCCATGCGAGTCGTAGAACAACATGTGTAGGGTATGTGAGTGTCCGATGGATAATGAGGTACCTAAACCACTTAACCTGAGTAGTAATGGGATAACTAATGAAAGTGGCATCGGTGAGCCATATTCGCTATTTGGTTTTTCAGGCTCACTTGTGTCCCGTAGGACCCTGAGTACTTGATTCCTGTTCCTTGAATATTCGTGCTATCCACATCCGGGAGGCTTATGAACCCCCCTGAGCCAGAGCTTGATTCATTCTTATTTATTGGGGCCACAAACTAGTTTGAGGTTTTATTTACTATCCTGTACTTATGCCATGCTTTACTGCTTTAATTTAAATTGTGCGAGGTACTGCACACTGTACTGTTTAGGACCGTGACCCGTTTTCGCTGTATCGACAAGCCCAGTCACACTTTCGGGTTCCCAGTCGTTTACAGCCGGCTCCACAAACCTTGAGGCCGTCTCGGAGTCAGCTAACTTCGTTGCGGGTAGCTCAATGGGGTGGCCCCCTGAAATATTTCTGAATCCTGTGATCGCTTTGTCGTGACTGCCTCGTTGGGTTTTGATTTGGTTTTTTCCGAGGCATATCGAGTGTGTGTTGCTATTTGTGCACCCCTGCAGGGTAAAACTTTCTGAAAGCCGTGTCCGCGGTTATGGACGACTTGGAGCACAGTTTCTCGATCATAGACAAGCATAACTAAAGTACCGCTTTTAATTTGACTAGACTAGGTACCTGACTAGTAAATAGTGCAACACTCACGGAATGGATAATAAAACTGCCAACGGATGGGGGGGTTGTTCGTCCGCTTCCTCGTCGGTAAGCGAGGAGGAGGATGGATCTGTTAAGATTACCGTTATAACTGTTATTAATAATTCACGGACATCCGTCTATCTCTGGTTAGGCGGATGGTTAGCGAGTATCTATAGAATTGTTAGGGTTTATCTTTTGCTGCAATTGCGTCACCCCAGGTTGTGTCCCCTTTAGCGGCATAAAGACTTGCTGAGTACCCCTAGGGTCTCACACGATAAATTATTGGTTCAGATGAACAGGTACATTCGCAAGATGGATACTGGGTGGAAGAGACGGGCGATGTGGGCAACGATCATTCGGTGTAGAGATTCCGGGAACGGGGATCCGTGAGATCTGTGGGCGCGATGTGTTTATTTATGGGGCATCTTATGCCGATTTGCTTCTTACCCGTACTCGGATTTTGTCTTCCGCTTCCGCTTGATGCTCTGATGTTTGATGTATGAGGAGATATCCTAAACTATTATATCTATCTAGGATATTTGGATCTTGCCGTATGGCGTTGCTATATTTCCTTTCTTTTTAGATGGAATGGCTCTGATGTACGGTTGTATGGTGGCTTGCATACATACTCATTTGTGTATGTAGTTGATCCCTTCGCCTGCCGATTACGCCGCCCGTTCTTGTCCCGATGTTTAGAAATGGTTGGGACGGCCGTAAGGTCTACCTGTGAGTGGCATTTGGCCCCACCGCATTATTTCAACCATTTCTGCTCATCCAGCTTGTAACTAGGAGCGAATTCACCGAGGTAGTTACAATTGGTATCGAGCCATCCGCCCTTGTGGTCTCAGCCAAATGGTCGTTGTCTGTCTAGCAAATATTTTTGGTAGCTATGTATACTAGGGAAAAAAACAAAACGTGAGAGTAGGACTGCTTCCACTTTTCTTCTTACCCACCCACCACCCTCTTCTGGCAAGGAAGTGTAACATTTTCAATCCTCTTCTTAAAATTCAAACTAGGATTCACGTGTTCTGGGTTTCCGTAGTACCATAGAAAGTGTGTGTGTGTGTGTGTGTGTGTAATTCCTTGTCTATCTGTTGCATCCAACATGTTATCTTTATCTGCCTTTTGGTTATCAACTGTTGGTACATTCCATACTGACAGGCTTTTGAAAACCGGCGCGATCTATCTGACTCCTTGTTAACCGGTGCCATCTTCTTAAGGGTGTTCTTCCTTCTAGCAACTCCTCTTTCTGTGTAAGCATCAGTTGCTAATCGCTACCTGATAAGTGATTTTGCGCATCTATTGGTATTTTAATGCCGAAAAATGCGGAAAATTTTTCTTTGATACATCTGTGTTTCCACACTCCTTTTCAGTCGTGTGTGAAACATTATCTATCTTCCTTTTATCAGCATGTCCATGCTAACTCATTCTTTTGTCACCGGCGCTTAATCCTGGAGTTTTGTTTCATCTCCTTTGCTCTTGGGCTAATTACATAACGTGTGTCGATCCGATGCTGATGATTGTAATTTGGCTCTCGGCATAGCTATATTCCACTCATGATAAGTGTCGATTGGGATAAGGAAAATGCTATCAACCGTCACCATCTGGAGGATAAGGTTATCTCCTGTGATTTTGAGTACACCGTGATCATATCTATGCATATTCAAGCATCTTTGGCAATCCGGAGTTTCTCAAGGCACTACGGCGGTCTATCATCTGTCCATCATGCTGCACATCTTTTTGAACCCCATATCTGCACCATTCTCCTGGATACGAGGGAATTGCATCTTTTCGCTTCCGATAGTTTTGCTTAAGGTATGAGCTATCATCGTTTCTTATCCTAGATCTCTTTATCTTTGTAACCGGTGATCCAATCGACAATGTGAATCAGGTGACATCTCTTTTTCTTCCGAAGGTCCAGATAATCTATTCTTCCAGTGCATCTTCCTCAACACGAACCCGTGCTCTTAATATTGATCTTTCTAAGAGCGTTGAGCTCAGGAAGTGTTCGAGCATTTGTTCGTTTCTCTCGCCTTTTGAACTTGATATTCTGGGAATATCTTGTTAATCCTTGGTGGTATATGTTGTTAATATGCTAGCCTATTCGATGTCTATGGAAGGACATGGAAGATCATCTGTGTCTCTTTCTCTCAAGCTTCGTGAACACTGCCTGTGTGCAAAGTTCTCAAAGCGGGAAATTCTGGCTTCTTGAAGTCACCTATCTCGACCACGTCCTTCTGCTAAATACATTGCTTCAATTCTGGAATTGGCAGTCCATTGCTAATTCCATCCTCCATCTTCAACCAATCTGGAGCTTTTCCTTGTTGGCAAGTTATCATCGCTTTCGCCAAGATTTTCCTCAAGACCGCTAAATCTCTCTATCTTTTCAAGAAGAACATGGAGTTCTTTTCACCTCTGTCTCGTCAAGTGATCTTTTGAAACCCTCTCGTTATATCATCTATGCTCAATCCACCGGAGGCCATGAAGACCTTCCAGATCTTGTTTTCCTTCTGTTCAAGTTGGTGCTATCTTTTCTGTAGCTGTTGAATCTTGCAGTTCTTCTCCGTAATCTTCCTTCATATCTTTCTGGTGGCTTGGTATGTCAGACATGACGACAACATCATCACCCTTATCTATCTTGGATCCGGTGAATCGTTTGCATCTATCCTTGTTTTCTAACGGAGTTCCATGAGTTATCCTTGTCAATACCTTCAGTCTGTTTCGGTAGTTGGGTTGCATGGTTTATCTTATTCATGTGCGGAGTAATGCTTTGAGTGCGGGATGGAGTAGCTACCATACCACTACTCTTATCATTCGCTCTTGTACATCGAATTGGTGAATTAATGTGATTTCACTCATTCCACGGAAGTTAGAAGTGGCCTTTATCCCTTGATACTTTTACTTCCGTCCTTGTTTTTCCGGAGTGCTCTCTCGAAGAAAGTAATCAATAATCTCTTGTTGGTGATCTCACCCTTTCTACACGGAGCAAAATCCTCAATTATCTGGTGGAAACAAACGCAAACTCTTTTCTGTCCTCGTCGTTCTACCGGTGCTCGACATTCCCAAACAAGATGGAAGGAAACTATCTCTCTCTTTGTTTCATCAAATTCTTTTTCTGTGGTAAAGCCAATTATGGTTGATGCCATCAGCCGCAAATCTATTGCATTAGCCTCAAGGCTAAAGAAAGCAATAAGTATCTCTACAATAAACTCCATATCCCCCATATTCTTTGCTTCTCGGGATTCCACCATGATCTGGCTTCACATCCGTCTCTGGAAGTTGCATCCGCGCACCTCAATTGCGTGATCCTTTGGTTCTTACCGCAACAAGAATCTAATCCGCGATGTCTAACTAAATCTTTCTGTTGATATCTAGGGACTCTATTGTTTGAAGGCAATATTGTTTCCGTACTTCATTTCTCCAATCCGAGATAGAATACGATGCTATTGTCATAGTGGTTCAAACCTCTCCAATCTAGCTCTTTTCTTCCGGCGAGACAAAGCTTCATCCTCTCTAGTATCGGTAAATCCTTAATCTTACCGGTGTGCCTTTCTGTATTCATGATACATCATCTTGTCCTTTCGTTCACTAGTGGTTCTAGTCTTTTATCTCGTTTCTTGAGGAAACCGAAGCTATGTCCATCCTATCCTTCTTGTCTCACGACAATCCTTCAACTCTTCTAATCCGTTGTTTCTCAAGAAAAACGCAAGACTCGCAACAAGTCTAGCAAGTTTTGCAAGGTGTAGTGGTCGCACCTTTCCATGGTTCATCAACTTGGGAACGTAAGGATCACCTTCGTTCGAACACCCGTCTCTCCTTGTGTTGTTTTCTTTTTCCTAGAATCTCGGGGCGAGATTCCTGTTTAGTGGGGGAGAGTTGTAGCATCCCAATTGTCTAACAATTGCAATGCTACTAGCCTAGTCTATATAATGGCTACTTAATATATATATAATTGTTGCATCATCATTATATCATGCTCATGTCATCATGCCACCTTGCATTTGAGCATCATATAAAACCCTTTTCCATTTGGTTCTTATCTCATATGCATTATTAATTGTATTTGCCTCTTGATATTGTATTTGGTTCTTGATATATTGTTTAAATGGCCAAGTTGAGTTGGGGGGCATATCTCTTTCAACTCCACCACCCTTTCTTTTCACCACCTTATATTCCACCATCCAACTAAATATGAGCTTTGCACTTATTTGGTTTTACCTCTAGCTCATGTGGGTTGGGATGGATCCAATTCTATTTCCACATGATCTCATCTTAGCATCATGTTGTTTTCACATTATTGATATATGAGAGCCACATGGCCACCTTTGCATGCCTTGTGAGTGGAACCCTTTTTCCTAGCTTCCATATGGGTAATCATGGAATTATGCTCATGTTGGAATATTTTTGGGACTATTAAGCATCTAGTGGCACATACACACTAGCAAGTCCCAATTATAATCAAATGTGATCATCTCCATCTACTCCACTTGGAGCTTTCTTCTAAATTCTTTTTGCTTGGCTTTCATTCCAATTTTGGGAATGCATAATAATAATGCCATGTAATATTATTGTCTCACAAGAATACACATGGCATTAAACATTTTGCATGGGCCATGCAAGTACCCCCTTTTGCTTGTCCTTTGGATTTTATTTGAATTTTGAATGAATCTTTTTCCCCATATCCCTCTATCTCTCACCTCTCTCTCACCTCCTTTTTGCTTGATCTTGTGTGATCTAGCTCAAAGGGCCACCACCTCATCACACCCTCATCTTGATCTTGTTGGAGCTTGTCTAGAGCATGCTTGATCTTGTCATAAAGGACCAATCCATCTCTCTCTAAGCCCTAGACCATCACCTACCTCATCATCATCATACCCCCCTCTCTCCTAAACCCTAATCTATACCTAATCTAAACCAAACCCTAAGTACCCACCCCATCTCTCTCTCTCGGCCTTTCTCTGCTCTCTCTAGCCGAGCCACCCACCACGACCTACCCTAGCTGGCCCCACCTGGCCACCTCACCCCTGCCCTAGCTACCCCAACCCTAATGCCAACCCTAGCCCGAGGCTACCACCACCCAACCCGAGCCTACCCTCTCTCCCTCTCTTCTCTCCCTGCCTTGTCCCAGCCCGAGCCCCCTCGCCTCCCGCCTCTGGTCCCACCAGAAGCCCCTCCTTTACCCGCCTCGCCTCGCCCGACCGAGCACGTGAGGAGGAAGGAGAGAAAGGTGGCACCCGAGCCACCTTTTCATCTAACCACCTCCCCACGGCATCTCTCTCCCTCTCTACCTTGCCTCCACTCCACGGCACCCCTCTGCCTCTCCAGATCTGGCCGAGGCGCCTGGCCATCCTCCCTTCCTCTCCACGACCCCAGCTCCCTCTCGCCGGACACCGTCGGCCTCCACCGCACCCCGTCGATCCAGCCGTGCAGCACGTCCGTGGAGTGGCACGAGATCAACGACGCCTCTGCTTCACCCTGTGCCCGGCGACGAGGAGAAGGCGCCCTGGAACCGCCAGAACCATCGACGCCCGACGCCAAACCCTAGCTCGCCGTCCTCCAGCTCCACCAGCGATTCGCTGCACGCCTGCCCGATCCGAGCCCACCATCAAGCCCACGGTGAGCTACCTGACCTCCCTGACATGGTTCCCTTCGCCGTGCAGCCCTACATCCGCCGGTCCTTTCGTCGATCACGCTCTGTGCGCCGGCGAGCGCAGCGTCTGCTCGCTCCCGCGACGCGCAGAAGCCCTACCTAGGCCCCAACCTCCCTGCTGTCACCTAGCCCAAGCCACCGATAGCTCCGTTCTTGCGTGCTGCAACGCCCCAGTTCGATCTCTGGCGCGCACGACGCCAGACGCGCACCGATCTGTTGCGCGGCGCGGGGAAGATCCACAGTACGGCGGCCTTTTTGCGCGTAACCCCCTGCCCTTTTTCTGCATCAACCCGCGGTACGCAGGACCCACCAACCAGCGTCTGTTGCCTTTTTTGCAAAACACACCCTGCACTTAGTTGCCGTCAACCCGCAGTCCCCATTGTGGCAGCGGCAGCCTCGCCATCTGGCGTGTGGGTCCGCAGGACTTCTGGGCCCGCCTGTCATTCGCTTAGGCTAGAGTAGGCCGCGGTGTAAAAAGCTTTTCGCGCGCAGTTCTGCCCAGTCAACGCCTGGCCCACCTGACAGTGACTCTGGCTAGGTCCGGGCTGGGTGAGAAAAGCTTCTGTCTATATCTGTTTAATTCAAATCTTTTCAAAATTAATTCAAATTCAAATTTAATTCTGTTTCTAAATATCTTTTAAAATATAAATCCAAATAATACAAATAATATATGTTTTGAAATCAGAAAAATGTGAGGAAATCAAATATGCCATCCAAAATATATTTTGAACACTTTATTTTCCAAGTTGATTAAAATTACAATAAAATGCCCTTTTTCCTTAATTAATTAATAACTTTTGTTTTATAACACCAAATTTAACAAATGATATGTCTAAAATGATTAGCTCGACGAGACCTTTCTGTTTATGCTTTCCATGTCTTGTTTTGAAGCATGCATCTTATAAATATAATGGGTACAGCAACTAATATGAGGTTAAAATGAGGCTAAAACTCTATAAAATGATTTATTCTTGTATTCCACACCTCACCCATGCCATGCTACCTTATTGCCATGCAAATTGTGCATCATTCATCATGGAATGATTGTTTGCTTGATGCATTTAACTCATATGCTTGTGCACTTTATTTATGTTGGCCCTTGTTTGTTTGGTTCTTCTTCGAATAGACGCCGAACAGGGGATATACCAAGAGAACCAGGAACACTACCCAGATCCTTCTCTCGCTTCAATCGAGCTGCTGTGCAAGCACTACCACATGCTTGCATACATATAGTACCTATTGCCTCTATCTTATTCTTGCATCATTGAGTCGCGATTGCATTAAATTGAATCCCAAGTATTGCATAGCCTTTACTTTTAAACCCCACCGAAGCTTGTTCTTCCATCCCATGAGCCATTACTACAGGAGTTGTTTGAGCCATGCGAGTTGTAGAACAGCATGTGTAGGGTATGTGAGTGTCTGATGGATAATGAGGTACCTAAACCACTTAATCTGAGTAGTAATGGGATAACTAATGAAAGTGGCATCGGTGAGCCATATTCGCTATTTGGTTTTTCAGGCTCACTTGTGTCCCGTAGGACCCCAAGTACTTGATTCCTGTTCCTTGAATATTCGCTATCCACATCCGGAGGCTTATGAACCCCCGAGCCAGAGCTTGATTCATTCTTATTTCTTGGGGCCACAAACTAGTTTGAGGTTTTATTTACTATCTTGTACTTATGCCATGCTTTATCGCTTTAATTTAAATTGCGAGGTCTTGCACTGTCATCTTGTTAGGATCGTGACCCGTTTCGCTGTATCGACAAGCCTACCACACTTTCGGTTCCTTCATTGCTTACTGTACGGCCCACAAACCTTGAGGCCGTCCTCGAGTCATTAACTTCGCTATGGTAGCTCAATGGGGTGGCCCCAAATATTTCTGAATCTGTGATCGCTTTGTCGTGACTACCTCGTTGGGTTTTGATTTGGTTTTTCCGAGGCATATCGAGTGTGTGTTGCTATTTGTGCACCTGCAGGTAAAACTTCAAAGCCGTGTCCGCGGTTATGGACGACTTGGAGCAGTTTCCGATCATAGACAAGCATAACTAAAGTACGGTTTTAATTTGACTAGACTAGGTACCGACTAGTAAATAGTGCAACACTCACGGAATGGATAATAAAACGCCAGCGGATGGGGGTTGTTCGTCCGCTTCCTCGTCGATGGCGAGGAGGAGGATGGATCTCATAAGATTACCGTTATAGCTGTTATTAATAATTCACGGACATCCGTCTATCTCTAGTTAGGCGGATGGTTAGCGATATCTATAGAATTGTTAGGGTTTATCTTTTGCTGCAATTCGTCACCCGGTTGTGTCCCTTTAGCGGCATAAAGACTTGCTGAGTACCCTAGGGTCTCACACGATAAATTATTGGTTCAGATGAGCAGTACATTCGCAAGATGGATCTGGGTGGAAGAGGCAGGCGATGTGGGCAACGATCATTGTGTAGAGATTCCGAACGGGATCCGTGAGATCGTGGGCGCGATGTGTTTATTTATGGGGCATCTTATGCCGATTTGCTTCTTATCCGTACTGGATTTTGTCTTCCGCTTGATGCTCTGATGTTTGATGTATGAGGAGATATCCTAAACTATTATATCTATCTAGGATATTTGGATCTTGCCGTATGGCGTTGCTATATTTCCTTTCTTTTTAGATGGAATGGCTCTGATGTACGGTTGTATGGTGGCTTGCATACATACTCATTTGTGTATGTAGTTGATCCCTTCGCCTGCCGATTACGCCGCCCGTTCTTGTCCCGATGTTTAGAAATGGTTGGGACGGTAAGGTCTACTGTGAGTGGCATTTGGGCCCCAATTGTACTATTTCAACCATTTCTGCTCATCCAGGCTTGTAACTAGGAGCGTAATTCACCGAGGTAGTTACAATTGGTATCAGAGCCATCCCGCCCTTCAGGGTCTCAGCCAAATGGTCGTTGTCTTTCTAGCAAATATTTTTGGTAGCTATGTATACTAGGGAAAAAAACAAAACGTGAGAGTAGGACTGCTTCCACTTTTCTTCTTACCCACCCACCACCCTCTTCTGGCAAGGAAGTGTAACATTTTCAATCCTCTTCTTAAAATTCAAACTAGGATTCACGTGTTACGGTTTCCGTAGTACCATAGAAAGTGTGTGTGTGTGTGTGTAATTCCTTGTCTATCTGTTGCATCCAACATGTTATCTTTATCTGCCTTTTGGTTATCAACTGTTGGTACATTCCATACTGACAGGCTTTTGAAAACCGGCGCGATCTATCTGACTCCTTGTTAACCGGTGCCATCTTCTTAAGGGTGTTCTTCCTTCTAGCAACTCCTCTTTCTGTGTAAGCATCAGTTGCTAATCGCTACCTGATAAGTGATTTTTGATCTATTGGTATTTTAATGCCGAAAAATGCGGAAAATTTTTCTTTGATACATCTGTGTTTCCACACTCCTTTTCAGTCGTGTGTGAAACATTATCTATCTTCCTTTTATCAGCATGTCCATGCTAACTCATTCTTTTGTCACCGGCGCTTAATCCTGGAGTTTTGTTCATCTCCTTTGCTCTTGGGCTAATTACATAACGTGTGTCGATCCGATGCTGATGATTGTAATTTGGCTCTCGGCATAGCTATATTCCACTCATGATAAGTGTCGATTGGGATAAGGAAAATGCTATCAACCGTCAACATCTGGAGGATAAGGTTATCTCCTGTGATTTTGAGTACACCGTGATCATATCTATGCATATTCAAGTATCTTTGGCAATCTGGAGTTTCTCAAGGCACTACGGCGGTCTATCATCTGTCCATCATGCTGCACATCTTTTTGAACCCCATATCTGCACCATTCTCCTGGATACGAGGGAATTGCATCTTTTCGCTTCCGATAGTTTTGCTTAAGGTATGAGCTATCATCGTTTCTTATCCTAGATCTCTTTATCTTTGTAACCGGTGATCCAATCGACAATGTGAATCAGGTGACATCTCTTTTTCTTCCGAAGGTCCAGATAATCTATTCTTCCAGTGCATCTTCCTCAACACGAACCCGTGCTCTTAATATTGATCTTTCTAAGAGCGTTGAGCTCAGGAAGTGTTCGAGCATTTGTTCGTTTCTCTCGCCTTTTGAACTTGATATTCTGGGAATATCTTGTTAATCCTTGGTGGTATATGTTGTTAATATGCTAGCCTATTCGATATCTATGGAAGGACATGGAAGATCATCTGTGTCTCTTTCTCTCAAGCTTCGTGAACACTGCCTGTGTGCAAAGTTCTCAAAGCGGGAAATTCTGGCTTCTTGAAGTCACCTATCTCGACCACGTCCTTCTGCTAAATACATTGCTTCAATTCTGGAATTGGCAGTCCATTGCTAATTCCATCCTCCATCTTCAACCAATCTGGAGCTTTTCCTTGTTGGCAAGTTATCATCAGCGTTTCGCTCAAGATTTTCCTCAAGACTGCTAAATCTCTCTCTATCTTTTCAAGAAGAACATGGAGTTCTTTTCACCTCTGTCTCGTCAAGTGATCTTTTGAAACCCTCTCGTTATATCATCTATGCTCAATCCACCGGAGGCCATGAAGACCTTCCAGATCTTGTTTTCCTTCTGTTCAAGTTGGTGCTATCTTTTACATGCTGTTGAATCTTGCAGTTCTTCTCCGTAATCTTCCTTCATATCTTTCTGGTGGCTTGGTATGTCAGACATGACGACAACATCATCACCCTTATCTATCTTGGATCCGGTGAATCGTTTGCATCTATCCTTGTTTTCTAACGGAGTTCCATGAGTTATCCTTGTCAATACCTTCAGTCTGTTTCGGTAGTTGGGTTGCATGGTTTATCTTATTCATGTGCGGAGTAATGCTTTGAGTGCGGGATGGAGTAGCTACCATACCACTACTCTTATCATTCGCTCTTGTACATCGAATTGGTGAATTAATGTGATTTCACTCATTCCACGGAAGTTAGAAGTGGCCTTTATCCCTTGATACTTTTACTTCCGTCCTTGTTTTTCCGGAGTGCTCTCTCGAAGAAAGTAATCAATAATCTCTTGTTGGTGATCTCACCCTTTCTACACGGAGCAAAATCCTCAATTATCTGGTGGAAACAAACGCAAACTCTTTTCTGTCCTCGTCGTTCTACCGGTGCTCGACATTCCCAAACAAGATGGAAGGAAACTATCTCTCTCTTTGTTTCATCAAATTCTTTTTCTGTGGTAAAGCCAATTATGGTTGATGCCATCAGCCGCAAATCTATTGCATTAGCCTCAAGGCTAAAGAAAGCAATAAGTATCTCTACAATAAACTCCATATCCCCCATATTCTTTGCTTCTCGGGATTCCACCATGATCTGGCTTCACATCCGTCTCTGGAAGTTGCATCCGCGCACCTCAATTGCGTGATCCTTTGGTTCTTACCGGCGCAACAAGAATCTAATCCGGCGATGTCTAACTAAATCTTTCTGTTGATATCTAGGGACTCTATTGTTTGAAGGCAATATTGTTTCCGTACTTCATTTCTCCAATCCGAGATAGAATACGATGCTATTGTCATAGTGGTTCAAACCTCTCCAATCTAGCTCTTTTCTTCCGGCGAGACAAAGCTTCATCCTCTCTAGTATCGGTAAATCCTTAATCTTACCGGTGTGCCTTTCTGTATTCATGATACATCATCTTGTCCTTTCGTTCACTAGTGGTTCTAGTCTTTTATCTCGTTTCTTGAGGAAACCGAAGCTATGTCCATCCTATCCTTCTTGTCTCACGACAATCCTTCAACTCTTCTAATCCGTTGTTTCTCAAGCAAAACGCAAGACTCGCAACAAGTCTAGCAAGTTTTGCAAGGTGTAGTGGTCGCACCTTTCCATGGTTCATCAACTTGGGAACGTAAGGATCACCTTCGTTCGAACACCCGTCTCTCCTTGTGTTGTTTTCTTTTTCCTAGAATCTCGGGGCGAGATTCCTGTTTAGTGGGGGAGAGTTGTAGCATCCCAATTGTCTAACAATTGCAATGCTACTAGCCTAGTCTATATAATGGCTACTTAATATATATAATTGTTGCATCATCATTATATCATGCTCATGTCATCATGCCACCTTGCATTTGAGCATCATATAAAACCCTTTTCCATTTGGTTCTTATCTCATATGCATTATTAATTGTATTTGCCTCTTGATATTGTATTTGGTTCTTGATATATTGTTTAAATGGCCAAGTTGAGTTGGGGGGCATATCTCTTTCAACTCCACCACCCTTTCTTTTCACCACCTTATATTCCACCATCCAACTAAATATGAGCTTTGCACTTATTTGGTTTTACCTCTAGCTCATGTGGGTTGGGATGGATCCAATTCTATTTCCACATGATCTCATCTTAGCATCATGTTGTTTTCACATTATTGATATATGAGAGCCACATGGCCACCTTTGCATGCCTTGTGAGTGGAACCCTTTTTCCTAGCTTCCATATGGGTAATCATGGAATTATGCTCATGTTGGAATATTTTTGGGACTATTAAGCATCTAGTGGCACATACACACTAGCAAGTCCCAATTATAATCAAATGTGATCATCTCCATCTACTCCACTTGGAGCTTTCTTCTAAATTCTTTTTGCTTGGCTTTCATTCCAATTTTGGGAATGCATAATAATAATGCCATGTAATATTATTGTCTCACAAGAATACACATGGCATTAAACATTTTGCATGGGCCATGCAAGTACCCCCTTTTGCTTGTCCTTTGGATTTTATTTGAATTTTGAATGAATCTTTTTCCCCATATCCCTCTATCTCTCACCTCTCTCTCACCTCCTTTTTGCTTGATCTTGTGTGATCTAGCTCAAAGGGCCACCACCTCATCACACCCTCATCTTGATCTTGTTGGAGCTTGTCTAGAGCATGCTTGATCTTGTCATAAAGGACCAATCCATCTCTCTCTAAGCCCTAGACCATCACCTACCTCATCATCATCATACCCCCCTCTCTCCTAAACCCTAATCTATACCTAATCTAAACCAAACCCTAAGTACCCACCCCATCTCTCTCTCTCGGCCTTTCTCTCCTCTCTCTAGCCGAGCCACCCACCACGACCTACCCTAGCTGGCCCCACCTGGCCACCTCACCCCTGCCCTAGCTACCCCAACCCTAATGCCAACCCTAGCCCGAGGCTACCACCACCCAACCCGAGCCTACCCTCTCTCCCTCTCTTCTCTCCCTGCCTTGTGGCCCCCTAGCCCGAGCCTGCCCCTGCCTCCTGGCCTCGTCCTCTGGTCCCACCTGTAAGCCCCCTCCTCTACCTGCCCTGCCCCTGCCCGACCGAGCACGTGAGGAGGAAGGAGAGAAAGGTGGCACCCGAGCCACCTTTTCATCTAACCACCTCCCCACGGCATCTCTCTCTCCCTCTCTGCCTTGCCTCCACTCCACGGCACCCCTCTGCCTCTCCAGATCTGGCCGAGGCGCCTGGCCATCCTCCCTTCCTCTCCACCGACCCCAGCTCCCTCTCGCCGGACACCGTCGGCCTCCACCGCACCCCGTCGATCCAGCCGTGCAGAACGTCGGTGGAGCGGCCTGGGAGATCAACGACGCTCCTCTGCTTCACCCTGTGCCCGGCGACGAGGAGAAGGCGCCCTGGAACCGCCAGAACCATCGACGCCCGACGCCAAACCCTAGCTCGCCGTCCTCCAGCTCCACCAGCGATCCGCTGCACGCCTGCCCGATCCGAGCCCACCATCAAGCCCACGGTGAGCTACCTGACCTCCCTGACATGGTTCCCTTCGCCGTGCAGCCCTACATCCGCCGGTCCTTTCGTCGATCACGCTCTGTGCGCCGGCGAGCGCAGCGTCTGCTCGCTCCCGCGACGCGCAGAAGCCCTACCTAGGCCCCAACCTCCCTGCTGTCACCTAGCCCAAGCCACCGCAGTGGCTCCGCCGCTGCGCGCGCGCCCGCAACGTCCCAGGTTCGATCCCGCGCGCCGCGCCCGCGCCAGACGCGCACCGATCTGTCGCGCGGCGCGGGGAAGATCCACAGTACGGCGGCCTTTTTGCGCGTAACCCCCTGCCCTTTTTCTGCATCAACCCGCGGTACGCAGGACCCACCAACCAGTGTCTGTTGCCTTTTTTACAAAACACACCCTGCACTTAGTTGCCGTCAACCCGCAGTCCCCCCCGCTGTGCCGCGCGGCAGCCTCGCGCCCGCCCACTGGCGTGTGGGTCCGCAGGGCTTCTGGGCCCGCCTGTCATTCGCTTAGGCTAGAGTAGGCCGCGGTGTAAAAAGCTTTTCGCTTGACAAGCAGTCGGCTTGGCCCACCTTGACACTTCTGGCTAGGTCCGGGCTGGGTGAGAAAAGCTTCTGTCTATATCTGTTTAATTCAAATCTTTTCAAAATTAATTCAAATTCAAATTTAATTCTGTTTTTAAATATCTTTTAAAATATAAATCCAAATAATACAAATAATATATGTTTTGAAATCAGAAAAATGTGAGGAAATCAAATATGCCATCCAAAATATATTTTGAACACTTTATTTTCCAAGTTGATTAAAATTACAATAAAATGCCCTTTTTCCTTAATTAATTAATAACTTTTGTTTTATAACTCCAAATTTAACAAATGATATGTCTAAAATGATTAGCTCGACGAGACCTTTCTGTTTATGCTTTCCATGTCTTGTTTTGAAGCATGCATCTTATAAATATAATGGGTGCAGCAACTAATATGAGGTTAAAATGAGGCTAAAACTCTATAAAATGATTTATTCTTGTATTCCACACCTCACCCATGCCATGCTACCTTATTGCCATGCAAATTGTGCATCATTCATCATGGCATGATTGTTTGCTTGATGCATTTAACTCATATGCTTGTGCACTTTATTTATGTTGGCCCTTGTTTGTTTGGTTCTTCTTCGAATAGGCGCTTGAGGATATACCAAGAGAACCAGAACACTACCAGATCCTTCTCTCGCTTCAACTGAGCTGCCAGGCAAGCACTACCACATGCTTGCATACATATAGTACCTATTGCCTCTATCTTATTCTTGCATCATTGAGTCGCGATTGCATTAAATTGAATCCCAAGTATTGCATAGCCTTTACTTTTAAACCCCACCGAAGCTTGTTCCTCCATCCCATGAGCCATTACTACAGGAGTTGTTTGAGCCATGCGAGTCGTAGAACAGCATGTGTAGGGTATGTGAGTGTCTGATGGATAATGAGGTACCTAAACCACTTAATCTGAGTAGTAATGGGATAACTAATGAAAGTGGCATCGGTGAGCCATATTCGCTATTTGGTTTTTCAGGCTCACTTGTGTCCCGTAGGACCCCAAGTACTTGATTCCTGTTCCTTGAATATTCGCGCTATCCACATCCGGGAGGCTTATGAACCCCCCTGAGCCAGAGCTTGATTCATTCTTATTTCTTGGGGCCACAAACTAGTTTGAGGTTTTATTTACTATCTTGTACTTATGCCATGCTTTACTGCTTTAATTTAAATTGTGCGAGGTACTGCACACTGTACTGTTTAGTATCGTGACCCGTTTTCGCTGTATCGACAAGCCCAGTCACACTTTCGGGTTCCCAGTCGTTTACAGCCGGCTCCACAAACCTTGAGGCCGTCTCGGAGTCAGCTAACTTCGTTGCGGGTAGCTCAATGGGGTGGCCCCCTAAAATATTTCTGAATCCTGTGATCGCTTTGTCGTGACTACCTCGTTGGGTTTTGATTTGGTTTTTTCCGAGGCATATCGAGTGTGTGTTGCTATTTGTGCACCCCTGCAGGGTAAAACTTTCTGAAAGCCGTGTCCGCGGTTATGGACGACTTGGAGCACAGTTTCTCGATCATAGACAAGCATAACTAAAGTACCGCTTTTAATTTGACTAGACTAGGTACCTGACTAGTAAATAGTGCAACACTCACGGAATGGATAATAAAACTGCCAACGGATGGGGGTTGTTCGTCCGCTTCCTCGTCGGTAAGCGAGGAGGAGGATGGATCTGTTAAGATTACCGTTATAACTGTTATTAATAATTCACGGACATCCGTCTATCTCTGGTTAGGCGGATGGTTAGCGAGTATCTATAGAATTGTTAGGGTTTATCTTTTGCTGCAATTGCGTCACCCCAGGTTGTGTCCCCTTTAGCGGCATAAAGACTTGCTGAGTACCCCTAGGGTCTCACACGATAAATTATTGGTTCAGATGAACAGGTACATTCGCAAGATGGATCCGGGTGGAAGAGGCAGGCGATGTGGGCAGCGATCATTCGGTGTAGAGATTTGAGGAACGGGATCCGTGAGATCTGTGGGCGATGTGTTTATTTATGGGGCATCTTATGCCGATTTGCTTCTTATCCGTACTCGGATTTTGTCTTCCGCTTCCGCTTGATGCTCTGATGTTTGATGTATGAGGAGATATCCTAAACTATTATATCTATCTAGGATATTTGGATCTTGCCGTATGGCGTTGCTATATTTCCTTTCTTTTTAGATGGAATGGCTCTGATGTACGGTTGTATGGTGGCTTGCATACATACTCATTTGTGTATGTAGTTGATCCCTTCGCCTGCCGATTACGCCGCCCGTTCTTGTCCCGATGTTTAGAAATGGTTGGGACGGCCGTAAGGTCTACCTGTGAGTGGCATTTGGGCCCCACCGTACTATTTCAACCATTTCTGCTCATCCAGGCTTGTAACTAGGAGCGTAATTCACCGAGGTAGTTACAACGTGTAATAGATCTAATAGCAAACGGTGTATCAATGCTTAGAAACAAGGCCTAGGTATCATACTTTCACTAGTGAACACTCTCATATAAATATATTCTCTTTATGATACTACTCTTAACTACTCTCCGGTTGAACACTCTAATCGATGGTAGGGCTATAACAGCACACCTCAAAGTTCATCTTTCCCATCTAGAAACACCACACTGTCACCTTGAGTACTAGATGAGTCCAACAAACACCAAAATTTCATAAAGACATCCAACTCCAAATATAACTCATAACAAGTATTTGTAATCTCTAGCCTAAGTGCCACCATGGTGTGCACGTTGTCAGTTTCACACACATGGGGAGAGCAGAGATCTATTAAAGCACTTGAGTAGCAAGGTAGATCTATAGATTACAAGCTCATGATCACAATAAGATCATGCATAGAGAGAGAGATGAACACATAGCTACCGGTAGAACCCTTAGCCTCGAGAGAGAACTACTCCCTCCTCATCATGGGAATCAGCAATGGTGATGGAGATGGTGGTGGAGATCGATGGAGATGGCTCCGGGGGCACTTCCCTGTCCCGGCAGGGTGCCGGAATAGAGACTTTCTGTCCCCCAAATCTCCCCTTCGGTGGCGGTGGCACTGCGGAACTTTTCGTGGATTTCTGATTGATGATCTAGGGTTTTTTCCTCGGGAGGAATATATAGGTGAAGGAGGCAAGGTCGGTGGCCAGCCAGGGGGCCCACACCATGCCCTGGCGCGGCTGGGGATACCCGCGCCTGGGGGGTGTGGCGACCCTGTGGCCCCTCTCCGACTCTCCTTCTGGCTCCGTGAGTCTTCTGGGAAAATAGGCACTTTGGCTTTTGTCCCATCCAATTCTGAGAATATTCATTTTCTGACTTTCCTGGAACCAAAAACAACAGAAAACAGGCAACTGGCATTGTGGCTTTTGTTAATAGGTTAGTCCAAGAAATCATATGAAAAGTACTCCAAAGTGTGGACAAAACATAAGAAAGTAGATAAAACCAAGCATGGAACATCAAAAATTATAGATACATTTGCAATGTATCAACATACCCAAGCTTAACTCCTGCTCATCCTCGAGTAGGTAAGTGATAAAAAGAATTAATAATTTTTGAGGTGACATGCACCATCATAAACTTGATCAAAGTATTTGTAAAACATTCAAAGCTGGTATCATAGTACTTCAATCATAACATGAAAGACAAAGTTCTAGCAATAAGACAAAGAAACTATGATGCAACATGAAAAGGCACAAACAAAAGATTAATGAATAACAATGCTTTGCAAGACGTTTGTTTGTTTCACATAAAGAAAACATAGCATATTGGCATTCAGCTTGTCCCTCATAGAGTAGCAAACATAAATGCATAGGACACCTTCAAAGTTCATAAGAGTGACTAGATACAAATAGTTTAAAACAAGCAATATCAAAGCTATGCATCAATGAACAAGTCTTGGGATAATGCACATAGAACTAAGAATGGCCACTATGCTCTCAAAGTAGGTGCATAAAGGTAGAAGGTGGAGACTCAATATATAAGTGGAAGAAAGGCCTTCATAGAAGGAAGCAGGGATTCAAGTTTCATAAAGAGCTTCCAAAAATTATGGTACTTATTAGATTTCAGCTCTCATTGCCCCTATGATAAGCATCTTGAAGTGATTAAGGTTAAAGTGAACAAACTATGGTGTATATTCTTGACGAAGTATAAGTTAGAAATCTCATGTCCCTTGAATACGAGGGCCGCTCCTCATGCTACTCAAGTTTAGTCACCTGTAAGTTCTTGTCATCGTAAGTACATGTGTATCATAAAGAACCGCCAACGGGTACCCCTTGCCCGATGATACGGAAGAATCCCCATATCAAAATGACAAGGCAAGCAGACAACAAGCATCTCAACAATCTTCTTATTTACCATGGGAATATGGTGCTTTTTTCTCTCTTTCCTCTTTTCATAATGTCTTTTTTTTCTTTTTTCTCAATATAAGACTCTTTTTTATAAGAAGAATGTTTCATACACAGCTCATTATGGTTACGCTGCAGGTTTCCACCATGTCAGCATGGATTAGACCAGCAACCCAGGCGTTTCTCTAACACATATACATAACTCCATGGACTTATAAGCTCCCCTTTCATTTCACACCGACGACATCCATAGACAAAAGAGCATGATATCAACTAGGTACAAAGTACCAGTGCAATTTTGAAAGCGTTCCCCATGACAGCATGGTTCTGCTAATCCCCAACAAATAAGTGCAAGCATATACAACATAGACAACACAATGGTTCAAGTTTATTAAGGGCATGAAAAGTAAACTATGCCATCAAGTTCATGAGAGCTTTAATCACTACTTTTCTCATAACAAGTTTAATTTGGAAGGTAAACAAAAACATGAATATACTTGGAATAGCATAAGCTAATAGGTAGGTATGGTGGACTCTTTGGAATAACTTGGTTTAAGGAGTTGGATGCATGAGTGGAACTCATACTGGGTTGCGGAGGCTAGCAAAAGACTGGGAGCAACAAACTAAGAGAGCAATAATGTCCATAATCATGCAGAGCGACAAAACATCATTGATCAAAGCATAAAGTGATACTACAAGTTGAAAACTAAAGGATCATAAAGGCTTATGGTGACTTGAGATAGTCATAACATGGTGTGAGCATGTGCCAAGTCAACCCAAATAAAGCATCAAAGGAGAATACCACTATACTATGCTTTAATATGCTAAAACAACGCATGATTCATCCAAGGCACATTAAGCAATCTCAATTGTTTATAACAGGTCATGCTACAGCAAAGAATACTAAGCATGAAGCCAAAACAATATCAAGGATGGCATGACAAAGCATAGGCCATAGTCAAAAACAAGCTCTCTTTACCACTTAAGCATGAGCTTTCCTACTCTTTTTCAATCCAAACCAAACTATTTGAAAACCAATGCATGAAATAGGGGGTCCAATCAATTTATTCAGAAACAAAGCAAACAAAGCAAACGAAAAACCAAAACAAAAACGAAAAAGAAGACGCTCCAAGAACAACACAACTGTGCATGAAACAATAAAAATGAAGTGTTTGGAAGAAACTTGGGATTTTTATTGATGAAGAGGGGGATGCCTTGGGCATCCCCAAGCTTTGACGCTTGTACTTCTTAGATATTTCTTGGGGTGACACGCGTGGCATCCCCAAGCTTGAGCTTTAGTCCATCCTTCATCTCATTACTCATTTCTTCCATACACCTGGAATTTTTCCTTCATACAAAACTTCACACAATCTTTATTAGCAACATTACTGCATTCAAGATAATAAGTCTTTAAGGTTCAATTCTAACACCAATAAAACTTCCATTAAAACACAAGCTACTGTAGCACTTCCCTCAAAAAGCTCAATTCCCCAAAAGAACTCAAAAAGGAACCAACAAGAAGGAAATGCAGAAAATAGCAGAAATCTGTCAAAACAGACCAGCAGGTAAAGACGAATGTTTTCGAAGACCTTATGTTGCTCAAATCAAAAAGTGTTGAACTAACGAAAGTTAGATAACAACCTGGGGCAGAAGCACAAACATTCACGCCTCAAAAGGACGTACAGATATTTTACACGAATTTTTACGGTGAAGCACAAAAATCTGTTTCGGGACAACAACTTTCCCAAGCATTACTTCTCTCTCATTAGAGGTTAATCTTGGCACAAAAAGCAAATAAAAAGGATAAGGAGCGGTTATTACAGAAGTAATAACTTCCAAGACTCATCTAAAACTTTTGGGTTATCTCCCAATAAGTACTTTTCTTTAACGCCTTTAAGTTAGGCATGATAGTTTGAGAAGATGCTCACATTAGAAATATGAATTTAAGTAAAAGAGAGCATCAAGAAGCAAATTCAAAGTACATTTAAGTCTAACCAACTTAATATGCATAGGAATCTTCTAAAGAAACAAGTCATGAAAGCACAAAGCAACAAAGATAGGAAAGCAAAACAAGTGCAACTTCAAAAAATTCAACATAAAGAGGGGAAACTTAATATTGTTGAGATACATAAAACCATGTTTCCCTCTCTCATAATAACTTTCTATAGCATGATGAACAAAATTAACAATATAACTATCACATAAAACATTCTTATCATGATCCACATGCATATAATCATTATTACTCTCCACATAAGCATAGTTATTCTTATTAATTGTAGTGCGAGCAAATTCAACAAAATAGCTATCATTACTATTCTTATCACCATAATCATCAAATATAGGAGGAATATTGTAGTCATAATTAATTTCCTCCTCAATAGTAGGTGGACTGAAAATATCATATTCATCATTGTAATCATCATATATTGGAGGTATAGTATCATCAAAGGAAATTTTCTCCTCCTTGCTTGGGGGACTAAAAATATCATTTTCATAAAAACTAGCTTCCCAAGCTTAGACTTTTCCATAGCATTAGCAATAATTGTAACATCCCAAAACTTTGATCCAAGGTTATTAAGATCCAAATCATCAACATTAGGGTTAACAAAAACTTTTCCAATTAAAAATATGAAAGCATTCATGTGTATGTGCATTTAAACTAAGAGTTGTTTGAATTGCCATGGTTCTATGATCCATTGATTGTAAAATGATTATTAGGTGAAATTAACATCATCTAAATCATTCCCAAACATTTCCCAAAGAAAAACAACTCCAAATGAATAAATGAAGTGAATGGTCATTTTGGGCCAAATTAACTATCATGCGTACTTTGGCTATTCCTAGTACTCAGAACTTAACAGAAACAAATGTGGATCTTTGCACCCCTTGCTAGTAGACATAATGATGTACCAAGGCCCACTTTGTGATCTGCCAAAAACATTCAAACACTAAATTTAATTAACATTGGAAAATTGAATCTATTTCATATGGGAAGATCCCACTATTTCAAAAACCACTCAAACAAGCTCAATTTTCAAAACCAAAGCACCCATAGAGTCTCAAGATTAGTACTAGCACACCCACCAAAAATCTTTTCACAATTCAAAAATAAAGTTCTTGCGGCCATTTCATCAAACACTTAGCAGGCAAGAATCTACCTCTAATCCTAGCTCACTATTTTGAACAGAGTTTTGCCCCCATTTGGTCTCTATTTAATCTCTTTGTCCCCTCTTGATCAAACCAGGACATTTAAACCCATTCCCCTACCCCCTAGTGGCCATGCCAAGCCATGCCGAGCACATGCTCGCCGGCCAACTTGGTCACCTCCGCAGCAGACCATCTCCCTCTCCCTCGCCATGTCTAGCAGCTATCTAGGACCTCACTGCCACCCTCTGTCCCCTCCCCGAGCCAGGCCAGTGCGTGGATCACCAAGGAACCACCGCGCACAGTGCGACTGTGCCATGCCAAGCATGCGCCAGAGTGCCATGCCCGACACGCATGCGCAAGCCGCCGCTCGACCGTAGCCCGCGCCCACCGCGTCGCCATGACCCAGGGAGCACGCCGAACATGCCCGCTCACCACAAAAGCCGCCGTCTCTGCCGCTCAGAGCGCCAGCTCCGCCCGACCGCATACCACCGCCCCTAAGCCCGCATTAAAGCCCTAGAGCACCGCCAGAGATCACAGACGATCGCTGTCGCAGCCATGCCGCTAGCAGCACTGTAGCCATGTCGCCACTGTCGCTGCCATGCTGCTACTGTCCCGTCATCGAGCCTATAAAAGGAGGGCACCCCCAGCCCATTTCGGCACACCACTCACCTCCCCTCACCTCACTGACCGTCCCACACCTCTAGCCGAAGCAAGGTGAGCAGCCGTTCATGGGAATTGCACCGAAGCAGGCCGCCTCTAGAGGAGAAGGGCGCCGCTGATTGTGACCACCCCTGGAGCTGCCTCGACCGTCCCTGAGCTCGCCGTTGACCACCAGTTCGTTTGCCCCCATCACCGTCGTCGCTAGAGCCCTGGTACGCCCCTATGCACCCCCACTGAGCCGCTAGGGTTAGAGTTCGCCGGCGACCAGTTAAATCAATGATGATCCCACCGTTGATCCTGTTCTAATCAACGCCCATATCGCCTGCATCGCAGCGTGTTATGAGTCATGACTGGTGGACCCCTCAGCCTGAGCTCCCATGAGTGACACTGGCTGGTCGTTAAGCGTTCTGCGACCAGTAAATTCAAATTAGGATTTTTCTTTTTAGCTTAAACTTAGTTATGTCCCATAGTTTGAAAATCAATTCAGAGAGATTTACAAATCCAAATGGAGTGATTCCAATTTTGTTAGAAAGCTACTAAAAAGATCTACCCAAACCCGTTGGATTTAATTCAATTAAAGTTAGACATATCTCCTAGTAAAAATAATAAAACAGAAGCATTTGCACCTTGCAACATTTTTATAAAAGCAAACCAGTTAGCTTTTGGGTTGATTCAAACTCTCAAAAATCACATTTCACCATACCTATTTGAATATGTAATAATATTAAGGTTTACATGCAGTGACTTTGGAATAGTACCAAATTAATGCTATATAGGAATTTCTAGTCACTTTAAATCATTAAATAATGAACTTAAACCAAAGTAATTATGATCCAACCCTTAAATCACATTCCCACATGTTAGAATATTTGGTGATGACATGTGTCCCCATGATCCCATATTTGAAGTGGTGAATATTAAATCTTAGTTAATTTTTCAATGAGTAGAAATTACTTTTCTAAAATAAAAGGAATGAAACTATTTAATAAAACTTGTGATGCTTGTGATGATAATAGATCATCAAATGTGTGCCTTAGAGTGCTAATTAGACTAGTTAAGTATTGTTTGGTGATTGTGTACTCCATATGTATTTATAGACGATAGTACCGACCAAGCTTTCGAGGAGGAGGAGTTCTACCAAGAAGAAGAAGAAGAAAACTTCAACTACTACACCAACCAAGGCATGCTACTATTGGCAAGCTAACACTTGCAAGTATTATACTTAGCAAGCCACCATTAACAATGCAAGGTAACACTTGCAAGTATAATGCTTAGCAAGCTAGAATTAAGCTAGATGATTGATCAAAGATGCTTTAGGCATGCTTTGGTCACACCATTTTGACTATTACTTACCCCAAGTATTAGTTTCAAGCTTTACTTCCTTTACTTTACCAAAGTCCCTTACTTGTTTTGAAGGTAGCATAAAGAATATAAAACTTGACCAATTGATGGTTGGATTGATCCCATCAATTCCACCTTAGTGAACACTCTTAACTTAGTAGTTTAGAGTAGATAAAAACTTGAGTCACTTTAGATGGGAGCACTTGGTGAAAAGGAATTATGAAAACCTTGGAATGATGAGGCATTCTATTGAAATGTTTTGACATGTGTTGAGAAACACAAATGGTTTATGATGATGAAAATGTTGAGGCATGAGCCTTAGCCCTTTTATAAAACTGATGGTTGGATTCAGATGCGATACCATTCCAAATTTACCGTACAACCACAATACCTGAATTGGGTAAGGCTTAGCCAGAAATTTATATGCATTAGTATTAGTTCCCTCGCAGGAGAGGTTTGAGCTGAGGCTACCTCTCAATGTTGTCCACCTATGCAGTGCCCAAGCTGATAGATGGTCATGGTTGGGAGGCCATGCTCATAGGAGAGGTGCTTATACTAGGGTGTGTAAAGGAAAGGTTATGTTTGATTATCTGCATACTAAGTATGATGATTCAGGATTATCCCTGACAGATGTATCGAAATCTTGTGGTGAAAGTGTAACACCTCTGCAGAGTGTCAAACTATTCGAATAGCCGCGTCCGTGGTTATGGACAGTTGGAATGGCCATACTGTTTTGTTGTCAGATGTTTTCCAAAACAACTTATGAAATGAATGATGAATCTTGACTTGACCACAACAGGGTTATGTTTATGACAATAGCTTCCCACTTAAGTGATTCTAAAACTTTATTTTATCTTTCTTTGCTTCAGAACTCAGCTTAGGTTTCAAACTTAACTCTATAGTTAAACATAGAGTTAGCACTTTAACTTAGAACTATACTACTTGTTAGTGGTAGTTTGCGAGTACTTAAAGAGTACTCATGGCTTTTGTCCCTGGCTATTCTCATGGCCGGACTATGAAGGAGACTACCAAGATGATGGCCAGCAGGACTGCGATGATAACTAGGACTATCTCATTCACAAGATTGCATGTGCCCTCAAGATGGACCCCACCGCTACACTTATCTTTATTTCCGCTTGTTGTATTAAGACTGGATCATGAGATCCTTAATTGTGTAATACCTTATGTATGGTTTGTAATGGATGATGTATCAGATATCCAATGCTATGTCTCGCAAAAATGGTAATCCTGGGATTGCGAGGTATGGCATAACGGGCATCTGGGATTAAGAATCCGGGTGTTGACAAGTTGGTATCAGAGCCATCCTGACCATAGGAGACCCTAGTTAGAATGGACGTCCAAACAAAAACTTAATTTCCAAACCAAAGTGAGTATTTATGAAAAACTATTTCCTCTCTTATCCTTGGGAATTCTTTCTTTCTCAAAAATTCATGTCCTCAAAATTCTTACATTACTACTTAAAATTTGACACACTTGATCCCTTCACTAATTTCCTCATCCTTAATTCTTGTAGATGGAGACTCAGTTCAGCAAGTTCTACCAGTTGGGAAACGGAGGTCAGCTGATCTTCGAGAGGGACCTAGATTCACTACCGGAGTTACTAGGACGCCCGCATCCGGAGTTTCTTGGAGCTCAACTTCCAGGACCCCCAGGAGGAGATTTGCAGTGGCTAGTCACCGCTGATCTTAGAGGAAGCATCAAAGCACCAACATTGGGGAGAATCCAGTTCTACGTGAGAGAGAACAACTGGCTAGATGGATTAGCCAGGGCAATGCATGAAGCTCTCGCACACCTATGTGCCCTCAGTGTCAACCAACTCTAGGGAACCCGTTTGGCTCACTATGCAAGACGTGACTTCATGGGAATGCCGATGGAGATGCCAAGTCTCCCAGAGTTGAGGCGTTAAGTGGAGAATCTTGACTTCTTACTGCACGACAGACAGCAGGAACTGGACAATGCTAGAGAGT
The DNA here is from genome assembly GCA_023614405.1 of Avena insularis. Taxonomy (NCBI): domain Eukaryota; kingdom Viridiplantae; phylum Streptophyta; class Magnoliopsida; order Poales; family Poaceae; genus Avena; species Avena insularis. Next base: position 316,435,522 of record CM042684.1, read on the forward strand.
TAGCCAACCAGAACCATGCCATTGCCGACCAGAAGGCCTAGACTTTCGCACTGCTCGTCCAGGATCGCCAGTCTCTTCGCCTCCAGCATGCCAAGAAGGATCGCACCATCGCCCATCTTCACAAGAAGGTGGCCGACCTCGAGAAGACCGTCAAGGAGCAAGAAGCTCAGCTTGCAGCCAAGGAAGAAGAAGATGAGTGTGAAGACATCCAGGGAGACATGGATTCTTACCTCAGCAATGATGATGACTTTCTAGAGGAGGATGATGTGGACTTCTACACTGACGATGAAGACTCCGACTTCATCGATGATGAGTAGATGCACTAGAGCACTGTCGTAGCATGAGATGTATCGGTCCCACTGTATCATAGCTTGCAGAATGGTTCTTCAAACCATCTGTTTTCCTTTGTTTGTTGTGGTGTGTGTTGTATCGTGTGTTTGTTTGCATGAATGAAATGGAGTTAGTTGAAAAACCTGAGTCTAACTCAAAGTTTTAGAATTGAAACCAAAACCATGAACCTTAGAATTTCCCTCTTACCCCTTTATCTACCTCAATCTTCAGATGACTCATGGAAACCAAGGAGGGAGCATCTCGTCACAAGACCCAATGTTGCAGATCTTGCAGAATCTCATCGCAGACCGTGAAGCAAGCAGGGCAGAATGTCAAGCCAACTTAGCAACACTGCAGCAGATCGCCCAGATGGCTCTCAACAACGAAGGGCATGGAAATCAGGATCATCAAGGATCCAAGATGAAAAACTTCCAGAATACAAATCCCCCAATCTTTAGCATGTCAAAAAACCCACTAGATGCTGATGACTGGTTGCAGACGATGGAGAATAACTTGGAGGTAGCCAGAGTTGATGACAACGAGAAAGTTCTCTTCGCCCCCCACTATCTAGCGGAAGATGCAAGAGCGTGGTGGAACAGTATCCGCCTGATGAACCATGGTCAAGTTATGACATGGGAAGCATTCAAAGTCAAGTTCAGCCGCACCCACGTGCCGCAAGGTCTAGTTACTCGAATGAGGGATGAGTTCCGAGAGTTGAAGCAAGGAAGAATGACTGTGGTGGAGTACCATGACAGATTCCTGTCACTTGCCAGATATGCACCTGAAGAGATCAACACGGAGGCAAAGAAGAAGGAGAGATTCTTGAAAGGGCTGCATGATGAGATGTAGACTATCCTCGTCAACATCCGTTTTCAGGATCTCGAAGAGCTAGTCGACTCTGCCATTCAGATGGAAGGGAAGATTAACCAGGACAACGACAACCGCAAACGTCGTATGATGCAGCAATCAGGATCCAGCAGTCACCAGAAGTACCGTCCCAACACCTCCCCAGGATATCCACCAAGGAACAACCGACCCCCAATGTCTCGCCCAAGCTACCCCAACCGTAGCGGAGGAAATGCGAAGTCCGGAGGAAACAATCACCACTCCGGCAACGCCAACAATTTCAACCATGCACCTCCCAAGAACAACAACAACAACACTGCACCTAGAACTGGCAACAATGTTGTGCCTGTCGCCACAAAGGACAAGTCCCAGATCACTTGTTTTGAGTGTGGAGTGAAGGGTCACTACTCCAATGAGTGTCCCAAGAAGACTGCAGCCACTGCCAATGTGAATGCCCCAGCTCAACAGAAGTGTCGTGTTCAACCAGGAAGAAGATTTGCCCTAGGGAACCCTCACAACCGCAATGGTCGTCTCTTCCACATGAACGCAGAAGAAGCCCAAGAAGCGCCAGATGTAGTGCTGGGTATGTTTTCTGTCAACTCAGTTTTAGCAAGAGTATTGTTTGATTCGAGAGGATCGCATTCATTTGTCACTGAAGAATTTGCATGCACTAGTAAGATTCACCCAACCAACTTGAAGCATGTCATGATAGTTCAAATCCCTGGTTCAACTACAAAAGCTAGAAAAATTTGCAAAGTTGTGCCTATCAGAATATATGGGATAGATTTTTACGCCAACCTTATAGTACTTGGAACCAAAGGATTGGAAGTAGTACTAGGTATGGACTGGATGTCAAGGCATAAAGGACTGATAGACTGTGCTAAGAAGGCCATCACCATGACCAGTAGTTCTGGAGTCACAGTAGAGCATATATCCGAAACCTTACCCCGCCAATTCAAGTGCAACAAGAGTCTAGCCCTACCCACCATAGACCAAGTCAGAGTAGTCTGTGAATACCCTGATGTATTCCCAGATGAATTGCCAGGTATGCCCCCGGATAGGGATATTGAGTTCATTATCGAACTAATCCCGGAACCGGACCCATAGCCCAGAGACCCTATAGCATGAACCCCTCAGAGTTAGTGGAACTGAAGAAGCAGTTGGCTGCTATGTTGGAAAAAGGCTTAATTCAACCAAGCGCTTCGCCATGGAGATCACCAGTGTTATTCGTCGACAAGAAAGATGGAGGCAATCGTTTGTGCACAGATTACAGAAAGTTGAATGACGTCACCATCAAGAATAGGTACCCATTGCCAAGATAGAGGATCTATTTGATCAATTGACTGGAGCCCATGTATTCTCAAAGATTGATCTTAGGACTGGTTATCACCAACTTAAGATTCGTGCAACGGATATTCCGAAGACTGCCTTTACTACTCGCTATGGTTTATACGAGTATACGATTATGTCTTTTGGATTAACCAATGCCCCTGCTTATTTCATGAATCTCATGAATAAGATCTTTATGAATTTCCTAGATAAGTTTGTAGTTGTGTTTATCGACGACATCCTTATCTACTCCAAGTCATAAGAAGAGCATGAGCAACATCTAAGAATCATCCTAGGAACCCTGAGAGAGCATCAGTTATATGCCAAGTTCAGGAAGTGTGAGTTTTGGCTGAAAGACGTAGGATTCCTAGGACATATTATGTATGCCGGAGGAGTCTCTGTTGATCCCGCCAAGATCAAAGATGTCGAAGAATGGGAAGCCCCAACCACTCAAACCCAAGTACGTGCATTTCTCGGATTAGCGGGATACTACCGCAAGTTCATAGAAGGATTCTCGAGCATCGCCAGACCCATGACCCAATTGCTGAAGAAGGACAAGAAGTTTGAATGGATAGACAAATGTGAAGCTAGTTTCCAGGAGCTGAAGAAGAGATTGATATCAACCCCAATATTGGTCATGCCAGACATCAAGAAGACGTTTGATGTGTATTGTGATGCATCCAAGATTGGTCTCGGATGTGTATTGATGCAAGAAGGCAAAGTCATCGTGTATCTGTCTCGACAACTGAAATAGCATGAGCAGAACTATCCGACCCATGATCTTGAATTAGAAGTCGTAGTTTTGGCATTGAAGACATGGCGTCATTATCTGATGGGTAATCGCTGTGAGATTTACTTAGATCACAAGAGCTTGAAGTATATTTTCACTCAGAAGGAGCTGAATATGAGGCAAAGGAGATGGATAGAGTTAATCAAGGATTATGACCTTGACATTCACTATCACCCCGGCAAAGCCAATGTGGTAGCGGATGCTCTTAGAAGATTGTCGTGCAGGCTTAACACCATGATCAAGGAGAAGCAGCCAAGTTTGTATGAGGAGTTGGAGTCGTTCAGAACTGAATTAGTTAGCAAAGGATTTTTAGCTAGCATTGAACTTCAACCCACTTTTATTAGCCAAATCAAGGAAGCCCAGAAGGGGAAAGTATCGACAGAATCAAATGTCATATTGGTACAGGAAAGGTACCTGGATTCACTGAAGATGAAGAAGTAGTGTTGTGGTACAAAGGACATATCTGTGTGCCAGCAGATTCGGAGCTGAAGCAAGTTATCATGAAGGAAGCTCATGACACTCTTTATTCTATCTACCCGGAGGAACAAAGATGTATCAAGATTTGAAAGAGCAATTTTGGTGGCACAAGATGAAGAGAGAAATCGGAAGCTACATCGCCAAGTGTGACATCTGTCAAAGAGTCAAAGTAGAGCATCAGAGACCTGCAGGACTGCTGCAACCATTGCAGATTCTGGAATGGAAATGGGATTCTGTCGGAATGGACTTTATCACCGGTTTGCCTACTTCTAGTAGGGGAAATGACTCAATCTGGGTCATAGTTGATAGACTGTCCAAGGTAGCTCACTTTATACCTGTTAAGACTACCTACCAGAGTGCGAAGTTACCAGAGATGTACATTGCTAGGATTGTTAGTTTGCATGTAACCCCCAAGACCATCGTATCAGATCGAGGAACCTAGTTTACCTCGAGATTTTGGCAGAAAGTCCAGGAAGGATTAGGAACCAAGTTGAATTTCAGCACCGCTTATCACCCGCAAACTGATGGGCAGACTGAGAGAGTCAACAAGATCCTAGAGGATATGTTAAGAGCTTGTGTGTTAGAGTACGGATCAAAATGGGAAGACTGTCTGCCTTTCGCAGAATTCTCATATAACAACAGTTATCAAGCTAGTTTGCAGATGGCCCCATTTGAATTCCTATATGGAAGGAAGTGCCGTACCCCTTTGAATTGGTTGCATGTAGGAGAGAGTCAGATTTTTGGACCCGACATTCTCCGAGAAGCCGAAGATAAAGTTCACAAAGTCCGTGAGCACCTCAAGATTGCCCAATCTAGACAAAAGAGTTATGCTGACAAGAGAAGGAGAGACCTGACTTTCAATGTCGGAGACTTTGTATATCTCAAGGTTTCACCATTGAAAGGAACCCAACGCTTTAGTCTGAAAGGAAAGTTAGCCCCCAGATATATCAGGCCCTTCAAGATTCTGAACCATCGAGGAGAAGTATCGTATCAACTGGAACTATCAGAGGAGATGTTAGCCATCCACAATGTGTTCCATATCTCGTTACTTCGCAAATGCTTGGAAGTGCCGGAGAAGACTGAAGTTTTCAAGAACATTGATCACCGAGCCATTGAGATCAACAATGACCTGACATATCGTGAAGTGTGTGTCCGTATCTTAGAGGAAGCCTACAGAACCACCAGGACCAGGAGTATCAAGTTTCTCAAGATTCAGTGGAGAAACCATACCGAGGAGGAAGCCACTTGAGAGCGCGAAGATTACATTAGGACGGAGTTCCCAGATCTCATTAGTTCCTAGTTTTCTTTGTAAATCTCGAGACGAGATTTTGTTTAAGGGGGGAAGGTTTGTAACATCCCAAACTTTGATCCAAGGTTATTAAGATCCAAATCAACAAAATTAGGGTTAACAAAAACTTTTCCAATTAAAAATACTAGTCATCAACCCGTGCATTTGCACGGACTAGTACTTGAAGAATCCTTAAATGTGGACGTGAATTGTAGGAAAATAGAGAATTTGGATTTTGGTAATACCATGTAATATTTTACCATTACATGGTGCTTTTGTTCCTACCTATAATAGATAGAAAAAGTTTTAGTATCTTTTGTTTCATTAATAGGGAATGGTTTGGGAGGATGCGAAATTTTCACCATTAGTAGATAAAACTATTTATTTAACTTAAAAATGCCGATTTTTTTGTGATGATTTACCTATCAAATAAAAACCATATTGGATTTGTTATATTCTAGCATGGTGAATAGAATACTTGTAACTGAAAGTGGATATACTTACATTTATTCTATCTGTGTATTGTGTTTGTATGAGAATGTTATTCCTAATTATTTTTTATGCGTAATTAATAGGAGAAATTCTCAGTCACACTTTATTAAAAAATAATTAGAAGCCCTCACTTGTTAGCATGTAATTGTGCCGGCTAACCAATGAAACATTTGAAGTTGAAGATGGAAATTATCTTTTTTCCCAAACGATTGAAGTAGTTTCTGCGTGTGTTCTTTCATTCAACATCTAAGTATCTAAAAAAACATTGGATATCATTCCAAATTCTTGACATAAGGAAGCCATAACTTAATTAGTAGGATGGAATCTTGTTGAATAAACTAATAAACAGCTAAGGGGTGTATTTTTTTTGTCATGGAGATTCACATACTATTACCCACCTGGTGTCAGTGTGAGTATTCTTCAATCATCCTTGAATCATAAAAAGTAATTTAGATTTCAGGATACACCTCCTCGGTGTTGTAGATTGTTGTCAAGCTTTGAACTGTCAAAGTTACATACCTGTCCCTACATTGGTCTAGCAGTGTAAATCACTATCATGCGGCATAATTAACCTAGTTGTTATAGCCGAAAAGCTATCTAAAATCATACATACATGATAGTAAAATAACTAAACTACTTTCAAGAAAATCCTTTAATATCTTTTACTCCTATAAATAAATGGAACATCATTGAAATATAGTACCTGGGCTCTATATTGATCCTTCAATCTTGGCTCTAGAACATATTGGACCCAGCATGTCAATGTTATTTTTTTAACCTTCCTCTTCAGTTCTCACCAATTGGGGTGTTATATGATTGAACATAAATTATTTTGTTAGTCACACTGAAAAAGCTCTCACTGGAAACTCACAATTCCCCTGCTATGCACCGGAAGTATGAGACTGGACACTGGAGTGACAGGGCAAATATATATAGAACACATGTCGATATGGAAATAAGAGATGCTATATGAGTACTCTCTAAGAGAAACAATAAGACACATACTGTATTTTTATTTGATGCTTGATATTATAAATATGCTTGTTAGATTCTTTAGCTCACATGTAAATATCTGCATTTCAGACTAAAAATTCGCCACTGCCTAATACAATTAAACTTTTAGATGCAAAGAAAAATATAGAAAAGAAAGGCAGTAATATTTAGAGAGCTCTTCCATTAATAAGACTAATTAATGTAAACCACTACTAATAAGGCATTAACAAATATTACCAAAGATGAAGGTATTTCGTGCACAAAAATCCAAAATACATGCAATTGTCATTCTTCAGTTGCCATGGTCTTCTGACTCCAAAGAATAATTATAAATTAGAAAGTCTCCGAGGAATAATTAGAAATTAGAAAGTAAAATAGAAAACTACGTCGGAATAACCGATGTAAGAATCATGTGATCCCATAACCTATTCTTTTATTATCTATACAATCCATCAGCTGAATTTCAAAGCAAATTGAAAATACGAAAAGTATATTCCAAACTAAATTAGATACTGTTGAATTCCAGTAAAAACTCTTAAATGTAAGATTATGCTAAAGCTACTTCTCTATTTGAATTAAATCTTAAAAGTTAGAAGCCTGCTGAGAGAAACTTCCCCTTCGTCTAGCTGTAATTAGACACACATGCTTTATCGTCCATCATATCTGTTCTTTTCCATGTAAACCTAGCTTTTGTCCACACAACATGATTACGTATTGGACAACAAATTGGAGAGCAGAATCTTAGGTACTCATAACTACCCATGCAGTCGACCATGCCGGCTGGAAGGAGGAGTCACACTACGGCTCAGGATACGATCGATTGGAGCCAAAATAGAGTCGGCTGATCAGGCCGGATTTGCCTGTTTCCGGTTTAGATCGCCGATGTGCTTTATGCCGAGCTCATGCATACATGCGTGAAGCCTTGAGACGAATCAGATGGATTTCTTGTTCAGTTAGTCCACGCTCGTAGAGTAGCACCATATAAACTACGTATGTGGCAGCCTAGTTAGCTTTGAAGGGATGTACGCATCAGGAGTAGATCAGAAATTAGCTCTTGCAAAAAGTCTTCAGCTTTGTGCAATCACCGATAAATAAAACCTGTACCAAAATATACATGATTGATTAACCATGAAAATAAGATTCGGCCATTGGAGAGGAACACGATCAGGAAAGTTGCATATGTTAAATGGTATTGTACCTCCTTTCTATTAGATCGGCTGGAATACTCGTTGATGCAGGATGATACCATGGTTCAGTTATCGATTAATCGATGTCCATGTGTTGCAGATGATAATCGTCTTTTTTTTGGTCGCCAACCGGTAAAATCAAGGGCTGGGGGCGGCAACGAATATGAAGGCATCATATCAATTGGAGGCATGGGAAAACGGAGTCGGGTATGACTACACCTTCTGGCTCGCATGAGCTCGATTGATTACATAAATCTAAGCACGTTTAAAGTAGATCGATCTGATATCCCTAAGCACGTTTAAAGCTTGTGATATGATATTTCGTTTTTGATTTTTTTACATGACGCACAACGGAAAACGTGTGGACGGAAAACTATTTGGCCACTTATTTAATCCTGATCGTACAACTAAGATCGTAAAGTTAACTTTAGGTGATTTCCTAGGATTAACTGGAGCCTCGTATGGTGCCTCCAATTAGTAAATATAAGATGAAAGCATTCATGTGTATGTGCATTAAACTAAGAGTTGTTTGAATTGCCATGGTTCTATGATCCATTGATTGTAAAATGATTATTAGGTGAAATAAACATCATCTAAATCATTCTCAAACATTTTCCAAAGAAAAACAACTCCAAATGAATAAATGAAGTGAATGGTCATTTTGGGCCTAATTAACTATCATGCCTACTTTGGCTATTCCTAGTACTCAGAACTTAACAGAAACAAATGTGGATCTTTGCACCCCTTGCTAGTACACATAATGATGTACCAAGGCCCGCTTTGTGATCTGCCAAAAACATTCAAACACTAAATTTAATTGAGATTGGAAAATTGAATCTATTTCATATGGAAATATCCCACTATTTCAAAAACCACTCAAACAAGCTCAATTTTCAAAACTAAAGCACCCACAGAGTCTCAAGCTTAGTACTAGCACACCCACCAAAAATCTTTTCAAAATTTAAAAAGAAAGTTCTTGCGGCCATTTCATCAAACACTTGGCAGGCAAGAATCTACCTCTAATCCTAGCTCACTGTTTTGAATAGAGTGTTGCCCCATTTGATCTCCATTTAATCTCTTTGTCCCCTCTTGATCAAACCAGGCCATTTAAACCCATTCCCCTACCCCCTAGTGGCCATGCCAAGCCATGCCGAGCACATGCTTGCCGGCCAACTTGGTCACCGCCACAGCAGACCATCTCCCTCTCTCTCGCCATGTGTAGCAGCTAGCCAGGACCTCACCGCCACCCTCTGTCCCCTTCCTGAGCCAGGCCAGAGCGTGGACCACCGAGGAACCACCGCTTAGTGCGATCGCGCCATCGAAACGCCAGAGCGCGCGACACGCTGCAGGCAAGCCGCCGACGGCAGCCCGCCATCAAGCGCTGCCATGACCTGGAGCACGCCGGACATCCCGTTCGCCTAACGCGCCTCAGCCACCGCCGTCAGAAAGCCACCGTCTCGCCGCCAGGCGCCAGCTCTGCCCGACCGCATACCACCGCCCCTAAGCCCACATTAAAGCCCTAGAGCACCGCCAGGAGACCGCGCGTCGATCGCCGCTCGCAGCCATGCCGCTAGCAGCATGTAGCCATGTCGCCACCGTCGCCTGGCCATGTCGCGTTGTCCCGTAGTCGAGCCTATAAAAGGAGGGCACCCCCAGCCCATTTCGGCACACCACTCACCTCCTCTCACCTCACTGACCGTCCTACACCTCTTGCCGGAGCAAGGCGAGCAGCCGTTCGCCGGAATTGCACCGGAGCAGGCCGCCTCTAGAGGAGAAGGGCGCCACTGATTGTGACCACCCTGGAGCTACCTCGACCGTCCCTGAGCTCGCCGTCGACCACCAGTTCGTTTTCCCCTATCGGCGTCGTCGCTGGAGCCCTGGTACGCCCCCTATGCACCCCCACTGAGCCGCTAGGGTTAGAGTTCGCCGGCGACCAGTTCGTCGTCGAAGTCGATCCCCAGCCGTTGATCCTTGTTCTAATCCAACGCACCATATCGCCCCGTACCTCTTAGCGCATTATGAGCATTGATGGTGGACCCCTGTCAATTTGAGCCTTATGGAGTGACACTGGCGGCCGTTAGTGTTCAGCTGACCCAAAATACAAATTAGGATTTTTCTTTTTAGCTTAAACTTAGTTCTGTCCCTTAGTTCGAAAATCAATTCAGAGAGATTTACAAATCCAAATGGAGTGATTCCAATTTTGTTAGAAAGCTACTGAAAATATCTACCAAATGTTGGAAATATGCCCTAGAGACAAATAGTAGTAAGGACTATTATCATATTTTTATATAGTTTATGATTAAGTTTTATATCATGCTATAACTGTATTGAGTGGAAACATCAATACACGTGTGATATACAAACAACCAGGGGTTCCCAGTGAAACTCTAGTCACTTGTTCATTGGTCAACAAATGATCATGTTTCCTGATCATGTGGCATTTATGCCAGTTGGAAATGAGGTCATCTCATTCGGAGAATGAGATGATGAACCAATACCCAACCTAAACATCGTGACCCGATCATGTCACGAAGTTCAAGTTACGATGATTAGAAATGGATCCTCGTAGACTATTCCTTAGACCGTGAGGCTATATCAATCACTGTCTCCCGAGAGTGCTTAGATAGCATCAAACGCCATCTTGTAAAACGGTGGTTATAAAGGTGTGTTCAGGTATTCGGAGGAAACCGTAGAGGAAATATATGTCAAGAGCGGGATTTGTCCGTCCATGTGACGGAAAGATACTCAAGGGCCCACTCGGAGAAGTTATATCCAATAGCTACGCAGCGTGTGATTGGATCAGGGGGATATCACTTGTCGGAACGAGTTAAGTAGCACTGTTCAGTAACGAGATTGAACACGACATGGTGATGTCATTGATCAGATCTTGGGAAATGCAAGTATCGAATGACAAAGGGAATAAGACACGACTGTCCCAGTTCAAACAATGGAAGATCTTCGTGGAATGCATAGGGGTCACATGGCCATCCAGGTCCCTCTGTCGATCATTGGTGCGGGAGTGTCCCGACCATGTCTGGAGTGTTCCCGAACCATAGGGTATCATGCTTAAGGGCTTGTTGATGCTTAGAGAGTGTTTATAGGATCGGTAGAATCACCGAAGAAAAGAAGGGAGAAAACCGGAAGGGTTTCGGTAAGTTTGGAGGATGTCCGGAGTGGAGGTGGAAGGTGTTCCTTAGCCACGGAGATTAGATAATGTGTGAATGAATGTTAGATATTGATTTAATCATTTATTCATAATTATTTAATAAAGAGAAAATCAATTAAAGGTCAAAAAGGCTTAATGGGCCAATTCCGGAGGGAGAGGGCCCATTAGGGAAAAGGAGAAAGGGAGAAGGGGCAAGGGGAGGCCGGATGGGCCTAGCCCCCCCGCGCGGGGCCCACTAGGTGGCCGGCGGCCACCTCCTCCCCCCTCCTCTCCTTTAGTCCCACCCCGGGACTTGAGGGGAGGTAGTACCTCTCCTCCCCCTATATAAAGTGGGGTATTTGGCGTAGAAAAATACACCCAATAATCAATAAAGGTCTCCCCACTTTTGGGAGGACCTCCAGTTGATATTTTCTCTCTCCCCCTCTCTCTCTCGTGACCCTGGTCCCAAGTCCGGATCGCTGACGAGACATCTTCAACGTGGAGCGCCGCTACTGTGGGATTCGGATCCGGAGCTCTACTTCAAGAATCGATGTTGGATCGGGAAGCGGAGTCATCGTCAGCACCGGACGTGTGTAACTCCCACGAGGTGTCACACTTGAGGCACTCAAGTCGTTGGAGCCAGAAGGAGCGCAAGGACTTCATCACGACCTTGAGGTCGGCTTCGGCTCGTCTACATCAACCACGCTCTCCTGAGCATTGACAACGCTTTTCGGTCTTCAAGGGTAAGTTCACGAAAAGCCTCTCCCGCTACTGTATTACTAATAGATAGGTCCTAGCAGCTTCAGGGGTTCAGGGGCGTAGAGTAAAATTTACTGTTTTTATGCGTGGAACCCCTACAGTGGTATCAGAGCTAGATCTATGCGTAGTAATGCTAGTACGGGCAGAACACATGAGATGTAGCGTGTGGGCATTGATCTTTTAGTTGTTACCCTCCCACGTATACTTGTGTATACCGCAGTAATGCTTGATGAAGCGGCCCCCAACCGACTTTACGCGTTAATTCGCGAGACTGGTCCGCGCTTGACATACGGCTTGTACCGTATAAAGTGGCTTAGGGGGGTGTCTGTCTCTCTCGCATTAGTTGGTATACCATTTGCAACGGAGGGCCCCGAAAGGGGTGTAGTAGAGACAACTACTTGATCAGCGTTGTGCTAAAAGTTCGTAGGTAAGAATAGTTCTTGTGCGAAAGCCCATTCAGCCACGTAAAACATGCAAAGATAAAGTAGAGGCGTCTAACTTTGTTTTGCAGGGGGACGTTGCTTTGTGATATGGCTGTGGCAAAGGTAAAGTAATTACCTTTTGTTACGTAGTAGTAGATAGTCACGGAGGTGACGAACTACCACGCCGGAATGACACCGGTACCCTGGTGTCTACGGCGCCGGAACCCTGGCACCGGAACCCGGTGACGACGGATGGAGATCACGACGTGAAGGACCATATCACATAGCATTTACATTCAATGTTATTGATTGTATGTCTTATTGTGTGCTAGTATTAGATACTCGACGGTAGCCTAATAAGATGATCCCTGTTAAAATAACCAACGATTGTGTTCCCCCTTAGTGTGCACCACCAAGAAAGTTCTTCGGTATGAGGCAGGCCGTGATGATCGGGTGTCAGACATATCTACGTTCACATACAGTGGGTGTAAGCCATGTTGCACATCGAAAACACTAAGGTTGAGTTGGCGAGCCTAGCATGTACAGACATGGCCTCGAAACGCGGATGGTCGAAAGATCGAGCACGAGTCGCATGGATGATGTGACCGACGTTTAGCGTCCACCCTTGAACCCACATTGATGGCCATGATGATCGGGGGAGATGTGGCTGATAGGGGTCGTGTTATCACTAGGAACCCTCACTGGGGATAGGTGCTTCTGAGTGGAGTTATTATTAACTCATTTAATTATAAACTTAGTCTAAATTCCTTTTGCAATTATAAATGTAGATGGGCTCTTTCGTGTTGACAATTAAATGGTTAGAAGGAGAGAAGCTCAGATTAGATGGATCGAACTTCTCCATTTGGGTTGCCAGTCTCCATGTTCTCCTTAGCGAGAACGACATGGTCGACTACATACTCGACGGGATGGATCTGGATCCGTCCACAGACCTTGAGACCTCAGAGGAACGGAAAGACCGCTATCTCCGTTGGGAGATGGCCTCCTATATTTCAGTTGTGATGCGTTTCGGAATGGTGGACGAGCTGTGGCCTTTCGTGGGTGATGTCAACCCTTGTTCGGTGATGCTACAGCTTAGGACACATTTCGTGGATCAGACACGCATTTGGGAGCATGAGTTGATGCGAGACTTTCTCTCCATTAATATGGAGGAGAACTCGTCACTGGACAGCCACTTACAGCACATGCATGATGTGTACATGAGGCCAACATACTTCCTAGACGTCTGGATTTCAGGCTCTTTTGCAAATGTTGCTGTGTTGCGGTCGCTACCACCAAGCTACCAAGCACAAGTCAGGACTTGCGTAATGAGGGGCGACACGAAAATGGAGTTCCACCGGTTCATGACACATCTCAGGAATGTCACTACTAGGAAAACAGCTATAGGTAATCAGCACATCCGTGGCTCACATGGTTGAAGTGCCCCACGGCTAAAACAGGCGTGGCTCACCTGTGGGCAGTGCCCTACTAGTAACTAGAACAACCGTGGTGCACATGACTATAGTGCGCCACAGATGTGTGTGGTCCAGAGCCCTGTTGGACGCACACCAAACATCTGTAGCGCACGCCCCCCTCTGCTGTGAAACGGCCACAAACATCTGTGGCGCACTCGGCCTAGTGCGCCACAGGGAGTACAAACATCCGTGGCGCACATGGCATAGTGCCCTACGGCTAAGTGGCATGCACCAACTCCACCCCCCCCCCCCCGTGGATCGCCTTTTTAGGGTTTGCAAAAAATAAAAGAAAATGATAAACACTTCAAAAAATTAAATCCTTTCATATTTAGATAGGTAATGTGGTATAGCTTCATGTAAAATTAACAAAAATGAGTTTCGACTTTATTTGCAAAAAAAAGTCATGCCACGGTAAAAAGGCCGTAACTTTTGCATACGATATCGAAAAAAATCGTATAATATACCAAAATGACGAGAACGAGATTTTGCATCTGCTCGCAACCACCTACGGCCGTTTAGCGATTTTTTAGATTTTCAAAATTCGAAAAGAGTAAAAAGTTACGGTCAAAAAACCGTTTTTTCCTGCAGAAAAAAAAACAGGGTGACTTATCCGTAGCGCACCTACACCTAGTGCGCCACGAATAAGCTTGGGCGGGATTCAAATTTGAATCCCCACCCCGCCCTCCTCCCTTTTCCTTTCCCCTTTTCCCTTCCCCTTTTCCCTCTTCCTCTCCCTTTCCCTTCTCCTTCTTCCTTCTTCCTTCTCCCTTCTCCCTTCTCCTCCTTCCCCTTCTCCTCTCCTTGCAGTGACGGCGCGATGTCGACCTCCTTCTCCTCCTCCTCGCAGTGACAACGGGCGACGTCGACCTCCCTTCCTCCCTCTCTTCCTCCATCTCTTCTTCTCCTCCCTCTTCCTCCTCCTCTGCCTCCTCTTCTTCTCCTCCTCTTCCTCCTCTTCCTCCTCTTCCTCCTCCTCTTCCTCCTCTCTTCTCCTCCTCCTCTTCCTCCTCTTCTCCTCCTGCCTCCTCTTCTTCTCCTCCTCTTCTCCTCCTCTTCCTCCTATTCTCCTCCTCCTCCTCCAGTTCCACCATAACAACGAGGTGACAACACAAACGAGGTGACGAGGCGACAACGACGACCTGCACCGACGCGATGGCAGCGGACGAGATCCAGATCTGCTTTTTTGAATTTTGAAATTTATATCTGTGGCGCTAACAGTGCGCGCGCCACGGTTATCGTCACGCGTGGCGCACCTGCCCAAACTTGTGGCGACCGGGCATGTGCGCCACGCCTGTATCTAAACTTCATGGCGATTAGGCAGGCGCCAATGAGAGATAGCCGTGGCGCAAGGCACGTGGCGCACTGCTAGTGCGCCACAGATGATGTTTCATGGTGCGCCAATAAAGGCCATTTTCCTAGTAGTGTGTGTTGGTTGAACCAGATGTCGCTCAGGTTGTCAACGACAAAGGTATATATTTGATATACAGTTTTATAAATGTTATAATCTTGCAAACACATTGCAGTGTTAAGTATATCTGATACTTGTTCTGTTTTACTGAAAACAGGTCCTTCTGCATGAGAGGTGCTTGCTAGAGAGGAGGTGACGTTGCGTGTTGATGGCGAGCATGATGATGATGGCCAATGACACCCAATAATCAATAAAGGTCTCCCCACTTTTGGGAGGACATCCAGTTGATATTTTCTCTCTCCCCCTCTCTCTCTCGTGACCGTGGTCCCAAGTCTGGACTACGCGAGCGAGAGACATCTTCACTGCGGAGCGCCGTCGCGCTGCGGGATTCAGATCCGAGAGCTCTACTTCTGCAACTGCTGCTGGATCAGGGAAGCGGGAGTCATCGTCACGCATCGGGCGTGTGTAACTCCCACGAGATGTCACACTTGAGGCAGTCAAGTCGTTGGAGCCAGAAGGAGCGCAAGGACTTCATCACGACCTTGAGGTCGGCTTCGGCTCGTCTACATCAACCACGCTCTCCTGAGCGTTGACAACGCTTTTCGGTCTTCAAGGGTAAGTTCGCGAAAAGCCTCTCCTGTTACTGTATTACTAATAGATAGGTCCTGGCAGCTTCAGGGGTTCAGGGGTGTAGAGTAAAATTTATTGTTTTATGCGCGGAACCCTACACCCAAGCCCGTTGGATTTAATTCAATTAGAGTTAGAGGTCTCTCCTAGTAAAAATAACAAAACAGAAGCATTTGCACCTTGCAACATTTTTATAAAATCAACCCAGTTAGCTTTTGGGTTAATTCCAACTCTCAAATATCACATTTCACCATACCTATCTGAATATGTAATAATATTAAGGTTTACATGCAGTGACTTTGGACTAGTACCAAATTAATGCTATATAGGCATGTCTAGTCACTTTAAATCATTAAATAATGAACGTTAACCAAAGTAATTATGATCCAACCCTTAAATCACATTCCCACATATTAGAATATGTGGTGATGACATGTGTCCCCATGATCCCATATTTGAAGTGGTGAATATTAAATCTTAGTTAATTTTTCAATGAGTAGAAATTACTTTTCTAAAATAAAAGGAATGAAACTATTTAATAAAACTTGTGATGCTTGTGATGATAATAGATCATCAAATGTGTTCCTTAGAGTGCTAATTAGACTAGTTAAGTATTTTTTGGTTATTGTGTACTCTGTATGTATTTATAGACGATAGTACCGACCAAGCTTTCGAGGAGGAGGAGTTCTACCAAGAAAAGAAGAAAACTTCAACCACTTCACCAACCAAGGCAAGCTATTATTGGCAAGATAACACTTGCAAGTATTATACTTAGCAAGCCACCATTAAGAATGCAAGCTAACACTTGCAAGTATAATGCTTAGCAAGCTAGAATTAAGCTAGATGATTGAGCAAAGATGCTTTAGGCATGCTTTGGTCACACCATTTTCACTATTACTTAACCCAAGTATTAGTTTCAAGATTTACTTCCTTTACTTTACCAAAATCCCTTACTTGTTTTGAAGGTAGCATAAAGAGTATAAAACTTGACCTATTTAGATAACCTTAGATGTCATTCTATGGCATGAGATCGATCCCATCAATTCCACCTTAGTGAACACTCTTAACTTAGTAGTTTAGAGTAGATAAAAACTTGAGTCACTTTAGATGGGAGCACTTGGTGAAAAGGAATTATGAAAACCTTGGAATGATGAGTCATTCTATTGAAATGTTTTGACATGTGTTGAGAAACACAAATAGTTTATGATGATGAAAATGTTGAGGCATGAGCGTTAGCCCTTATAAAACTAATGGTTGGATTCAGATGCGACACCATTCTAAATTTACCGTACAACCACAATACCTGAATTGGGTAAGGCTTAGCCAGAAATTTATATGCATTAGTATTAGTTCCCTCGTGGGAGAGGTTTGAGCTGAGGCTACCTCTCAATGTTGTCCACCTATGCAGTGGCCAAGATGACAGATGGTCATGGTTGGGAGGCCATGCTCATAGGAGAGGTGCTTATACTAGGGTGTGTAAAGGAAAGGTTATGTTTGATTATCTGCATACTAAGTATGATGATTCAGGGTTATCCCTGACAGATGTATCGAAATCTTGTGGTGAAAGTGTACCACCTCTACAGAGTGTCAAACTATTCGAATAGCCGCGTTCGCGGTTATGGACAGTTGGAATGGCCATACTGTTTCGTTGTTAGATGTTTTCGAAAACAACTTATGAAATGAATGATGAATCTTGACTTGACCACTGCAGTGTTGTGTTTATGACAATAGCTTCCCACTTAAGTGATTCTAAAACTTTATTTTATCTTTCTTTGCTTCAAAACTCAGCTTAGGTTTCAAACTTAACTTTATAGTTAAACATAGACTTAGCACTTTAACTTAGAACTATACTACTTGTTAGTGGTAGTTTGCGAGTACTTAAAGAGTACTCATGGATTTTGTCCCTGGCTATTCTCATGGCCAGAATATGAAGGAGACTACCAAGATGATGGCCAGCAGGACGGCTATGATAACTAGGACTATTTGCCTTCGTCAGCATTGCTTGTGCCCCTGAATATGGACCCCACCGCTACACTTATCTTTTATTTCCGCTGCTTGTTGTATTAAGACTAGATCATGAGATCCTTAATTGTGTAAGACCTTATGTATGGTTTGTAATGGATGATGTACTGTGATATCCAATCCGTTATGTCTCGCAAAAATGGTAATCCTGGGATTGCGAGGTATGGCATAACGGGCATCTGGGATTAAAAATCCGGGTGTTGACAATAATGGTGTCCAAAGAATTCATACTAACAACATTACTATTAGCATGCAAATAAATTTCCATAGGTTTTTTGAAGGAAATATGCCCTGAGAGGCAATAATAAAGTTGTTATTATATATTCCTTATACATGATAGATGTTTATTTTACATGCTAGAATTGTATTGATTTGGAAACATCAATACATGTGTGTTTAATAAACAAAAGGGTTCCTAGTCATGCCTCTCTTATAGACTAGCTTGTTGATTAACAAGATGATCAAGGTTTCCTGATCATGGACATTGGATGTTGTTAATAACAAGGTCACACCATTGGTGGAATGATGTGATGAACATTCATCCGAAGTATAGCATTACGATCAAGTCATTATGTTTATATTGCTATAACATCATACGAAGTAATCTTTATCCTTAGACCATGAGATCATGTTAATTGATGACACCGGAAGAGTATCTTGATAACATCAAACGTCACACCGTAACAGGGTGAATATAAAGATGGGTTCAGTACTACGAAGGTGTTATGTTGAGGCTCATGGATCAAGAGTGGAATTTGTCAATCCAGATGACGGATAGATATACTCTGGGCCCTCTCGGTGATATCACATTAGGATAGCTTGCAAGTAAGTGATGTGATCACTAGAATGTTATATCACGGGAACGAGAAAAGAGTGCATGTCGGTAACGAGATCAAACTAGGTATGGAGATATCGATGATCGAATCTCGGACATGTAATATATCGAGAGACAAAGGGATTTAGTTACAAGCGTTAAAGGTTCTCACGATCACAGAAGTCATCGTTGAATGTGTAGGAGTCAGTACGGATCTCTAGGTATTGCTGCTGATTATTGATCGGAGAAGGGTCTCGATCATGTCTGCATTATTCGCGAATCGTAGGGTGGCACACTTAGGAGTTATTGGACACCATTTTGGAGCACATATGTTTCAGACGAAAGAATTGCAAAGCGCAGGAATTATTTCAATAGAAACCGGAAATTGTTTCGGGTGAAATTGCAGAAGGTGGTTCTGCATGTGATATTGAAATATTGCAAGGGGCTATATGTGAACGTTTGTTAATTAAAGTAATTAACAAAATTCTGAATAAATTTAATAAAAAGATTTTTATTAAATGCGAGAGCATTAAATTTGGAGAAATTTAATGCATTTAAAGTGGAGACTTTAAAAGGGAATGTGAAGAGGCATTTTAATGTGGAGGGGTTACCACCACATGAATGGGGGAGGTGAGGGGTCACCCCCCCATGCGCCGACCATGGAGAGAGGGGGCACCCCCCTCCTCCTATAAAAGGCCACCCATTCCTCCTTCATCCTCACACCTCCTTGTGAAGGATCTCTCTCCCCTCTAGAATTATTCCCCATGGTATCGATTAGCGAGATACATGTTCCCGGTGGCATTTAAATGCGGAAGGAGTTGCTGCTTCCGCTGGATCGCTAGAGCAAGGAGGTGGAGGTTATCCGGTGGCTTGAACGTGTGTGCGAGTGCGGATGCGCTGCTGAGTTGTGGCGCTCGGACTTCCTCACGATCTTGAGATCGGCAAGTGTACGACTACATCAACCACGAGTTCCTACTCGTTAACAAAGCTCGTTCTCTATGAGAGTAAGTTCTCGTTGGATATATGTCCACCCGTTGCTTTGTACCTAGTAGATAGATCTTGGTGAGTAGTTCACACCGTAGGAAAATTTTTGTTTTCTATGTTGCGGACCCAACAGTGGTATCAGAGCCTGATCTATGCGTACGTGCTTAGCACGGGTAGTACACATATGTTGATATGTGGGCGATGATGATCATGTTATTGCATCTTCTATGTATTTTGGATATTGGTGGCATAGTGGGATGAAGCGGCCCGGATCAACCTTACATGTCATCGTACATGAGACCGGTTCCACGACTGACATGCAACTTATTTTGCATAAGTGGCTAGCGGGTGTCTATCTCTCCTACTATAGTCAATATCTGATTTACAACGAGTTGCTGATAACTTAGTTATCCTCGTTGTGGTTCATGTTCGTAGGTGAGAACGGTTCTATCTCCTAAAGCCCTAAGCCACGTAAAACTTGCAATTGATAAATTAGAGGCGTCTAGTTTAGATCGTTGTTGGGCTAGTGTATTGATATGGTATTGTTGTAAGTAGATGTATGGTAGATACTCTTACAAGACACTCAACGTGTAAGTTCCATATACCTTGGCCTTACACACAAAGGAATGATAGAGATCATACCACGATGCAAGTGATAGAGATCAAATGCATGGACCATATCATCTCACTTTACACATTAGATGTTAGCATCTTATACTGCTAGTTTGGCGCATTTGGTAGCATTATAAGATGATCCCTCATTTAGATATCAAGATAAAAATGTGTTCTTCCTTGAGTATGCACCGTTCTATGGATTGTGTTTCGAGACATCACGTGATGATCGGGTGTAATCGAATCTACGCTTTCATAGGAACGGGTGTAAGACAGTTTTACACACGCGAATACTAAGGTTCTTACTTGGCGAGCCTAGCATGTACAGACATGGCCTCAAAACACGGACCGAAAGGTTAAGCATGAGTCATATGGTTGATATGATGCCCATATAGATGCTCGCCTTTGAAGCTATATCAACTCACGTGATGATCGGACTTGGTGTAGTGGATTTGGTTCATGTAATCACCAAAAGGACACGAGGGATGTCGTTTTTGAGTGGGAGTTCATTAGTAATTTGGATTAGTTGAACTCAATCTATCATAAACTTAGTCTAAATAAACTTTACAAATTCTATTGTAGATGGCACCACCTGCTTTTGATTTCAATGTGTTCATGGAGAAAGAGAAACTTGCTGCGAATGGTAGCAACTTCACCAACTGGGCTATGAATTTGAGGATTCTCCTCACTGCTGCACAAAAGCAATATGTGCTAGATGCACCGCTAGGCCCCCCACCAGCTCCTGATGCCCCTGACGAGGAAAAGAATGGCTATGTGACTCGTCAGGAGGACCACAACTTAGTTCATTGCGGCATACTGTATGGGCTAGAGCCAGAACTTCGAAAGCGTTTCGAAAATGGCAATGCCTTTTGTAACACCCTCAGAATCGACCCTATGCAAGTTTCAGCGATTCCCGCCAAACCCGCATAGAAACGATTCAAAGGTGCCCACCAGGCACTTTCGTGCGGGTGGAAAACGAAGTAATATCATTACACAATAGTCCACGATGGAACCCACAGAAATATATATACAACAGCGACTCAAAGAGTCAAGAATACAGATATAACATACAAAGATCCAAATCACCTTGAAAGCGACGGCGTCGAAATGCGGACAAGATGCAAATTTAGCTAAGAGCCCTGAAGAATAACCAATGGCGTCCATAACCCTGCCCAGGCCAAGCCGGAAGGGTACCCTGCTAACGACGGCGATCTCAAACCTGCTGAAACAAGAGGGGTGCCGACAAAGGGCAAAGGAAAAAGAGGAGCGTCAGTACTGAGGCCAGTACACGGCGAGACTAGAATTCGGCGGTCCTCGCCTACATAGGTATGGTGGACTGAAGCGGCAGCGCAACATGCACTAAACAACCTATAGAGACTCGATATAACTGTCGGCTATCAGAGAGGGATAAGAAAGACCTATTCGGAACCAACCTAATACTACCACCAAACATACCCATCCTGGGATTTCCCCCTCGAGACCAGACGAGGAAGTCAACCGAGGAACTCACACCGTTGGCAGTTTTATTTATTCAGTTATCGTTGCAGCAATTACTAATCAGGTATAGATAGTCATCCTGATATAATAAGCAGTGGGCACTTTTAGTTAACCATTCCATTGTAGTTGCAACACTTACTAGTCAGGTACAATTAGCATGAGATATCCCAAACCCAGCAGTTGTTGGTACTTTTATTTAGCCATTCCGTTGCAGTGAAGCTGATTACTAGTCATATCGGATACAAGTCAATTTATAACAGTAAACTTTAGTTATAGTTGTCTATGATCGAGAACTGTGCTCCAAGTCGTCCATAACCGCGGACACGGCTTCTCGAAAAGATTTAACCCTGCAGGGGTGCACCAAAGTTTCCACACGCACCTACACCCTTGTTGTCGGATCAGGTAGGTACAAGATCACAAAACATACACCCAACGGTATGTCGACGGGGTTTCGGACACGACGTTTCCTAGACCCAAAGCAAGCACGGGGGGCCACCCCACTAAGCTACCCGTAACGAAGTCGGCCGGTCTCCGAGACGGACCCAGGGTTTGCGTCAGTGGCTGTAAACGACTGGGAACCCGAAAGTGTGACTGGGCTTGTCGATACCGCGAAAACACTCCGCTTTCCTAAACAGTACAGGCGCTCCACGCGCAATCATAATTAAAGCAGTAAAGCATGGCATAAGTACAGGATAGTAATAAAGCCCCAAACTACTTTGTGGCCCCAAGACAAGATGCTGGAATCGGTACTAAATCGATGGGGGTGCCCACACACCCCACATGTGGTTAGCGCGCTCGATCTCGGAACAGGTGTCAAGAACTCGGGGTCCTACGGGACACCAATGAGCGGTTAAAAACCAAAAATTGTCTATTACCCACCGGTACCTCTGCATTTACCTACTTCAATTTTAGTTATTAAACGATAATTAAAGCCATGATCATCTCCAACATTAAACATGCGGCAATACTCCAACAACTGAGGTACTTGACGACACGCAACAGCACTTGAGCAAGCGATTCTGACGGCCATAAGTCCAACTCTCTACCAATCAACAGGTAATAGGATGTGTCCAAGGCAATATAAGGCTGCAAGGGATACCACGGGTACGAAGACTAGAGCATTGCAACACAGATAGCAATAGATCAACAGGGGGGAATAAATACTATAAAAGTAAGATAGGTAGAAAGGGGGAGGTGCTCGCCTGAAAACATTGCCGAAGTTTCATAATCGAAGAACTTGTCGAAGCTCACAACATCTCATCGTCCTATCCGGGAAGAAGCAAAACACTAAAAAGAACAAGCGATGCAACAATTACAACTAATGCAGAAAAATCGGCATGCTCATGATATAATGCATGACATGGCAAAGATGCTTGATTGGGCAATATTAAACGGAACCGGGGTCCCGATAATTATTTACTAGGTTCATGTTGTTTAGATACCCCACATTTTAAATGTTGTCTTAACAAGGCAAAATATATCACCGGTTCGCTACACAATTGTAAATGGGGCCAATATTAGACTAGATTCGGCCGCATATGGCCTCCATATTTAATTTAGGTGAATCGGCATAAGGCCCCCAAACCACACATGATGCATGCAATATGACAATTTAATATGCAACAAGTATATCATATTCATAAAAAATAGGGTCTTAGATAAAGGGGTCACACATCGGGGCGAAGGTCTTGGTTTGAGGGCTCGACGGGTTCGGTCTCGCCGGGATCGGTCTTCGGTAGAAGTTCTTGGCGTTCCATGGGAACTTGAGGTGCCAGCGTCACCGGGTCCGACAGGAGTTCACGGAATTCGACACCGGCAGACTTGTGGCTCCAACTTGTTGCAACCATGCGTCTTCCAGGAAACATCGGGACGAATTTTGGCAACACAGTGTTCTGTGGGCTTGACCCCTTGCGGCCACGCATGTGTACCCAGCGACAGGAAAAGGTCAGCTTGGCAAACATGATGTGCACGCACAGGAGCATGGCGACGGCTGAACCCGAGCAGAGCCAGCAGAGGAGGACGTGGGGATGGGGAACTCCGACAGTGGTGGCGCTGGCAGACAGAAGGCGGCCTCGTCTGGTCTGCAGGGAGGCACCGAACAACGGGAGGCGTCCAGGGCGAGCTTGGGCACCGGCGAGGAGGAACCGCAGCGGCGGCGGCTGGACACAGAGGGGCGTCCGGAGCGGGCGACGGCAGGGCGGAGTCAGGCGGCCGCAGATCTCGCGGGAGGCGCAGGGGGCGTCGCGACCGAGCAGATCCGGCTCGAGGGGAAGGGGCCCGGCGAGGGGAGTGACGCAGGCGGTGGCGCACGACGCGGCAGAGGAGGCCGACGTGCGGAGTCGGGTCTCCGGCTGGAGGCGAGGAGGGCGTGGCGTGCAGGGTGCCAGACGAGGTGGGGGAGTTGGGCGACGGCTCGCAGAGGCCGGGGCCGGTGAAGGTGGCACGGGCGGAGGTCGGAGGTCGGGCGGCTCTGCGCGAGGCTGCGGCGTCAGGCTTAGGCCTAGCGACGGCCGGGCTCTGACGTCGATCAGGGAGGGCGACGACGCACGTGGATGAGGCGGAGGGGACGCTGCGGCGCGGGACTGCCTGGTTGAGGAGGAGGATGCGGGCACGACGGCGGGTGCTGCGGGGGAGGGTGGAGACCGACGAGGACGCCCAGGTGCCGGCGGCGATGCCGCTTGATGGGGAGGCGGGCTCGGCCTCGAGGCAGCCAGGGATCGTTGAGGGAGGGAGGGCCATGGCTGGCCGGGGTCGCGCAGGACGTGGCCAGGGGCCGGGCTGGAGGAAGGAGGAGCCGCGGGATGCAGAGTGAGGGGAGGGATCGCGGCGTGGACGGGATGAGGGAGAGCGGGGCGAAGGGGACGGCTACCGCGGGGTGGGGCCCGGTGGCAGGGAGAGGAGGTGGGGATGGATGGCAGGTGGTGGAAGTTGGTAGTGGATCGGCTAGAGGCAGGGGCGTGTCGGGCTGGGGGGTTAGGGGTAGGTGGCGTTGGGCGACCGGGGGGTGTGTGGGGTTGGGCGCGTGCGTGGAGGGGCCGGGTGTGTGTGCTGCTGTGTGGGTTGTGTGTGTGTGGGTTGGTGGGGAGTTGGTGTGGTGCGGGTGGGGCCAAAGGTGGTGGGGTACTGGGTGAGGTGGCATGCACTGATTGGGTGGGGTTTTGGGCCAGGGGGATGTGGCGAGCCGTGAGTGGCTGTGGTGATGTGGCTGGGGATGGGTAGATTAGGATTAGGTAGTTTTAGTAATTTTGGAGGTGGCCGGTCAGGCTTTCGGGCCTGACGGGCTGCCTCCTAAAAAAAATAAAAGAAATATTTTATTATTTGAAACGGGGCTTTTGCAAACCGTTGGTAGACGAAACAAAATATTCCGGAGACCCGGGTTTTAATTTGAAATCAAGACGGGGCGTTTAGAAAACAAAAACAGGTTTTTCAAAAATAGTTTTATGCAAGCAAATGCAAGAAGACATGACGATGCTCAAATGCAAGGTGGCATGATGACATGAGCATGCGGTCATGATGATGCAATGCACAAAAACAACGCGATTTTCTAGTAGGGGTTTTTGCGGGGCGCCACACCTTTGATACCATGGGAGAATTGAAAATGATTTTTGATACCCATGCTGTCGTAGAGAGTTATAATGCTACAAAAAAGTTCTTTAGCTGCATGATGGAGGAAAACAGCTCCATTAGTGAGCACGTACTCAAAATGTCTGGGTACGCCGATAAGCTTGTGTCCTTGGGAATAACGATTCCCATTGACTTAGGCATACATCATGTTCTCCAATCTCTGCCACCTAGCTACAAGAGCTTCGTGATGAACTATAATATGCAGGGCATGAAGAAGTCTCTTCCCGAGCTTCTGTCAATGCTTAAGACTACAGAAGTGGAGATTAGGAAAGAACATCAAGTGTTGATGATCAATAGGACCACCGGTTAAAAGAAGGACAAGAAAGGCAAGCACAAGGGAAAGAAGGGTGGCAAGTCTGTTGCCACGCCTGAAAAGAAACCCCGGGCTGGCCCTAAGTCTGACACCGAGTGCTACTATTGCAAGGGGAATGGCCATTGGAAGCGCAACTGCCCCAAGTATTTGGCGGACAAGAAGTCCAGCAAGGCAAACAAAGGTATATGTGATATACATGTTATTGATGTGTACTTGACTAGTACTCAGAGCACTGGGTATTTGATACCGGATCAGTTGCTAATATATGTAACTCGGTTCAGGGGCTATGGAACAAGCGACAACTAGCAAGGGATGAGGTCAGGATGCGGGTCGGCAATGGATCAAGAGTTGATGTGATCGTCGGGACGCTACCTCTCCATTTGCCATCGGGATTAGTTATAAACCTAAATAATTGTTATTTGGTGCCTGCACTGAGCATGAACATTGTATCTGGATCGTGTTTGATGCAAAGTGGTCATTCCTTTAAATTTGAAAACAATGGTTGTTCGATTTATAAGAATGATATCTTTTATGGTCATGCACCTATGTTGAATGGTTTATTTCTGTTGGATCTCGATAGTAATATTACGCACATTCATAATGTTAATGCTAAAAAGATTAAACTTGATGATGATATGTCTACATATATGTGGCACTGCTGTCTAGGTCATATTGGCGTTAAACGCATGAAGAAACTCCATTCTGATGGACTTTTGGAATCACTTGATTTTGAATCATTTGATACATGTGAGCCATGCCTTATGAGCAAGATGACTAGAACGCCGTTTTCCGGTTCAATGGAACGGGTGACAGATCTATTGGAAATCATACATACTGATGTGTGTGGACCAATGAGTGTGTCGGCGCGAGGTGGATATCATTATTTTGTTACTTTCATGGATGATTTGAGTAGATACAGGTATATCTATTTGATGAAACACAAGTCTGAAACTTTTGAAAAGTTCAAGGAATTTTAGAATGAAGTGGAAAATCATCGTAATAGAAAGATCAAATTTCTACGGTCTGACCATGGAGGAGAGTATCTATGTTACGAGTTTAGCACACACATGAAAGAGTGTGGAATAGTTTCACAACTCACGCCTGCCGGAACACCACAACGTAATGGTGTGTCAGAACGTCGTAATCATACCTTATTGGATATGGTTCGATCTATGATGTCTCTGACTGACTTACCTCTGTCATTTTGGGGTTATGCACTGGAAACAGCTGCATTCACTTTAAATCGGGCACCATCTAAATCCGTTGAAATGACACCGTATGAATTATGGTTTGGAAACAAACCTAAGCTGTCATTTCTTAAGGTTTGGGGATGCGATGTTTATGTCAAGAAACTTCAACCGGATAAACTCGAACCCAAAGCGGAAAAATGCGTCTTCATAGGATACCCTAAGGAAACAATTGGGTATACCTTCTATCGCAGATCCGAGGGCAAGGTTTTTGTTGCCAAGAATGGATCCTTTCTTGATAAGGAGTTTCTCGCGAAAGGTGTGAGTAGTCGGAAGGTAGAACTCGAAGAGGTTATTGAACCTTCTCTTCATGGAATGGCGAGTGGCACAGCACCGGAAGTTGTTTCGGAGTTGACTTCACCTGATGAAGAGAGAGCTAATGATAATGATCATGAAACTCCAAAAGAGGACACTACTAAACCTCGTAGGTCAAGTAGGACACGTGCAGCTCCTGAACTGTACGGCAATCCTGTTGTGAATTTCATGGTTGATGAAATGGATGACCCTGCAACATATGAAGAAGCGATGATGAGCCCGGATTCCAACAAATGGCTAGAAGCCATGAAATCCGAGATGGAATCCATGTACGAGAACCAAGTTTGGAACTTGGTGGACTTACCTCACGACCGAAAGGCCGTTGAGAATAAATGGATTTTCAAAACAAAAACTGATGCTGATGGTAATGTGACCATCTATAAGGCTCGACTTGTCGCAAAGGGGTTTCGAAAAATTCAAGGAGTTGACTACGATGAGACATTCTCTCCCGTAGCGATGCTTAAGTCGGTTAGGAGTATGTTAGCAATTGCTGCATATTTCGATTATGAAATATGGCAGATGGATGTCAAAACTGCGTTCCTCAATGGTAAGATTGAAGAAGAGTTGTATATGATACAACCTAAGGGTTTTGTCGATCCTAAGGATGCTAATAAGGTATGCAAACTTCAGCGATCCATCTATGGATTGAAGCAAGCATCACGGAGTTGGAATCTCCGCTTTCATGAGGTGATCAAAGAGTTTGGATTTGTCCAAACTTATGGAGAGGCTTGTATTTACAAGAAAGTGAGTGGGACCAATGTGGCATTTCTGATATTATATGCGGATGACATATTATTGATTGGAAATGATATAGATCTTTTAAGCAGTGTTAAAAGTTATCTAAACAGCAAATTTTCAATGAAAGACCTTGGTGAAGCGTCATATATATTAGGCATTAAAATCTATAGAGATATATCAAGGCGCCTAATTGGGCTATCACAGAGTACATACCTTGACAAGATATTAAAGAAGTTTAATATGGACGAAAGTAAGAAGGGGTTCTTACCTATGTTGCAAGGCAAGACATTGAGTAAGACTCAAAGTCCGGCTACGGCGGAAGAAAGAGAGATGATGGATAAGATCCCCTATGCCTCGGCCATAGGCTCTATTATGTATGCCATGCTATGTACAAGACCGGATGTGGCACATGCTATTAGTTTGACTAGTAGGTACCAATCTGATCCAGGTTCGGAACACTGGATAGCGGTAAAGAACATACTCAAGTACTTGATAAGAACTAAGGATATGTTTCTTATATACGGAGGTGAAGAAGAGCTAGTCGCTAAGTGTTATGTTGATGCTAGCTTTGACACTGATCCGGATGACTCTAAGTCTCAATACGGATACGTATTTCTCTTGAACGGAGCAGCAGTTAGTTGGAGGAGTTCCAAACAACCTGTGGTGGCTGGATCAACGACGGAGGCGGAATATGTTGATGCTTCAGAAGCGGCGCAGGAAGCAGTTTGGATGAAAGAGTTCATCACAAAACTGGGTGTGGTTCCCAGTGTGTTGGACCCAATGGTGATCTATTGTGACAACAATGGAGCCATAGCCAACGCAAAGGAACCGAGGTCTCACAAGAATTCCAAACATATTAAGCGCCGGTTTCACTCCATCCGCGAGCATGTCAAGGATGGAGATATAAAGATTTGTAAAGTACACACGTACCTAAATGTAGAAGATCCGTTGACTAAAGTTCTCCCTAGGGCAAAACATGATCAACACCAAAACTCCATGGGTGTTAGATTTATCACTATGTGAACTAGATTATTGTCTCTAGTGAAAGTGGGAGACTGAAGGAAATATGCCCTGAGAGGCAATAATAAAGTTGTTATTATATATTCCTTATACATGATAGATGTTTATTTTACATGCTAGAATTGTATTGATTCGGAAACATCAATACATGTGTGTTTAATAAACAAAAAGGGTTCCTAGTCATAGCTCTCTTATAGACTAGCTTGTTGATTAATAAGATGATCAAGGTTTCCTGATCATGGACATTGGATGTTGTTAATAACAAGGTCACACCATTGGTGGAATGATGTGATGAACATTCATTCGAAGTATAGCATTACAATCAAGTCATTATGTTTATATTGCTATAACATCATACGAAGTAATCTTTATCCTTAGACCATGAGATCATGTTAATTGCTAACACCGGAAGAGTATCTTGATAACATCAAACGTCACACCGTAACAGGGTGACTATAAAGATGGGTTCAGTACTACGAAGGTGTTATGTTGAGGCTCATGGATCAAGAGTGGAATTTGTCAATCCATATGACGGATAGATATACTCTGGGCCCTCTCGGTGATATCACATTAGGATAGCATGCAAGTAAGTGATGTGATCACTAGAATGTTATATCACGGGAACGAGAAAAGAGTGCATGTCGGTAACGAGATCAAACTAGGTATGGAGATACCGATGATCGAATCTCGGGCATGTAATATATCGAGAGACATATGGATTTAGTTACAAGCGTTAAAGGTTCTCACGATCACAGAAGTCATCGTTGAATGTGTAGGAGTCAGTACGGATCTCTAGGTATTGCTGCTGATTATTGATCGGAGAAGGGTCTCGATCATGTCTGCATTATTCGTGAACCGTAGGGTGGCACACTTAAGAGTTATCGGACACCATTTTGGAGCACATATGTTTCAGATGAAAGAATTGCAAAGCGCAGGAATTGTTTCAATAGAAACCGGAAATTGTTTCGGGTGAAATTGCAGAAGGTGGTTCTGCATGTGATA
The DNA here is from genome assembly GCA_023614405.1 of Avena insularis. NCBI lineage: Eukaryota > Viridiplantae > Streptophyta > Magnoliopsida > Poales > Poaceae > Avena > Avena insularis. The sequence continues at coordinate 316,465,275 of CM042684.1, forward strand.
TTGAAATATTGCAAGGGGCTATATGTGAATGTTTGTTAATTAAAGTAATTAACAAAATTCTGAATAAATTTAATAAAAAGATTTTTATTAAATGCGAGAGCATTAAATTTGGAGAAATTTAATGCATTTAAAGTGGAGACTTTAAAAGGGAATGTGAAGAGGCATTTTAATGTGGAGGGGTTACCACCACATGAATGGGGGAGGTGAGGGGTCACCCCCCCATGCGCCGGCCATGGAGAGAGGGGGCACCCCCTCCTCCTATAAAAGGCCACCCATTCCCTCCTTCATCCTCACACCTCCTTGTGAAGGATCTCTCTCCCCTCTAGAATTATTCCCCCATGGTCTCGGATTAGCGAGATACATGTTCCCAGTGGCATTTCGTCTGGAAGGAGTTGCTGCTTCCGCTGGATCGCTGGAGCAAGGAGGTGGAGGTTGTCCGGTGGCTTGAACGTGTGTGCGAGTGCGGATGCGCTGCTGAGTTGTGGCGCTCGGACTTCCTCACGATCTTGAGATCGGCAAGTGTACGACTACATCAACCACGAGTTCCTACTCGTTAACAAAGCTCGTTGTCTACGAGGGTAAGTTCTCGTTGGATGTATGTCCACCCGTTGCTTTGTACCTAGTAGATAGATCTTGGCGTGTAGTTCACACCGTAGGAAATTTTTTGTTTTCTATGCTGCGGACCCAACATTTTTTAATTTTCTCTTCAAACACTCCATGTCCTAACTCAAGATAAATACTATAAAGCTATCTATTTTTTTTCCATTAAGCCTAACTAGTGAAAACAAGAAACAAAAAGACAAAATTGCAGAATCTAAAGGAAATAACTTCGAGCACTCACACCGGAGGATGTGAGTACCTTTTACCTTACCTCACCGGCAACGGCGCCAGAAAATAGCTTGATGTCTACGCACTTCTATTCTTGTAGACAGTTGTTGGGCCTCCAAGTGCAGAGGTTTGTAGAACAGCAGCAAGTTTTCCCTTAAGTGGATCACCCAAGGTTTATCAAACTCAGGGAGGAAGTGGTCAAAGGTATCCCTCTCAAGCAACCCTGCAATCAAGATACAAGAAGTCTCTTGTGCCCCCAACACACCCAATACACTTGTCAGGTGTATAGGTGCACTAGTTCGACGAAGAGATAGTGAAATACAAGTGGTATAGGTAATTATAAGTGGTAATGGTGATAGAAAATAGCTTGATGGCATGGAGAAGACTAAAGTAAAACTGAAATAAAGATAGAAGCAAGCAAACATGTAATAGATCTAATAGCAAACGGTGTATCAATGCTTAGAAACAAGGCCTACGGATCATACTTTAACTAGTGAACACTCTCATATAAATATATTCTTTTTATGATACTACTCTTAACTACTCTCCAGTTGAACATTCTAATCGATGGTAGGGCTATAACAGCACACCTCAAAGTTCATCTTTCCCATCTAGAAACCCCACACTGTCACCTTGAGTACTAGATGAGTCCAACAAACACCACAATTCCATAAAGACATCCAACTCCAAATATAACTCATAACAAGTATTTGTAATCTCTAGCCTAAGTGCCACCATGGTGTGCACGCTGTCACTTTCACACACATGGGGAGAGCAGAGATCTATTAAAGTACTTGAGTAGAAAGGTAGATCTATAGATTACAATCTCATGATCACAATAAGATGTTGCATAGAGAGAGAGAGATGAACACATAGCTACCGGTAGAACCCTTAGCCTCGAGAGAGAACTACTCCCTCCTCATCATGGGAATCAGCAATGGTGATGGAGATGGTGGTGGAGATCGATGGAGATGGCTCAGGGGGCACTTCCCCATCCTGGCAGGGTGCCGGAACAGAGACTTTCTGTCCCCCGAATCTCTCATTTGGTGGCGGTGGCGCTGCGGAACTTTTTGTGGATTTCTGATTGACGATCTAGGGTTTTTGCCTCGGGAGGAATATATAGGCGAAGGAGGCAAGGTCAGTGGCCAGCCAGGGGGCCCACACCATGCCCTGGCATGGCCTGGGGGTATCCACGCCTGTGGGGGGTGTGGCCACCCTGTGGCCCCTCTCCGACTCTTCTTCTGGCTCTATGAGTCTTCCGAGAAAATAGGCACTTTGGCTTTTGTCCCGTCCAATTCTGAGAATATTCATTTTCTGACTTTCCTGGAACCAAAAACAGCAGAAAACAGGCAACTGGCACTGTGGCTCTTGTTAATAGGTTAGTCCAAGAAATCATATAAAAAGTACTCCAAAGTGTGGACAAAACATAAGAAAGTAGATAAAACCAAGCATGGAACATCAAAAATTATAGATACATTTTCAATGTATCAGTGCCTAGCAAACATCTACACCTATCGAGTAATCGACCTTCCATCGACAGATACTTGTGGCATTGAGGCCGCCTCACCTCCAGTATATAACATGTAATGCTACTAGCCAGCCAGGGTTCCCCCAATTACATGTAGTCATTTCTGAACTCATTCACATTTCAAAGTTCTTTTTGGCGAATCCGCAGGTATGGAGAAAAGTTCAATAAGTCGTGGGATGGATCTCTTGAGCTATTGAAGATCGTAATCTATAGAGTGCCTCTGTAAGCTGGGGGTTACACAGACTATAAGCTCCTCTCATTGTTCGATGGTGAAATCGCCTACCTGGAAGGTGGTAGGCAAGTTTGGAGATGTCTGGAGCATTCAGGTCATGAAAGACGATAGTACTATCATGCCATTGAACACGGTGGCCTCATTTTTGCGGTCACAAGTTAAGGCTGCACCTACTGCTGGGATCCCACATCGGAAGGTAATTCTAGTTCCATGATGACACATTATGAGTGATTCAATGAAGTTGTTCTTTAACTATCTTGTTTATGTTTTACCTTTCATATGACTGAATGAGCACACGCTTTATGTCCTAAAAAATGAATGAACCATTGCCAGTAATGAATTAGTACCAGTAATATGCCTTTGAAAATATAGTGTATGACGGCGTCCCTTCACTAGTAAGTTCCTTCATTGTCAGAATATGAAAGGTATTATTAACCAGCATCTCAATTGCAGGCACAACACAATGAAGCTAGGTTTCTTTATATGTTTGTACTTTCAGGCCCTCCTCGGATTGTAGGAATCACATAGGATTTTTGTAGGACACCAATCTTTCTTTTTTGGATTTTGCCTTGGGATTCAGAGGAATTGTGTAGGATTTGGATCCTTAGGATTTTTTTTCTATAAAACGTTGTTTGATTCGAAAGAGTATAATCCTTAGGAATTCCTTCAAAGGATTCCTTTGCACTCTATTTTGGAGGAAAATTTCCATCCACTCCAACCTATTTGTATAATTCCTTTGGTTTTCCTGTGCAATCAAACACCACTTGATCCAAAATACTATAGGCATCTAATCCTATAGGATTCAAGTGGACATGCCTCTATATCAATAAAAAGTGGTGCTTCATCTTTTGAAACTTACAACAACTAGGAAACTAAGATAAGCAAGTAATCCAAATATTCGGAATAGCAGAGTAAGAAATGCAATTCCTATTGCTATTAATTTATTGAGTAATATTATTGCCAGGATTTGCCTATTCACACTGTTAGCATGAACAATGAAGAATGCTGGTGTTAGAATATGTATGCCAGTAATGCACTTTTTGTCTCGAATTCGGATGTTGCAGGAAACAAGGAGCTTCCGTTTGTAATCCCATCACCTATTCTGAATGATCAGCCAGGCATGTGGTTCCTTCCTCGATCGGCTGATGGTGAACGCTTGATGATCATAATTACAATGTATGGCATGGGGTTGCCCGTGGCGAAGAGGGTGAAATCATTCCCCATGCTCAAAATAGGACTAACCTACGCCTATATCTTGCCTCTCGTGTCTACATTTTTAAAGAGGATCCTAGCTCCGCTGGACCTCCAGGGGTTATCGTTTGGAGGCAAGTTAACAACCTGGGGGACAACTCTCTGTTTCCCGGTATCAATTATCCAATCATTCACAAGATGATGAAGAAACACGGATGCAAGGATACTGATGGCACATTGTTCCCATTCATGAGGAAAGACTATGTGTACACAACATACAGGAGCTTTCGCCGAATATAATTCCCTCAGATTAAACGTTGCAACCTGCAGCAACTGAAGGTGAGCCTGTGGCAGTTATCAGCCTTCCCAAAGATGGTTGGAACTGCGTGCGATAGGAGGCAATTTGGTTTAGGCCTAGTTTATGTGTGGTAGGCTCGTTGTGCCATCCCTAGACAGAGATGTGGATCTTTCTGGTATATCGTTGTGTCATCTTTTTTTGCATCGTGGTTCAATTGTTGACTGTTAGTACACTAGTTTTAGTGGCCAGCTTGAATCAATTTATATGAGCCCTGTCATGCTTTTGTATTTAGTATTGCCTTCCACGATATAATCCATGTAGCGGTGCTTCTTTTGTAGCGTGATTTCTGTACCATAGTTTTCAGTAATATTACTGGCTTATATATACGCGACTCGTGCAGCTTTTTTTTGAACCATCGCACCTCGTGCAGCTTCGTGTTTTGAGAGTAATATTTCTTCTTTCCTCTTAGCGAATAGGGAAAAGTAGGTCACTGCTTTTTATAGGGCCACAAAATAGGCCTTAACTGGGCCGTAATTGATCTTGGCTCGGTGACATGGGTATACCCTACAGGTACTCGAGCTTGGTATATACGGCCTGAATACGGCGAAACCCCACGGTGTCGCCAAGGCCCAAATAGAGAACTCGAGTAACCTACGGACTCTCGATTGCTTGAGGAACAAGAAGAAGCTAAAGATAGGAAGTTCAAAGGGGAAAACGCTAACCTGTAACAGACTCGACCTGCTACCCGAGACCTAGCCTATCTATATAAAGGCTAGGAGGGGGTGGCGAGGAGGACACACGCAACCCTAGTTTCCACAACCCTCGTTAGATTGCATCTGCGCACCATTGTAATCTTCGATTTCTCTGTTAATTCCACGAGCAGACAAGAAGGAGTAGGGACCTCTACGAGGCGCGAACCTGGGTAAATCTTTGAGTCCCCTGTGTGCTTTTTTGCTAGCCGATTGATGCTTCCAGCGCTCCCTCCTTCTCCAAAACCCAAGTCCATAACAATGGGTATTGATGAGTTAAACCCTTGTCAATTGACGCCGTCTGTGGGAATTAGGAGTGCTGATGTTGCGGCTTCTTCGGCCCCACCAACTGCGATCTACAAATCCGCAACAGCGGAGATTCGCCAGCCCTTCGGCGCGTTCGACTTCACCGTCCACACACCAGCCACTCGCCCAGCTTTCGAGTCTGTGGGCAACGGAATTAGCCTGGCGATCAGGAGCTTCCGCTTCTAAGTTGGTCAGATGGGCACGCTTCGCATGCCTGACCAGCCGACAACACCATCGATTGCTCCAGTATCGTGGTTCCCTCCGTCGATCGGCACCCTCAGTGAGCTCAATGCCTCGACAATACTCGAGAATACGGCCAGCGACAGCAGTCGCGAATCCGATCTAGGCGATCTGGCAACTGAAGATGGAGCCTACGGCTTTGGATCTGAAAGTTGTGGGAGCAGCAGCTTCCCCAACCACTTCATGTGTGTCGTCATCAATGCGGGCGATTCCTCCGCCAATCGCAACAACACGGGCAACGGTGGCCATGGAGCCGACCCGCCAAACGGCGGCATACCCAGTGGCGGACCACCCAATGGCGGACCACCCAACAGCGGCCCTACCAATAGTGCCCCCGTCAATAATGGAGGGGTAGCCAAACCCCCCACCATGGTGAACGAGCAAACCGGCGAACGCGTCGTGATCAGGCTCAACGATCTCGAGTGGGCCCGCTGCCGACAAGCCCTACGAGGCCACCCTCTGCCTTTCGGCTCCCCACAAGAATTACAGATGGGCTACCATTGGCTCCTAAAAGAGGAATACAAATGCCAACTGCAAACAATTGCGCAACTCGAGGCGCGTAAAAAGGCGGCAAACGAGTCAAGCCTCCGACGGGCTGGATTCTCCTCCCACGGAGGATCCTCCTCCAAGTGCAACGAGTACGTCGCTAACAAGAGGCGATCTCGACTGGCCCACCTCACCGAGCAAGAGCGTGTAGAAGACGCAAAAGTCCTCGACTTTGGCTCCATGCCGGTGGATACGCGTGGCAACATGCTTCCAAAAACGCCGCAAGCCGCGGTAACGACGGCCACCAGGTACCTCCTCAACAACCAGCCACCAGCTGGAGACCCTCGAGGTGCCATGCACCGATCTACGATCGCAGGCTTGGGGTTAATCGAAGCTGCTCTCGACAAAGAGCCGATACCGGAGCCGAAGAAAGGCAAGGCTCTGGCAAAACGCTATTCCTCGCCCTCATCCAGCGACGATAGTCATGACCTGTCTCGACGCCGCCGCTCACGACGACATGACCACGACTACGGCGCACGTGATGACATCACACAGCGCAAACTCGACAAATCAAGGGAGCGACATGCCTGATCGACTGACTCAGAAGATGAAGATGTGGAGCTCTGTGGCGCTAGATGCTTCAGCAGGGCCATCAGGCAAAAGCGAATACCCAAGGGGTTTAAGCTCCCATTAGAGAACCCAAAATTTGACGGTCTGCATGACCCGAAAATCTGGTTAGAGGACCATATCTCCTCCGTCAGGCTCCACGGCGGAAGTCGAAGCACGACCATGCAATGCCTGCAGCTACAGCTACAGGGCGCCGCCCGGGAATGGCTCAACAACCTCCCACGCGGATTCATTCATAGTTGGGATGAACTGGTTTACAGATTTGTGCGCAACTTGAAGGGCACCTACAAAAGGCTCGCATCAATCGAAGAGTTGAGGTGCTTCCAGCAAAGGTCGGGTGAATCACTGCGCTCGTACATCCAGAGGTGGTCCATCATCAAGAAATCCGTAGAAAATATCTCGGAAGACCACGCAATCGACCCATTCAACGGCGGCGTTTGCCGCATAGAGCTCAGGGAGGAGCTAGGCCGCTCGAAGCCCAAAACCATCGACCACCTGGTGGAAATTGCGAATCGGTGGGCTAATGGAGAAGATTCGGTGAAGAATCGCGTTCACTCCGACGAGGAAGCAGAACTCGAACGCAGACGCGACCACCGAAGCAAACGTCGAATGCGCATCTACGATGACCGCGATGATGTCAATATGGTCGCAGCCGGCTATGCCGACAGACGCGACGACAACCGCAACAGCGGCTACCGCAGCGGTGGATACCGCGACTTCAGGAAAACCACGCAAGTATGGTAGCGTCGCACTCGCGATGAGGCACCCGCCGCATCCATTGAAGACAAGCTATCCGGGCCATGCACCGTGCACTTCTACATCGACAAGCATGATGGCAAAAAGAAATCCAGCCACCTCCTCAAAGACTGCCGCGAGTTCCTCAAACTTCATGAGGGCCTGGCTCGGATGAATCACGACGCAGTCAACAGGGGCTACAGAACCTCCCCAGGCGCTGTGGCACATGGAGCTCCTCCACCACCACCCGGACCACCGCCAAACGCAGCTGCGCTTGACCAGCATCACGGAGGCAAGCCGTACCCGTGGGCCATGGGAGATGATCCAAAAGGGCCGCCACTCCAACCGGGTGCAAAAGGCCATCACTCGCCAAGTCAATCTGGCGAAAAACTCGCCACCATCCACCACTGAGTACCTCAGTGGAAGCGACTCCTGCATCACCTTCGACAAGCGCGACCATCCGTGCCAAGTACCTCGTCCAAGCCATGTCCCCTCGTAGTCGAGGCACAAATTGGAAGTTTCGACATGAGACGCGTCTTCATGGACGGTGGAAGCGGCATAAACCTTATGTTCACGAGTACCTTATGAGCAATGAGGATCCCTCTGACCTGCTTAGAGGCCTCGGACACGACATTCCACAGCATCTTCCCAGGCAAGGGCGTATACCCCCTTGGCAAAATCAACCTCGACGTCATCTTCGGCACGCCGAAAAACTTTCGACGCGAGCGCATCGACTTTGAAGTTATCGACTGGCCCTCACAGTACCACTACATCCTCGGACGTGTCGCGTTCGCTAGGTTCATGGCAGTGTCGCACTACGCCTATATGCAGATGAAAATTCTAGGCCCTAATGGCGTCATCACAATAAACGGGAGCTTCGAAAGGTCTGACAGTTGCGACAGGGAGTCCAACAGAATTTTCCTGTCCTTCGGCATGCAGGAAGAACTCGTGAGACTAAAGGAGTCGACAGACAACAGTCTGCCTCCCCTGAGCCGGCCAAGCTCACCCGACCTATCCTTCGACTCATCGGTGCACACGAAGAAAGTGCAGGTCCACCCATCGGATCCCGCCAAGATGCCCTCATCGCCAACAACTTGAGTCCTGCATAGGAACTCGCGCTCGTCGAATTCCTCCGTGAGCACTAGGAAATTTTTGCCTAGTGTCCAGCGGACATGCCAGGAGTTCCCAGGGAATTCGCCGAGCACGCACTCAATGTCAACCCACACACAAGGCCAGTCAAACAAACAATCCAGCGACTGTCTGAACCAAGAGCAAAGGCAGTCGGAATGGAGATCAACAGACTCCTCGACGCCAAATTCATACGCGAGATCAAGTAAAGCACTTGGCTCACCAACACGGTGCTAGCACCAAAAAAGGACACAGATATCCTGTGGATGTGCGTGGACTTCACTTCTCTGAATAAGCACTACCCGAAGGACCACTTCCCGCTACCACGAATCGACCAAATCATTGACTCCACCGCGGGATGTGAGCGCATCTGCTTCCTCGACACCTACTAAGGCTACAATCAGATTCGAATGAAGGAGGAAGATCAAGAGAAAACGGTGTTTACAATGCCTTTTGGTGTGTTCTGTTACAACACAATGCCCTTCGGGCTAAAAAACGCAGGAGCCACCTACTAGCGGTGCATCCAGGCGTGCCTCAAGAACCAACTTGGTCGCAACATCCAGGCGTGCTTCACTAATCGACGATTTTTGCGAAACCTTCGCCAACCTCGACCGCTATCGGATCTAGCTCAATCCGGACAAGTGCGCCTTCGGCGTACCATCTGGGCAACTGCTCGGGTACCTCGTCTCCGCGAGAGGGATTGAAGCGAACCTGAAGCAAATAAAAGTCATACTGGCCATGGAGAAGCCGAAAAACATAAGAGGCATCTAGCAGCTGGCTGGGCGAATTGCGGCGCTCAGTCGATTCATCAGTTGAATGGGAGAAAAGGCACTGCCCTTCTACCAACTGCTCCGCAAGGCTGACAAGTTTGAATGGACCAACAAGGCACAGGAAGCATTCGAAGATCTCAAGCGCCTACTGTCCACCTCGCTAGTACTGGTGACCCCACGTGAAAGGGAACCATTGTTGTTGTACATCTCCGCCACCAATCAAGTCGTCGGCATAGTACTCGTGGTGGAACGAGCCGAGGAAAACAAGGTCCACGGGGTGCAGCGCCTAGTCTACTACCTCAGCGAGGTACTCACGCCAACAAAGCAGCGGTACCCGCACTACCAGAAGCTGGCGTATGGCGTCTTCATGACAGTCCGGTGACTACGCCATTACTTCCAGGAACACCCAATCGTGGTAGTCAACGACGCGCCGCTTGGACATATCCTCAACAATCCTGACGCCACCGGACGAGTCGCGCTTTGGGGAATCAAACTGTCTCCATGAGACATTACATATGAAAAACGCGATGCAATCAAGTCGCAAGTCCTACCTGACTTCCTCGTGCACTGGATGGAGAACCAGCTCCCTGAAAAAACAGATATGTCCTACCTCTAGACAATGCACTTCAACGGATCCAAGCAAAAGGACGGAGCTGGCGTAGGTGTCATACTGACATCGCCCCAAGGAGACAAAATAAAATATATCCTGCGAATGCAGTTCACTTCCTCCAACAATGAAGCTGAATACGAGGCCCTGCTACACGGGTTGAGGATGGCAAAAGCCTCCGACGCCAAGAGGCTCATAATATACGGCGACTCCAAGTTGGTCGTCAACCGGACAATGCATGAGTGCGACGCACTGAACGACAATATGATCGCCTACCGCGACCTATACGACAAGGGGACTTCGACGGCTACGAGCTGCGACACATAGGCCGTGAAAGCAACGAAGAGGCAGACGCACTCGCCAACATTGGCTCTACCTGCGCCCCCATACCACCTGGGGTATTTCTCGAGCGCATATGTGAACGCTCCATCAAGCCAAAGGCCGCAGAGAAGAAAACAAGTGCAACAACGGACTCAGGGACTGCGCCGCCCAATGAGCCAACAGCACTCGACGACCTGGAGCTTGACACAGGACTCGAGGGACCAATGAGCGTCATGATGATCGAGCCATCTTGGACTCAACCGTACATCACGTACCTTCTCAGCAAAAGGCTACCGGACGACCCGACTGACACACGGCACATTGCGCGGCGATCTAAAGCATTCATTGTTATCAACGGTGAACTGTACAAATGCAGCATCACAGGAGTACTCCAAGAATGCGTCTCCAATGCTAATGGAAGGGTTGTTCTACTCGACATCCATGAGGGGACTTGCGGGCACCACGCTGATAGTCGATCCCTCATCGCCAAAGCTCTACGAGCTAGATTCTACTGGCCTATGGCCATGCGTGACGCCAAGGACATCGTCCAAAAGTGCAACGCTTGCCAGTGATTCGCGGACAAGCCACACGCACCTGGCGTGGAACTCCGGCCAATTCTGGCCCTTCACGCAATGGGGACTCGACACGGTCGGCAAGCTCCTAAAATCCTCACAAGGAGGCTACGTCTACCTCTTGGTCGCAGTCGACAAATTCACCAAGTGGATAGAGGCCATGCCAGTGACTAACTAGTCAGGATACAACACAGTCAAGTTCTTCGAGTCCATCGTCTATCGCTTCGGAGTACCACACAGCATCATCACGGACAATGGGACAAACTTCGCATCCAACGAGTTCCAAGAATTCTGCGAGAATCTAGGAATCAACGTAAGCTATGCCTTCGTAGCACATCCACAGACCAACGGTCAGGTCGAAAAAGCCAACGGGCTCATCTGTAGCGGCATCAAAAAGCGACTCCTCAGGCCACTCGAACAAGTCGTAGGCTGCTGGCTAGACGAGCTGCAATCAGTACTCTAGAGCCTGCGCACAACTCCAAACAGCACCACGGGGTACACCCCGTTCTTCATGGTGCACGGCGCTGAAGCGGTGCTACCCGCGGAGGTACGATACAAAGCACCGCGAGTGGTCGCTTACAGCGAGGAGGATTCAACTCTTGCACTCGAAGACTCCATCGACCTCCTTGACGAGGCACGGGAAATCGCCGCGGAAAGATCAACGATCTACCAGCAGAACCTGCACAACTGCCATAGCAGAAGGCTACGCCCTAGGTCCTTCGTCGAAGGAGACCTGGTCCTGCGACTGAAACAGCAAGTGCATCTCAAGTTTGAGTCCCCCTGGGAGGGACCATACGTGATTACAGAAGTAATCCTAGGTGGCACCTATCATCTCAAAGATTTCGAGACAGGAGTCGCGTACTCCAACCCCTGGAACGTCGCGCAGCTGCGATGCTTCTACCCTTAGTCGTCTTTTATTTTTACATTGCAAATAAGGCTACTTAGCCACACATTGTACCCCGTACTATCCTGCGAATGAATAAAGCTAAGTGCCCCAAAACTCTATGTTCCTTTCGTTTTTGCAAAATATTCACTCGGGGGCTGCGCCACCCTATACACATCTGTTCTACGAACTAACGCGATATCCTGAGTAGCTGACACACCAATCGAAACCTTGACAAACACCAACCCAATTGCAACGCACCTGACAGGTTGGCAAGGGGCTGAGATAAACACAAGTCAGGCTAACGAAAAGGAATCGCATAGTGCAACACACTCGCAAAACATACACGCTAACAAGCTCTTTATATACATCAATGTTAATCAATTATACACATCATATATATATGAACTTTACAACACTGGCGCAACTATGTCCAGGATACAAACTAAACTACTGTTGCAGCAAAGGAACGTTGGTCTCCTCCTCGAAGAAGTCGACAATTTCCTCTGCTGGACGATCCACCGCCTGGTAGTGAGGAACCATGTTCCAAGTCGAACCTGCTGGCAGCGCGGGTGGTCCGGCCGCAATTGCTGCAACATCCACATCAGGCCTGTGCAGTCGCACCAGTGACAAAGCAGCCTTGGCACCAGCCACTAACTGTTGCCGTACACACTCGCGGACTGCACTCAAATCTTGAAATTTGGCAAGAAGGGCTAGCAGGCTCGATGGAACGATGTCCAGCGGGAACATCGTCTGGTAAATATTCTTCAAGCATGATTGCGACTTCTTCAAGAAGTGAAGCACTCGCGACGCACGATCCTGCAGGGTCGCCAATGCGATTGCACGATCATGATCCACCCAGAAGTACCCACTGGCCTGAAGCTGCTCTTGGGTCAGATCATTCATGCGAATGGCAATCCTGTCCTTCTCATCCTGTGAATGGCGTGCACTGACAGCTGTACCAAGAAAAGGCAAAAGTATGAAGACAACGAACCATTGCGGGTGACTATAAGAAAAGGATGAGGAGGAAGAAAGCTAACATTTGAATTGGTCGCCTAGCTGCGTCACCTCCCCTAGCAGGTATTGCTCTCGGGCGACGGCCTTCTCCGCCCTCGACTTCCATACGTCCGCATTACCATGGAGTACGGGCAGTTCACGCTCCAACTGCTTCACACGGTCACGGAGTCGCGAGAGCAAGGACAGTTCATCTACCCTTGAGTGCGACCGCGCCAAAGTATCATCAGCGGATGGCATATTCCGAGGCTCACTCGAAGGACCACTCGATGTGCCCTATCACAAGCCAAGCAAGAGACAATAAGAAGAATAAGGCGATGCATAGACAAAATACTCGAGTGCATTCAAGCATAATAAAGTATCAACAGATACACACGCAAAAAGGCATGTTCTAGACAAAAGAGACAAACTACTCAACTATTATAGACACGACTACTGAGGAGCAACTAGTTTCTTTGACTTGGACTTTGGTTTTGGGGGCCTCATCGAGTCTGTGGCGGTATCAGACTACACAGACTTCCTACCGGCCCCTGACGCCGCAGCCTTCGTCGCCTTCTTGGCTCACTGCAGTTCCTGAAAATACTTTGCAACTGTATTGATCAGCTGCGGCCCGTACTTGCCACAGGCAGTTGCGAAAGGAGCAAAGACTACCTGTTGGCCATCCGCGCTGACAGGCATCACCTTGGAGACCGCTGCAGGATCAACCTCGACTCCATGGGCTTGAACCATCACGAGTGACATTGAAGTGCCAGCCGCACGGAGTGAGTTCTTGAAGCTCGTAGGAATGCCTCCAGCAAGGGACTCCACCAGCTCATCCATATTTTTGATTAACTCAACCTTGGGCGCCGGCTCCTCACGGAGGCGTCTGAGCACGCCCTTGGCCTTGGTTAGCGTCCCCTGAATAGTAGCACTGCGATCCTCGACTGCCGAGATGGCACCTGCCAGGGCATCATCACGACGGAGTGCCTCGGGGTCGAAGCTCAGACCGCTGACATCTACACAAGAATCAAGCATTGGCACAAAAATCAGCACAGCAACAAATTCGAAAGAAGGGACACGAAGAAAATCTAGACAAGGGAATACCTAAGAGAGCCTTGGCAATCGAGAAAAGTTGTTCTTCGAAGAACTTCTCCCTAGCTACGATGGAGGCGTGCAGATCCTCTTCGCGTTTCCGCGATTCGTCTTGTGCTGCGGTTGCCTCATCGCGGCTCTTCACCGCCACGGCGAGCGTTTTCTCGAGGGAAGCGGTGTCACGAAGGAGTGCATTATGCTCAGCTGTGACACAAACAAAGATAAACCGTCAGTCGAATATATCAAAAGGATGCAGAAGAAAATTAAAGAACACTCACTTTCAACCACGCGATGGCGATTGTCCAGCATTGCATGCTGACGACCCATCGCAAGCTCCTGCTCCGCCAGACGAGCGGCTTCCTTCACAATGAGCTGCAACAAAAGAAACAGTAAAGGGTCAGCAGATGGCATAGATGAAAATTTTGACTGCAAAATCAGAAGAAGAGATACTACACATACGTGATCCTCCAATGACTCCGAAGTCGATTGACACGCAGTCGTCCGGATAACCATCTGATGCTCCACATCATGGGGAGAACTCGATGAATTATGACCGGAGTGGGATGCCAATGGAGGAGAAGGAGTGTGCTCGGCCACTTTCTTAGCCTTGGAGGTCGTGACTCCAGATTCCTTCAAAAATTGGACGTTGCCAGAAGATGGCGATGCCGGCTGACTGCAGAACAAAACCAACATCAAGAAAATGCAACTCCAAAGAAGAACCAGAAGGAAGACTCGTATACTTACCAATCAAACTTGTCAAAATTGAAGGTTTGATACCCCGACTCTGACGACGACTCCTTCGGCAGTCGCATCTTCTTGCGAGAAGATGGCGCCACGGCGCTCACGGGAACGACAGGTATCGGCGACTCTGCACCAACAACTGCACCTTCCGGAGTTGAAGGAGGCGATGCATCCGAATCCTCGCTATGCGAACGCTTGCGAGTGTCCGGACTACTCGACTGGGGGGTTCCTCCTCCACATCAGATGGGACGGTCGACTCCGACTCGTCCTCTTCCAAGGCTTCACGAGGAATAACCCCCTCAGGAAGAGGGGGCATACAGGGCGACACACTCCAATCCTGCATACAACAAACAAGTTAGTACATGACAAGAAAAGAGAAGCATTCGACAAATAAAGCTACTTCGCAACACAACTGTACCTCAGGAGGAGGATTTGCAGCATCGAAGGGAGGCACAACTGGTTCATTGGGGAGCACATCCTTGGCGGTGTACTTGGTGAGAAGTCACACCCTCTTTTCTACTTCACTCGCAGAAATGCCATCGGCAGATACGCGAGTGACATTGTTCATGCCAGCCCATCGGAACGTAAGGTGGACTCTGGCCTGTAGGGGCTGGACGCGACGGCGCAGCCATGTGCGAATAAGGGCGCAACCTCCCTCTTCTTTTCCCATGCGACTCTCGAGGCCGTAGACGCGCTCGTACATCACATCTGTCTCTGTGGACTCGCCGGGCATCACTACGTTCTTCCAGGAGCGCCTCCTCTTGCACGGCATCGCGGGATCGAAGGGCGCGAGTCCAAAGTGGTCTCTATCGGCCTGCTGGTCGCGGATGTAGAACCACTTGTCCCTCCACCCTTGGACGGACGCCATGAGTTTGATATCAAAGTATGTGGCGGAGGACTCAACGTGGATACCGCAGCTGTCTACATCGTAGACTATGGAGCCAGACGCCGACTGGCGCTTCAGCTTGAAGAGACGTTTGAAAATACCGAAGTGCGGCTCCATTCCGAGCCAGCACTCGCAAAGATTAATGTAGCAAGCTACATGGAGGACGGAGTTGGGGGACAGCTGATGCAGCTGGATCCCATAGAAACAGAGAAGGCCCCTGAAGAAAGGATGCAGGGGCAGCGAGAGACCACAGATGATGAACACTAGGAACATCACCCGAAAACCGGCAGGAGGAGAAAGGATTACCTCACCACCGGGGACACACGCGTCAGCGACTGCAGAAGATAGAACTCCGTCTTGGCGTAGGATACGGATCTCAGAAGACTTGATCATGAACGTGAGCCACACGCCATTGGTGACGCGAGTGCCCGTGCCTTTCTTTTTACCGGCGGCGGCGGTGCTGGTGCCCGCAGCGGCGGAGCTGCCCTTTTTCTTGGCAGCAATAGTGGCCGCAGCGGATTCAGCCGCAACACCTTCTCTCTTCTTCCCCATCCTGCGGTGGCGATGCGACCGGAGGAAGTAACTAGGGAATACGCGGAGTTGGCTCAGTGCCGCGAGGAAGATGAAGTGTAGGAAGCAGAGGAGCAACAGCAATGGCGACGGGGGCAAAGGCAGAGAAAAGAGCAGATGGGAAAAATTACCGTCGCAGCACTGCTACTTAACCCTCTGGAAGACGCAATCCAACGGCATGGAAAAACCCTATCAAACGCGTGGCGTTCATCGTGATCGACACGTGGAGGACCTGAAGCGTGAACCGTCCCCCACTACCCCCATTATGCGCGGAAATCGAGGAGGCACAGTTAAAACAAAGATTACGCATGCCTGGTCAAGTCAAAGTTAGAAAATGGGACCCACCACTCGTCGCGTCCCGCCAAACCCGCTCACGCGAGCAACTGAGGTCATCACATCGTCAGCACTGATGTCATCCAAAATTGAGCAGCAGAAGACTTCGATTACTTTAGTCCTTGCTCGAGTCTTCGACTCCACCAAGCACTCAGGGGCTACACCCATAGGGAGCGCTGGTCGCGCACCTTACAATTTTTCTTTTTCTCTTGTGCAGGAATATGGACATTCAAAGCATACCCAACAACTCGAATCCACGATTCGACTATGGACATGGGTTACTCCTATAGGGAGCGCTGGCAATAAATTCGATTGAAACAAGCAAACAAAAGACGACAGCAGTCGCAAAAGTTCTTTAGTCCCTGCCTAAGTCTTCGACTCAACCAGGCACTCGGGGGCTACTCCCATAGGGAGCGCTGGTTGCACACCCTATGATTATTTGTACATCGTACTGTGTCGATAACATCCACACTTGAAGCTTATGGCGACACCGCCTCATGGTGTTTCCCTACAAAGATACTGCGTCTCCTAGGTCACCCGAATAATCTCCACGATTACAAAATTCGGATGCCACACTTGCAGCGTGAAGATAAGACCTGAATAAGGCCTGACAACGCATTTACTGCGCACTACCAGAAATATATCCATACCAACAGGTACGATGAACATGCCTTGATGGACGCGTCGAGTGCTCACACCCATATACTAGAATTTGACTCCTGTAAGACCTCCGCGGCTTGAGTCGAATTACACCAGCACTTTTCCGGATTCGAGTCCGGGGACTCGAGTTCGAGTAGATTGCGTTGTTTTACTCTAAGGTAGTTAACTGATACCGATACATCGGTTAAATCAGGCACACATATCAACAATCCCTATGACACAAACAGAGCAGTTGAAAATATACTCATTCATGCACTCGAAAGGCTTCATAAAGTCCCTAGTCGAATCTGCGATTCCATTGGACACTCGGGGGCTACTGACATGGGTATACCCTACAGGTACTCGAGCTTGGTATATACGGCCTGAATACGGTGGAAGCCCACGGTGTTGCCAAGGCCCAAATAGAGAACTCGAGTAACCTACGGATTCTCGATTGCTTGAGGAACAAGAAGAAGCTAAAGATAGGAAATTCAAAGGGGAAAACCCTAACCTGTAACCGACTCGACCTGCTACCTGATACCTAGCCTATCTATATAAAGGCTAGGAGGGGGCGGCGAGGAGGACACACGCAACCCTTCGCCAGATTGCATCTGCGCACCATTGTAATCTTCGATTTCTTTATTAATTCCACGAGCAGACAAGCAGGAGTAGGTACCTCTATGAGGCCTGAACCTGGGTAAATCTTCAAGTCCCATGTCTGCTTGTTTGCTAGCCGATTGATGCTTCCAGCGCTTCCTCCTTCTCCAAAACCCAAGTCCATAACAATGGGCATTGATGAGTTAAACCCTCGTCACTTGGTATGCCAAAGGAGGCCAAGACGCCCTAGGATGATAGACGCAAATGTTTATGCCAATATTCTAAAAAAGAGAGTTAATGCACACCCTTCCAAAAAACAAAAATTGTTTAGGCAGACCCATATTGTCTCTGATACATGGCATAATTTTGGCGCTAACGTGAAATTAATTGTTCAATACAATGTGTATCCTTGCTCATTCTTCTAAATGCGAAATGAACAAATCAAGCTATGATGTGATATGAACAAGTCAAGCTCTGATGTGCTGACATTGTACTATTTGTGCTAGTGCACAAACTGGTTGTATTATTGTGTTCGAAACTGTGAACTAAATGTGTGAATTCTGAGCCTTTTTGCATGATGACAATGCCACATGTTGTCACTAATTGCGGCATGTACTAATTTGATCGTATGGAAGCATACAACTTCGAGTGATCAGTGTAAGCTAGTGCTTACCCAAGCTGTCTGAAGCTGGACAAGTCAAGGCCACCGTGTGTCTATCGCCAACAGTTTATATGGCATGATTACAAGGTTTTGAGTACATCAAATCAATTGGGCACTTAGGCCAATTCAAAGTCACTTAAACCATCTCGAAATATATCTTTTGCTGAAAATATGATTGCACACTATAAGACTTGATATGACACGATTTTATGTCAATCAGTCAAACACCCTCAAGTACTTTCCATGTTCGAATCCTGTGCTGCCCAAGTTCCTCGCTATGTTTGCTATGTATAATAAGGCGCAATATCGGTCACTTTTCTCCATTTACAACTTCATTCTTTTGGATACGGCGTAGGTACAGCCAGGTTAGGTGGACCATCGACCTTCAGTACAATACTCCCCTCGTTCCATTCTTTAGTGCCTATAGCTTCTGGCACAGAAATTAAGAAACACATGTGGAGAGAAAATTAAAATAGTTTTGGGTGGGATTTCTCATGGATAATTTACGTGATAAAATAGAGGAGTTTGCGGGAGACATGAAATGGTATATACTTTATATAAACTCCCTAAAAAACTTGTACAGACGATTTGTGTAACGGAATATATCTTATATTTTGGAATTTTTCTTAAAAAACTATAGGCACTATAGGATGAAACGGAGGAAGTATATTTTTACTACTCAGCCTATGTGACGAGGGGTAACCTAGTAAATGTCCATAGTGAAAGACTTGGGGTTTCGTGGAAAAGAGAACGTTGGGGATTTCACCGGATGTCAGGAAAACAATGGAGTTAAAGTCGCCTGAATATTGAGTAATCGCACTATTACAAGTTGTCCTCTAGATTTCGGAACCCTCGCTTAGGCTTCTCCCGTCCTATATATAATAGGTCGGGTCTCAAAGCTGTATGCGGATAGGTTTCATACACGCGTAATCATAATACCAACACAATATCGGTTCATAGTTTCTTTCCTAATACAATCAAAAGCCTTTGTTGGTTTATTTCTTGGGTTGTCATCTGAAACCTTCATGGGTCGTAAGCCTTTTACCTAATACAGGGTAGCGAATCATAAGCATCCGAGTAATCATACGTATGTCAGTAGCCCCCGAGACTCTACTTGAATCGTAGTTTCAGGTTGATTCTCAAAGTTTCTTTTTCCTTTATTTTTATCATAGTTTTTGTATTTTGTAGGGATTTGGTACAACGAGTCTGATGCTTCCGACGGATCAAGAATCAGTTAATTGCTCCTGGGCAAAAACAAGTTTGTCCTACATCAAATTCAAGTCCCCAGGCTCAAATCTAGAATTTGCTACTGGCGTAATTCAGTTCGAGCCACTAAGGTCTTATCGAATACTGAATTTCAGTTTCTATTTTATCGGGTACCCAACACGTCCGTTGGGATTTTTTATCGTATCGTTGATACAAATATTTTACTAGAAGAGCGCATTCTTGTGCAATTACCAGGCAACACAGGACGAATCCTGGGGTCTTACCCTCATGTTTCTGAACACGACAGTCGGATTTTTGTTGCGTTTGGGCGCGATCCGAGATTTTTGGCTTTTTCGGCGGTTGCCCTGCTGGGGTGATTTATCAAATAGTGTTGATGCTTTATACTGGCTCCACTATGAAAACGAATATTTCAACCCCACTTCGGACAAAAAACTTCCCATTTTTTTTTTTCAAAAAAAATACCTTAATTAACCTTTCATGGTGAGCAGAGTATATATTTTTTAGGGTACCAACTGCATTTTTTGAGGATGGGGTACGAACTACATTGAATTTTTACTAAGGACCTAGCGAAAAGATTGCACATTTGACCCAACACTAGCCCAAAACCTTGCAAATTTAGCCTGCCGAGCCAGGTGGACTGCCAACCCCCGACATATTGAGTACATTGAATTTTCAGTGAGGAGATTATTAGGAAATAGTACTACATTCTACCCAACTGTGGCCCAAAACCTCGCTAATTTATCCTTCTGGGTTCAGGTTGGCCGTGGTCCGCCAACCCTCAACACATTGTTACTTGGTTGTTAAAGCATAAACCCCACTGAAGAAGTTTCGGTAAGGAGCCCATGATAAGAAGCCCATTGGTTCACAAGATTAGACCCAAGTTATTTTTTGTATAACCTAAATCGTCTTAATTTAGTATTTTCGTGCCATTCTGATAAAGTATAGGACAAGCTTCTCCTACCCATGTTGTATTTATATAGAGCATTTAGCATTTTTTAGGCAAGTCGCCAGGGTCGCTGCCTTTTCATTTTAAGTGATTTCAACATTTCTAAATGTAATCTTTTCCAGTAGTGGCATAGATGGTTCTGGCATAGTGGAAGCACTCGCGGTTCCCATTTGTTGAAGCCTTGAGTTAGATTCCTAGTTTTTTAATATAAATATATAATATATAGTATAATCTCTATCGTTCTTTTACATTTTTTCCAGCATACACACGTTTCTTACACAGAGAAGGCTGACATCTAGGACCTAGCAACATTGCCAAGGTCAAAACAGCGGAGTCCATCATAGACATGTTGCATTTGTAGAGATGTTGACATGTTGGACCCAGCAGAGACCTTATATAGATGTTGCATCGAGCAATCAATGTTTCATTTACAGAGAGGCTGATATGTGAGACCCAGTAGCGCGACCTTATACAGATGCTGCATCGAACAATGTTGCTAGTTCGAAATAGGAAGGCGCGAGCGAGAAAAAAGTTCAGCATGCACACATTTCTTGTAATGAGAGGCTGGAATGGGGGACCTAGCAGCGTGAGCAAATGGCAGATTCATCGAGCAACGTTATCTAGTTCATAACAGGGTAGCACTAGAGAAGAAAAAATTCCATCATACCCACGATTCTTCTAATGTGAGGCTGCCATAAGGGACCCACCAGCCTAAATAAGCGGCTGATGCAGCGAGCAACGCTATCAGGTTTGGAACACGAAGGTGCGACAGAGGGTAAAAATCCATCATACACACGTTTCTTCTAATGAGAGATGACATGTGGGGCCTAGCAGCGTGAATAAATGGTAGATGCATCGAACAACGCTATTATGTTCGGAACAGGGTAGCGCGAGCGAAGGAAAAAATCCATCGTACACATGTTTCTTCTAATGAGAGGAAGACATGTGGGGCCAGGAGGTTGGTTAAATGGTAGATGTGTCGAGCAGCGCTATCAACTTCGGAACGGGGTAGCGCCAGTGAAGGAAAAAATTCCATCATACACACGTTTCTTCTAATGAGAGGATGACTGACATGGGTATGCCCAACAGGCACCCAACTACAGCCTACCTGGTGCGGCTCGACGGAAGGCCCACTCGACGACTTGCCAAGGTCCATGACGCCCATGACGGTTCGGCTGATATGGAGCCCATATGGACACAGACTCCCAAACGCACAAGACAAGGAAACCTCAAGACTAGAGTTTGAATACAACTTGTAACCAACTCGTATTGGTACCTGAGACCTAGTCTCCCCATATATAAAGTCTAGGAGGGTCCAATGAGGAGGGGATTCACCCAATAGACAGATCGTGACTCCTACAATAGATCGTCACAATAGACAATAGATCTACACATCAATCTCTCGCATACACATACGCCAGATCTAATCTGCGCATACACCGCCATCGGCGATGTTGTATCCTTCAGATCATCATCAATCAAGAGCAGACAAGCAGGAGTAGGGTCCTCTACAAGGCCTGAACCTGGGTAAATCTTGCGTCCCTATGTGCTTGTTTGCTAGCCAATCGTGACTTCCAACGCTCCCTCCTTCTCCAAAACCCAAGTCCATAACAATGTGCATTGACGAGTTAAACCCTCGTCAATTGGCGCCGTCTGTGGGAACTGGGAGCGCTGATGTTGCGATCTCGGTGGCCCCATCACCCGTGATCTATGATTTATCTGCATTGGAGAACTACACCCACTTCGGCTCCTTCACCATCAACAACAACCAGATCGCATTTGGTCGATTCATCTGTGCCAACGCAGTCGCACAGCCTCGTCATCAATCTCTGCCTCCATGGCTGATTTTGTCTTCACTAGCACGGACACGGGGCTGACTTCAACGTCATCCTCGCCATCGGCTCCGCCACTTTCCATGATCTACAAAGTTTGTTATTTGTGGCCTCCCCACGTCATGCTACAACAAAATTCTCATAGATGCCGGAATTTCTAATCCGCACTAGTCCTCTGCACGTGGAAGAAGACAAAGAGGCAGGCACGTTTATTTGCTACAATCCGGCACGGAACATGTAGCTGGTCAAATCCACTACGTATCCTCGGTCAGATTAAGCTGTCGCTTTGTATCGGGAGCCCACAACGGAATTGAGCAACCCAGCATGCAATCAGTGGAGAGCATGGCGATTGACCATATCCAGCCGAAGACACTGCACGCAGCCTAAAGAAAATCTTGGAGCAAGCTATCATGGAAATAGCTAGTCCTAGTGGAGCGTGCCACCATGGCCTTTCATGTTAGGCAAAGATGAAGCCTTACAACAATACACGTAACCAATTCTAAATATTGCATGTGTCCAATAGTTCAGTGAGGAAGCGTGTTTTCAATTCAGAGACAGGCCTTCTTCCGGATAGATTTATTACCTAACATAGAGAGACGATGATTCGGTCGTGTCGGCTCCGACCATTACCTCGACTACGTCTGCCGCCTCAACTTCGGATACAACTACTCTGCTACGTGACTCTGTCCGAGGCCCTGCAATCTCTTCATTACCAACTCCACACTCGAGGACCGCGTCGACTCCATCCGCCACGCGACTCTGTGCCCGGGGGTTGCGCCAACCCGCAGATGCATCAACTCGCTACCTCCACCGGCTCTGACGACTTCGGATACGACGAATCGCCATGCTTCGACTGCGGTGACCCACCACATCCTTCGATTTCGGCCACTCGCTGCCGCGTCGACTCCGGTCCGCGATATCGGCTCTCGAACGCCGCGTCGACTACATTGACCACATCTACTCTACACTCGGGGGATCCTTCAGCTCCAGCAACCCGCTACGGTCTTTGGATATAGCGACTCGGGGGGATCCCTCGGTGTCGGTGAACTGTTGCGTCCTTCAACTACAGCTACCCGCTGTGATCTTCAACTACAGCAACTCGGGGGATCCCTCCTCTATGGCAACCCGTTACAACCTTCGACTCCATCACGCGACCTGTTGCAGTCTTCGGCTGCGGCGACGCGCTAAGGTCTTCGACTTCGCCAACTTGTTGTGTCTTCGACTCCGTCATGCGACTCGTTCACCTCGTCGACAACCAATAAAGCTAAGTTTCCCTCTGCTTATAGCTGACTCTTTTTTAAACTCGCACTCAAAACACTCGGGGGTTGCACCCTCCTCGAGTAACCTAATGTGCCGTCGATTCCACGCACTCGAGCACCTCATACGCGACGGCCCGAGTAGCTGATTCTACCTGATCTTCGAATCCTTGAACTCCGAGTACCTCGGCAAGGTACTGAGACTAAGGGTAATCAGGATAACAAAAAGGGTCTAGCATGTAGTGCAAAAGTGTCAACTCGATTGGCACCAGAATTTTACTTTGCAAACTGACATGCAAATATCCTTTACAAGATACAAGTACTTCACAATTCTTAATCTTTTATGCAGCTTACAACGATGTTGACCGCGTCGAGCTATTCTATCGGGTCCTCCAACAGGAGTCGACAAAACAACTGGCTACGACATACACTCAAGACCCGAGTCAAGTACCTCCTCAGATGGTTGCATCGCTTGATGCTACACACATGTGACGTTGGTCGCGCACCCGATAGAAATGACTGTGTCGACTCCATCTGCATCGTCGACTCACCCGGCTAATCGCCGCATGACTCCGCTACGTCGACCCCGACTGCATCGTTGATTCTTGGCTCCTTATACATGAAATGCTAACTCGATGCACTTCCGAGTTAGTGGTTTCTCCTCGCATGATTTTTGACTACCACTACAAGATACAAGACTCGAGTCTCTGCCCTAGTCCGCGACTACGCCAGACACTCGGGGGCTACTCCAAACTAGAGTGCTGGATGCGCATACACAAGATCTTCGAGTGGCACGCTCCGAATCCTCACTCGAATCCACGATTCGACTAAGGACTCGGGGGCTACTCCCATAGAAAGCACTAGTCGCGCATTCGAAAAAGTGTCGGCATGGATGGCACTCGCAAGATAATCTGAAGCACTTCGGATCGTTATGTCTATGCAACTGACGACTATAAGTCTCTGCTCGAGTCTATGACTCGAACAGACACTCGGGGGCTACTCCCATAGGGAGCGCTGGCCCCGCACCTTATGATGTTTTCTTATACATAACTGTGTGTTGACTGCGTCCACAGTCGAAAGCTTTGACGACTCTGCCTCATATTTTCCCTGCAAAGAGACTACGTCTCCTAGGCCACCCGAATCATCTCCGTGATGACAAAATTTGGATGTCGCGCTTATAGCGTGAAGATAAGACCTGAATAAGGCCCGGCAACGCATCTGTTGTGCACTACCAGAAATATATCCGTGCATGTAGGTACAATGAACATGCCTTGACGGATGCGTCGAGTGCTCACACTTATACACTAGGATTCGACTCTATAAGACCTCCGCGGCCTGAGTCGAATTACGCCAGCAATTTCCGAATTCGCGTCCGGGGACTCGAGTTTGAGTAGGTAGCGTTGTTTTTTCCCTAGAGCAATTAACTGGTCCCGATCCATCGAGCGCACCAGGCACGTTTACCATCATCCCTATGAAATTGTTACAAATTCGACTGGCCCGATGAACTTCCGGGTGAAGTGCTTCGCACTTGACATAACTGTCGACTCCGACATCCTAATGCAAGACTCAAGATAACTAGGTCTCCACCTGAATCTATGATTCGCATGGACACTCAGGGGATACTGACATGGGTATGCCCAACAGGCACCCAACTACAACCTACCTAGTGCGGCTCGACGGAAGGCCCACTCGACAACTTGCCAAGGTCCATGACGCCCATGACGGTTCGACTGATATGAAGCCCATATGGACACGGACTCCCAAACGCACAAGTCAAGGAAACCTCAAGACTAGAGTTTGAATACAACTTGTAACCAACTCGTATTGGTACCTGAGACCTAGCCTCCCCATATATAAAGGCTAGGAGGGTCCAACGAGGAGGGGATTCACCCAATAGACAGATTGCAACTCCTACAATAGATCGCCACAATAGACAATAGATCTACACATCAATCTCTCGCATACACATACGCCAGATCTAATCAGCACATACATCGCCATCGGCGACGTTGTAATCCTTTGGATCATCATCAATCAAGAGCAGACAAGCAGGAGTAGGGTCCTCTACGAGGCCTGAACCTGGGTAAATCTTGCGTCCATGTGTGCTTGTTTGCTAGCCGATCGAGACTTCCAATGCTCCCTCCTTCTCCAAAACCCAAGTCCATAACAATGGACATTGATGAGTTAAACCCTCGTCAATGACATGTGGGTCCCAGGAGGTTGATTAAACGGTAGATGCATCGAGCAACGCTATCAACTTCAGAATAGGGTAGCATGAACGAAGGAAAAAAATTCCATCATACACATGATCCTTATAATGAGAGGCTGACATGTGCGACCTAGCAGCCTGACTAAACGACGGACGTATCGAGCAACGTTATTGTGTTCAAACCAGGGAGGCGCGACCGAAAAGTATGGTCCGCTAGAGACACTGACGTCCGGGACCCACATTCCTCGAAAGACTTCGGCGAGTCAACATCGTGCGAGGAAACGAAAATCTTGCTTCTGTCACACGCCAGCCGAGCTTCCTCCATGTTTTTAGCGGATCCGTTGTAGTAGCGGGCCGTGAAACCGGAAAAAAAGTTTTCCACTGGCCACGGCCGAGCCGAGAATTTCGTCGCGGAAGACGCGCCTTCTACCACGACCGTCGGGCCAAGTTGTTGCGAAAGGAAACTTTTCTTGTAGTGGGTGACGTTACTATGCATATCATTAGTTCTCTTTCTTCTATGGATGAGACTAGTAGGTTGTTGCTATAAGCGGTTGCGGTGGAAATAGCAATTATGGATGCACTGCCCACATATAATTTATCTTGCTCTAACAATTACATGCGTACTTTATTATTATCTTTTATTTCCATTAGATGTTTTGCACAGCTATAGGTGAAACCGAACGCCCTAGGCCCTCTCTCTCCATCGCCAACAACAACAAAAGACAGCAAACTCTTGGTCTGGTAAAACACAAAATGAATCCTCAAACTCCTGAAGGTCCATTAAAGTAACTTCACTACACTTCTGCTTCTTGAGGATTCGATAAACCTAGGTCTACTAGGGAAAAAGAGTTATACTACATCCGTAATCTGGATCAAAGGTATCACTCACCTCCGCAATCAGACCGTAGAAATTTAATCTTTCTATTACGATGATTTTCCACTTCACTCTGAAATTCTTTGAACTTTTCAAAGGTTTCAGACTTGTGTTTCATCAAATAGATATACCCATATCTACTCAAATCATCCGTGAAAGTAACAAAATAACGATATCCATCTCACACCGACACACTCATTGGACCACATACATCAGTATGGATGATTTCCAATAAATTTTTTGCCAGTTCCATTGCACCAGAAAACGGGGTTCTAGTCATCTTGCCCATAAGGCATGGCTCACATGTATCAAATGATTCAAAATCAAGTGATTCTAAAAATCCATCAAAATGGAGCTTCATCATGCATTTTACGCCAATATGACCTAGATGGTAGTGCCACAAATATGCAGATATATCATTATCAAGTTTAATCCTTTTGGCATCAACATTATGAATATGTGTATTACTACTATCAAGATTCAAAAGAAACAAACAATTAATCACAGGTGTGTGACCATAAAAGATATTATTCATATAAATCGAACAACCATTGTTTTCCGATTTAAAGGAATAACTGTCTTGCAATAAACATGATCCGGATACAATGTTCATGCTCAACGCATGCACCAAATAACAGGTTTAAAACTAATCTAGACGGTAAATGGAGAGGCAGCGTTCCGACGACGATCACATCAACTCTTAATCCATTGTCGACACGCATCTTGACCTCATCCCTTGCTAGTGGTCACCTGTTTCGTAGGCCTTGATTTGAGTTACATATATTAGCAACTGATCCAGTATCAAATACCCAGGTGCTACTACGAGTACTAGTCAAGTAAACATCAATAACATGTATATCAAATATACCTTTGTTCATCTTGCCGGCCTTCTTGTCTGCCAAATATTTGGGACAGTTGCGCTTCTAGTGGATGGTCCCCTTACAATAGTAGCACTCTGTATCAGGCTTAGGGCCAACCCGGGTCTTCTTCTCAGGCACAACAATCGATTTTATGCATTGGAAGAAGCTCGGGGAGAGACTCCTTCATGCCCTGCATGTTATAGTTAATCATGAAGCTCTTGTAGCTTGGTGGCAGAGATTGGTGAACATGATGTATGCCAAAGTCAATGGGAATCGTTATTCCCAAGGCTACAAGCTTATTGGCATACCCAAAAATTTTAAGTATGTGCTCACTAACAGAGTTGATCCCCTCCATCATGCAGTTAAAGAACTTTTCTGAAGCATCAAAACTCTCTACGGTAGCATGGGTATTGAAAATCATTTTCAATTCACCCATGGTATCAAAAGCATTGCCATTCTCGAAACTCTTTCGGAGTTCCGGCTCTAGCCCATACAGTATGCCGCAATGAACCATGGTGTGGTGCTCCTAACGACTTAAGTAAACATTGTTTACGTCGTTAGAAAAATCATCAAGTGGTGGGGGCCTAGCGGCGCTTCTAGCACATATTGATTTTGTGCAGCAGTGAGGAGAATCCTCAAGTTCAAGGCCTAGTTGGTAAAGTTGCTACCATTCGTTGCAAGTTTCTCTTTCTCCATGAACACATTGAAATTAAAAGTAGGTGGTTCCATCTACAACAGAATTTGCAAAGTTTATTTACACTAAGTTTATGATAGATTGAGTTCAACTAATCTAAATTATAAATGTACTCCCACTCAAAAAGAACATCCATCATGTCTTTTTGGTGATTACATGAACCCGATCCACCACACCAAGACTGATCATCATGTGAATTGGTGTAGCTTCAAAGGCGAGCATCTAGATGGTCATCAACCATATGACTCATGCTTTACCTTTCAGTTCATCTTCCGAGGCCATGTTTGTACATGCGTCTCGCCAAGTAAGAACCTTAGTACCCGTGTGTGTAAAACTGTCTTACACCCGTTATATGCGAAAGTAGAGTCTATGACACCCGATCATCATGTGGTTTCTCATAACGATGAACTTTCTTAATGGTGCATACTAAAGGAAGAACACATTTTTATCTTGATATTTAAATGGGGTACCATCTTATAATGCTACTAAAGCACGATACAAGCAATATAAGATCAAACAAACATCATATGCAAAAAGTGATATGGTTCTTGCACTTGATCACTATGTTGTGCATCGTGGTATGATCTTCAGCATTGCCAAGGTCTATGGAACATACACTTTGGTATGTTATACTTTCCTAGAGTGTCAAACCATACTACAAATTATAACATTACCATATCATGACACTTGCCCAACAACAACTAAACTAGACGCTTCTAATTTATCCTTTGCATGTTTTAATGTTGCTTAGGGCTTTCTAAGATAGAACCATTCTAACCTACGAACATGGAACCACAACGATGGTAATCAAATTATTAGCATTTCATTTAAATCATATTGACCATAGTAGGAGAGACAGACACCCGCTAGCCACTTATGCAAAACTAGTTACATGTCAAGCGTGAAACAGGTCTCATGTGCGAGGACATGTAAAGTTAGTCTAGTCTGCCTCATCCCACTATGCCACCAATATCCAAAATACATAGAATATACAATAACATAATCATCAGCTCCCACATAATCGGGCATGTTCGTCTGCGGTACCAAAGTTTGCAGGCCAGCGCATGGCGGTACCTAAGTTGCCTGAAATTACCACGTTTCGAAAAGTTGGGCCGCCAACTACTGAGAGGGGGCATTTCAAGGCAAACTCATCTCACCCCTGCCAAATTCAAACATTCTGTTAAACCGCCCTGTGAAGTAGACGGTCGGGACCCTCATGTCGGTCATATGTCCGTGACGCGGGCGCCAACGCGGCAACCTCTTAGGCAAATCGAGCAGCTAAGTGGATTGGATGTGTTGACCAATTTCACAAATCCATTC
Organism: Avena insularis; assembly: GCA_023614405.1. Taxonomy (NCBI): domain Eukaryota; kingdom Viridiplantae; phylum Streptophyta; class Magnoliopsida; order Poales; family Poaceae; genus Avena; species Avena insularis. The sequence continues at coordinate 316,494,506 of CM042684.1, forward strand.
CCAGCTTTCCCCTAGCACCGGCAGTGTCGGAATCCACCCTCCAGGCAGGACGATCCCTTCGGACATTTGACTTCTGGGGCCAAGTTGCTGCGCCCAGTTGTTGTGCCCAGTCGCTGATCCCAAGCTCCAATGGCGCATGCTGTAGCCGCCATTGCGAGGCTCTAGCTCGCCTCTGCCCCCGACGAGCCGAGCGGAGGACGGCAGATCCTACTATCAAGGAATAAGTAGTTATGGCTACAAGCGGGTGAGTTACCCTTCTCTTTGCTATTCGCACTAATTATAACTTCTAGCTGGCTATTGAACCTCAATTGTTTGTTAGCCCAACGCTGACAAACATATTTTGTCCACAGTTTTCTGTCAAGTGGGATCTGCGCGGACCCCCCTTACCTGGTTACGGTAGTCCTCTACAGGTACGACTCTAAGGGCAAGTGGTATGGACACCATTGTTTGACGATGGAAGAAGCGCATACGCAGATTTGCACTATATCTGGTATGGTTGCTGCTCTGTGTAATCATGTTGAATTATGGCCAAAGCAGACTGCAAAGTTCAGCTTCATGGATGAACGTGGCATCATGGTTCCTATAACGTGTGACAGTCAGCTAATTGGGTTGATGAAAAGGTATGCTTCGACTGCCATGTTTGAGCTGAAATGTGATGTACTGGATGTGGAAGCTGCTGCAACTAGGAGTCGCCCTTATATTCTTGGACAGGGTGGTTGCTCGAACCCAATTAGCTCCTGGTAAGCAAAGGTCGCTTGGGGTTTGCATGTTTGTGCTGAATTGTAATTTTTGTTTTATTTACTCTGTAGATATTGGGCAGTTATGCAACAGTCTTGTTTCTTTGATAGGAAGCGCCGCAAGGTTAGAAACATGACTGTCGGGTCAGTCATTTTGCTGCCCGAAGAAATTAAAAACGAGTGGAAAGATGATGCTGGACACGATTCTGGTGCCCATTGTCCTGGTGATGCAGAGTAAGTGAAGCTAAGAAAATTGGCAATGAGGAAGAGGAAGAAGGCAGGAAATGAAGAAGCTAGTGGACGTGAAGGCTTGGCACCCAGGCTATGGAAGAAGGCTACTGGCAATGAAGATGCATAGTAATGTGTTGAACTTGAACCTATATATGTAATTCTGTTAAATTCTGGATCTTTATGTGTGGCACGTTGCTGGGTGAAACAATCTACCCATGTTCTCTGAGTAAAATGTACCGCGACTTAGGGTTTGGAAACGCCCGAGTCAGTAGTTGAATCTGAAATTGTGATTGTGCCACTACTATCTGAAAACAAGGATCCACCATTTCCACGATTGCTGAGGGGCAGGAGGTCTCCAAATACGACGGAATGTAAGTGGCATAGAAATAAATTATTTAAGCTGCCACACTCCACGAAGCAGCAACTTATTTCAGATGTTGCACAACGACGTGGCAACATAAACAACAATGTTCTCACCGATAATGCCCAGATGAGGAGGAAATTGGTACCACTTTCTGGCCTAATCTTGAGCCCGTCTATCTCACCGCCTCTCTGCTCCTGCATCCCCTGCATCTGGCGAAGCTCCCGGATCTCCAGTAAATTGTGGTTGTGCCATTTGCATGTGGCACAATCCACATAGATTACGTTTAAACAAATAATCAATGTCAGAATACACTAGTAGAAAAGGTGTCTTTGGTCCACAGTCACGTTCCCAATCCGGGACAGAGATCTAAATCGAGGCAGAAATTGATCTAAATCACAAATTCTTCCACAAATTAATCGAGAGAGAGATCTAAATCGAGGCATTTCATTACTTCAACCACAAATTCTTCTAAACAAAGGTGCGATTTCACATCCTACATTAATTCAACCACTAGTCAACAATTTCACTTCCGCTGCCACTGTCCTTCGAGCCGCCGGCTTCGTCGTCGTTGTCGGACGGATACTCCACGATGTCCGCATTGTTCACGAGACGGAGCACCTCTTCGCAGCGAGCAGCGGTGATGACGGTGTACTTGGTCCGTCCAGGGACGGACCAGAACCTCTCCCGCCCTTCTCGGTTGCGGAGATCCCGGTGCACCACGCGCCCATCAATGATGCGGTTGCCAATCTTGGCCTTCCGCTCCTTCTTGAACAGCACCGGCCAGTACGGGCTGGCCACCATGTACCGGGGCAGCGCCCTCTTCCATGCGAGCATCTAGCGGCGGCGCGCCGCGATTTCGCTCTCCATCTCGGCTCGACCATGGAGCGGAGCCACCAGCACCCCCGCAGAGCTGATGCGCCATCCGTGGGGCACCGTCGCGGCTGGCGGCGCGAGGATGTCGAAGTTCGCGAACATCACCGCCTCATAGAAGTTCAGATCGGGCATCTCCATGGCGGCGTGGTGGAGATTGGAGAGGGAGCGAGGGGATGGACGACATAGCGACGGTGCGGTGGAGATTGGAGAGGACGAGGGGATGGACGATGAAGCGACGTGCTATGGCGCCTCCTATTTGTACACGAGGACGACAAAGCGACGGGCGGAATATCCAAGGGGCATTGGTCAGACAAAAGAAGTAATGCGGGGTCAGACAAAAGAAGTAATGCAAGGTCAGAGCATTTTTTTCCTCCCTGGAATCCGGGACCAATAGTTCAGACCGCTAGGTCAACAAGTACAACTATTACAACTTAAAAAGGCACGGATCTTAAGCTAAATAGAACTAGTTCTCACATATCTCCTTGATCTTCCTAATCTTAGCCCGATGCGCATCTTCCTGCTAGAGCAAGGATCGAATCGTCTGCTCCTTCCTTTTAGCATCTTCCTTGCACAGCTTCAATTGTTTCTCTGCATTTTTCCCCATGCACTTGTCAATACTCGTAGTTGTGAACTGTAGGACTTTGGCCTGGTGGAGATCATTCCTTGCTTGAGTCAGTTCTTGCTCTACTTTAGCCTTCAGGGCCAACGCCGCGTCCCTCTCCTTCTCGACTTTGCTAACCTTGTCTTGCACCCACCTGAGATCTCGCTTATGCTTGGTCGTGTCAACTGGTTCCCATAGATTCATCTCAACACTGTCAAGAAGTGAGCTGAATACGTATTCTTTCAACTCAACAGCCATTTCCCATAGTTTGTCCAGCGTTTTCTACATCGATTTGGGCCACTCTGGATCTACCCATTTGACAACACTGCAACTTCCGCCTTGCATCATTGCACGATGTCCATGACACCATAGAAACCTCCTGCCTGCGTTTCGTCCTTCGAACGCTACAAATTTAGCAGGCACATATCCATGTTTACATAGCACAGGATTATCTTCATCCGGTAAACCGTGATAGTCGGAGTCATACATCGTCTGGTTGGCCTAACACATCATACGCGCATGAGTAAACAGATTAGATCTAGCTCAAAAAATAGATAACTGGCCACAAATGATAGAAATAGAGATGAGATGACTCACATCGAAATCACCGCCCCTGTCATCACGACGCGTTTCCTCGCCGTCTCCCCTTGAACCCATGGCGAGAGGGGAGGAGGGTGGCTGCCGGAGAGGGGATTGGGATGGAGGCGCTGTCGGCTTGCGGCTATGGCAGGATGGGAGTGAAGTTGGGAAAGTGGCTTTAAGGTTAAGGAAGAGAAGTACGGGGAGGAAGAGAAGTAATGGGGATGTGACACTGGGATGTGGCCCACTAAACTCGTGAGACGTGACATTCGCAACAGGGGAGCGCCCGGTGTTGCCAGTTTGTCTAGAGCAAGCATGGCCAATCATGCCGCAGAACAACCTACTCGCGGATCGCTCTCACGAAGACCATCCCAATCGTCCAAGCGCCCCGATCGAACGGTATGTAACAATCTTCAAGCAGAACAACTGTGTTAGGGCGTGCCTTCTAGAAGACTCGGTCTAACGGCTACCCATGCAATGACACTGGTGTATCCATGTGTGGTTTGTGAAAAGAACAGACATGCAATCACACTAGGTGGATCCATATGTCGTTTATGGAAGTAACAGACATGCAATAACTCTAGTTGTGATTCATGAAAAGAACAGACATGCAATGACACTGGTGGATCCATGTGTGGTTCATGAGAAGAACACACATCCAATGACACTGGTGGACTCTAGTTGTGGTTCATGAAAAGAATAGACATGGAATGACACTGGTGGATCCATATGTGGTTTGTCTAGAGGAACATACATGCAATTACACTAGGTGTGGTTCATGAAAAGAACAGACATGCAATGAGACTGGTGGATCCATGTGCGGTTTATGGAAGTAACAGACATGCAATGACTCTAGCTGTGATTCATGAAAAGAACAGACATGAAATGACACTGGTGGATCCATGTGTGGTTCATGAGAAGAACACACATCCAATGACACTAGTGGATCCTTATGTGGTTCATGAAAAGATCAGACATGAAGTGACACCGGTGGATCCTTATGTGGTTTGTCTAGAGGAACACACATGCAATGACACTGGGTGTGGTTCATGAAAAGAACAGACATGCAATGACACCGGTGGATCCATGTGTGGTTTATGGAAGTAACAGACATGCAATGACTCTAGCTGTGGTTCATTAAAAACAGACATGCAATGACACCGATGGATCCATGTGTGGTTCATGAGAAGAACACACATCCAATGACACTGGTGGATCCTTATGTGGTTCATGAAAAGAACAAACATGTAGTGACACCGGTGGATCCTTATGCGGTTTGTCTAGAGGAACACAGATGAAATGACAACGGGTGTGGTTCATGAAAAGAACATACATGCAATGACTTATGTGGTTTGTTTATAAGAACACACATGCAATGACAATGGGTGTGGTTCATGAAAAGAACAGACATGCAATGACACCGGTGGATCCTTATGTGGTTTGTCTAGAGGAACACACATGCAATGAAACTAGGTGTGGTTCATGAGAAGAACACACATCCAACTACACTAGTGGATCCTTGTGTGGTTCATGAAAAGAACAGACATGCAGCGACACCGGTGGATCCTTATGTGGTTTTTCTAGAGGAACACACATGCAATGACACTTGGTGTGGTTCATGAAAAGAACAGACATGCAATGACACCGGTGGATCCATTTGTGGTTTATGTAAGTAATAGACATGCAATGACTCTAGTTATGGTTCATGAAAAGAATAGACATGCAATGACACCGGTGGATCCATGTGTGGTTCATGAGAAGAACACACATCCAATGACACTGGTGGATCCTTATGTGGTTCATGAAAAGAACAGACATGCAGTGACACCGGTGGATCCTTATGTGGTTTGTCTAGAGGAACACACATGCAATGACACCGGGTGTGGTTCATGAAAAGAACAGACATGCAATGACTTATGTGTTTTGTTTAGAAGAACACACATGCAATAACAATGGGTATGGTTCATGAAAAGAACAGACATGCAATGGCACTGGTGGATCCTTATGTGGTTGGTGAGAAGAACAGACATGCAATAACACTAGTGGATCCTTATGTGGTTCATGAAAAGAACAGACATGCAATGACACTGGTGTGGTTCATGAAAAGAACACACATCCAATGACACTAGTGGATCCTTATGTGGTTCATAGAAAAGAACAGACATGCAGTGACACCGGTGGATCCTTAATTGGTTTGTCTAGAGGAACACACATGCAATGACACTGGGTGTGGTTCATGAAAAGAACAAACATGCAATGACACTGGTGGATCCTTATGTGGTTTGTGAGAAGAACAGACATGCAATGACACTGGTGGACCTTTATGTGGTTCATGAAAAGAACACACATGCAATGACACTGGGTGTGGTTCATGAAAGGAACAGACATGCAATGACACCAGTGGATCCATGTGTGGTTTATGAAGTAACAGACATGCAATGACTCTAGTTGTGGTTCATGAAAAGAACAGACATGCAATGGCACCGGTGGATCCATGTGTGGTTCATGAGAAGAACACACATCCAATGACACTGGTGGATCCTTTTGTGGTTCATGAAAAGAACAGACATGTAGTGACACCGGTGGATCCATATGTGGTCTGTCTAGAGAAACACACATGCAATGACACCAGGGATGGTTCATGAAAAGAACAGACATGCAATGAATAATGTGGTTTGTTTATAAGAACACACATGCGATGACACTGGGTGTGGTTCATGAAAAGAATAGACATGCAATGACACTGGTGGATCCTTATGTGGTTTGTTTAGAGGAACACACATGCAATGACACTGGTGGGTCCATGTGTGGTTCATGAGAAGAACACGCATCCAATGACACTGGTGGATCCTTATGTGGTTCATGAAAAGAATAGACATGCAGTGACACTGGTGGATCCTTATGTGGTTTGTCTAGAGGAACACACAGGCAATGACACTGGATGTGGTTCATGAAAAGAACAAACATCCAATCACAATAGGTGGATCCATATGTGGTTTGTGGGAAGAACAGACATGCAATGACACTGGTGGATCTTTATGTGGTTCATGAAAAGATTTGACATGCAATGACACTGGGTGTGGTTCATGAAAAGAACAGACATGCAATGACATCGGTGGATCCATGTGTGGTTCATGAAAAGAACAGACATGCAGTGACACCGGTGGATCCTTATGTGGTTTGTCTAGAGGAACACACATGCAATGACACTGGGTGTGGTTCGTGAAAAGAACAGACATGCAATGACACTGGTGGATCCTTATGTGGTTTGTGAGAAGAACAGACATGCAATGACACTGGTGGATCCTTATGTGGTTCATGAAAAGAACTGACATGCAATGACACAAGGTGTGGTTCATGAAAAGAACTGACATGCAATGACACTGGGTGTGGTTCATGAAAAGAACAGACATGCAATGAAACTGGTGGATCCATATGTGGTTTATGAGAAGAACAGACATGCAATGACACTGGGTGTGGTTCATGAAAAGAACAGACATGCAATGACACTGGTGGATCCATGTGTTTTTTATGGAAGTAACAGATATGCAATGACTCTAGCTGTGATTCATGAAAAGAACAGACATGCAATGACACTGGTGGATCCATGTGTGGTTCATGAGAAGAACACACATCCAATGACACTGGTGGATCCTTATGTGGTTCATGAAAAGAACAGACATGCAATGACACCGGTGGATCCATGTGTGGTTCATGAGAAGAACACACATCCAATGACACTGGTGAATCCATATGTGGTTCATGAAAAGAACAGACATTCAGTGACACCGGTGGATCCTTATGTGGTTTGTCTAGAGGAACACACATGCAATGACACCGGGTGTGGTTCATGAAAAGAACATACATGCAACGACTTATGCGGTTTGTTTATAAGAACACACATGTAATGACAATGGGTGTGGTTCATGAAAAGAACAGACATGCAATGACACCGGTGGATCCTTATGTGGTTTGTCTAGAGGAACGCACATGCAATGAAACTGGGTGTGGTTCATGAGAACAACACACATCCAATGACAATGGTGGATCCTTATGTGGTTCATGAAAAGAACAGACATGAAGTGACACACCGGTGGATCCTTATGTGGATTTTCTAGAGGAACACACATGCAATGACACTGGGTGTGGTTCATGAAAAGAACAGACATGCAATGACACCGGTGGATCCATGTGTGGTTTATGTAAGTAATAGACATGCAATGACTCTAGTTGTGGTTCATGAAAAGAACATGCATGCAATTACACCGGTGGATCCATGTGTGGTTCATGAGAAGAACACACATCCAATGACACTGGTGGATCCTTATGTGGTTCATGAAAAGAACAGACATGCAGTGACACCAGTGGATCCTTATGTGGTTTGTCTAGAGGAACACACATGCAATGACACTGGGTGTGGTTCATGAAAAGAACAGACATGCAATGACACCGGTGGATCCATGTGTGGTTTATGGAAGTAACAGACATGCAATGACTCTAGTTGTGGTTCATGAAAAGAACAGACATGCAATGACACCGGTGGATCCATGTGTGGTTCATGGGAAGAACACACATCCAATGACACTGGTGGATCCTTATGTGGTTCATGAAAAGAACAGACATGAAGTGACACCGGTGGATCCTTACGTGGTTTGTCTAGAGGAACACACATGCAATGACACCGGGTGTGGTTCATGAAAAGAACATACATGCAATGACTTATGTGGTTTGTTTATAAGAACACACATGCAATGACAATGGGTGTGGTTCAGGAAAAGAACAGACATGCAATGACACCGGTGGATCCTTATGTGGTTTGTCTAGAGGAACAGACATGCAATGACACTGGGTGTGGTTCATGAGAAGAACACACATCCAATGACACTGGTGGATCCTTATGTGGTTCATGAAAAGAACATACATGCAGTGACACCGGTGGATCCTTATGTGGTTTTTCTAGAGGAACACACATGCACTAACACTGGGTGTGGTTCATGAAAAGAATAGACATGCAATGACACCGGTGGATCCATGTGTGGTTTATGGAAGTAATAGACATGCAATGAATCTAGTTGTGGTTCATGAAAAGAACAGACATGCAATGACACCGGTGGATCCATGTGTGGTTCATGAGAAGAACACACATCCGATGACACTGCTGGATCCTTATGTGGTTCATGAAAAAAAACAGACATGCAGTGACACCGGTTGATCCTTATGTGGTTTGTATAGAGGAACACACATGCAATGACACCGGGTGTGGTTCATGAAAAGAACAGACATGCAATGACTTATGTGGTTTGTTTAGAAGAACACACATGCAATAACAATGGGTGTGGTTAATGAAAAGAACAGACATGCAATGACATTGGTGGATCCTTATGTGGTTTCCGAGAATAACAGACATGCAATGACACTGGTGGATCCTTATGTGGTTCATGAAAAGAACTGACATGCAATGACATTGGTGTGGTTCATGAAAAGAACACACATCCAATGACACTAGTGGATCCTTGTGTGGTTCATAGAAAAGAACAGACATGCAGTTACACCGGTGGATCCTTATGTGGTTTGTCTAGAGGAACACATACAATAACACTGGGTGTGGTTCATGAAAAGAATAGACATGCAATGACACTGGTGGATCCTTATGTGGTTTGTAAGAAGAACAGACATGCAATGGCACTGGTGGACCCTTATCTGGTTCATCAAAAGAACACACATGCAATGACACTGGATCTGGTTCATGAAAAGAACAGACATGCAATGACACCAGTGGATCCATGTGTGGTTTATGGAAGTTACAGACATGCAATGACTCTAGCTGTGGTTCATGAAAAGAATAGACATACAATGACACCGGTGGATCCATGTGTGGTTCATGAGAAGAACACACATCCAATGACACTGGTGGATCCTTATGTGGTTCATGAAAAGAATAGACATGCAGTGACACTGGTGGATCCTTATGTGGTTTGTCTAGAGGAACACACATGCAATCATACCGGGTGTGGTTCATGAAAAGAACAGACATGCAATGACTTATGTGGTTTGTTTAGAAGAACACACATGCAATGACACTAGTTGTGGTTCATGAAAAGAACACACATGCAATGACACTCGTGGATCCTTGTGTGGTTTGTTTAGAGGAACGGACATGAAATGACACTGGTGGGTCCATGTGTGGTTCAGGAGAAGAACACACATCCAATGACACTGGTGGATCCTTATGTGGTTCCTGAAAAGAATAGACATGCAGTGACACTAGTGGATCCTTATGTGGTTTGTCTAGAGGAACACACAGGCAATGACACTGGGTGTGGTTCATGAAAAGAACAGACATGCAATCACAATAGGTGGATCCATATGTGGTTTGTGACAAGAACAGACATGCAATGACACTGGTGGATCTTTATGTGGTTCATGAAAAGAACTGACATGTAATGACTCAGGGTGTGGTTCATGAAAAGAATAGACATGCAATGACACCGGTGGATCCATGTGTGGTTCATGAAAAGAACAGACATGCAGTGACACCGGTGGATCCTTATGTGGTTTGTCTAGAGGAACACACATGCAATGACACTGGGTGTGGTTCATGAAAAGAACAGACATGCAATGACACTGGTGGATCCTTATGTGGTTCATGAAAAGAACTGACATGCAATGACACTGTTGTGGTTCATGAAAAGAACTGACATGCAATGACACTGGGTGTGGTTCATGAAAAGAACAGACATGCAACGACACCGGTGGATCCATGTGTAGTTTATGGAAGTAACAGACCTGCAATGACTCTAGCTGTGGTTCATGAAAAGAACAGACATGCAATGACACTGGTGGATCCATGTGTGGTTCATGAGAAGAACACACATCCAATGACACTGATGGATACTTATGTGGTTTGTGAAAAGAACAGACATGCAATGACACTGGCTGTGATTCATGAAAAGAACAGACATGCAATGACACTGGTGGATCCATATGTGGTTTGTCTAGAGGAACACACATGCAATGACACTGGTGGATCCTTATTTGGTTCATGAAAAGAACAGACATGCAGTGACACCGGTGGATCCTTATGTGGTTTGTCTAGAGGAACACACATGCAATGACACCGGGTGTGGTTCATGAAAAGAACAGACATGTAATGACTTATGTGGTTTGTTTAGAAGAACACACATGCAATGACACTGAGTGTGGATCATGAAAAGAACAGACATGCAATGACACTGGTGGATCCTTATGTGGTTTGTTTAGAGAAACAGACATGCAATGACACCGGTGGATCCATGTGTGGTTCATGAGAAGAACACAGATCCAATGACACTGGTGGATCCTTATGTGGTTCATGAAAAGAACAGACATGCAGTGACACCGGTGGATCCTTATGTGGTCTGTCTAGAGAAAGACACATGCAATGACACCGGGTGTGGTTCATGAAAAGAACAGACATGCAATGACTTATGTGGTTTTTTTAGAAGAACACACATGCAATGACACTAGGTGTGGTTCATGAAAAGAACAGACATGCAATGACACTGGTGGATCCTTATGTGGTTTGTTTAGAGGAACAAACATGCAATGACACTGGTGGGTCCATGTGTGGTTCATGAGAAGAACACACATCCAATGACACTAGTGGATCCTTATGTGGTTCATGAAAAGAATACACATGTAGTGACACTGGTGGATCCTTATGTGGTTTGTCTAGAGGAACACACAGGCAATGACACTAGGTGTGGTTCATGAAAAGAACAGACATGCAATGACACCGGTGGATCCATGTGTGGTTCATGAAAAGAATAGACAAGCAGTGACACCGGTGGATCCTTATGTGGTTTGTCTAGAGGAACACACATGCAATGACACTAGGTGTGGTTCATGAAAAGAACAGACATGCAATTACACTGGTGGATCCTTATGTGGTTTGTGAGAAGAACAAACATGCAATGACACTGGTGGATCCTTATGTGGTTCATGAAAATAACTGACATGCAATGACACTAGGTGTGGTTCATGAAATGAACTAACATGCAATGACACTGGGTGTGGTTCATGAAAACAACAGACATGCAATGGCACTGGTGGATCCATATGTGATTTGTCTAGAGGAATAGACATGCAATGGCACTGAGTGTGGTTCATGAAAAGAACAGACATGCAATGACACTGGTGGATCCATGTGTGGTTTATGGAAGTAACAGACATGCAATGACTTATGTGGTTTGTTTAGAAGAACACACATGGAATGACACTGGGTGTGGTTCATGAAAAGAACAGACATGCAATGACACTGGTGGATCCTTATGTGGTTTGTTTAGAGGAACATACTTAGAATGACACTGGTGGATTCATATGTGGTTCATGAGAAGAACAAACATCCACTGACACTGGTAGGTCCTTATGTGGTCTGTCTAGAAGAACACATATGAATGACACCGGGTGTGGTTCATGAAAAGAACAGACATCCAATCACACTAGGTGGATCCATGTGTGGTTTGTGAGAAGAACAGACATGCAATGACACTGGTGGATCCTTATGTCGTTCATGAAAAGAACAGACATGTAGAGACACTGGGTGTGGTTCATGAAAAGAACACACATGCAATGACACTGGGTGTGGTTCATGAAAAGAACAGACATGCAATGACACCGGTGGATCCATGTGTGGTTTATGGAAGTAATAGACATGCAATGACTCTAGCTGTGGTTCATGAAAAGAACACACATGCAATGACACTGGTGGAGCCTTATGTGGTTTGTGAGAACAAGAAACATGCAATGACACTGGTGGATCTTTATGTGGTTCATGAAAAGAACTGACATGCAATGACACCGGTGGATCCATGTGTGGTTTATGGAAGTAACAGACATGCAATGACTCTATCTGTGGTTCATGAAAAGAACAGACATGCAATGACACTGGTGGCTCCATGTGTGGTTCATGAGAAGAACACACATCCAAGGACACTGGTGGATCCTTATGTGGTTTGTTTAGAAGAACACACATGCAATGACACTAGGTGGATCCTTATGTGGTTTGTGAAAAGAATAGACATGCAATGACACAGGTTGTGATTCATGAAAAGAACAGACATGCAATGACACTGGTGGATCCATATGTGGTTTGTCTAGAGGAACACACATACAATGACACTGGTGGATCCTTATGTGGTTCATGAAAAGAATAGACATGCAGTGACACTGGTGGATCCTTACGTGGTTTGTCTAGAGGAACACACATGTAATAACTTATGTGGTTTGTTTAGAACAACACACATGGAATGACATTGGGTGTGGTTCATGAAAAGAACAGACATGCAAAGACACTGGTGGATCCTTATGTGGTTTGTTTAGAGGAACAAACATGCAATCACACTGGGTGCGGTTCATGAAAAGAACAGACATGCAGTGACACCGGTGGATCCTTATGTGGTTTGTCTAGAGGAACACACATGCAATGACACCAGGTGTGGTTGATGAAAAGAACAAACATGAAATGACTTATGTGGTTTGTTTAGAAGGAAACACATGCAATGACACTGGGTGTGGTTCATGAAAACAACATACATGCAATGATACTGGTGGATCTTTATGTGGTTTGTTTAGAGGAACAGACATGCAATGACACCGGTGGATCCATGTGTGGTTCATGAGAAGAACACACATCCAATGACACTGGTGGATCCTTATGTGTTTCATGAAAAGAACAGACATGCCGTGACATTGGTGGATCCTTATGTGGTTTATCTAGAGGAACACACATGCAATGACACTGGGTGTGGTTCATGAAAAGAACAGACATGCAATGACACTGGTGGATCCTTATGTGGTTTGTGAGAAGAACAAACATGCAATGGCACGGGTGGATCCTTATGTGGTTCATGAAAAGAACTGACATGCAATGACTGGGTGTGGTTCATGAAAAGAACTAGCATGCAATGACACTGGGTGTGGTTCATGAAAAGAATAGACATGCAATGACACCGGTGGATACATGTGTGGTTTATGGAAGTAACAGACATGCAATGACTCTAGCTGTGGTTCATGAAAAGAACAGACATGCAATGACACTAGTGGATCCATGTGTGGTTCATGAGAAGAACACACATCCAATGACACTGGTGGATCCTTATGTGGTTCATGAAAAGAACAGACATGCAATGACACCGGTGGATCCATGTGTGGTTCATGAGAAGAACACAGATCCAATGACACTGGTGGATCCTTATGTGGTTCATGAAAAGAACAGACATGCAGTGACACTGGTGGATCCTTATGTGGTTTGTCTAGTGGACCAAACATGCAATGACACCAGGTGTGGTTCATGAAAAGAACAGACATGCAATGACTTATGTGGTTTGTTTAGAAGAACACACATGCAATGACACTGGGTGTGGTTCATGAAAAGAACTGACATGCAATGACACCGGTGGATCCATGTGTGGTTTATGGAAGTAACAGACATGCAATGACTCTAGCTGTGGTTCATGAAAAGAACAAACATGCAATAACACTGGTGGATCCATGTGTGGTTCATGAGAAGAACACACATCCAAGGACACTGGTGGATCCTTATGTGGTTTGTTTAGAAGAACACACATGCAATGACACTAGGTGGATCCTTATGTGGTTTGTGAAAAGAACAGACATGCAATGACACTGGCTGTGATTCATGAAAAGAACAAACATGCAATAACACTGGTGGATCCATATGTGGTTTGTCTAGAGGAACACACATACAATGACATTGGTGGATCCTTATGTGGTTCATGAAAAGAACAGACATGCAGTGATACTGGTGGATCCTTGCGTGGTTTGTCTAGAGGAACACACATGCAATGACTTATGTGGTTTGTTTAGAAGAACACACATGGAATGACATTGGGTGTGGTTCATGAAAAGAACAGACATGCAATGACACTGGTGGATCCTTATGTGGTTTGTTTAGAGGAACAAACATGCAATCACACTGGGTGTGGTTCATGAAAAGATCAGACATGCAGTGACACGGGTGGATCCTTATGTGGTTTGTCTAGAGGAACACACATGCAATGACCCCAAGTGTGGTTCATGAAAAGAACAAACATGAAATAACTTATGTGGTTTGTTTAGAAGAACACACATGCAATGACACTGGGTGTGGTTCATGAAAACAACAGACATGCAATGACACTAGTGGATCCTTATGTGGTTTGTTTAGCGGAACAGACATGCAATGACACCGGTGGATCCATGTGTGGTTCATGAGAAGAACACACATCCAATGACACTGGGGGATCCTTATGTGTTTCATGAAAAGAACAGACATGCCGTGACATCGGTGGATCCTTATGTGGTTTGTCTAGAGGAACACACATGGAATGACACTGGGTGTGGTTCATGAAAAGAACAGACATGCAATGACACTGGTGGATCCTTATGTGGTTTGTGAGAAGAACAGACATGCAATGACATGGGTGGATCCTTATGTGGTTCATGAAAAGAACTGACATGCAATGACTGGGTGTGGTTCATGAAAAGAACTGGCATGCAATGACACTAGGTGTGGTTCATGAAAAGAACAGACATGCAATGACACCGGTCCATCCATGTGTGGTTCATGGAAGTAACAGACAAGCAATGACTCTAGCTGTGGTTCATGAAAAGAACAGACATGCAATGACACTAGTGGATCCATGTGTGGTTCATGAGAAGAACACACATCCAATGACACCGGTGGATCGTTATGTGGTTCATGAAAAGAACAGACATGCAATGACACCGGTGGATCCATGTGTGGTTCATGAGAAGAACACAGATCCAATGACACCGGTGGATCCTTATGTGGTTCATGAAAAGAACAGACATGCAGTGACACTGGTGGATCCTTATGTGGTTTGTCTAGAGGACCAAACATGCAATGACACCGGGTGTGGTTCATGAAAAGAACAGACATGCAATGACTTATGTGGTTTGTTTAGAAGAACACACATGCAATGACACTGTGTGTGGTTCATGAAAAGAACAGACATGCAATGACACTAGTGGATCCTTATGTGGTTTGTTTAGAGGAACAGGCATGCAATGACACCGGTGGATCCATGTGTGGTTCATGAGAAGAACACACATCCAATGACACTGGTGGATCCTTATGTGGTTCATGAAAAGAACAGACATGCAGTGACATCGGTGGATCCTTATGTGGTCTGTCTAGAGGAACACACATGCAATGACTCCGTTTGTGGTTCATGAAAAGAACAGACATGCAATGACTTATGTGATTTGTTTAGAAGAACACACATGCAATTCCACTGGGTGTGGTTCATGAAAAGAACAGACTTGCAATGACACTGGTGGATCCTTATGTGGTTTGTTTAGAGGAACAGACATGCAATGACACTGGTGGATCCATGTGTGGTTCATGAGAAGAACACACATCCAATCACACTAGTGGGTCCATATGTGGTTCATGAAAAGAACAGACATGCAGTGACACTGGTGGATCCTTATGTGGTTTGTCTAGAGGAACACACATGCAATGACGCCGGGTGTGGTTCATGAAAAGAACAGACATGCAATCACACTAGGTGGATCCATGTGTGGTTTGTGAGAAGAACAGACATGCAATGACACCGGTGGATCCATGTGTGGTTTATGGAAGTAACAGACATGCAATGACTCTAGCTGTGGTTCATGAAAAGAACAGACATGCAATGACACTGGTGGATCCATGTGTGGTTCATGAGAAGAACACACATCCAATGACACTGGTGGATCCATGTGTGGTTCATGAGAAGAACTCACATCCAATGACACTGGTGGATCCTTATGTGGTTTGTTTAGAGGAACAGACATGCAATCACATAGGTGGATCCATGTGTGGTTTATGAGAAGAACACACATCCAATGAACCCTAATGGATCTATCTTGGCATAATTTGATGTATTCCATGATGTATTTCATTGTACAAGCCACTTTCTATTTTTATACTACTCAGTTTTGCCCTTGGTTTTATGTGGTACTACTTAGTTTTCCCCCCTCTCTCTATCTTTCGTAGAAGCCCAAACCTATGCTCACCCTGTCTGATACTCCTTGATTGGTTGTAACAGGTATCACGTGGATCATGCGCACCAACCGTTGATTCTGTGCGATCCAACGATGATCGTTGCACACATCGTTCCCTTCACAGTACAGCGTGAGACAGCACGGACGTCTCCCTCCGCGAGACTTCTATAGGAAGGAACACAATGCCGTCCATGGAAAAAGTCATCGAGCGGTCATGTCAAGTTTAATCAAGTCTAGAAAGCATACTACTACTACAACACATGCACAGGGCAATGGGGTCATCGAGTGCAGGGTTGTCGATGGGACGCTGCATTTATTGCCACTTGATTTTAATAAGACATATCCCATTTTTACGCAGCGCTCTCAATCTCACTTCCAACAGGGCCCTACCGCTAGTAACTTCCATGAGTCAAGGGCCCCCCTCAAGTAGATCTAAAGTTGCTAGAAATTAGTTCCGCGCCACATGCATGTAGTGGAATCGAGGTCTGTCATGAGCGTGTTTTCAATGCAGCTCTAAAGTGAAGATCGTGGCTGTTTCAAAAAAAAGGAACCGAAAAAAGGGTGGAGATCATGGTAGCCCCCGGCCCACCACACGTGTCCACTCGAGGACTACAAACGGTCTGGTGTTTATAACCCCCCTCGACCTTCTTCTTCCATAAGCTCGTGTCATTTCCCCCCAGTCTGTCTAGTCCCAAGACCCCAATCTACACCTGCCATGCGCGCCGAAGCTCCCTCGCTTGCACTACCTCCTTCCCTTGGTGCACCATGAAGCATACGCGTGGAGACGAGCCGGAGGTGAAGCCAGTTGAAAGCACAGCAGCAGATGGCTCGGTCGTTGCCAAGTAGGCGGAGGCGTCTTCTCCGGGAACGAACACCGCTCGTCGCCGCGCCATCGAGGGTGCGAGCTCATCCGTCCAGCCAGTAACCGTCGCTGCCGAGCAGCTGGTGGTAGCCGTTGCCACCGAGAAGCAGGTGGTAGCCGTCGCCGCCGAGCAGCAGGTGGTAGCCATCACCGCCGAGCAGCAGGTAGTAGCTATCGCTGCCGAGCAGCAGGTGGCTGACAACGTTGTGGTGCCAACGGCAGATCTAGATGGGGGGCAGGCGGCAGGCGGAGGCAATCCGGTGATCTACATCAACGACCCCATCGCCATACAAGAAATCTTCGACGCAATCACGGAGAATGATGAGTTCGAGGAGGAGGTCCCTGATGAGGAGTCCGAGGTACTACATTGCTAGCTTCTCTAGTCGCAGCCATAGTTTTCACTGTTCATACATAGGATTTGCTCAATCGTGTACAGATTCTTTTGCTCTTGAAGTAGGGTAGTATATATATGATTTGATCGGTTGATTGATGCATCTTCCATCTAGTCACAAAACCCCAATCCGTCTAGTCACAAAACCCCAATCTGCTCATCTGTCATCTAGTTGAGTTTGCTAGTTGAGTGTTGATTTCGATACACAGCATGCCTATAACATTACATTTCTATTCCTTACTGAGCCCAATGATTCAATTTTGCCCCAAAATAGTGCAAGGGCATCTGATGGTGCTGTTTTCTTAGGGATGGTTAGTGAACCCGAGGCAGCAATGCACATAAACAATATAGGTTGTGATGTTGGTATTTTGGTTCTCCGACTCCATCGCTAAAAAAATGAGGCCCTAATTTTTCTCTCATATGGAACCTAAATATATAATCTTTGTATTTATTCTGATCTATGAATGCGTTATATGATGCATTTGTATATCCCTGAATATTGTTTTGTACGATTACATTTCAATTTCTTATTGTGGCCAATGATTCAAATTTGCCCCAAAGAGAGGCAGACAAATTGGTGTCAAATTTTTTCAGGGATGAGTGAGCGAACCTGGGGCCATGTAGAAGATCAATATAAGCTGTGCAATTGTTACTTGGTTCGCTTACGCCATCTCTGTAGAAACTTATGAGGCTGCGATCTTTATTCTACATTCATAGAACTATGATATTTGAATTATCTATTCCATGCATTCATAGTGTATAAGAATTACATTTTAGTTTGTCACTGAGGCCGATGATTGAATTTTGCCCCAAAAGAGTTCAAGGGGAGACACGTATGATGGTGTCGTGTTTTAGGGATGGGTTGGTGAACATGAGGCAGCAATGCACACAAACAATATAGGTTGTGATATTGGTACTTTGGTTCTCCAACTCCATCTCTGAAACAAATTATGAGGCCCTTGATTTATTCTCATATGGAACTACATATATAATCCTTGAATTGTTTCTGATCTTTTAATGATTGGTATGATGCATATGTATATGAATGGTTTTGATCATAAGTATTTTTAACATGTACCTAAATATTAATTGTTTGGTTTTTTATTTATAATTACAATATTTAGGCTTGTTTTTGTACCTGAATATGTATATCCCTGAATATTATTTTGTACGATTACATTTCAATTTCTTATTGTGGCCAATGATTCAAATTTGCCCCAAAGAGAGGCAGACACATTGGTGTCAGATTTTTTCAGGGATGAGTGAGCGAACGTGGGATCATGTACAAGAAAAATATAAGTTGTGCAACTGTTACTTGGTTCCCTCACACCATCCCTGAATAAACTTATGAGGCCTCAATCGTTATTCTACATTCATAGAACTATGATATTCGAATTATCTATTCCATGCATTCATAGTGTATAAGAATTACATTTTAGTTTGTCACCGAGGCTGATGATTGAAATTTGCCCCAAAAGAGTTCAAGAGGAGACACGTATGATGGTGTCGTGTTTTAGGGATGGATTGGTGAACCTGAGGCAGCAATGCACACAAACAATATAGGTTGTGATGTTGGTACTTTGGTTCTCCAACTCCATCTTTGAAACAAATTATGAGGCCCTTGATTTATTCTCATATGGAACTACATATATGATCCTTGAATTGTTTCTGATCTTTTAATGATTGGTATGATGCATATGTATATGAATGGTTTTGATCATAAGTATTTTTAACATGTACCTGGAGATTAATTGTTTGGTTTTTTATTTATAATTACAATATTTAGGCTTGTTTTTGTACCTGACTATGTGTATCCCTGAATAATGTTTTGTACGATTACATTTCAATTTCTTATTGTGGCCAATGATTCAAATTTGTCCCAAAAGAGAGGCAAACACATTGGTGTCAGATTTTTTCGGGGATGAGTTAGTGAACCTGGGGCGATGTACAACAACATTACAGGTTGTGCAATTGTTACTTGGTTCACCTACTCCATCCCTGAAGAAACTTATGAGGCCCCTAGATTTATCCTACATTCACTTTGATGCAATTATTTGTCATTGTGTTGAGATGAAATGATATATGAACCGATCAAACTATTGTTGAGATGCTTTATCTTTGATATCCATGGATATATTGTCTTACATATACATGTTGTCAATTCTTGAGTTGTAATACAATTCAATCATATGTATGAGTTCTAAGTTATGTTCTTAAAAATCAACAGGAGGATGATGATGAAGTGGACGATAGCAAGGTATCCAGGGACAACAAGAGCTACGTCTTTGTTACGGTGTGGGCTAATCTGTTTCCACCGTAGGGGGAGACTGTTTTGCCCATTTTGTGGCAGAGCAATCAACGTTGACCTCAACAGCATGATCCAGCACGCGAAGGGCGTTGGCAGAGGCGGAGGCAGAAGCCATTGGCTGATTACCTTGGCACGACACGTAGCCTACAGCAAATTCCTCCGGGAGTATGTCAGGACTGGCTTGTATCCCATCGACTCGGCTGTCGCTACCTCCTGCTGATAAACCCCTGCCCTGCTAGGCATCTCCGTGTCCCGGCCTCCTACTGAAGCCCCTGCTTTTATTTTGTACTAGTTAATTATTACCTGTGTGTGGCATGTAAGACAATATATCCGTGGTGTCTCGGTGAACTTTCTATATTAATCTACTCCTTTATATGGAGTGCCTTAAAGTTTCTAGTGTTCAATTATATTTACTGATCATGCTCATGCACACTACAAAATATTTCTAGTGCTCAATTATATTATAATTGTCAAGAAATACATCAAAAAGTTAAATTGGTCGAAATTTTGTATTGAAGTAACTAAATGTATCAAACACATAATAAACTAGAAACTAAAATCTAGTTCAACCACATAATGTATCACCACCACTTGTTGTCGTCCTTGACTTGCTTCCCCTTCAACCGCTTGATGTCGCCACCGTCCCAAGATCCCTGCTCATCCTGAAACCGCTTTCTGTCCTCCTCGCGCTTCTTCTCCTGGGATAGCTTGCAACCGGGGCATAGCTCTCTCGCGAAAAACCCCGCCTTAACCATCCCATCTTTCATGGTAATGAGCTTACTTTACAACTCATACGCCATGTAGGCGTCTCTGGCTTCATACTCGAGGCGCACCTGGCTCATCGGCTTCCACTCCCAGTAGTCGTGATTGAGTCGCTTCAATTTCTTCAGTTTTTCATAGGATTTATCGATGATTTCTGCTCCAGACCTAAGAACTTGATGTCCTTGACCATCTTAATGGAAGTGGTTGCATCTGCATGAGCTATGGGTATAGCTTCAACCCATTTAGTAACATAATCAATAGCAACAAGAATACGAGTGTATCCATTAGAGGGAAAAAATGGTCCCATAAAGTCCATTCCCCATACATAAAATGGCTCTATTACTAAGTTATATTTCATATTCATTTCTTTTATTTTTCCAATATTACTCATACGTTGACAAGCATCACAATTTTTAACATATTCGTGAGAGTCTTTAAATAGTGTAGGCCAGTAGAAACCTGACTACAAGACTTTGGCTGCAATATGATTACCAGCGTGATGCCCACCATAGGGACTATCGTGACAAGCTTTAAGGATATCTTTTGCCTCGTGCTCGGGTAGGCATTTCCGGATTATCCCATCTATGCCATGCCTATATAGGTAAGGGTCATCCCAAAAGTAATGTTTTAAATCATTGAAGAATTTGTTTCTTTGATTATAATCCATTCCTTTCGGTAAAAACTTGCCTACTAGAAAATTAGCATAATCTGCAAACCAAGGATCGCAAGGTTCTATAACTACAAGATATTCGCCAGGCATAGATTCGTTAATAGGAATAGGATCCTCTATGATTCCTTCCATCTGTGACAAATGGTCGGCCACAGGGTTATCCTTTCCCCTCCTATCTACTATCTGCAAATCATATTCTTGTAGTAACAAAACCCATTTAATTAGACGGGGTTTAGCATCCTTCTTAGCTAGAAGATGTCTCAAAGCTTGATGGTCTATATGAACTATTACTTTTGAGTTGATGATATAGTGCCTAAACTTATCGCAAGCAAAAACAACAGCAATGAATTCTTTCTTAGTTGTCGCATAGTTCCTTTGATCATCATTAAAGACTCGACTAGTGTATTGAATAAAATTAAGATTAGGACTATCTCTTTGTCCTAAAACAACCCCAATAGCATAGTCACTGGCATCGCACATAATTTCAAATGGTTCATACCAATTGGGGGGTTGTATAACTGGTGCAGAATTAGTGCCTTTTTTAACTATTCGAAGGAATCATGGCAATCTCTATCAAAAGTAAAAAAGAGTAGCTTTATCTAAGAGATGAGTTAAAGGGCGCGGCTAATTTAGCAAAATCTTTAATAAGCGTCTATAGAAACTGGCATGTCCAAGGAAATTCTTTACCCCTTTTATGTCTTGCAGAATTGGAAGTGTTTCTAAGGTGGCTAAATTCGAACTATCAATCTTAATATTCTTTTTAGAGACCTTATGCCCAAAAACTATACCTTCCATTATGATGAAGCGGCAGTGCTCCCAATTTAGAACAATCTTGGTTTTTTTACACCGCTGCAAAACTCTATTAAGATTATATAGACATTGTTCAAAAGTAGTTCCATAGATAACAAAATTATCCATAAGAACTTCCATGGAACTTTCCACAAAACTATCAAAGATCTTTAAAACACACTCTTGAAAAGTAGTATCTGCTTTACACAATCCAAAAGGTATTAATCGATAAGCATAGGTTCCATAGGGGCATATGAAAGTAGTTTTTTCTTGATCTTCGGGTTGGATAGCTATTTGAGAATATCTAGAAAATCTGTCAAGAAAACAAAAGTAAGAATTAGCGGACATCCTTTCCATAATATCATTAATGAGGGGAAGTTGCTTATGCATTTTTATGGTTTGTTTATTCAACTTCCTAAAGTCAATACACATTCTATATCCTGCTATTGTTCTAACTGGAATTAGTTCATCGTTATCATTATTAATTATTGGTATGCATCCTTCCCTAGGTATGCAATGAGTTGGGCTTACCCATTTACTATCTGAAATTGGTTAGATAATACCACTGTCCAACACACGAATTACTTCCTTTCTTACTACCTCTTTCATTTTAGGATTCAACCTTTTATGATTATCAACAAATGGTTTAGCATCTTCAACCATAGATATCTTGTGAGTTACTATGGTGGGATCTATACATTTTATGTCATTAAGAGTGCATCCAAAATTTTCTCGTTGTTTGACAAGTACCTCTAACAATTTCGTGCTTTCCCCGGGAGAGAGATTGTCAGCTAAAATCACCGGGAATTTACCTTCCTTATCTAAGAATTCATACCTGAGCCCTAGAGAGAGAGGTTTTAAAACAATAGGCAGCGGATCCTCGTCCCCTTTTCTTTCAAGTTCTTCATATTCAACCCTGAGACCTGGCTCGTCCTCTGGTGCAGTGTTGAGGATTTCATCCAAATCTTCTTTTGAAGAGTCATTGGCAAGTGAATAATTGCTTGCCAAACTTCTCTCCAATTCAGATTGTGGTGTGCAAAAATAGATTGCTGCCAATTCTTCAATAGTCTTCTCTTCCTTAATCTCAAATTTCTTCTCATAATGTAGTCTCGTGAATTGGCTGTAGTTTATTTCTACAGTCTCTTCACCAAGATGCAAAGATAAAGTCTGTTTCTTTGTCAGTATCAATGTTCATAGAGTTGTAAAAACGATTACCAAAAATCACTGGTCAACTAGAGTTCAAGGGTATTTTGATAATATTAAAATCAACCGGATACACAAAAGCCCCAACAAAAATGCAATCATTGCGAAATAACCCGCGAGTAGGATGCAAAATTCAATTATCAAACATAAAAGTAGCTTCTGATGGCTCAAGGTAAGATTCATCAAGTTGATCATGCAATTCTTCATAAATAGTATAAGGAATGTCGTTTATGGAAGAACTTAAATCAGAGAATCCTATATAAGTAATCCCTCCTAAACAAAAAGGAATTTTCTGTTGATTTCTATTCTTACCATCAAGCTTGCCTCCTATCATTTCAGAGGATTCTTTACTTACCATTATCACTTCTTCCTTGAACAATTAGGGTTCCAAAAGTTCTTTTACTATCCCAATATTTTCTTTAATGGCTCCCAAGTCCCTAGTTAACCTTCCTATTCTTTTATTCCCTTCACCCCTGCTATCCATTACTTTAGTTAGAATAGTTTCCTCCTCGGCTAACATTTTATTTTGCATTTTTGAATATTTATCATTGTGGCAAATTTTAGAGGGGTTTTCTTCCACAAGTGGTGTATAGCGTTCCCAATATTTTTGAATCTGCAGGTAGTCAGCATAAGATCTAATCATTTGAACAATCATGCGATGGTCAATATTAAAATTCCCAAGAAATTTTTCTACCTTTCTCGAAGCTAGAAATCTTTTTAAACAATTGTACTCTATGGGATTCTCCTTATTAAACTCTGCCTCACAATAGGCTTTCTCTATCCTATTCACCGTGTCTAGCAAGTTCCATTCCCTCTCAACATTGAATTCGGTGAATGACCCATTGGTAAGGGAATCAAGTTCATTTCTATTATTATCATTCAAACCTGTGTAGAAGGTGTGTATCACCAGCCAAGGTGGGAAATTATGATGGGGACAGCAATCAAGCAACCCCCAAAATCTTGTATACCCTTCATGCAGGCTTCTTTAGGGTTTCCTTTAAAATCCTTGCACCAAGAGTTTTTGTCCTGTGAAAGAAATCAACTAAGAATAGAGATGCTAGCCTCTCCTAGGAGTTAGTAATTTTTGCAGAACTTTGGATGTACCAAGAATAGTCCTCATCAATGAGAGTTTGAGAAAAGAGAGCAAACTTAACCTCATCCTTAGTTTGTAAATTGTGGTGGAAAGTCCCACAAATATCTTCAAAGAACCCTACATGCTCATACAGATCTTCTGTACCATCTCCTGCAAATTTCTTTGCATGCAAAAGATCCAAAAGCATGGGGTTAATATCATACCCTCTTGGGTTATTGGATTTTAAATAAGCGTCCATGGGTGGACTAGAATTCCTTACAGCCTCAAGCTGTATTATATGTTGGTACTCGCCCATGATGTATCACCTGAAACTAATAAACAACTTTAGTAAAAAATGAATAAAATAAGTAACTAAGAACAAAGACCAAAAGCGCTTAGCTCCCTTACAATGGTGCCAGAAAATAGCTTGATGACTGCAAGTGCACAAACCAATTGTAGCTAGTTTCGAAGTAAAGATATCGAACCCACGAAGAGCTATTGGTAAAGGTCTTTATGACCTTTGTTACTCTCTACAAAGTATACTTGTAAGCTGTCTTTGATCTCAAGTAAAGGGTGTTTGAAAGGTTTATGGTTGATTGGAGAAAAGTAATTAAAACAAGTAAAAGAAAACAAGTAACAAGTTTATGTGAAAGCATGGTTGAACTCAATAGGGCTAAAACGTTCTGGGGAATGTAGGATACACCACTAGCATAGTATTATTGTTATGTGCAACCAAGATAACATACTTATTGTGTCATGATATGTGTGGAGAGAGCCCCATAATAAGATGTTCAGTAGAAGGCTCGTAGGAAGCCACTTTGTTGAGACAAGTGTCAGGTCACCTCTAAATAACCACTGCGATGTCTGAGAGAAATCACCCATACGAACCACCGCAATTAAGGGTTTCCCCGTGGATATAATAATTAGCTTAGGGAGTCCCTCTTTAATCCCCCTTTGACCGTGTAGGTTACGAGACGGCGCCAATCTATCACGGGGCATTCCATGTATGCTTCCAAGACATGTCCAAAGGAATTCTCCCTCCCTTTAGTCCCAAAGGCAAATGATATGCGGTTGACTATGCATACCATCTAAAGAGAGAGATCACACACAAATCATAATTATATCATAGGGAAGCAAGTCATATGGACACAAGAATATATCATCTTTTTTACAAGTTCATAATGGTGCTAGGGTTTCTCCATCTCCCCAAGAACAAAGGAACTACTCACTCATGGAAGCAATCAACAACATCATGATAATCAAATGAATGGATAAAAGTACGGCGATAGATCTAACGCAAACCACAATTGGATCTAGAATTACAAAGAGATCTAATAGATGAAAGATGGGAGTAATGGTGGTAATGGATATGCAGCGGTTGATGATGAAGGGGATGATGCGTTGTCCTCCAATGATCTGTGAAGCAGCTAGGATTTTGCCCCAGCCAATTTCCTCCTTCAGATCCCTTTTGGAGGCGGTGTTTCGTGGTTTCCGGTGGCTGTGAATGTCGGATCTCTCTCTCGTCTTCGCCAGGGAGAAGTATTTGATGAGGCGGTCGTGATGGCGCCTAGTACGGACGGATGGTACGGGTAGGCTCCGCCCGTACCAGTGGTTGTTAACCATACTGGTGCCTCCTCCTTGATTGGTATTCTTCCAGGTGCGAAGGCAAATTCATAAAATGACTTTTATCACTTAGAAAAATCATATAATTACACAATATGACAACTCTAATTGATATGTTCATATATGACTCCATGATTTGGGATCATGTTGAAATAAGAACAAAATAGCACGCGTAGACGCAGTGAAATACAAAAATCCCTACTCTATTTATGCAAAAACAAAAGGTAAATATGCTTCAATTTTGGACGCATCAAGGAGTAACTGGGAGTTACCCCCACCCCAACTTCCCTTAATCGTATGTAGTGAAACTGTCCAGTCCGAAGTCTCCGGGCCCTAGGGACTGAGTCTCCCGGGTCAGACCCTGGAGTCTCCGGCCTCCTTAGCCAGAAAACCCCAAAAACAACCGGATTAGCATAGAGTATGGTGAGGGGTGGAAATAGGCTTGGGATGTAGCAGCAAACTGGTGAGAAGCCAAAACACCAGAAAAATGACCACAAGGTACAAATGTAGAACCACAAAGATACGATGGCAAGGATAAATCAAATAAGATCCAAACCCTCAACAAGGTGAGGGTCGGTGACTGAGGCCACCATGTTTTAGTAAAATTGGCTTGTAACCGCGAAGATATATCTTGGGTCCATTACTAAAACTTGTCATTGAAGCTCACATATCACAAAAATGATATTAAGAGGATGATTTTCTTACTTTGGGCATAATGGGGGAGGGATGGCCCAACCAATTAGGACTGCATTTCCCCTATATCGATGCCTACATCTAGATAGAATAACATATGAATGCATGGGTAAGGGTGCATGGTCTCAAGCCACATGTCTCGAATCTATGATATTTATCTCATGCCTTAAGTCTCAGAATCTTCTCATCAAGGCGCTTGGTGAATAAATCGCAAGATTATTCTTGGTGTTAACATATGAGAGGTCAATATCTCCATTATTCACAAGCTCTCGGATGAAATGATGAAGAATATCAATATGCTTCGTTCTTATGTGTTGCACCGGGTTGTAAGCGATCTTGATAGCACTTTCATTATCACAAAGAAGAGGCACTTTGTCACATGTGACACCGTAATCCTTTAAAGTTTGCCTCATCCACGATAATTGTGCACAACAACTAGCGGCCGCAATATACTTGGCCTCGACGGATGACAAGGAGACACAATTTTGCTTCTTAGATGACTAACACACCAAGGACCTACCAAAGAATTGGCAAGCCCCAGAGGTTGATTTCCTTCCAACTTTGTCGCCCGCTGAATCCGAGTACATGAATCCATGAAGTACAAATCTTGAGCCCTTAGGATACCATAAGCCAAAGTTTGGGGTATCAAATAAATATCAAAATATTCGCTTGACTGCCACAAGGTGGATTTATTTTGGTGCGTCTTGAAACCGTGCATAAATACCCACACTCAACATGATCTCCGGTCTAGATGCACAAAGATAGAGTAAAGAACCAATCATAGAACTGTATACATTTTGGTCCACATCTTTACCCTTAGTATCAAGAGTGATATGACATTTGAGAGGCATGGGAGTCTTGGCTCCATTTAAATCGGTCAACTTGAATCTCTTGAGCATATCTTGACTGTATTTGGCTTGATTAATGAAGATACCTCCAAACAATTGCTTCACTTCAAATCCAAGAAAGAATTGTAATTCGCCCATCATAGACATTTTAAACTCATTGGTCATTAGCTTAGCAAAACATCACTGGAAGCTTTGTTAGGAGAACCAAAGATAATATAATCAACATAAATTTGACATATAAACACGTTTCCTCCAACTCTCTTAGTAAAAATAGTGGGGTCGATTAACCCAACTTCGAAACCACAATCTACCAACAACTTTCTAAGGTGCTCATACCACGCATGTGGAGCTTGTTTAAGTCCATAGAGTGCCTTATCAAGTTGGTAGACGTGGTTTGGAAACTTGGGATCCACAAAACCCGGAGGTTGCTTGACATACACCAACTCATTAAGGGGACCATTAAGAAATGCACTTTTAACATCCATTTGTTGCAACTTGAAGTTATGATGAGATGCATATGCAAGCAAGATACGAATGGATTCACGACGGGTAACAGGTGCAGAAGTTTCACCGTAGTCGATACCCTCGACTTGGGAGAAGCCTTGAGCCACCAATCTTGCCTTGTTGCGAATGACCATCCCATTTGCATCTTGCTTGTTCTTGAAGATCCACTTTGTCTGAATGACATTATGGCACTCCTTGGGTCTCTCCACCAATGACCACATTTTGTTGCACTCGAAGTTGTGAATCTCTTCATGCATGGAATCAAGACAATCTGGGTCTTCAAATGCTCCATACACCTTTTGGGGCTCTACACAAGAAATGAAACTATTTTTGCCAACAAAGTTAGCCACTTGGTTACGAGTAGTAATGCCCCTTTCAAGATCACCAACAAAATTTTAAAGGGTAAGTCCTTATCAGACAATCTTGGCGATCCTTCTTAGTTCACGACGAGCTTGAGCTTCCTCAATGGATTCTTGAGAAGCTACTTGGTCATCACCACTATTTTGATCCTTGTCTTGACCTCCAAAATGAGCTTGCTCCTCTTCATGAGCTTGCTTGATTGACTTTGTCCTTCTTCATGAGCTTGGCCTTGGTCAACATGGGGTGGTACACACCCATCATTCCATTGTTCTTGACCTTGATCATGAGCTATCTCTTCAACCATTATCTTGATGGATATGGGGTTGATGTAGATCTTGAGTAGGTGCGGGCTCCACTTGAGTAGAGCATTGTACTTCTCCTTCCACCACAAGGGGTTCCTCAACGAGGCGGCGAAATCCCACACCCATTATTCTTATGGCTTGAGGAGAAATTTCATCACCTACATCACGAAGATCAATTTGCCCCACTTGGGAGCCTTGATTCTCATCGAAATTCACATTACAAGATACTATAACTTGCCCGGTGGACTTGTTATAGACTCTATAAGCATGAGATTCTGATGCATAGCCAACAAATATATCTTCAATATCTCAAGAATCAAATTTAGATAACTTGTTACCTTTCTTGAGAATATAGAACTTACACCCAAACACTCAAAGGTAGTGGATACTTGGCTTCTTGCCAGTGCGGATCTCATAGGGAGTCATATTCAATTGCTTGCAAAAATAAACCTAGTTGGCAATATGATAAGTGGTTGAGATAGCTTCGGCCCAAAACTTATATGGAGACTTGAACTCCGTAAGCATGGTTCTTGCCATATCCATAAGATTCTGGTTCTTCCTTTCGGCCACACCATTTTGCTGATGGGTATATGGAGCGGAATATTGATGCTTGATCCCCTCATCACCAAGAAACTCATCTAAGGTGTAGTTCTTGAACTCAATACCATTGCCACTTCTAATGGCCAAGATCTTCTTGTTATGTTGATGTTGCACTTCATTGGCAAAGTCAATGATGGTTTGTTGAGTCTCACTCTTTTTTTGAAGAAATATACCCAAGTGTATATTGAGTAGTCATCCACAATAACCAAACAATACTTATTTCCCCCAAGGCTATCAAAGGATGGAGGACCAAAGAGGTCCATGTGAAGAACCTCTAAGATCCCATCAGAATAGATGGTTGTTGTGGGGGTATGAGCCGTCTCATGGAGCTTCCCTTCAATACACGCCCTACACACACGATCTTTGACAAAACAAACATTATATTTTAGTCCAAGGATGTGACCTCCCGTGTGGAGGAGGCTTTGCAAATACCTCATGTTGACGTGGGCAAGATGGTGATGCCAAAGCCATTCCACATCACCTTTAACCATTAGGCAAGCCGCGGTAGGTGTGGTTTCTAATCGAAATTTACCACATATAAACCATTATCGGCATGCCTAACAAAGTATATAGAGAGATTCTTGCTCCAAATGAGAACCATAACCTTAGGGGTAAAGTAGGATACAAAGCCCATAAGCGTGAGTTGATGAACATAAATTAAATTGTATGAAAGGGTTTTGACAAGCATAATGTCCAAAATGGATATATTCGGTGTGACCACTACCCTACCCAAACCAATACCTTAGAGGTTGATCCATCTCCATAAGTGACACACATGTTGGAAGTATTAGGTCTCATCTCATCAAGCATCTCCTTGCTTCAGGTCATATGACTCGTGGCACAACTATCAACCACCCATTTTCTTCAACCGGAAGCATAGTACTACAAGAAATCAATGCTTGTTATTAGGTACCCATTGTTGAATGGGTCCTATTTTGTTAGTCACAAGTATCTTAGGAACACAAATTGCCCAATGGTAATCATCACCATAAGAGGTGCCTACATATTTAGCATAGACATGACCATCATATGATTTCATAAGAACATAGGATGTGTTATATTTTCCCGCAAAATCATTGTGAGAGGGTTCATCACCACTGTTGGGCCACGTAGAGATAAACAAAACTTTTTCCCTACGCGGTGATCCCAAGAACTAGCTGAGGTAGTAGGCCACGAGAATTACCACTAGACGCGTAGTTGCGGAATCGATGAAGCATGTCACTTGATGCAGAGTAGTCCTCATGATCCATTCTGATCCACGATCGTCGAAGTGCTAAACATACAACACCTCCGCCAGTATCCACACGTACGAGGAGGAGCGCTGGTTGTGGACTGCTAGGTCTGGTACGGCGGCTGGACTGAAATGGAGCTAGGGTTTCCATCCCATGGAATGACCTAACCGTGTGCTCTAAGAACCTGCGCTCCAGCTTATATAGAGAGTGAAAGTGGTCTCCACTCACTTGTGTCCCATTCACTAAAAGACCTATATTAGTCACTACGAGTCCAACTCACTGACTCAGTCCGTTTCCTATTCGGGTCTAACCCAAACTTGCTCCCGCTCTTAAGTGTGTGACCCGACAGGCTCATGGTGACTCGGACATGATCCGAGTCTCACTCGTAACCAATTAGTTGGTAGAGGATCCTAGCAGAACATGCCGACTCCCAAGTACCAAAGATCATGACTACATACCTTCCAATGCGACTTTCGTCCAAGTCCCTTTTGCCCCACGATACGCCTTGTCGAACTATAGGTGAATAATCATCATCCCTTAAATAGTTTGACTCTCTTTCTCGATCCGAGATAAGTGATTCATCTGAATAACTCTTAGTCGATCACCTCGGCTAACACTTAACCGAGTCGTGCATGGCCATGCTTTCTGAATCATATCTTTCGAGAGGGCCTAGAGAATATCTCTCCAGTCGGAGGGTCATCCACATCATGCAGCTTGATTCTCAGTCGACCTAAACTCTGCCTTTATAATTTCCCTTTGATGGAACAACGTTTGACAGAACCTAAGTCGGTGATCCACAACTCGGATTGTGAAATAACCTTAGGTCTAAGGATTACATTTGATTGAGACATACAAATGA
Source organism: Avena insularis (assembly GCA_023614405.1). NCBI lineage: Eukaryota > Viridiplantae > Streptophyta > Magnoliopsida > Poales > Poaceae > Avena > Avena insularis. Next base: position 316,526,019 of record CM042684.1, read on the forward strand.
CGACATGTTCGTTATATCTCAATATGGGTCAGTCCGACTCGCTAAAATCTTTAGCCAAATCCGTGTAAGTCGGAATAGCATATCCATGCCCATGACAAGTAGAACCGAGCCATCAGCCGACTTTCACATTAGTCTAAGTCAAGTGTCCAACATAACCCCAACAACCAAGGACAATTAGTATGAACAACATGAATATATAGTTCCACAATCGAATCACATATTCAGTGATATATATCAGTAGTTCATACAAAGACAATAACTCTATGAATACATTGGGAATAACATCATACATGATTGCCTCTAGGGCATATTCCCAGCGACCACTCTTAATGGCACTTGGTTCCTTCTATTTTGCCTTCTCCCCCTCCTTCACAAAGGTAATCATTTTGGAAGGAGGAGTGGGAAAGTTCTTCTTTTATTCTTGCCATTTCTCTTCTTCTTTGACTTGGTTGCAAATCTAAGTCCTTCCTTAGACACATTGTCCCTTTGATTACTCAAAAGGACATTTAGGCTTTTCTCACCTTGAATGCATGAGATAAGGCCTTTCTCAATTGTAGCCTTCAACCTCTTGTTCTCCTCGAGAAGATCTCCATGCTCACAACAAGGGTTAGTATAACATGAAGCAATACTATTTGACAAAGGTTGAAACATCATTTGTCACTTGAGTTTGAAGTTGTTCATGTGACTTTGAAAGATGAGAGAATTTTCTCAACAAGGCCTCATGTTCCTTCTTGAATTTCTCAAACTTCATTTAGTCTATCATGACCAAACCCGAACTCGAGTTTTCCCCTTTTAAGAACTTTAGTAAAATGCAAGAGCATGGTCACATTCTTTAATAAGTTGAGAGACATTAAAGTTAAAGGATCCTTCATGGGTAATATAGGTATATTCAAGAGTAACTCTTTTACTTTGCTCTTCCTCAAGAGATCGGTCAAGGAGACAATCTCCATGGCAGCCTCACGAGCATGCCCAAACATTTCGGAGATGGAATAATCATCCCTCTCGTCGATGATATAACGTGCTTCACCTAGTTTGATAAGGGGTGGACCGATCTTCTCAGTAAGAGAGGTGGATATATGATGATAGTGGGTGGAGATAACTTGTATGCCGCTCACGAACCTCTCGATCGATCCCTGATGCTAATGCAACATGTCTCAACCCTTGTAGATATTCACAACTTCACACACTTGCGCATATAGCTGCTGACCGTGAAGTGGTGTTGCAATATTCTAATTCCCAATGGAACAATAGATCACACAAAACTTGAAATTGTCTAATTCCCAATAGACTAATTAATCACACTTGATTGATAGTAGTACATACACCAGATCAATATGAATTGGTGTAGGAGTTCAATTGATTGCAAGTAGCAACTCAATAGATATAGGGTTTACTTTAAACATGGTCTTAACTAAGCTAAAGGGTCGTCCCAAGGCTTATATGGGTGGCTGGGATGGCCAAAAACCGATAACAAGTCGTAAAGGACTCAAACTAATACAATCGATTCAGAACAGATACGTTGGCGACCAAATATTCTGGTCCATATGGGACGGACATCCCGGTCAGGCCGGACAGTCCAGTCCGGGCAGAAACTTCAAAGTTTCCGGTTGGTTTCTAGGTGGCTTCCGATTTGGCATATAGAATGGCTTCCACCTTGGCGCGTCTTGGGGCAGTCCGAATTGTCCGGGTGATATGCGCTAGACACTCTGGTCTTCTCAGATTTGCTCATGATCTTCTTGATGATCTTCTCCTCGTACATTGCGCCTACCTCCCGCTCCTTCCTCACGCATCCTTGTATGATCATCATGTCGAGCTTCTCTTGTAACATCCCTTCTCCTCGCGCCATGATTTCTTCCTCAACAAACCTGATCGTACACAAGTGCATAGACTTAGGTAGTATAAAATTCTCATCAATAAAAACACCAGATTATTTTAGGAGTGAATTCACCTATTGTTCAAGTAGCTTGGCACGAGCTCGAGTAATGGCTCTAATCCTGATCTCATTAGACTTGGTCTTGGCAGCAACATCGACAACTTCATTAGGAGTTGGAGATAGCAAGTCAGTAGGGATTTCCTCATCATCTCCCCCTTCAAAAGGCATCGACCTCGATGCTCCAAGGTCTTATCCATCCTATGGTGTCAAATCAGCAACATTGAAACTATCACTGACACCTCCAAACACATCTTGAGGAATATCTATCTTGTAGGAATTATTATTGATCTTGGCAATCACTTCATAAGGACCAGCACCACGTGTAAGTAACTTGGACTTACGCAACTCTAGAAATATGTCCTTGCGAAAGTGTACCCAAACCATATCTCCAGGCTAAAACAACACCTCCTTGCGCTTCTTGTTAGCTCTTTCAGCATTGTTCTTGCCCTTCTTTTCAATAGCCTCTTTAGTCTTCACATGTATCTTCCTCACAAAATATGCTCTCTTTGATGCTTCCATGTTCACTCTCTCTCGGATAGGAAGAGGAAGCAAATCAAGTGGTGTAATAGGTTTGAACCCATAGAACACCTCAAAAGCACAAAGATGTGTGGTAGAATGAACCACCAAGTTATATGCAAACTCCACATGCGTAAATAGTCCTCACATTCAGTAAGATTCTTCTTGATCATAGCTCTCAGCAATATCAAAAGTCTTCGGTTCACCACCTCCGTTTGACCATTAGTTTGGGGATGACAAGTTGTGCTAAACAGCAACTTTGTCCACAGGTTTACCCAAAGTGTATTCCAGAAGTAGCTCATGAACTTCACATCTCTATCAGAAAGAATCGTCTTGGGTACTCCATGTAGATGAACGATGTCCCTGAAAAACAGGTTAGCAATATGCGATGCATCGTCGCTTTTGTGGCAGGTAATAAAATGTGACATTTTAGAGAATCTATTCACTACCACAAAAATTGAATCATGGACTCTTTTAGTTCTAGGAAAACTTAATACAAAATCCATGCTTATATCTTCCCGTGGTGTAGTAGGTGCAGGTAATGGTGTATACAAACAGTGAGGCTTCAACTTGGACTTTGACTTGTTGCAAGTAATGCATCTTTTTACAAACCTGTCCACATCATGCCTCATCTTAGGCAAGTTAAATGATCAACGAGCATGAGTAGCGTCTTCTCATGCCCAAAGTGACCCATCAAACCTCCAGGATGTGATTCCTATAACAACAACAAACAAATCAATGATTCTGGAACACATAGTTTGTTAGCACGAAACAAATACTCATCATGGATGTGAAATTTATCCCATGGTTTCCCAATAGCACACAAGCGATATGGTTCAGAAAAATCATGATCAGTTGCATACAAATCACATAAACTCTCTAAACCAGGAACTTTGATATCCAATTGTGTTAAAAACATGTTCTTCTTAGATAGAGCATCAGCAACAACATTATCTTTTCCCTTCTTATGTTTAATGATGTATGAAAAAGACTCAATGAACTCAACCCACTTAGCAAGACGCCTATGCAAGTTTGATTGAGCTTTCAGATATTTCAAAGCTTCATGATCAGAATGTATGATAAATTCTTTTGGCCACAAATAATGTTACCAAACCCTAGGAACTCTAACAAGCGCATAAAATTCTTTATCATAGACATTATAATTTAACATTGGACCAGAAAGTTTCTCAGAAAAATATGCAATGGGATGTCCCTCTTGCATGAACACACCACCAATTCTTATGCCACCAGCAACACATTCAATCTCAAACTGCTTAGAAAAATCTGGTAGTGCAAGCAAAGGTGCAGAAGTTAACAATCTTTTCAATTCATCAAAAGCATGATCTTGGGCTAGGCCCCACACAAAAGGTACACATTTCTTAGTTAATTCGTTCAAAGGTGCAGCAATAGTACTAAAGTATTTCACCAAACGTCTATAGAAACCAGCTAGACCGTGAAAACTTCGTACTTGACTCACATTCATAGGAGTAGGAAAATTTTGAATTGCTTCAATTTTAGATGCATCTACCTCTACTTTATGTTTAGAGACAACATATCCCAGAAATATGACCTTTTTCTTTGAAAAATGTACACTTTTCAAGATTACCATATAACTTAGCATCCTGTAACACTTGCAAGACTTGTCTAATATGATCACTATGTTCATTTTCAATGCGGTTGTAGATTAGTATGTCGTCAAAATACACAACCACAAACTTGCCAATAAAGTTCCTTAAGACATGGTTCATTAATATCATGAATGTACTAGGTGCATTAGTTAAACCAAAAGGCATTACTAACCACTCATATAAACCAAACCTAGTCTTAAAGGTAGTTTTCCATTCATCCCCTTCCTTCATCCTAATTTGATGATAACCACTGTGCAAATCAATTCTAGAGAAACAGCAGCAGCACTCAATTCATCTAACATATCTTCCAAACATGGAATACGATGACGATATCGAATAGTGATGTTATTTATATCTCTACAATCTACACACATGAGCCATGTACCATCTTTCTTAGGAACTAAAATAACAGGAACAACACAAGGGCTTAAACTCATGCGAATATACCCTTTGTCGAGTAACACTTTCACTTGTTTCTAAATTTCCTTTATCTATTTGGGGTTTATGCGATAGGGTGCATGGTTGGGCAGCGATGCACCTAGAATCAAGTCAATTTGATGCTCAATACCTTGCAACAGTGGCAAACCTGCAGGTACTTCCTCTGGAAACACGTCGTTGAATTCCTGTAACACATTAGAAAAACTAAGAGAAATACGGGTCATATCATTAGAAACTAAAACCTCACCCATGTACATGAGCACTAGAGGCACATTTGTAGGATCCTCACTAAATTCTCTCATGTCTTCGTTGGTGGCTAATATAAGCAAACTAGGCACTCTCTCACTTTATGTTATGTCACTAATGAAGGGCATATGCCAGAGAGGCAATCATAAAGTTGTTATTATCTTATTCCATGTTTATGATAAAAGTTTATTTACATGATATAATCTTATTAATTGGAAACATTAATACATGTGTGTTTAATAAACAAAATACAAGGTTCCTAGTAATTCCTCTCATATAAACTAGCTCGTTGATTAACAAGATGATCAAGGTTTCTTGATCATAGACATTGGATGTTGTTAATAACAAGATCACAACATTGGTGAATGATGTGATGAACATTCATCGGAAGTATAGAATTACGATCAAAGTCATTATGTTTATATTGCTATAGCATTATATGAAGTAATCTTTATCCTTATACCATGAGATCATGTTAATTGCTAACACCGAAAGAATACTTTGATAACATCAAACGTCACACCGTAACAGGGTGACTATAAAGATGGGTTCGGGTATTCTGAAGGTGTTATGTTGAGGCTCATGGATCAAGAGTGGAATTTGTCAATCCTGATGACGGATAGATATAATCTAGGCCCTCTCGGTGATATCACATTAAGATAGCTTGCAAGCAAGTGATGTGATCACTAGAATGTTATATCATGGGAACGAGAAAAGAGTGCATGTCGGTAACAAGATCAAATTAAGTCTTCAGATACTGATGATCGAATCTCGGACATGTAATATATCACAAGACAAAGGGATTTAGTTACTATCGTTAAAGGTTCTTTCGATCACAGAAGTCATCGTTGAATGTGTGGGAGTTAGTATGGATCTCCAGGTCCCACTTCTGATTATTAATCTGAGAGGGGTCTCGATCATGTCTGCATTATTCGCGAACCATAGGGTGACACACTTAAGGGCTGCCAAACACCATTTGGAGCAAATATGTTCTATACGAAAGAATTGCAAAGCGCTGGAATGATTTCAATAGACACCAAAATTGTTTTGGGTGAAATTGCTGAAATTGGTTCTGCAAGTGATATTGAAATGTTGCAGGGAGTTTTATGTGAATGTTTGTTAATTAAAGTAATTAACAAAAATCTGAATAAAATTAATAAAAGAGTTTTATTAAATGAGAGAGCATTAAATTTGGAGAAATTCAATGCATTTAAAGTGGAGACTTTAATAGAGAATGTGAAGGGGAAAATTTATGTGGAGGGGGTTACCACCACATGAATGGGGAGGTGAGGGGTCACCGCCCATGGGACGCCGGACATGGGGAGGGGTACCCCCTCCTCCTATAAAAGTCCCACTCTCACTCCTTCTCACTCACACCTCCTCGTGAAGGATCTCTCTCCCCCTCTAGAATTATTCCCCCATGGTCTCGGATTAGCGAGATACATGTTCCCAGTGGCATTTCATCTGGAAGGAGTTGCTGCTTCTGCTGCATCGCTAGAGAAAGGAGGTGGAGGTTGTTCGATGGCCTGGACGTGTGTGCAAGGACGGATGCGTTGTTGATTTGTGGTGCTAGGACTTCCACACGATCTTGAGATCAGCAAGCGTTCGACTACATCATCCACGAGCTCCATCTTGTTGACAAAGCTTTGTTGTTCTTCGAGGGTATGTTCTCTATGGATGTATATCCACCCGTTGATTGTACTCCCCCCTCCTCCTATAAAAGGCCACCCATTCCCTCCTTCATCCCCACACCTCCTTGTGAAGGATCTCTCTCCCCCTCTAGAATTATTCCCCTATGGTCTCGGATTAGCGAGATACATGTTCCCGGTGGCATTTGGACTGGATTGAGTTGCTTGTTCCGCTGGATCGCTGGAGCGAGGAGGTGGAGGTTGTCCGGTGGCTTCAACGTGTGTGCGAGTGCGGATGCGCTGCTGAGTTGTGGCGCTTGGACTTCCTCACGATCTTGAGATCGGCAAGTGTACGACTACATCAACCACGAGTTCCTACTCGTTAACCAAGCTCGTTGTCTACAAGGGTAAGTTCTTGTTGGATGTATGTTCACTTGTTGCTTTGTACCTAGTAGATAGATCTTGGCGTATAATAGTTCCCATCGTAGGAAATGTTTTGTTTTCTATCCTGCAAACCCTACAGTGCTATGGAGCCGGATCTATGCTTAGATGCTTTGCACGGGTAGAACACATATGAGTATGTGGGAGCTGATGATCATTTTATTACATCTTCTAAGTATTTTGGATATTGGTGGAATAGTGGGATGAAGCGGCCTGGACTAACTTTACATGTCCTTGCACATGAGACTTGTTCCACACTTGACTTGCAACTAGTTTTGAATAAGTGGCTAGTAGGTGTCTGTCTCTCCTACTATAGTCAATATATGATTTACAATGAGTTGCTGATAATTTGGTTATCATCATTGTGGTTCCATGTTCGTAGGTATGAACGGTTCTATCTTCGAAAGCCCTAAGCCATGTAAAACTTGCAATTGATAAATTAGAAGTGTCTAGTTTAGATCGTTACTGGGCTAGTGTCTTGATATGGTAATGTTGTAAGTTGATGTATAGTTGATACTCTTACAACACACCTAGCATGTAAGTTCCATAGACCTTGGCCTTACACAGAAAGGAATGATAAAGATTGTACCACGAGCACATGATACTAATCAAGTGCAAGAACCATATCATTTCACTTTACACATGTGATGTTTGCATCCTATATTGCTTGTTTTGCATTTTAGTAGCATTATAAGATGATACCTTATTTAAATATCAAGATAAAAATGTGTTCTTCCTTAAGTATGCGCCATTCTATGGATCGTGTTTCGAGACATCATGTGATGATCAGGTTTACTCGACTTTGTGCTTTCATTCAACGGGTGTAAGACAGTTTTACACACACGAGTACTAAGGTTCTTACTTGGCAATCCTAGCATGTATAGACATGGCCTCAGAACACGGACCGAAAGGTTAAGCATGAGTCATATAGTTGATATGATGCCCATATAGATGCTCTCCTTTGAAGCTACACCGACTCACGTGATGATCGGACTTGGTGTAGTGGATTTGGTTCATGTAATCACCAAAACAACTCGAGGGATGTTGGTTTTGAGTGGGAGTTCATTTGTAATTTGGATTAGTCGAACTCAATTTATCATAAACTAAATCAAAGTGGATTTGCATAATTTGTTGTAGTCATTGGCATCTGTTTGCTACATTGCGCTTAGTTTTATTTGAGATAATAGAACTATAGAATTATGGATATTTACTTAACGAACTGGTATCATATTGTTTTAAGTGTCAATTTAAAGTTTAAAAGTCCTATTGCAAACTTTCAGCAAACTATTTACTCCATGAAGTTTAATAAGTAGTATTAAATCAAGAGAATCCAAATGTTAGTATCTAAAGTATCATGTTTGCCTCCATGATTGTTGATATTCAAATATTGTTTTAATATCGAGGTTATCCAGGAGATGAAAGAATTGTTTCAGAAACCATCATGTGTGGAAGATATTGTGATATCTGAAATAATGTTTTTTGGTTCCAATATGATAGAGTATAATTTAGCAATATACATGCTCTCATATTGTATGAGAATTTGTGAAGGACGGAGATGCTAAGCATCCGGATCTCCCAAAAAGGTTTTGGGAACTAACATTATACTCGTGATTCGTCCTTATAGGATATACTAGCTTGATCATGAAAGTTGTCATGATAAGGATGATAAAAGATGTAGGTAAAATGTTTACTACACTAATAGATTACTAAAGAATGGATTTTTGAAAGAACGCCAAACATTTGACGATGGTGATCAACTTCAAAGTGCAAGTACAAAGGTATTAGTATTTGACTATACATGCTTTGGACTATGTGTCATGTGTATGACGCCACTATTGATGTTGATAGATTCTTTTAAAAGAAAAGGAAATGCTGAAAGAGAATCTATAAAATATTTGGTAGAAAAGAAAAGACTGGAAATGTCTAGCTTAGGTATATAGATGATATACATGTTATGGCTGTATTCTTTGCTTGTTAAACAATGTGGTTCTTAGGTATTGGATACCGAATTGGTTGGTGTGAAATGTCACACAAATCAATGCAATTCATGAACTACAACGGCCCAAGTAACTAGCAAAACAATATGTGATGATGTTCATCAAAAACAAATAAAGTGTTATTGTGTTTCTCGTTGACATCAAAACTTGCCTTCAAGATTTTTTAAAATAATGGTTATTTTGTTGCGATATTATGAGAACAATGGTTGTTCAGATAATTACAGTATTCCATAGAAGATGGATGAACTTCTACAAGTCTAGTTGGAGAAATCACGTCCATAAAACTAATGCTAAAATGTCGCAAGACAAACGATTGAAAGATCACTTATGAAGCAACATCGCCGTTTAAATTATATTAGAAAGAAAACATGAAGAATCTCCATGTTAATGGATTTTTTGGAGTCTTTGATTTTGATCAATCGACGCTTGTGAGACTTTCCTAGAGATAATTGAAACTCCGTTCATAGACCAAAGAGGGGCGGATGACTAACTTATTGGATATTTTGCATATTGATGTATACCGTCCATTATGTGTAGCCATGAGCGGTGGAACTTTCAACTTCATATACTTTATCTGAAAATTTGAGTGGATATATGTGTATATTTACTTAATAAGGAAGAAGTATGAAACATTTGAAAAATGTTCAAAGGCTTTCAAGATGAAGTGGAAAATCATTGTAACAAGAAAATAAAGTGTTTTATGATTTGATCATAAAGGAAGATATTTGAGTTACATGTTTAGAAAAACACCTAATATTTGAGGAATTGTTTCATGATTTGTGTTTCCCGATAAACCATAGGAGAATGCGATATTCGAGAGACGAAATCAAACCTTGTTTGACATGGTAAGATCAAAGGTGTCATTTATAAAACTGCCACTGTGTTTTAAGGATTAAAGCTTTAGAGGCTACTGCTTTTACACCAAAAAGAGCAGCATCGTGATCCGTTGAAATGACACCATATGAGTTATGGTTTGGGATAAAATCCGAGTTGTCTTTTCTTAAATTTTGGTATGCTTGGCATAAGTAAAATGTTTACAATCAAAGTCGAATAAGCATGTCTTTGTAGGTTATCCCAAAAAACAGTTGGGTACTACTCCATAACACTAAAGACAAAAGAGTTTATCACTTTGAACGTCAAGTTTCTTGAGAAGGAGTTTTTAGCAAAAGTTAAGTGGGAGGACAATAGAACTTTTATTAGGTTGATGAACCTAAGCAACATATGCTAAGTAGCGCATTGACGGGAAGTGTCTTTGAGGCGACCACAATGCTCATAGCTCTCGTGATTACAAAGGTTGTAATCTAGGAGATTAGAGTTCCTATTGAACTGTATGGGTTGGGTAAGAATTAAATAGTGAGATTTAATAAACAAGCTGTTGTTGTTTTTACAATGATGAACTGACTGCATGCAAAGAAACGATGATGGGTCCTGACTCCATAAAATGACTAGAAGTCATAAAATCTGTGATAGTTTCCATACACGAGAAATCAAGTTTTGAACTTGAAAGACCTTCCAGAAAGGCGTGAAGCCTATCTATCATTTTTGGATCTAAAAAAGGGATGGACATGGATGTTTCACATCTATGAAATAGTCTACATGTCGGAAAAGAGTTTATGACAATGTTCAAAGAGTTGACTACGACAAGGTTTGATCTTTCGTAGCGATATCTATTCTGGACGGATTATTGTAGCAACCACTACATATGTCAATTTTGATATATGATAGTTGAATAAACAAAACAAGGTTCTTCTAATAGAATGGTTACCTAGGATGCGTATATGACACGGTCTAAAGGGTTCTGTTAAATCAAAGGATGATAAAAGGGCATGCAAACTTCAATGGTTGAAGCAAGCATAGAGGAGTTGGAATCTTGACCATGATGAAACTATTAAAAGAGTTAAAATTCATCGGAGATGATGAAGATGCTTGCATTTGCAAGAAATTAAGTGGGAGCATCGAGACATATTTCTAATACATTATGTAGATGACATGGTGTTGATTAGAAATGATGTATCTTTTATTGACACTGCTTAAGGATTTCATTAAAATTAGATTTTGATGAAAGACTTGGGCAAAACCAGAATATTAGGCATCAATGACTATATAGATATATTGAGGCGCTAATATGGTTATGCCAACGATACATATATGAGATATTGAAAGGGTTCAATATGGAAACGACAAGAAAGGTTCTTGCTGCATGGAAAGGACCGAATCAAGTTTCAAGTGTATCGACACTTGGTGAGTGAAATCACATGAATATTTTGATCAATAATTTCGTGATATGTACATGTCTAGATATGTCCTATGCTCCAAATGTTGTGAGCATATACCAGAATGATTCATAAAATGATCATTGGATGATAGTAAAGATATTCTATGAGTTCTGGAAGAACTAAGAATATATCATGTATAAGTGACAAATAGTTAAAAGTAGTTCATTGTAAAGTGTTACACTGATACTAGTTTATCACAAGATACAAATTAAATTTATCTCCATTTAGACTATGGGTGGCACAATGTAATGTAAAGGATGTTCCATGATGGATTTGGATGAATTCCAAAGTTGAGACATTGTGATGGATACTACAACAAAAGGCTAAGTATATGACTGCTATAGTAGCAGCAAAGGAGGGCATTTGTGTTAAGTAGTTTGTTATCAAACTAGGTGTGGTTCAAAGTGGGCTAATGCTATGAAGATATATTGCATGACAATTATATCAACATATTTTGACCCAAATGAACTAAAGGTCTAACCAAAGGACCAAATTTATACGATGCCATCTCATTTGAGAATGAGTGATGTGTAGAAACGCAAAGACATGCAAATACACACGGACCGGAAAGTGTCAGATATGGAGATTATGTTTAGCACTAGAAAATGCGTATATACAACACCAGAAAGACATAAGTGTTGAATGCGCAAGTTTACAAACTAGATTATTGACTCTACTGCAAGTGGGAGACTGAAGGGAATATGCCCGAGGGGCAATAATAAAGTTGTTATTATCTTATTCCATGTTTATGATAAAAGTTTATTTTACATGCTATATTGTATTAATTCGAAACATTAATACATGTGTTTAATAAACAAAATACAAGGTTCCTAGTAATGCCTCTCATATAAACTATCTCGTTGATTAACAAGATGATCAAGGTTTCCTGATCATAGACATTGGATGTTGTTAATAACAAGATCACAAGATTGGTGAATGATGTGATGAACATTCATCCGAAGTATAGCATTATGATCAAAGTCATTATGTTTATATTGTTATAGCATTATATGAAGTAATCTTTATCCTTAGACCATGATATCATGTTAATTGCTAACACCAGAAGAATACTTTGATAACATCAAACGTCACACCATAATACCGTGACTATAAAGATGGGTTTGGGTATTCCGAATGTGTTATGTTGAGGCTCATGGATCAAGAGTGGAATTTGTAAATCCTGGTGATGGATAGATATACTCTAGGCCCTCTCGGTGATATCACATTAACATAGCTTGCAAGCAAGTGAAGTGATCACTAGAATGTTATATCACGGGAACGAGAAAAGAGTGTATGTCGGTAACGAGATAAAACTAAGTATTGAGAGACTGATGGTCGAATCTCGGACATGTAATATATCGCAAGACAAAGGGATTTAGTTACTATCATTAAAGGTTCTCTCGATCATATAAGTCATTGTTGAATGTGTGGGAGTCAGTATGGATCTCCAGGTCCCGCTTGTGATTATTGATCAGAGATGGGTCTCGATCATGTCTACATTATTTGTGAACCATAGGGTGACACACTTAAGGGTTTCCAAACACCATTTGGAGCAAATATGTTCTAGACAAAAGAATTGCAAAGCGCTGGAATTATTTCAATAGACACCGAAATTGTTTCGGGTAAAATTGCAGAAATTGGTTCTGCATGTGATATTGAAATGTTGTAGGGGGTTTTATGTGAATGTTTGTTAATTAAAGTAATTAACAAAATTCTGAATAAAATTAATAAAAGAGTTTTATTAAATGAGAGAGCATTAAATTTGGAGAAATTCAATGCATTTAAAGTGGAGAATTTAATAGAGAATGTGAAGGGGTAAATTTATGTGGAGGGGGTTACCACCACATGAATGGGGGAGGTGAGGGGTCACCGCCCATGGGACGCCGGCCATGGGGAGGGGTGCCCCCCTCCTCATATTAAAGGCCCCCCTCTCACTCTTTCTAACTCACACCTCCTCGTGAAGGATCTCTCTCCCCCTCTAGAATTATTCCCCCATGGTCTCGGATTAGCGAGATACATGTTCCCGGTGGCATTTTGTCTGGAAGGAGTTGCTGCTTCGATGCAGCGAGGAGGTGGAGGTTGTTCGGTGGCCTTAACGTGTGTGCAAGGATGGATGCGCTGCTGATTTGTGGCGCTAGGACTTCCACATGATCTTGAGATCGGCAAGCGTTCGACTACATCATCCACGAGTTCCATCTCGTTAACAAAGATTTGTTGTTCTTCAAGGGTATGTTCTTTATGGATGTATATCCACCCATTGATTATATCTAGTAGATAGATCTTGGCGTATAATAGTTCCTATCGTAGGAATTTTTTTGTTTTTGTATGCTGCAAACCCTACAACTCATAGATGTTACATTCTCTCGCCTATCAACTAATATAGGTGCATCCTCCAAGTGGACTTCAGTTTTCTGACGCAATTCATTCACAATATTCTATGGTGACATAGATTGTAAAATGATTTTCCTGCCCTTGAACTCCAAGTGATATGTATTGGCTCGACCATTATGTTGTATGGAATGATCAAATAGCCACGGTCGACCCAATAATAAATGACAAACCGTCATCAAAACCACATCAAAATCAATGGAATCTGTGTATGGTCCTATATCAAAATCAGCACGCACCATATGACTAACCTTCATGTCACCATTGTCACTTAACCATTGAATATAATATGGATGAGGGTGCGGTAGATACTTTAATTTCAACTTGGCAAATAAATCCTTGCTTGCTAAACTACGGTAACTACCACCATCACTGATTACCTTGCAAGATTTATTTGGACCAACAAGTGCCTTTGTTTGGAATAAATTGAAGTGTTGACTTGCAGCACTAGAGTGAGGCGTCACATTGAGAGTCTGCTGAAACAATAATGGTTGGTGCTGGTGAAGCAAATGCATCAACACCATTACCAGGGTAACCATCATCATCTGAAGCATCCGGATCAACATCATCTCCCATCTCATACTCATTAGCCTCATTAAGAAACATGACCTTCCGATTAGGATAATCCCGCTTGAAGTGACCCTTTCCACCACATGTATGGCACTCCATATCACGATTACATGTCGTGGACATGTTAGAACCGGTACCACTTGCTGGAGGGGTTGTTTTCTGTGTATTGGAAACATTGGAAGTAGGTCTCATTGATGTAGACGGACAATCAGTAGGCCTTGCACTAGATGTGGGTACATACGAACTAGTCTGAGAAGAAAAATGCCCACCTCATGTGGAACGAGCTTTGAATAGAGCTTCTTCAGCAAATTGTGCTTCAGCCTCACGTGCATGATGTAACAGCTCATTCATATCATGATATTTATGGTGCCAAACAACACTCTTGATGTTATACTTAAGTTCACGAAGAAAATGATGCATGGTCATCTCAATAGAATCACATACTTGTGCTCGTTGTAGAAGCATCTCCATCTCCATGTAATTGGCATCAACAGTCATATTACCTTGCTTCAATTGTTGTAACTTGTCAAAGATAGAACACAAATAATTGGGAGGAACAAAACATGCTCGCATCACCTCCTTCATGGTGCGCCAAGTAATAATGGGCAGCTCATCATCATCTTGCCTTGGACGAACTATGCCATCCCACCACCGTAATGCATAACCATCAAACTCTAAACTAGCAAGCTTGATTTTTCTCTCTTTAGAATAGTCATGTAAGCTCCATAACTTCTCTATATTTAGATCCCAGGTGAGGTACTCTTCAACATCAGAGCCTCCCTCGGGTATGAAGAATTTGTACTTACCCAAACCATCATCTTATGGTGCATGTATAGGAAAACGTTGAGCACCTATGGGGGCAAAGCCACGCCCACGACCTCCATGAGCACCACCATGACCTCCATGGCCATCACCACGATTGTTGCCAACCACAGGAGCAGCAGCTATACGACCATCATTAATGCTGGCATTATCATCCTCAGCATATGGTTGTTGTTGTTCCACTAGCAGTCTCAGACCATTCATAGACTTTGTCAAAGCTTGTAACTTGTTTGAATGTCAGCAACCTATGTTTGTATAGTAGTGATTGTCTTGTCAGTATCTTCTAACTATATCTGTGTGGACTGGGCATCTTTCTCAATTTTATCTGATGTGTGAGTAAACATCCCTTGTAAGTGATCTTGCAATTCTTCATAGTCTCGCCAGGTAACGACAATATCATCATCTTTTTTCTGCATCACATGGGCAACACTAGAATACATGATAAGAAAGTTAGTGCAGTAAATCAAAAATCTTTTGGTGGCTCTCTCCCAACTCACTCACAACTGCAAGAAAAGGAAATCTTACCGCTCCAAAGTGCATTAGATATGCTTACCATCTTGGATAGACAAAAACATGCACAGATGTGACGAAGTTAATACCAAGGGTACAAGAACAATCACACGACAAAGCAGGAGTATGTAATGGGGATGTAGGTATGGATACCTAACTACACCAAAGCAAGTCCTAGTGCTGATCGTGTGACTAACATCCAAGGAAACACACAAAGTGGAGATAAATGTGGCAAATCAATTTATGAATAAGAATATTATAATGCACAAGAGAGACACTAGTAATAGCTCAAAATAAACAGGCACAAGACTGCTCAATCTACCCATTGGTAGAAAAAAATCCACAACCCCTTGGGGTTACCCTGCACTTGGCCTCGTCATCAAAAGCGGCTTCCAATTGCTCAGAAATTCTCAGCTATATGGGGGACTTTGATGGTGAGCAAAAATAATTGATCAAGAAATTGGTAAACTTTCACATGATCGATGGTAAAAGAACGAGAGTTCGTGCTATTGTTTATAAAACTTTTCACCGCAAAGCTCAAACTGAACACGATGTAATAAAACTTATGGTTGACGCCATAGATAATATAAAGCCAATATGCGAAGTGGTCAAAGTAGGAGTTACAGGTACTATTTATGATGTTCCTGGGATTGTAGCCAGGTATCGTCAACAAACCTTAGCTATTCATTGGATCCTTGCACTGAATGAATGCGATTCTACTACACTAGTGAACTCTCGGGTTGATCCACTCACCTAGCTCCAATAATAGTCAACTCACCTAGTGACATTCATTGGTGCGGATTCGACCTTTCATAACGTCAAGTCACCCCTACACTTGATGCTGGAAAGGCTCGTCTTCAAAACCGTATGTGGAGCTTCCGCCTCATACACTACTAGAAAACAGCTAATCCGTGGCGCACCTGTTTTGATCATTCGTGGCGCACTAGGGGTGCGCCACGAGGCGCGCGCTACGGGTAAAAGTTAGCCGTGGCGCACTAGGCGGTGCGCCACGAGTATGAAAAGTTAGCCGTGGCGCACTAGGTGTTGTGCGCCACGCGTATGAAAAGTTAGCCGTGTCTCACTAGGTGTTGTGTGCCATGGGTACGATTTCAAATTTCAAAAAAAAGCGGGATTTGATCTAGATCTAGATCTAGATCAATCCGCCGGCCACCATCGTCGTCGGTGTTGTAGCCTCGTCGAAGGAGGTCGCTGCTGGAGGTGGTTAGAGGAGGGTGTGGTCAGAGGCTGGTGGAGGAGGGTGCAGTCGGAGGAGGGCACGGTCGGAGTATGGTGGAGGAGGTGGTCGGAGGAGGTCGTCGTTGGAGGATGGTCGGAGGGTGCAGCCATAGGTTGTCAGAGGAGGGCGCCGTCGAAGGTGGGTGTAGCCGGAGAGAGGAGAAGGAGTAGTGAGGAGAAGAAGAAGGTAGGAGAGGTGGAGGAGAAGGAGAAGGTGGAGAATGGAGGAGAAGTGGAGAAGGAGAAGTGGAAGTGGAGGAGATAAGGGGTGGGTGGGGAAGATATATATGGAGGGTTAGGTGGTCGAGTGGTGATTCGAATTTCGAATCCCGCCCAACTTACTCGTGGCGCACTAGGGGTGGTGCGCTAAAAGTAAGTGGCCTCCATTTTTTTCTACAGGAAAAAACGATCTTTTGATCATAATTTTTTACTCTTTTCGAATTTTGAAAATCTAAAAAATCTCTAAACGACCAAAGGTGGTGGCGGGCGGATGCGAAATCTCGTTCTCGTCATTTTAGTATATTAAACGTTTTTTTCCGAATTCGTATGCAAAAGTTACGGCTATTTTATCGTGGCATGATCTTTTTTTGCAAAAAAAGTCGAAATTCATGTTTGTTAATTTTCTTACACACTAGACCACATTACCTACATACATGTGAAAGGATTTTATTTTTTGAATTGTTTATCATTTTCTTTTATTTTTTGCAAGGCTAAAAAGGCGATCCACGTGGGGGGGAGGGAGGGGTTGGTGCAGGAAACTTACCTGTGGGGCACTAGGCTAGGGTGCCCTACGGGTAAGTTCGCCCACATACCCGTAGCGCACTATGTCAGAGTGCGCTATGAGTAAGTTTCACACCCATAGCGCACCGTGCACAGGTGCGCTACGGCTAGGTTGCTTGCGGCCACCTGTGCCCTGGCCCACAAATAGTCGTGACGCATCACCCCCATGTGCGCCACGCTTACAGCAGTTAGCCGTAGGGCACCTGTGGGCAGTGCGCCATGCCTATTTTACCCGTGGGGCACCACTAGCACGTGCGTCACGGATGTGTGGATTACCTATAGCCGTTTTCCTAGTAGTGATACGGATCCTCTAGGGATGGGGGTCGGCCCAGCCCAGGCTTGTGAGGTTAAGATTGTTGTACACGACCTCAGTTGAGCATTCAGTTAGAGACGGCGATCACAGGTTCGCTGGAGGAGAGGGTCTTGAGAGCAAGACGCACAAAGAGGAATAAGCTACTCGGTCTAGGAAGAAGCACTCTGAACTGAGTTAGTCAACCAATATCGAGACAGTAATAAAACCTGTCCCTATTGAAGGAATTAACACATAATTTGGGTCAAGGCCACACTTCCATGAGCTCTGATACCACTCTAAGATCAAAACAATTTGCTTTAGGTTTCCTATTCCTCTTTCTACTATTGTCTGCACATTTATTGCCTTCTCTGTGTGTGTGCTTTAGGATGATGCACATGCTTTGAATCCTTGTCTTGCAGTACTTCAGTAAAGCTACCCCATTCTAATAAGATAGGGATTCGGGATATCAGCATTGTTCAGTAGTAAATGGCAAGCTGCAGTAGAATCAGATTCGAGTATAGCATCATTCAGTTGGAGTTCTGAAATCATCTGGATACCCTTTGCTATTGCCAAAATCTCTATTGCTCAGTTTCTTCCCTTGTAGAGGTAGCCTCTTGATGGGTCTGAAATATAGCCATCCACGTCCATATTTAAACTGGATATTATTCATATTTTTGATGAAATATCTCTCTAATCCCTACCACTAATGCCTAATGATCAAAGAGGTATGCAATCCTTTCTTTCTATTTTCCTTGCGCAAATAATGACGTTTGATGATGAGAATCACTACATTAAAGTCAAAGATACGAGATTTCCAACAACCATAAGAAACTAGGAGTCGTGGGTCAGAGGCATACGCTTTAACGACCAACTATACGACCGGAATAAAATTCCGGCCATATAGTTGCCATTGACACCGCTAGGTCAAACAGAACAACTTCCGTGAAGGGACTCCTATATAAAGAGGCCTCGGGCGATGAGAAAAGAGCGCTCGCAGAAACCATCAGCCACCCCGAGATCTCCATCCATAAAACCGAAGAGCCGCCAGAGGAATAGACTTAGATCTAATCTCTCCATCACCATAGCCATATTCCACCACTTTTAATAGTATATATCTTCTTCGATTGGTGACATTGTAAGACTATTGCTGTCAATCTCAAGATTTTCACTACAATGTTTATGATCTTTGATCTCATCTCTATGTGTGAGTAATTCTCCTTGGGCTAAGGGCTTTGGCCTAGCCATGTAGATTTTGTGCATGTTATTTATCATAGATGGGATCATGTATTAGTTTGTATGACATGAGGATTGAGCCAGGTATACGGAGTATGAGTAATGACTAATCTGCAGGTTGGGAACCCTAGTGACAGAAAGGGTAGTATGCTGTATGTGCGGGATTTACTTGGGATCAACGGTGATGTCACTATTAATATCATTAGTTCTCTTTTATGGATGAGACTAGTAGGTTATTGCTATAAGCGGTTGCAGAGGCAATAGAAATTATGGATGCACTACCCACATATATTTTATCTTGCTCTAACAATTACATGAATAATTTATTTTTATCTTTTATTCCCATCAGATGTTTTGCACAGCTACTGGTGAAACCGAACGCCCTAGGCCCTCTCCCTCCATCATCGACAACAACAAAAAGACGCAAACTCTTGGTCCGATAAAAACACAAAAGGAATTCTAAAACTCCTGAAGGTCTGTTAAAGTAACTTCACTATGCTTCTGCTTCCAGAGGATTCGATAAACCCATGTCTACTAGGGAAAAAGAGCTATACTACATCCGTAATCCGGAATGAAGGTATCACCTACCCATCCATATATGTACGAGTGAGAGATGTCTTGTGTCCCGGAGAACTTTCTTCTCTCCCTCCTTAGTAAAAGTGAGACTAGGTAGAGGAGGTTGAAAATAAGGCCTACCGTCTGTATGGGACTAGTCATCAAAAAAGCAACCTATATAGACGTAAAGAGAGCTAGGGTGAAGTGGACTATTAGATCCCCGTCTTACCATTAGAAAGAAAGCTTAGCCTTAGACATCAATGTGTTAAGCATATAGGAGAAAGTCAGTAAGAAGTTCTGAAACTCAAGCATTTAGGCCCGGATAGAATGGGTCCTCAAGCTTAGAATCATTTGGCCTAACCTTTAATACTCGTCAGCATCTTTGAATCTAGGTCGTACTAAAGGCAGGTAGATCGAACACACGGCACCTGTCCCAATGACTGCTACACTGACGGTGGCTCATTGGTTCCTTCCTCCCTTCCATCCTCAAGTCTTACTTTCCTTGACGCCTTAGTTTACTCGATGCCCGATTCATTCCTCCCTATATTCAATCTCTCGAGCCATATTCTAGAGTCAGGTTTTACATTACTTTCCTTTCCTTACTTTCTTTACTTCACTAGCCTTACTGGACATGAAGGGTTCGCAGCATTGAAAACAAAAAATTCCTACGATGAGAACTATACGCCAAGATCTATCTACTAGATACAAGCAACGGGTGGATATACATCCATGGAGAACTTACCCTCAAAGACAACAAAGTTTTGTTAATGAGTAGGAACTCGTGGATGATGTAGTCGTACGCTTGCTGATCTCAAGATCGTGTGGAAGTCCTAGCATCGCAAACCCGCAGCACATTCGCACTCGCACACACATTCAGGCCACCGAACAACCTCCGCCTCCTCGCTCCAGCGATGGAGCAGAAGCATCAACTCCTTCCAGACGAAATGCCACCGGGAACATGTATCTCGCTAATCCGAGACCATGGGGGAATAATTCTAGAGGGAGAGAGAGATCCTTCACGAGGAGGTGTGTGGAAGAAGGGTGATAGGGCTGGCCTTTTATAGGAGGAGGGGGTACCCCTCCCATGGTCGGCGCCCCATGGAGGTGACCCCTCACCTCCCCCATTCATGTGGTGGTAACCCCTTCCACATAAAAGTGTCCCTTAACATTCCTCTTTAAAGTCTTTACTTTAAATGCATTAAATTTCTCCAAATTTAATGCTCTCTCGTTTAATAAAACTATTTTATTAAATTTATTCAGAATTTTGTTAATTACTTTAATTAACAAACATTCACATAAAACCCCCTGCAACATTTCAATATTACATGCAAAACCAATTTCACAATTTCACCCGAAACAGTTTCGGTGTTTATTGAAATAATTCTAGCGCTTTGCAATTCATACTTCTGAAACACATTTTCTCCAAATGGTGTTGGTGTACCTTAATTGTGTCACCCTATGGTTCGTGAATAATGCAGACATGATTAAGACCCCTCTTAGATCAATAATCAGAAGCGGGACCTGGAGATCCATACTGACTCATACACATTCTACGATGACTTATGTGATCGTGAGAACCTTTAACATTAGTAACTAAATCCCTTTGTCTTGCGATATATTACATGTCCAAGATTCGATCATCGGTATCTCCAAACCTAGTTTGATCTCATTACTGACATGTACTCTTTTCTTGTTCCCCTGATATAACATTCTAGTGATCTTATCACTTGCTTGCAAGCTAAGCAATGTGATATCACCGAGAGGGCCTAGAGTATATCTATCCATCATCGGGATGGACAAATCCAACTCTTGATCCATGAGCTTCTACATAACACTTTCGTATCACTGAACCCGCCTTTATAATCACCCTTTCACGGTGTGACGTTTGATGTTATCAAGGTACTCTTCCAGTGTTAGTGATTAACATGATCTCATGGTCTACAGACTAGGATTACTTTGTTAGATGTTATAGCAATATAAACACAATGACTTTGATCATAATGCTATACTTTGTATGAATGTTCATTACATCATTCCACTAATGTTGTGACCTCGTTATTAACAATATCTAATGTCCATGATCAGGAAACCTTGATCATCTTGTTAATCAACGAGCTAGTTTATAAGAGAGGCATAACTAGGAACTTTCCTTTTGTTTATTAAACACACATGTATTAATGTTTCCAAATTAATACAATTATAGCATGCAAAATAAACATCTATCGTATACTTGGAATATGTATAATAACAACTTTATTATTGCCTCTCAGGGCATATTCCCTTCAGTCTCCCACTTGCACTAGAGACAATAATCAAGTTCACATAGTGATAAATCTAACACCCATGGAGTTCTGGTGTTGATCATGTTTTTCCCTAGGGAGAACTTTAGTTAACGGATCTGCTACATTTAGGTCCGTGTGTACTTTACAAATCTTTATATCTCCATCCTTGACATGCTCGCGGATGGAGTGAAACCGGCGGTTAATATGTTTGGAATACTTGTGAGACCTTGGTTCCTTTGTGTTGGCTATGGCTCCATTGTTGTCACAATAGATTACCATTGGATCCAACGCACTAGGAACCACGCATACAGCAGGCTCTGATACCACTGAAGGGTTCACAACATAGAAAACAAAAAATTGCTATGATGAGAACTATACGCCAAGATCTATCTACTATATACAAGCAACGGGTCGATACACATCCATGGAGAACTTACCCTCGAAGACAACAAAGTTTTGTTAATGAGTAGGATCTCGTGGATGATGTAGTCGTATGCTTGCCGATCCCAAGATCGTGTGGAAGTCCTAGCACCACAAACCAGCAGCGCATCCGCACTCGCACACATGTTCAGGCCACCGAACAACCTCCGCCTCCTCGCTCCAGCGATGCAGGGGAAGCAGCAACTCCTTCCAGACGAAATGCCACTAGGAACATGTATCTCGCTAATCCGAGACCATGGGGGGATAATTCTAGAGGGGGAGAGAGATCCTTCACGAGGAGGTGTGTGGAAGAAGGGTGAGAGGGGTGGCCTTTTATAGGAGGAGGGGGTACCCCTCCCATGGTCGGCGCCCCATGGAGGTGACCCCTCACCTCCCCCATTCATATGGTGGTAACCCCTTCTAGATAAAAGTGTCCCTTAACATTCCTCTTTAAAGTCTTTACTTTAAATGCATTAAATTTCTCCAAATTTAATGCTCTCTCATTTAATAAAACTATTTTATTAAATTTATTCAGAATTTTGTTAATTACTTTAATTAACAAACATTCACATAAAACCCCCTGCAACATTTCAATATTACATGTAGAACCAATTTCAGCAATTTCACCCGAAATAGTTTCGGTGTCTATTGAAATAATTCCAGTGCTTTGCAATTCATTCATCGGAAACACATTTGCTCCAAATGGTGTTGGTGTCACTTAAGTGTGTCATCCTACAGTTCGTGAATAATGCTGACATGATCGAGACCCCTCTCAGATTAATAATCAGAAGCGGGACCTGGAGATCCATACTGACTCATACACATTCTACGATGACTTTTGTGATCGTGAGAACCTTTAACATTAGTAACTAAATCCCTTTGTCTCGCGATATATTACATGTCCGAGATTCGATCATCGGTATCTCCATACCTAGTTTGATCTTGTTACCGACATATACTCTTTTCTTGTTCCCGTGATATAACATTCTAGTGATCTTATCACTTGCTTGCAAGCTAACCAATGTGATATCACCGAGAGGGCCCAGAGTATATCTATCCATCATCGGGATGGACAAATCCAACTCTTGATCCATGAGCTTCTACATAACACTTTCGTATCACTGAACCCGCCTTTATAATCACCCTTTCACGGTGTGACGTTTGATGTTATCAAGGTACTCTTCCAGTGTTAGTGATTAACATGATCTCATGGTCTACAGACTAGGATTACTTTGTTAGATGTTATAGCAATATAAACACAATGACTTTGATCATAATGCTATACTTTGTATGAATGTTCATCACATCATTCCACTAATGTTGTGACCTTGTTATTAACAACACCCAATGTCCATGATCGGGAAACCTTGATCATCTTGTTAATCAACAAGCTAGTTTATAAGAGAGGCATAACTAGGAACTTTCCTTTTGTTTATTAAACACACATTTATTAACGTTTCCAAATTAATACAATTATAGCATGCAAAATAAACATCTATCATATACTTGGAATATGTATAATAACAACTTTATTATTACCTCTCAGGGCATATTCCCTTCAGGACATACCATACATACTGGACTAACTGGGCTTAGCAACTAGTTATGTCCCTATTGGACAAATCTCCCCTACACCGTAACCGTAACCGGATTACATTCATTCAAGTTGGCATTCCCCTAATCTTTGCTTCTAGTGTGCGATCCAAATTGACATATAATGATCGTGGTTAGCAGGCAATGTCCAAGGTCAATTGATGGCCCAAAATATATCGAGCTCATTGGGGAACCCCAAGAGGAAGGTATGATGAGCACAGCAGCAAGTTTTCCCTCAGTTATGAAACCAAGGTTATCGAACCAGTAGGAGCAAGGAAACACCTCCAAGGTGTTGTTTCCAACTTTGAATCCTGCACAACACAACCACAGAACTTTGGCCCCAACTTATAGTGAGGTTGTCAATCTCACCGGTTTTGCTGAAAACAAAGGATTAAACGTATTGTGTGGAAGATAGTAATAGCTTGCAGAAAGTAAACAAAAAATAGTAATTAGTTGTAGATTGATGGTAAAAGAAAGGACTGAGGTCCATAGTTCACTAGTGGTGATTCTTATTAAGATAGATGACATGTTGGGTGAACAAATTACAGCGGGGAAATTGACAAACATCGAGAAAGCATACATGGATATACTAATCATCTTGACTCCTATGAGATTTGATTGGGCATTACAACATTATACATAGACCGTAATCCAACTGCATCTATGACTAATAATCCACCTTCAGGTTATCATCCGAACCCCCTCCAGTATTAAGTTGCAAGCAACAGATAATTGCATTAAGCATTGTGTGTAAAGTAAACAATACGATTGTTCTATGAACAAAGGATTGTTGTTTTCTCCCTATTAGGAACAACACATCTAGTTACTTAGAGATTTTTGTCACTTCCCCAGATTACTATAGGCATGAACGCACTATCGAGCATATATACTCCCTCTTGGAGTTGCTAGCATCTACTCAGCCAATATAGCTACTAACAACAGAGAGCATGTAAGATCAAAAATAACAAAGACATGATAGAATCAATAATCAATCTGAAATAGCATCTCAATATCCATCGGATCCCCTTAAACACAACATGTAGGATTACAAATAGATGATCTTGATCATGAACAGAGCTCACAAGATCTAAACATGATAGCACAAAGGAGAAGAACCAACCATCTAGCTACTACATGGACCCGTAGTCCAGGGATGAACTACTCACGCATCACACCGGAGGCTTGCATGGTGATGAAGAAGACCTCCAGGGTGAATTCTCCCCTCCGGCAGGGTGCCAGTAAGAGCTTTAGATCCCTCCCGATCTAGGGATGGAGATGACGGCGGCTACAGACTCTTCCATGGAATAGTGATCCGGTACTTAGGGTTTCTGTATCGGAGGCATCTTATAGGCGAAAGGGGGGCCGAGGGGGGTGCCCTAGGCGGCCACACCACCCCCTGGCACAGGCCAAGACTGGTCGCGCGACCAGATGGTGTGGCCGGCCTCTGGGCCCTCTCTGTCTCGTCTTCTGGCTCCGTGTCTCCCTCGGTGAAATATTAACTTTGGCTTTTGTCCCGTCCAATTCCGAGAATATTCATTTTCTAACTTTCCTGGAACCAAAAACAGTAGAAAATAGGCAGCTAGCACTGTGGCATCTTGTTAATAGGTTAGTCCAAGAAAGTGTATAAAGATACTCCAAAGTGTGGACAAAACATAAGAAATAGATATAAAACAAGCATGGAACATCAAGCATGGATTGGTCAGGTGCATGTTCTCATTGGGAGAATCGAAGAGAGATGTTGGTGAGGAGGTTGTCGTAGTAGTAGAGGAAGCGGTAGCAATTGTGGCAATGGTGGCGCCCGTAATCTCTCCATCATCTTCATCATCACTCTCATTCTCATTATTCTCTTTGTATTCTTCACGAGCCACTGATACGTTGCTAACGTATCTATAATTTTTGATGTTCCATGCTTGTTTAGTATCTACTTTTCTTTGCTTTGTCAACACATTGAGGTATTTTTATATGTTTTCTGGGACTAACCTATTAACAAGATGCCATAGTGCCAGTTGCCTATTTTCTTCTGTTTTTGGTTCCAGAAAAGGCAGAAAATCAATATTCTCGGAATTGGACGAGACAAAAGCCAATATGCCTATTTTTCCTGGAGCAACACGGAAATATGAAGCAGAGACGGATTAGGGCACCAGGGTGGGCACACCATATGGTGGCGCGGGCTAGCCCTGGCCGCGCCACCAGGTGGTGTGGGCCCCCTGGATGCCCACCGACCTTGCCTCTTCACCTATAAGATGCCTCCCGATGCAAAAACCCAAAATCGACCAACCTCCAGCCACGAAAAGTTCCGCAGTGCCGCCGCCACCGAAGGGGAGATTCAGGGGACAAAAAGTCTCTGTTCCAGCACCCTGCCGGGATGGGGAAGTGCCCCCGGAGCCATCTCCATCGATCTCCACCACCATCTCCATCGCCGTTGCTGATTCCCATGATGAGGAGGGAGTAGTTCTTCCTCGGGGCTAAGGGTTCTACCGGTAACTACGTGTTCATCTCTCTCTCTATGCATGATCATATTGTGATCATGAGCTTTGTAATCAAGTAGATCTAGCTTGCTACTCAAGTGCTTTAATAAATCTCTGCTCGCCCCATGTGTGTGAAAGTGACAGCATGCACACCATGGTGGGACTTAGGCTAGAGATTACAAATACTTGTTATGAGTTATATTTGGAGTTGGGTGTCTTTATGAAATTGTGGTGTTTGTTGGAACCATCTAGTGCTCAAGGTGACAGTGTGGGGTTATCTAGATGGGAAAGTCTTACTTTGAGGTGTGCTGTTATAGCCCTACCATGGATTAGAGTGTCCAACCGGAGAGTAGTTCAGAGTAGTATCATAAAGAGATGATATTTATATGAGAGCGTTCACTAGTGAAAGTATGATCCCTAGGCCTTGTTTCTAAGCATTGAAACACCGTTTGCAACTAGATCTATTACATGTTTGCTTGCTTCCATCTTTATTTCAGTTTGCATTTAGTATCTTCCACGCCATCAAGCTATTTTCTGGCACCGTTGTCTTATATCCATACCACTTGTATTTTACTATCTCTTTGCCGAGCTAGTGCACCTATACACCTGACAAGTGTATTGGGTGTGTTGGGGACACAAGAGACTTCTTGTATCTTGATTACAGGGTTGCTTGAGAGGGATACCTTTTACCACTTCCTCTCTGAGTTAGATAAACCTTGGGTGATCCACTTAAAGGAAACTTGCTGCTATTCTACAAACCTCTGCACTTGGAGGCCCAACAACTGTCTACAAGAATATAAGTGCGTAGACTTCAAGCTATTTTCTGGCGCCGTTGCCCGGGAACTGAAGAAGAAGAAGCTCCCACGTCAACCACGCGCCAGCAAGTATTTTCTGGCGCCGTTGCCGGGGAAGTAAGGTAAAAGGTACTCACATCCTCCGGTGTGAGTTCTCGAAGTTATTTCCTTTAGATTCTGCAATTATATCTTTTGTTTTTTGTTTTTATTTTCACTAGTTAGGCTTAATGGAAAACAACAACAAAATTAGAGAGCTTTATAGTATTTATCTTGAGTTAGGACATAAAGTGTTTGAAGAGAAAATTAAAAAACCTATGGAACTTTATTTGCATGCTAATAGCAATGTTGTTAGTATGAATTCTTTGGACACCATTATTGCTAATGCTATGGAAAAGTCTAAGGTTGGGGAAGCTAGTTTTTATGAAAATGAGCTTTTTAGTTCCCCAGCTTTGGAGGATAGCTATTATATTGCTTATGATGGTACCAAACCTCTAATATATGATGATTACAATGATGAATATGATATTTTCAGTCCACCTACTATTGAGGAGGAAATTAATTATGACTACAATATGCCTCCTATATTTGATGATTATGGTGATGAGAATAATAATGATAGCTATTTTATTGAATTTGCTCCCACTATAATTAATAAGAATGACTATGTTTATGTGGAGAGTATTAATTATTTTATGCATGTGGCTCATGATAAGAATGTTTTATGTGATAGTTATATTGTTAATTTTATTCATGATGCTACTGAAAGTTATTATGAGAGAGGAAAACATGGTTTTATGTATCTCAACAATATTAAGTTTCCCCTCTTTATGTTGAAAGTCTTGAAGTTGCACTTGTTTTACTTTACTATGCTTGTTGCTTTGTGCTTTCATGACTTGTTTCTGTACAAGATTCCTATGCATAGGAAGTGGGTTAGACTTAAATGTGCTTTGAATTTTCTTCTTGATGCTCTCTTGTACTTCAATTCATATTTCCTATGTGAGCATCTTCTCAAACTATCATGCCTAACTTAAAGGCGTTAAAGAAAAGTACTTATTGGGAAATAACCCAAAAGTTTTAGATGAGTCTTGGAAGTTATTACCTCAGTAATTACCGCTCCTTATCCTTTTTATTTGCTTTTTGTGCCAAGAGTAACCTCTAATGAGAGAGAAGTAATGCTTGGGAAAGTTGCTGTCCCAAAACAGATTTTTGTGCTTCGTTGTAAACATTCGTGTAAAAATACGTTGTTTTCAGGCGTGAATTTTTGTGCTTCTGCCCCAGGTTGTTATCTAACTTTCGTTAGTTCAACACTTTTTGATTTGAGCAAAAGAAGGTCTTCAAAAAAATTGGCTTTTACCTTCTGGTCTGTTTTGACGGATTTCTGCCATTATTTGCATTTCCCTCTTAATCTCTTTGTTTTTGAGTTCCCTTTGATCATTTGAACTTTTCAAAGGAAGTGCTACAGTAGCTTGTGTTTTAATGGAAGTTTTACTTGTGTTGAAACTGAACCAAAAGACGTATTATCTTGAGTAGACTAATATTGCTAATAAAGATTGTGTGAAGTTTTGTATGAAGGAAGAATTTTAGGTGTATGGAGAGAATGATGTAATGAGATGAAGAATGGACTAAAGGTCAAGCTTGGGGATGCCACCCCGTGTCACCCCAAGAAATATCCAAGAAGTACAAGCGTCAAAGCTTGGGGATGCCCAAGGCATCCCCTTCTTCATCAATAAAAATCCTAGGTTTCTTCCAAACACTTCATTTTTATTGTTTTATGCACAATTGTGTTATTCTTGGAGCGTCTTCGTTTTTTGTTTTTGGTTTTCGTTTGCTTTGTTTTCTTAGTTTGATTGAATAAATTGATTGGACCCCCTCTTTCATGCATTGGTTTTCAAATAGTTTGGTTTGGATTGGAAAAGAGTAGGGAAGTTCATGCTTAAGTGGTAAAAAGGAGCCTGTTTTTGACTATGACTTAGACTTTATCATGCCATGCTTGATATTGTTTTGGCTTTATGCTTAGTGATTTTTGTAGCATGACATGTTACAAACAATTGAGATTGCTTAATGTGCCTTGGAAGAATCATGCGTTGTTTTAGCATATTAAAGCATAATATTGTGGTATTCTCCTTTGATGCTTTATTTGGGTTGACTTGGCGCATGCTCACACCATGTTATGTCTATCCCAAGTCACCATAGCCTTTATGATCCTTTAGGTTTCGACTTGTAGTATCACTTTATGATTTGATTAATGATGTTTTGTCGCTCTGCATGATTATGGCCATTATTGCTTTCTTAGTTGGTCGCTCACAGTCTTTTGCTAGCCTCCATAACCAAGTATGAGTTCCACTCATGCATCCAACTCCTAAAATCAAGTTATTCCAAAGAGTCCACCATACCTACCTATTAGCATTTGCTATTCCAAGTATGTTCATGTTTTTATCTACCTTCTGAATTAAACTTGTTATGAGAAAACTAGTGATTAAAGCTCTCACAAACTTGATGGCACACTTTACTTTTCTTGCCCTTAATAAACTTGAATCATTGTGTCGTCTATGTTGTATATGCTTGCACTTATATGTTGGGGATTAGCAGAACCATGTTGTCATGGGGAACGCTTTCAACATTGCACTTGTACTTTGTACCTAGTTGATATCATGCTCTTTTGTCTATGGATGTCGTCGGTGTGAAATGAAAGGGGAGCTTGTAAGTCCATGGAGTTATGTATGTGTGTTAGAGAAACGCCTAGGCCATTGGTCTAATCCATGATGTCATGGTGGAAACCTACATCGTAACCATAATGAGCTATCTATGAAGCATTCTTCTTATAAAAAAGAGTCAGATATTGAGATAAAAAAGAGAAAAATAAAAAAAGAGATATGAGAAAAGAGGAAAGAGAGAAAAAAAGCACCATTTTCCCATGGTAAATAAGAAGATTGCTGAGATGCTCGTTGTCTGCTTGCGTTGTCATTTTGATATGGGGATTCTTCCGTATCATCGGGCAAGGGGTACCCCGTTGGCGGTTCTCTATGATACACATGTACTTACTATGACAAGAACTTACCGGTAACTAAACTTGAGTAGCATGAGGAGCGACCCTCGTATTCAAGGGACATGAGATTTCCAACTTATACTTTGTCAAGCATATACTCCATAGTTTGTTCACTTTAACCTTAATCACGTCAAGATGCTTATGATAGGGGCAATGAGAGCTGAAAGCTAATAAGTACCATAATTTTTGGAAGCTCTTTATGAAACTTGAATCCCTACTTCCTTCTATGAAGGCCTTTCTTTTACTTTTATGTTGAGTCTCCACCTTCTATCTTTATGCACCTATTTTGAGAGCATAGTGGCCATTCTTAGTTCTATGTGCATTGTCCCAAGACTTGTTGATTGATGCATAACTTTGATATTGCTTGTTCTTAAACTATTTGTATCTAGTCACCCTTATGAACTTTGAAGGTGTCCTATGCATTTATGTTTTCTACTCTATGAGGGACAAGATGAATGTCAATGTGCTATGTTTTCTTTATGTGAAACAAACAAATGTCTTTCAAAGCATTATTATTCATGAATCTTTTGTTTGTGCCTTTTATGTTGCAGCTTAGTTACTTTGTCTTATTGTTAGAACTATATCTTTCATGCTATGTTGAAGTACTATGATCCCAGCTATCAATGTTTTACAAATACATTGATCAAGTTTATGATGGTGCATGTCACCCCAAAATTATTCTTTCTTTTTATCACTTACTACTCGAGGACGAGCAGGATTTAAGCTTGGGGATGTTGATACGTTGCTAACATATCTATAATTTTTGATGTTCCATGCTTGTTTAGTATCTACTTTGCTTTGCGTTGTCAACACTTTGAGGTATTTTTATATGTTTTCTGGGACTAACCTATTAACAATATGCCACAGTGCCAATTGCATGTTTTCTTCTGTTTTTGGTTCCAGAAAAGGCAGAAAATCAATATTCTCGGAATTGGACGGGACAAAAGCCAATATGCCTATTTTTTCCGGAGCAACACGGAAACACGAAGCAGAGACAGACTAGGGCACCAGGGTGGGCACAACATATGGTGGCGCAGGCTAGCCCTGGCCGCGCCACCAGGTGGTGTGGGCCTCCTGGCCACCCGCCGACCTTGCCTCTTCGCCTATAAGATGCCTCCCAATGCAAAAACCCTCAATCGACCAACCTCCAGCCACAAAAAGTTCTGCAGCGCTGCTGCCACCGAAGTGGAGATTCGGGGGACAGAAAGTCTCTGTTCCGGCACCCTGCCGGGACGGGGAAGTGCCCCCAGAGCTATCTCCATTGATCTCCACCACCATCTCCATCGCCGTTGTTGATTCCCATGATGAGGAGGGAGTAGTTCTTCCTCGAGGCTAAGGGTTCTACCGGTAGCTATGTGTTCATCTCTCTCTTATGCATGATCATATTGTGATCATGAGCTTTGTAATCAAGTAGATCTACCTTGCTACTCAAGTGCTTTAATAAATCTCTCCTCTCCCCATGTGTGTGAAAGTGACAGCGTGCACACCATGGTGGCACTTAGGCTAGAGATTACAAATACTTGTTATGAGTTATATTTGGAGTTGGATGTCTTTATGAAATTGTGGTGTTTGTTGGAACCATCTAGTGCTCAAGGTGACAGTGTGGGGTTATCTAGATGGGAAAGGCTTACTTTGAGGTGTGTTGTTATAGCCCTACCATGGATTAGAGTGTCCAATTGGAGAGTAGTTCAGAGTAATATCATAAAGAGATGATATTTATATGAGAGTGTCCACTAGTGAAAGTATGATCCCTAGGCCTTGTTTCTAAGCATTGAAACACCGTTTGCAACTAGATCTATTACATGTTTGCTTGCTTCCATCTTTATTTCAGTTTGCCTTTAGTCTCTTCCACGCCATCAAGCTATTTTCTAGCACCATTGTCTTATATCCATACCACTTGTATTTTACTATCTCTTCAGCGAACTAGTGCATCTATATACCTGACAAGTGTATTGGGTGTGTTGGGGACACAAGAGACTTCTTGTATCTTGATTGCAGGGTTGCTTGAGAGGGATACCTTTGACCACTTCCTCCCTGAGTTCGATAAACCTTGGGTGATCCACTTAAGGGAAAACTTGCTGATGTTCTACAAACCTCTACACTTGGAGGCCCAATAACTGTCTACAAGAATAGAAGTGCATAGACATTAGCCACCAAAACATATTTTTGTGGCTTCTTCTTGTTGAGGTAGTTCTTGTTACCGAAGTTCTTGTTGTTTACTTTCTTGACAAAGTTCTTGTTTGGAGTGGGCTTGAACTTGGACTTCAATATAATCCTTCCTCCATGGTCTTCTCTCTTCTCATATGGGTGAAGGGAATATGCCCGAGAGGCAATAATAAAGTGGTTATTATCTTATTCCATGTTTATGATAAATGCTTATTTTGCATGCTATAATTGTATTAATTGGAAACATTAATACATGTGTGTTTAATAAACAAAATACAAAGTTCCTAGTAATGCCTCTCATATAAACTAGCTCGTTGATTAACAAGATGATCAAAGTTTCCTGATCATGGACATTGGATGTTGTTAATAACGAGGTCACAACATTGGTGGAATGATGTGATGAACATTCATCCGAAGTATAGCATTATGATCAAAGTCATTATGTTTATATTGCTATAACATCATACAAAGTAATCTTAGTCCTTAGACCATGAGATCATGTTAATTGCTAACACCGGAAGAGTATCTTGATAACATCAAACATCACACTGTAACAGGGTGACTATAAAGGTGGGTTCAGTGCTACAAAGGTGTTATGTTGAGGCTCATGGATCAAGAGTGGGATTTGTCCATCCCGATGATGGATAGATATACTCTAGGCCCTCTCGGTGATATCACATTAAGATAGCTTGCAAGCAAGTGATGTGATCACTAGAATGTTATATCACGGGAACGAGAAAAGAGTGCATGTCGGTAACGAGATCAAACTAGGTATTTGGATACCGATGATCGAATCTCGGACATGTAATATATCACGAGACAAAGGGATTTAGTTACTAGCGTTAAAGGTTCTCACGATCACAGAAGTCATCGTTGAATGTGTAGGAGTCAGTATGGATCTCCGGTCCCGCTTCTGATTATTGATCTGAGAGGGGTCTCGATCGTGTCTGCATTATTCGCGAACCATAGGGTGACACACTTAAGGGATACCGACACCATTTGGAGCAAATATGTTTCAGATAAAGATTTAAGAAAGCGCTGGAATTATTTCAATACACACCAAAACTGTTTCAGGTGAAATTGCTGAAATTGGTTCTGCATGTAATATTGAAATGTTGCAGGGGGTTTTATGTGAATGTTTGTTAATTAAAGTAATTAACAAAATTCTGAATAAAATTAATAAAAGAGTTTTATTAAATGAGAGAGCATTAAATTTGGAGAAATTTAATGCATTTAAAGTGGGGACTTTAAAAGAGAATGTGAAGGGGCAAATTTATGTGGAGGGACCACATGAATGAGGAGGTGAGGGGTCGCCCCTTGGGCGCCGGCCATGGGGAGGGGCACCACCCCTCCTCCTATAAAAGGACCCCCTCACACCCTTCCTCCTCACACCTCCTTGTGAAGGATCTCTCTCCCCCTCTAGTTATTCCCCATGGTCTCGGATTGGCGAGATACATGTTCCCGGTGGCTTTATCTGGAAAGGAGTTGTTGCTTCTGCTGCTTTGCTGGAGCGAGGGATAGAGGTTGTCGGGGTACCAGACGTGTGTGCGATCACGGATGCAGCGCTGCTTTGCGGTGCTGGACTTGGTGGTGCTGGACTTGCTGGAGCTGGATCTGAAGGACGTGCTGGAGCCGGACCTGCTGGACTTCATCACGATCTTGAGATCGGCAAGTGTACGACTACATCATCCTCGAGTTCCAACTCGTTAACAAAACTCGTTGTCTTTGAGGGTAAGTTCTCCATGGATGTATATCCACCCGTTGCTCTGTATCTAGTAGATAGATCTTGGCGTATAGTTCTCATCGTAGGAAATTTTTTGTTTTTTATGCTGCGACCCCTTCAATGGGCACTCAGCAATAAAGTGGTTGGTTTTTCCACAATTTTAACATGATCTCAACTTGGGTCTTGAGCTACTTGTGGTGATCTTTGATGGATTACCCTTTCCTTGATTCTTCCAAAACCTTCTTGAGACTAAAGCCAATTTCTTATGTAAGGCATACTTGATGTCTTCGTCATCACCTTCTATCATTCCCAAAGAATCAACTTCTTCTTAATAAACATGAGCAAAGCAAGATTTGGAGATCCATTCTTCGAGCACGAGCGAGAGCATCATCGGCAGTCTTATTCATGATTCCAAGAGCCACAAACTCACTTAGCACTTCATTAGAGACATGTCATAGAAGTCCGCCCTTGAGCAAATATTGTTGGCTATTTCTCTTCGGAAAGGCAAGATGGCTTGCATGAACTTGCGGTTGATCCACTTATCATCCACATCCCTACTTCCATGGTCAATCATCCTAATCGAAAGGGTTGTGGCCCTTCGATAGAGGTCCTCGGGAGTCTCATCTTCCTTTCCAATAAAGGCGTCGTATTCATAATGCATTTCTTCAAACTTGGAGCTTTGGATGCTTTCATTGCCAAGATAGACTCTTTGAAGGGCATTCCAAGCTTCCTTGGAGGTTTCATGGGAACGAATGTGGGTCATTTGATCATGAGTCAAAGCATATTGAAGGATGGCCATGGCGGTGGCATTGAGTTGATTGTTGATTTCCTCGGCGAGCGTCATGTTGTAGGGGTTGAATGGATTGAAGCCAAACTCCACAACCTTCCAAAGATGAACACTAGAACTTTTTAAGTGAGAGCACATTAGATATTGCCAATTGGCGAAATTTGATTCATCAAGCTTAGGTGGTGCACCATGATGGTTTATATGAGGTGTTGGGAGGGGAGCATTTTGATAGCTAGGCAGAGGAGGCATTTTTCCCATAGGATTCCCCCTTTTCCTTGTAGTTATCATCACTATGGGTAGATTCCTTAGGTAAATATTCCACCGGTTTGGCACCCAATGATGCTTGATCATTGGGGTTGACAACGACGACCTCCTTTTTTCCAAGGTATAATTCGAACATGGCTTTCATCTCTTGTCGAATGGTATCAATGGATTCATTAAATTCTTTCCTAGAGATGGGAGTCTCACCAGAAGAATTCTAACCCTCCTTACTCGGTGCGCCCATACTTCTCTTAGGATCTTAAAACAAACAAAGAGCCGAGGCTCTGATACCAATTGAAAGATCGGTATAAGCGACTAGAGGGGGGGTTGAATAGGCGCTACTCAAATTTTAGCTTCTTTTCAAATTAAGGCTTGACACAAAGTAAATTATCTAGATTTACAAGTAGGTGAGAGAACCTATATTACAAGAAAGCATGCAAACAACAATAGTAGAGAGTAAGGA
This sequence comes from Avena insularis, assembly GCA_023614405.1. Taxonomy (NCBI): domain Eukaryota; kingdom Viridiplantae; phylum Streptophyta; class Magnoliopsida; order Poales; family Poaceae; genus Avena; species Avena insularis. Next base: position 316,561,511 of record CM042684.1, read on the forward strand.
TAGAAATAACCGAGAGAATAAACAGAGATGTTTTCCTGAAGTTCCTTCCTTTTGAGCAGAAGTACGTCTCCGTTGGAGGGGTGGGTGGTACTAGGACCACCAGCGCCATAGAAGGCATCACCCTATTCTCCCGCGCACCCGCCTCACGGTAAGCACACGATCCACTATACGGTGGCCTTGAAGGCGGCGACCGAAGCCTTGTACAAATCCTTGGGTCTCTACTCCACAACTGAATTGGAGGATCCCAAGACGACCCTGAAGCTCTTACACACGAGGATGAGATATGGAGGGCTACTTCTTCAAGTTAGGGTTTCCTCAAACCCTAGAGCAACAACTTCTTACACAAATGGTTGGGAAACACAAATCCCTTTTGTGGAAAGCTAGGTCTAGGTCTCCTCCATTGATTCCCCAAGGGGCATCAAGTTCTAGTGGCTAGGGAGGAAGAACTAGGAGGTTGGAGCTCAGCAACAATGGAGTAGAGAGAGTAGAAGCCGCAGCCTTCACTTGGGGAAGAAGGGGGTAATTATAGCCCCCCAAATTAGAGTTGTTGCAGTTCACTAACCCTGGAGTCTCCGATCTCCAGGGCTAGAGTCTCCTAGGGGGAGCACAGGACTCTGGGGGTGTACTGAATGCTCTCTAGGGAAACCCGGAGACTCGGCCAGAGACATGGATGGAGTCTCTGGGGGCGCTCGAATCCGAGCCACATTTCGGGGCGGCATACAGGGAGATATCCTGGGGGTGCCAGATACATGCCCAAAGACCAGGCTGGAGTCTCCGGCCAATCACACCAGTCTCCGGTGCTAGAACCCGGAGTCTCCGGTCCCAAGGAAGTTTTTGACCCCAACTTGCATAACAGGTAGCCTTTTCTGGATTATTTTTCAACTCTTCTCCATTGCGAGATAGAACACTCACTAGTGCCTTTTTTAACAGATAAGACCTGCAAGATACTTAGCACACGGTAAAGACACAGCTGTGTTAACAACAAACACCAAAATATCATTAAGGAAGGAAATTCCCTTTCAACAGGGTTTCCTAATGTAAGAGATCATTTTTTGTTCATGGGGCAAGCTTTACATCAATGCTATATCAGGTCATATGGTATGCTTAATCCTGGAAGATGATCATATACAAATAGTAGTCTGTATTTATTTTTCAATAATCATAAGAAGAACCAAGTGTACACCATAAGTGGTGAATAATTCCATGATCTTTATATAAATTTCAATTAATAATATTTATAAAGTGTACTTCCCCCACTAATTAGTCGTCAAACCTTTAAATCCTTTGATGGACTTATTTTCCACTTCAGTATGAGATGTTTATAATAAACAACAAAGACCTTCCGAGTTGTATTGTATAACACAGAAATAACCAATATCAAGTGCAAACATGAAGGGGATTTTTTGCCTCTAGTAGGAGTATCCATAAATAAATACCATAAAAAGTGTTGATGAAGTATCATAATCCTCCCACTAAAATTTAGAATTCCATAATTAATATGTCACCTAATTATGTTCCTTGATATGTGACCAAGTTGTAAATGAAAGAAAACAATTAAACCTCCAGTGAGAGTGCATAAGAAATATACAAATGCCACCCTGGATAAAGAAATCCATAGTTGATATTCCTCCCACTTAAAGTTTATAATTCCAAAATGAATAAGATTTGTAATTTTGTTTATAGATTATGTCCAAGTCATAAATACCATCAATAATAAAATTCTGAGCATGTGTTCCGATCATTAGTATTCCTCCCTGGAGTTATCACACCAAATAGTTCCTCCCAACGGAGTCATATGCACCAAATAAATAATTATGATCACCAACTTTCAATGGATCACTAAAATGAGACCATTGTGTTAAAATCCATAATGCACTATTTCCATTAAGCAATATTTCCACTCTTCCTTTTCCAAATAGCATTTCATGATCAATAAATTCCAACTGAGAACTATAAATTAAATGCCTTCCTATTTGAGGTGAATATAATATCCATTTTTCCTCCACAATGGAGTTTTGATGGCATAATAATTTCCAAATCCAAAGTATATCAAGTTTAGTAATAATGTCTAGACTCTAAGTTCACACATATAATTTCCTTTGGAGTTGTTTGCATGTCTAATAAATATGCTACTATATTCCAGCAACATATGAAAAACAAGCTAAAAATGATAATCCAACTATTTGGAAAAGTAGTAAAATGCTTAGTGAAAATATTAATATTGGACATACCGTTAAGTAAAGTGATGTTCCTTTCCATGGAGTGTTCCCTGTTTTTCTCCAAAATATAAGTGATGCCAATTTCACATGATATAAACATGCTTGATGTCTTCTTGCATTGTCGTCGTTACACCGAAGAATTTCAGTGAATTATTAAGTACTCCAATATGTTCTGAAGTATGCCGATTATTCATGCTATTATATCTATCTGGCAAGAGTTTAATTTGTTTCTCCTTGGAATGTGTTCCATTTTAGTCCAAAAATCAACGATGCCTAATAAAAACACATACACCTAAAAACTTTTTCCAGGTTACCCATAATGTCTCACATAATCTGTTCCGCTGTTCACTCTCATGTTCAACATCGTCGTTAGTCAGCATGGTGAAGACAAGCCAAGAGAAGACAGAATAATCTAGGTAAAATACTTCATGCATCCAAAATAATTCCATGTTGTTTTCCGAGATTTTCGTGAATGTACAACTACCAAAAGAAATTACAGGAGCCTTCCATGTACTTGTGCACAGGTGCAACGGACTATGTTTTTAAATAATACATTTTTAGATCAATTTCACGAATAATACACAAAATTAGAAAATTCTGAATGTAGGGCAGCCTCGGAGGCTCACGCTCCGACGAGCACTAATCGGGAGGTAAAACCCCGACCGCCCCTTGTCCGGGGTTGGTGCTCTGAAAAGTGTGGCTCGGGGGGCCCGCTGGTTGGCCTGTCAGCCGACAAGAACTCGTCGGGGGTTGAGACCCCAACAGGCCTTTCGGAGCTTGAGCCTCCGACTGCTCCTTCTTGTCCGAATCACGTCGGCCAGCCCCACTCCTCTCTCTCCCAGTTCTTTCTCTTCTTCTTCCTTCTTCCTTCTTACTCCTTCATCCTCAACTCGTCTCCACCATTTCCAGCTCCATTTTGAGTTCATTTTTGCTGCTATTTCCACCAAAACTTGGGGCTGAAATATAGTACGAAGGTGGAGAAGGCCCGATCTACTTATAGGATAGCTTGTTGAAGTGATTTGGGGCATTTTTGTGGAGGAAGGTTGTGGTGTTCTTGAGAAGCAATGTCTATGGTAGAGGCTGGGGCTGCAGCTTGAGGTTACTGCATGGTGGTGTTGGAGATATGCCCAAGAGGCAATAATAAAGTGGTTATTATCATATCTTCATATTTATGATAAATGTTTACATACCATGCTATAATTGTATTAACAGGAAACATTAATACTTGTGTGATTTGTAAACATAAAAGAGTCCCTAGTAAAGCCTCTTGTTAAACTAGCTTGTTGGTTAATATATGATCATGGTTTCCTGATCATGAACATAGAGATGTTATTAACAACAGGGTCATATCATTAGGAGAATGATGTGATGGACATACTCCTATAGATAAGCGTAGCATAAAGATCAAGTCATTTCAATAGTTCAATTGCTATATGCTTTCTGATACATAGTAACCTAATTCCTTCGACCATGAGATCATGCATATCACCTTTACCGGATGGATGCTTTGATGTCATCAAACACCACACCGTAACAGGGTGGTTATAAAGGTGGCATTGAGTGTTTGGAAAGTATTGGTTGAGACACATGGATCAAGAGTGGGATTTGTCCATCCACATGACGGATAGATATACTCTGGGCCCTCTCGGTGAAATGTCATCCAATTAGCTTGCAAGCATGTGACTGGCTCACAAGGGATCACATATCACGGGAACGAGAAAAGAGTACTTATCAGTAACGAGGTTGAACTAGGTATGCAGAGATACCGACGATCATAACCTCGGATAAGTAACATATCGTGAGACAAAGGGAAATTGGTATCGTATGTAAGTGGTTCATTCGATCGCAAAGTAATCGAGAAATATGGGAGCCATATGAATTTCCAGATTCCTCTATTGGTTATTGATCGGAGAAGTGTCTCGATCATGTCCGCATAATTCACGAACCGTAGGGAGTCACTTAAGGATTCGACGTTGTTTTGAGTAGTTATGGTATTATGAGAAAGAGACCGAATGTTGTTCGGAGTCTCGGATGGGATCCGGGATATCACGAGGAGATCCGGAATGGTCCGGAGAATAAGATTCATATAAGGAAAGTCCCGTTTCGGAGTTGGGGAATGGTTCCGGTGTTTTCATCGGGAACATTCTAGAAGGTCCGGAATGTCCGCACTCCGGGAGGGGGAAGGGTACATGAATGTGTCATTGTAAGTTGGAATGATTGCATCATGTACTAGGTGTCTTCGCTGTCCAAAATAAAGGATTTATTTAAATCCTAAATTGAAAAGTCAAACGGCTAGTTTGAAAGTCAAACGGCAATTTTGGGAAGTGGGAAGAGAGGAGGATTGGTGGAGGCCGGGTGGAGGGTTCCTCCCTTGGCGCCCCACCAAGCCGACTTGGGGAGGGACTCTCCTCCCCTTGGCCGGCCAGCCCTCCCACCTATATAAGGAGGGGCAGGGCTCCCCTCCTAGCACACACAAGTTCCTATCTTCTACCTCCGGTTTAGAGCCGTTTTGGTTTAGAGCTTCTAATTGCTTTAGCCAGCGGTTTAGAGCCTTCTAATTGGTTTAGAGCCTTCTAATTGGTGTGTCTAATTACTAGACCACTAATAGCCTCTCTCATAAGCTCCACCATACTCGCACCGGCTTAAGGCGAAGCCCTGCGGGATTTCCCCTCTACTTCCCACCCACGCCGTTGTCGCGGAATCGCGAGGAGAGTACTACAACCTCCGCTGCCTGCTGGAACAAGGGAGAGGAAGGTCTTCGTCGAGTACCGAACGTGTGACCGACTGCGGGAGCGCTGCTGGAACGTGGCGCTGGAAGGATCGTCTACGCGATCTTGAGATCGGAAAGAGTACGACTACATCACCCACGAGAATCTGCTCTCGTTAACCGCTTTGGAATCTTCGAGGGTGAGTTCCTCTATCGACTCGTTGCTGCAATCTAGTAGATAGATCTTGGCTTGTTTGTTTGTATGCGATAGAAATTTTTTGTTTTCCATGCTACGAACCCCTACAGGTGGAGGTGTTGATCCGTTGACTAGAGGCTACTGCATGGTGGAGGTGTTGATCCGTTGACTGGAGGCTACTACACAGCAGGACTTCGCACGTTTCAAGGATACACCCTAATTTCTCGCTAATTACAGTTATTTGTGTATGTTTATGGGTAGATATGGATGTGGTCTGTTAGCTGTAAGAATATTGGGCTAGAGGATTAGAAGTACATTTGTAGACTATAATGTATCATGGAATTTTTAAGTTGTAATACGTATGGAACCATTTTTTAAATTTGTAATATGTATGGAACTATGAAATTTTTAATTTGTAATATGTATCGAACTATGTTTTAAATTTGTAATATGTATGGAATTATGGAATTTTTAAATTTGTAATATGTATGGAACTATGTTTTAAATTTGTAATATGTATAGAACTATGGAATTTTTAATTTTTAATATGTATATAACTATGTTTTAAATTTATAATATATGTGTAACTATGGAATTTTAAATTTGTAATATGTTTAAAATTTGTAATATGTGTGGAACTATGGAATATGTGCAGATGGCACGAACAGGATCTTTGCTTAACGCTGATATAGGTAAAAAGCATCGATCGGCGTTATTGGATGCTAGTCCAGGATCCCAGAAGCCCCTAGTGACTCTTCACGTGAACTGGTGGATACACCATGGTTGGATTCAGAGATATTTGTCATATTTATTTCTCCTTGGGTTTTAAATATTTGTGGGCCAGACTAAATGAACTATTATGCTATCTCGGTATGCAGGTTGAACAGGGCTGGGCTTTTACCATTCGTGTGTCCAGTTGAGGCCACTCGTATGGAGGAGATAGACGACCGATAACATGGCTTCTAGACTACTCGATTACACATGACCACTTGTTGCTCACCTGTTTAGTGGATCGATCGAGACCCGAGACTCACACTTTCCACTTTCGCTGGGGAGAGATGACTCCTACGCTTCTGGATGTATCTTCCTTACTAGGACTATCGTTGGCTGACGTGCCAATAGGCCCATTGGATCCGCTAGAGAATTTGGTCCACCAGGACATGGCCCAACATTTCCTTGGCATCCATGAGGGAGCTACGAGCTTTGCGTGTGAGAATCATGGCCAAAATTTTGAATGATTGCAAAACTATCAGGTTTGTTTGGTACTCTGTATATTTATCTTTGTCCTACCATTCATCATATCACACGGTCATCAAAATTGTTCTATTTACCAATGCAACTCCGAAAGTTCGGGTACCTAGTCAATCAGATGACTAAGACATAAATTACGCGCAGCTTGGAGGCATACATTATGTGGCTTCGTGTGAAGGTGATGTTCACTGAGAACCAAGACTTGACCATTAATGCGCACTACATCCACATTTTCAGAGAGATCGCGGATGCGACGTGCCGTGAACCAAGGAGAGGTCTGTCTTGCTAGGATGCCTAATGTTGTTGTAGTTGTGGTCTTGGGAGAGGTCCCCTATCGACCGCCCAAACGTAACACCCAACAAAGTTGCAGTTGTGGCGCCGGGAGAGGTTTTCGTTGTCTACGAGTCTGATCTGTTGTTTGACTTTGAGAGAATTGACGTACCTACCTTTGGTACTCATTGGACCCGTTGTAAGGTAAGTGAAATATTTTAATACATTGCACTTTTGCTACTACACTACTAAGGAAACTAACAATTGTTTTTGCCATAGTGTCGTTTTGTGGGAGATCAAGTCAAGAGCTGATACCCATCGTTCAGCAAACAGTTCGACTTGCTGAGAGCAAATGCGGTCATTTGGGAGTCGTACACGCCATTTGCGAGAGCCGCTAGATATTGGTGGGATATACTTTGTGCACTAGAGATCGAGAGTACTAGCTGACTAAATCAAAAATCATCTCTGACTTTCAAGTCGAGGAGATGTCTCAACAGAGGGTCATGAGGCAATTCGGTCTTTGCCAGTTGGTAGATCCTCCACGTTCGGAGGTCCCCCTTCCAGATGTCATGCATACATAAGTTAATATATGCAATTTCAGATTGTGTTACTTCATTTCGTTCTTTAATGATGGTCTAACATAGATTAACTGCAGGTACACTCAGAAGGGTAATAACAGAAGCGCAGCTTAGTGGATCCGTCGGGTTCAGAGCTATGTTATGGAGTGGCAGAATGCAATGGCTGAAGTGTGGCAAGCTGGCTCATTTGATATGGAGCTATTCCATGTATACTTACAGAGGTATATGACCATGACACGACTGCGTCCCATTCATCACACGCACGATGATGAGATCTACCCTAGTCAGTCGACTTTGGAGTCCAGACAGTCAGCGGTAAATACTCTTTTCTTGCCTAATGAACATGTTCGCCTATATAATACTTACTTATCTATGAGCTACAGGATAAAGTGGCTCAGTATGGATGCTCTCTTTCATCTACTCCTCTTGTAGCACGCCAGATGCAGTCACAGACTTAGTCCTTTCTCTGACATGTCGAGGAGAAGCTACAAAGTATCTACACAACCATCATGTGCACCAATGTTTCGGATGTTGTTCAGCACCGAGCAGCACAACGCCCCCACGTCACTCCATGGAGGAGCGCGCCCCGCGTGCCTCCACTCAGCAGCGCACCCTGCGTCCATCCATACAGTCGCCACCTCCAGACCAAGCTGGAGGCTCAGCGTGGTAGCAGCAGCAGCCTCGTCCACTCCACCATGGGCCTTATCCACGGCTCTCACAACAGGTGACGCCGAGAGCACCACCTCCAGACCAGACTGGAGGCTCGGCTTGGCAGCAGCAGCCGCAGTTTACTTTCGATTAGTAGCAGCAACAACAGCATACACGGTTTAGTTTCGACCAGTGGCAGCAACAGCAGCACATCCCCTTCATGAACTTTGATTATCGACCATAATCCCAGCCTGAGGGTAAGCATTTTTCCTATCTATTTTTATTACATACAGTATGCAATCGTTGAGTACTTACATTTTTCTACACGGGCAGGCTGGTATGGACAACCGAACATGTCCTCTATAGGTTCGTGGGGGACTGATGAGGAGGAGGATCAGCAGACACAACAGGATCAGGTTGAATGATTTGGCCATTATCAGACACAGCAGACTCCACCACCGTTCCCCACACAAGATACATAGACCCAGGGTGACGGACCACAACTGCCTCCTCGTACTGTGGGGGCGCCCATCAGGTATGGATGGAATACACCTACGTCTCCGCAACCTCGTCGTGGCCGACAACAGTGATATCTATGTACATGACATATCTATGTATGAGACATATATCTTTTTATGTACGAGACATATATCTTTCTATGTGGGAAACATTTTGATGGGACAACTTAAGATACATTGTCTCTGAAATTAACTAATACTACAAAGAAATGCGGAAATTAAGATACTTAACAACACTACAATTGAAATAAAGATATATCACGACACTACAACTGAAATGAACATACATCCCAACACTACAACTGAAATAAAGTGGGTCGAGAGAATAGGCTAAACTGATCACGTAATATTAGGGTTAGCAAATCACTGATAGCTACGTTGCATGATCAATGCAGGCCTCGGTGTGGTTCTAAGCCACTCGGAGGCTCAAGCCCGTCGGTATACGGGCCTCCGACTGCAGGCTTGCCACGCCTCACGGGCTATCGACGGGCCTGTCAGTGGACCGGCCTCCGACAAGTTCCAGTCGGGCGCGAGCCTCCGAAGCTGTCCTAGATTTCGAATTTTCTAATTTTATGTATTATTCATTAAATTGATTAAAAAAGGTATTATTTTTAAAAAAATCGGTGAAATGGTGATACGAGTCTGATTTGCTAGTTTTCTCAATGGTCGTGTTAGAGAAAATTAGCGGTGACAAGCTGCTGGCTACTTCTTCTCCAAGCACGCGTAACCGTGAGATTTTTTCGCTACTGATTGATTGATCTCCTTCCACGATTGCCACGACCACTTTGTATTTGGCAGAGTATCACCAAGCCAGCAAGAAGTATTGCTAATAATCAATATTCTTAGCAGGGAAAATAAACTGTTTTTTTGGATTAATTGTATTTATGCCATTACAACTTTTGCCACTTGGAGAAATTATGCCATTAAAAAAACACCTAAGGCCCCGTTCGTTTAGTCCCTCAAATGCATGGATTAGCCTGCAACCCAAACCCGGTTATCCAGTCCAGTTTGGTAGAATTTCCAGCTCAGCAAATTTGATGTGTTCGTTTACTCCTGGACTGGATTTTGGACCAGTCCATCCCATCCGTTTTTCTTTGTTTGGGCTTGGAAAAAATTCTCACCGAGAGACGTATGGAATTATTTTCACGCGAGATGACGGCTGTTTTGCTAGCGCGCGGCGACGCGACGCTTTCCAGGATCTGGGGTAACCGAACGAAAAAATTAAGACGTGGATCATGATAATTAAAGGCAGAAGGGATAGGGTGAAGCACATGGATCAACCAAATCCCCGTGGAGCTCAGTTCCATGCGTTGGATTCGTTCCTGCACAAGTGGTAAAAAGTGCACGGTGGCCGGTTTGCTCTATCAAGCCACCGCATCGCGTCTGTCTGATGCGTGCAGACTTGCGTCCTCGTCCGTAGGATTCGTGTGACGGAACTTCCTGGGCAACGCGCCGTTCAGACAACCACTTTTGGTCGGGGACGCGCTTCGCTGCCTATCTCTATTCCATTCCCCTTTCGATGTCTCTCCAAAATCCAAATACTCGCTAGCTAGGGTTCGGGTTCGAGGCGAAATCAGCGCATAGCTTGGTGGGATTCTGGTATTGGAGAATCCCCGTGCGAGGGAGGGCTTGGAGCACACCGGCAGAGAGCGACCCGCACGCCAGGTCGGGAAGATGGACGACGGAGAGCGACCCATGCGTCAGCGGTGGGAAGATCTAGGATGGAGATCGGCGAAGAACTAGGCTGCCGAGTGCACGAGGTAAGGCCTGCACAAAATCAACTAGCATCACTTGATTTTTCAACCAGCATCTGTGACGGGGCGGGGCTCCTCTGCAGTTCTAGTGTTACTGTGGCGCCAAAGTAGGGGTAGCACTTGCAGTGTTGCAGTAGTACTTTTGGTTGCTGCATGTACATGGTCGACGAGGCCAGGAGGCCAGCCTGTTCTGTTCTTACTCACATATGCACTGCCATGCTTGCACAAACTTAGATGAATTTGTATTTGCTTATTCAGGAGTATTAGATGTTGTATTTAGACTGTATTATACTCTCCCTATTGTACTCTGTATTGTACTCTGTACACACCTCTATATATATGACCAAAGGGCCACGCACTATACGTGAGCCAATCTCCCCAAATCCAGTTGTTTTTATTGCATTTCTAAGTTGCAGCAGAGATCATGTAGAGTTGTATGATGTGTTTGATTAGTTGTTTTAAAAAAATGCAATCAAGTTTGGGTAAATGATTTCATACGGATGTTTTTACTCTAGACTAAGTTGCATCGTAGATGATGTAAGAGTTATATGATGGTGTATAATTAATTTATTTTTAAAAAAAAATCCCTGCGACCAAAATTGGGTACATGATTTTCCAACTACTTATATTTTACTCTAGCCTAAATTGCAGTAGGGATGATATAGAGTTGTATGGTGACATTAGATTAATTGCTTTTTTTAAATCGTTGCAACGAAGTTTGGGTATATGATTTCCATCTAGTTGTATTTAGTGTGTCCCTCAGTTGTAATAGGGATGATGTAAAGTTGTATGGTGATTTATGGGTAGTTTTTTTCCATGAAATCCATGCAACCAAGTTTGGGTACATGCTATTCCATCTAGTTGTATTTATTATACCCCTTAGTTGCATTAAGGATCATGCAGAGTTCTATGTTGATTTCTTGTTAGTTCCTTTTTTTGGAATCCATGCACCCAAGTTGGGTAGATGATTTTTCCATGTAGTTGTATTTATTGTACCCCTAAGTTGCATAGTTCCTACTTGCTTTTTAAATTATTGTATTTTATTAAAGTCTGTTTTTGCACGCATTAATGAGGCATTAATGAGGCGTCTAGTTCTTTTTTATCTAACTTTCTTTATAATGATACAACTTTGCACCTGCAACTCATAAGATGACTAAGCGCAATCCGCGTTTACCAAGACTTGGTGAAGCTAAGTTTTACAGTTGAGTTGCTTACCCCATGAGTCAAGTTGCTTAAACACGATAGATTTAGTTGCAGGAGTAGCTGATTTTAGTTGCATCCATTTTCTAAATTGGGTTGTAGATGGAAAGGGCATAATTGCATTTCGGTGTTGTGTTGCAAGGTGGAGCGTGTACTGCACATACATAAGTTGCTGCCAAATGTATGTTGTGTTTGGTTATACCATATACATAAGTCTTTCGTGTCAATAAGTTCATGATATATTGCTTTGTTTGAGTGCAGGGTGGTCTAAAGACCTACTAGGTTCTTGTTTTCAGCAGATTTGTACATGGGGTGGGTTTTCTTCTAAAAAAGCACACACCCCAGATTTGTCTTCTGAATATGTTTTGTGTTTATCTCTAGCATGTTCAAGTTGTTTTTTCTAGTTGCATGGTCCTCTAAATACCTACCAGGATTGTGCCTTTATCCAAAAATGCCTACAAAGGTTGTGGTTGAGTTGTATTGTGTTGGTTCTAGCATGTAAATAAATTGTTGAAGGTTCATGGCATGTTGCTATTTTTGGCAACATGCAGGTTACTAGTTTATACAATCAAGGTTGTTGATGATGCGTATTGTGTTGGTTCCTAGCATCTGCATAAGTTGTTGAAGGTTAACAGCATCTGCATAAGTTGTTGAAGGTTAACTTTAAGTTGCGGTTTCACAAGGCTTTGGCTACACCTGCTTCTTCTGATGAATAACAAACTATTTTTATAGGTGCCAATATTAAGAATTCTAGGCTCATGCTCTGGAGGAGGAAGAAGAGTAGGTTGATTATACAGGGATGAAGTATGCCAGATCCACATCCACCATGGTGATGTTCAGAGACAATTCCGGGCGGTTGGTCTTCCTAGTGATCTCATTGCGATGGCGATGGTGGCGATGGCGACCCCATTATGGATTTGCAGGTGCTCGCTGGCAGGCGTGAGTTCTGTCCCGACTAATATGACTCCAATGGTGGTTTTGTCTCGCTGCTCATCGCGAGCTTTTGTTGTGGCTCCATAAGCTTGGTGGAGCAGGTGGCTCTAGGGTGCTTCGCCGAATCTTGGAGAGAAGGCGTCCATCTTTTTCCTTTTTGACCGTCCCTTGCCTGCATCTGCGAGGTGTGATGGATAGTGTTGACTTTCTGTGCAGGGACATCAGATACTCTTTGTTATCTTTTGTTTGCAAGGATCTTGTGTGCAACTGCTGTGTGCACATATGTCCTGATTGGGCTATGTGTGTTGCATCTAGTTGCTTCCATTGAATGAACACGTATATTTCTGGTGTGTCATGGTTGGATTGATGTATAGGGGAGGAAATGTGTGGCTTGGGGAAGCAGATAGATGGAAAACTTGTGTGATCACCTGGTCGGGGCAGTGGGATGCGCGGTCCATGCAAGACGCTCTTTTCGTTGTAGACTGGACAAAACTTTCCTTATACAGACATGGGCATTGTAGACTGGACAAAACTTTCCTAATATGGGCGGGGGCTGGATTGGACTAACCAGCCCCTGATTGTTGGCTGGACCGATCCGATGCTCTAAGTGGTAAAAAGTGCACGGTGGCCGGTTTGCTCTATAGAGCCACTGCATCGCGTCCGTCTGATGCGTGCAGACTTGCGTCCTCGTCCGTAGGATTCGTGTGACGGAACTTCCTGGGCAACGTGTCGTTCAGACAACCACTTTTGGTCGGGGATATGCCCAAGAGGCAATAATAAAAGAGATTATTATTATATCTTTGTGTTTATGATGAATGTTTACATTCCATGCTATAATTGTATTATTAGGAAACACTAATATTTGTGTGTTTTGTAAACATAAAAGAGTCCCTAGTAAGCCTCTTGTTGAACTAGCTTGTTGATTGATTGATGATCATGGTTTCCTGATCATAGACATTGGATGTGATTAATAACAAGGTTATATCATTAGGAGAATGATATGATGGACACACACCCATAGTAACAATGATATGATGTGATTAATAACCTCTTTTATCTAGATCAGATCTGGGTTTTGTTCGTTCTTGCGGTAGAAAATTTTTGTTTTCCATGCTACGAACCCATCAGTGGTATCAGAGCCTTGTATATGCGTAGATATGTTGCACGAGTAGAACACAATGAGGTTGTGGGCGTTGGTGCTCGTGCCGTCTTTTGCTATATGTGTACTTTGCATCTTGTGGTATGGTGGGATGAAGCGGCCTGGACTAACATTATATGTCATCGTACATGAGACTTGTTCCACGCTTGACGTGCAACTCGTATTGCACAAGTGGCTTTGCGGGTGTCTGTCTCTCCCATCATAGTATAGATCAAATCTACACTTTGCACTTGATAGCACTTGTATCAACGTTGTGGTTCAGTTTCGTAGGTAAGATGCGTTCTTAGTTGAAAGCCCCAAGCCACGTAAAACTTGCAAAGAAAATTAGAGGCGTCTAACTTGTTTTTGCAGGGGTTATGTGATGTGATATGGCCTACATGTGATTGTGATTGTATTTGATGTATGCAATGATCCTTGTTGTAATATGGCAACGGCGAGAACTAATGGTTGTCTTTAATTCTGTTAAGACATGCGTGTCTATTCATCTTGTAATAGCTTTGTTCCAAGTAGTTGTGATAGTTGCTACTGATGATGGACAACCATGAAGCGGCGCCACGGACCTTGACGCAATGCTGGTGATGATGGAGATCATGTCCGTGCTTTGGAGATGGAGATCGAAGGCATAAGAAGAAAGGGCCATATCATATCACACTAATTATGAATTGCCTGTGATGTTAATCCTTTATGCATCTTGTATTGCTTAGATCGCGACGGTAGCATTATAAGATGATCCCTCTCGCTAAATATAAAGTAATAAAGTGTTCTTCCTTAGTTGGCACCGTTGCTAAGACTCGTCATTTCGAAGCATCTCGTGATGATCGGGTGTGATAGACTCTACGTGTGCATACAACGGGTGCAAGCCAGATTTGCACATGCGGAAACTAAGGTTAATCTTGACGAGCCTAGGATGTACAGACATGGTCTCGGAACACGGAATACCGAAAGGTAGAGCATGAGTCAGATGATTGATATGATGAACATGAAGATTGTTCGCCGATGAAGCTACATCATCTCACGTGATGATCGGACTTGGTGTAGTGGATTTGGTTCGTGTAATCACTAAAACAACTGCGAGGGATGTTGTTTTGAGTGGGAGTTCACCTAGTTGATTTAAGAATTAAATTTGAACACTATTTATCATAAACTTAGTCTAAATTACTTGCAAATTTGTTGTAGATTATGGCGAACGTTTCCATCAATTTCAATGCTTCCTAGAGAAAGAAAAGCTTAAGAACAATGGAAGCAATTTCACGGACTGGTTCCGTGGACTGAAGATCGTCCTCAGGGCTGGTCAGTTGACCTATGTGCTCGAAGCACCGCTAGGTGACCCACCTGCAGAAGATTCCACCGATGACGTAAAGAATGTTTATGCCACTCGGAAACATCACTACTCCACAGTTCAGTGTGCCATCCTCAGACGGTTTAGAATCGAGCTTCAAAAGCGCTTTGAGCACCATGACCCATTTGAAATCATTAAGGAGCTCAAACTCATATTTGAGACTTCAAGGCCATGGAAAGCTATGAAGCTTCGAAGTTCTTTACCTGCAAGATGGAAGAGGGTAGCTCCATTACCGAGCACGTGCTCACCATGTCTGGGCACGCAAACAAACTCCGAGAGTTGGGGATACCGATTCCTAATGAATTGGGGATTCACCGTGTCCTCCAATCACTTTCACCAAGTTACAAGAACTTTGTGATGAACTACAATATGCACTGCATGAACAAGACGTTGCCTGAACTATCGTCCATGCTGAAAACTGCTGAAGTGGAGATCATGAAAGAACACCAAGTGTTGATGGTCATTAAGACCACCAATTTCAAGAAACGGGGCAAGCCTAAGAACAAGGGCAACTTCAAGAAGGACGGCAAGAAAGCTGCCACTGCTAAGAAGCCCAAGGCTGGTCCTAAACCTAAAACCGAGTGCTTCTCGCAAGGGTACCGGTCATCGAAGCGTAATCGCCTAAATACCTGGCGGATCTAAAGAACGGCAACATCAAGAAGAAAGGTATATTCGATATACATGTTATAGATGTGTATCTTACTAGTAATCGTAGTAGTGCCTGGGTATTTGATACTGGTTCGGTTGCTCATATTTGTAACTCGAAATAGGAGCTGCGGAATAAACGAAGACTGGCAAGAGACGAGGTGACGATGCGCGTTGGAAATGGCTCCAAGGTTGATGTGATCGCCGTCGGCACGCTCCCTCTACATCTACCATCGGGATTAGTTTTAAATTTAAATAATTGTTATTTGGTGCCTGCGTTAAGCATGAACATTATATCTGGATCTTGTTTATTGCGAGACGGTTACTCTTTTAAGTCTGAGAATAAAGGTTGTTCGATTTATAAGAGTAATATCTTTTATGGTTATGCACCTGAGATGAATGGTTTATTCTTATTGAATCTCGATAGTAGTGATACGCATGTTCACAACATAGATGCTAAACGAATAAAATTAAATGATAATTCTACATACATGTGGCACCGCTGCCTTGGTCACATTGGAGTGAAGCGTATGAAGAAACTCCATTCTGATGGACTTCTTGAATCACTTGATTTTTAATCACTTGAAAGATGCGAAGCATGTCTAATGGGAAAAATGACTAAGACTCCATTCTCTAGTATAATGGAGCGAGCTACAGACTTATTGGAAATAATACATACCGATGTGTGCGGTCCAATGAGTGTAGCATCACGTGGTGGATATCGTTATGTTCTCACTTTCACGGATGACTTGAGTAGATATGGGTATGTCTACTTTATGAGACATAAATCCGAAACTTTCGAGAAGTTTAAGGAATTTCAAAGTGAAGTGGAAAATCATCGTAACAAGAAGATTAAGTTTCGCTCGACACCGCGGAGGTGAATATCTGACTTATGAGTTTGGCATGCATTTAAAGAAATGTGGAATACTTTCACAGTTGACACCGCCGGGAACACCACAGCGTAATGGTGTGTCCGAACGTCGTAATCGAACTCTCTTAGATATGGTTCGGTCTATGATGTCTCTTACAGATTTACCGTTATCATTTTGGGGCTATGCATTAGAGAGCAGAGCGTTGTGGCGAAATCTTCAACTGAATCGGAATACATAGCTGCTTCGGAGGCTGCACAAGAAGACATATGGATGAAGGAGTTCATTACTGAACTTGGCGTGGTTCCTAGTGCGTTAGACCCGATGGCCATCTACTGTGACAACACAGGTGCCATAGCTAATGCACAGGAGCCAAGGTCACATAGCAAGCTGAAGCATATCAAGCTACGTTTTCATGCTATTGCGAGTATGTCCAAGATGGTGACATAAAGATTTGCAAAGTACACACTTATCTGAATGTAGCAGATCCGTTGACTAAACCTCTCCCTAGAGCAAAGCATGACCAACACCAGAACGCCATGGGTGTTCGGTATATTACCATGTAACCTAGATTATTGACTCTAGTGCAAGTGGGAGACTGTTGGAGATATGCCCAAGAGGCAATAATAAAAGTGGTTATTATTATATCTTTGTGTTTATGATGAATGTTTACATCCCATGCTATAATTGTATTATTAGGAAACACTAATACTTGTGTGTTTTGTAAACATAAAAGAGTCCCTAGTAAGCCTCTTGTTGAACTAGCTTGTTGATTGATTGATGATCATGGTTTCCTGATCATAAACATTGGATGTGATTAATAACAAGGTTATATCATTAGGAGAATGATGTGATGGACACACACCCATAGTAAGCGTAGCATAAGATCAAGTCATTAAGTTCGTATTGTTGTAAGCTTTGAAATACATAGTAACCTAATCCTTCGACCATGAGGTTATGTTAATCACCATCACCGGATGGGTACTTTGATGACATCAAACGCCGCTCAGAATCGGGCGGTTATAAAGGTGTCATTGGGTATTCTGAAAGTATGTGTTGAAGCGCATAGACCAAGATTGGGATTTGTCCATCCATATGACGGATAGATATACTCTGGGCCCTCTCGGTGGAATGTCATCTAGATAGCTTGCAAGCATGTGACTAGGTCACAAGGGATGACATAACATGGAACGAGTAAAGAGTACTTATCAGTAACGAGGAAGAACTAGGTATGAAGATACTGACGATCAAACCTCGGATAAGTAGAATGTCGCGAGACAAAGGGAATTGGTTTCGTATGTTAATTGGTTCAATCGATCATGAAGTAATCGTTGAGTATGTGGGAGCCGTTATGGATCTCCAGATCCCGCTGATGGTTATTGATGGGAGAGGTGTCTTCATCATGTCTGCATATTCACGAACCGTAGGGTGACACACTTAAGGTTCGAAGTTGTTTGAAGTAGATATGGAATTTGCGTTGGAGACCGAATGTTGTTTGGAGTCTTGGAATAGATCCGGGACATCACGAGGAGATCCGGAATGGTCCGGAGAATAAGATTCATATATTGGGGATCATTTTCTAAGTTAGGAAATGTTCTGGAGTGTTTGTATGGAGATTCTAGAAGGTTTCGGAATGTTCTGGAAGGTTCTAGAGGATTTCTTAGAGTTTGCTTGAAAACCAAGAAAGGGATCAAGGAGACCAAGTGGGGTACTACACGGATTCGTGGGGGAGGAGGATTCCTCCCCCTAACCCGCCGGCCCAAGGAGGAGGGAGTCCTACTAGGACTCCCCCTCCCCAGGCGCGCCTCCCTCCCTTAAATAGAAGGGAGGGGCACCCCCTCTTGCACCTTGTCTCATAACTCCCAATCTCTGCCGCCTCTCTCCTCCACGTTTCTTCTGCACAGGCATAGGCGAAGCCCTGCAGAATTCTCATCTCCACCACGCCGTCGTGCTGTTGGGATTCCGTGGAGAAGATCTACTACCTCCGCTGCTCGCTGGAACGGGGAGAGGAAGGTCTGCTTCGATTCCGCAAGTGTGACCGTCTGCGGTAGCGCTGCCGGAACGCAGCGCCGGAAGGATCGTCCACACGATCTTGAGATCGGCAAGTGATCGACTACATCATCCACGAGATCTAATCTCGTTAACGCTTTCGGTTCTACGAGGGTTAGTACCGATCTATCTCGTTGCTCATGTCTAGTAGATTAGATCTTGGCTTTTATCTAGATTAGATCTGGGTTTTGTTCGTTCTTGCGGTAGAAATTTTTTGTTTTCCATGCTACGAACCCATCAGGCTTGCGGTTCGAGGTTGGCGTACAAGCTGGCAGGCGTGAGTTCTGTCCCGACTAATATGACTCCAATGGTGGTTTTGTCTCGCTGCTCATCGCGAGCTTTTGTTGTGGCTCCATAAGCTTGGTGGAGCAGGTGGCTCTAGGGTGCTTCGCCAAATCTTGGAGAGAAGGCGTCCATCTTCTTCCTTTTTGACCGTCCCTTGCCTGCATCTGCGAGGTGTGATGGATAGTGTTGACTTTCTGTGCAGGGACATCAGATACCTCTTTGTTATCTTTTGTTTGCAAGGATCTTGTGTGCAACTTCTGTGTGCACATATGTCCTGATTGGGCTATGTGTGTTGCATCTAGTTGCTTCCATTGAATGAACACGTATATTTCTGGTGTGTCATGGTTGGATTGATGTATAGGGGAGGGAATGCATGGCTTGGGGAAGCAGATAGATGGAAAACTTGTGTGATCACCTGGTCGGGGCAGTGGGATGCGCGGTCCATGCAAGACGCTCTTTTCGTTGTAGACTGGACAAAAGTTTCCTTATACGGACATGGGCATTGTAGACTAGACAAAAATTTCCTAATATGGGCGGGGGCTAGATTGGACTAACCAGCCCCTGATTGTTGGCTAGGCCGATCCGATGCTCTAAGTGGTAAAAAGTGCACGGTGGCCGGTTTGCTCTATCGAGCCACCGCATCTCGTCCGTCTGATGCGTGCAGACTTGCGTCCTCGTCCGTAGGATTCGTGTGACGGAACTTCCTGGGCAACGTGCCGTTCAGACAACCACTTTTGGTCGGGGACGCGCTTCGCTGCCTATCTCTATTCCATTCCCCTTTGGATGTCTCTCCAAAATCCAAATACTCGCTAGCTAGGGTTCGGGTCCGAGGCGAAATCAGCGCATAGCTTGGTGGGATTCTGGTATTGGAGAATCCCCGTGCGAGGGAGGGCTTGGAGCACACCGGCAGAGAGCGACCCACGCGCTAGGTCAGGAAGATGGACGGCGGAGAGCGACCCATGCGTCAGCGGTGGGAAGATCTGGGATGGAGATCGGCGAAGAACTAGGCTGCTGAGTGCACGAGGTAAGGCCTGCACAAAATCAACTAGCATCGCTTGATTTTTCAACCAGCATCTGTGACGGGGAGGGGCTCCTCTGTAGTTCTAGTGTTACTGTGGCGCCAAAGCAGGGGTAGCACTTGCAGAGTTGCAGTAGTACTTTTGGTTGCTGCATGTACATGGTCGACGAGGCCAGGAGGCCAGCCTGTTCTGTTCTTACTCACATATGCACTGCCATACTTGCACAAACTTAGATGAATTTGTATTTGCTTATTCAGGAGTATTAGATGTTGTATTTAGACTGTATTATACTCTCCCTATTGTACTCTGTATTGTACTCTGTACACACCTATATATATATATGACCAAAGGGCCACGCACTGTACGTGAGCCAATCTCCCCAAATCAGTTGTCTATTATGGTATCAGACTAGGAAACCTAGCCGCCGCCGCCGTTCTGCACCCTAAGTCGCCGCCATGACCTCCTCCGTGGCGTCGTCGTCTTCCTCCGCGGCCCTGCCCGCCTCTGCTGCGTCCGGCCCTGTGCCGTCGATCCCGCCGTCTCTCGCGGCCATCCTCTCCGCTGGCTCAACTAGCCAGATGGCGACGCTCCACCACTCTGCCGCACTCTCCTTCCCGTTCAGCATGGTGCCACGCAGCGTCCCGGCTTCGCCGCCTTCGCTCCCGATTGCGCCGCTCTCGCTCTACCAGCAACCTCCCTTGATGGGGTTCTCGGTGGAGCCTTCGTTCATGTCGGTCGCGCCCATGCCGGACGTCTCCGACATCACCGGCCCGGCGGTTCCCGACGTTGCTACGCCCGGCCCGTTTCAGCTGTCGCATCTGATCACTGTCCGTCTCACGACGGAGAACTACCTCTACTTGTGCACCCAACTTCTTCCGCTGCTCCGGAGTCGCCATCTCGAGGGCTTCGTTGACGGCACTCTGCGCGCCCGCCGGCCCATATTCCCGCGGTGACGGCCGCGGGTGCCCGGGTGTCGGCGCCCAACCCGGCTCTCCGTGCCTGGATTGCTCAAGACCAGGCCATCCTTTCTGCGATCAACTCCTCTCTCACCGAGGGGGAGGCCGGTCTCGTGCTCTTCGTTGTGACATCCTTTGATGCCTGGTCCACGCTGGAGAACAGCTTTGCTGCCCAATCCACTGCTCGATCCATGGCCATCCGTCGCCAACTTGGCGAGGTGAAGAAGCTCGACTCATCCGCGACCGTCTACTTCAATAAAATCAAGTCACTGGCGGACACTCTCGCGTCCATCGGGCAACCGCTGCGTGATGAGGAGTTCACCTCCTATGTCATCAACGGGTTGGACGGGGAGTACGACGGGTTGGCAGAGGCTGTTAATCTTCGTGACACTCCGATGCCTCCTCGTGATCTCTATGCGCGCCTTCTCGCCTCCGAGTCCCGCTACAAGGCGCGCCGTGCAGCTACTACCTACAACGCGGACCTCTCCGCCAATGCTGCGCATCGTGGTGGTGGTGGCTACCGCCCCGTTGCTCCTTCTGGTGCCCCACGCCCGCCTGCCCAGCAGTGGCAGCCACGCCCCCCGCCACCGGGCCCCAACTACAACAACAATGGGGGCGGCAGCAGGGTGGTCAACGCCCCACGTGTTAGCTCTGCGGCATCATTGGGCACCTCGCGTCCAAGTGCCATCGGTGTTTCAAGCGCGACTTCCTCGGCATCGGCAATGACAGACGCGGGAACGAGAAGCAGGCTGCCATGGCCACTCAAGGATTGCTGCCCGGCTACACTCCATCCTACCCCATCGACCCCGCCTGGTACTTCGACACAGGCGCCACGAATCATATGACGCCCGAGCTTGCCAAGTTCCACTCTCAGGAGCCCTATCATGGTCATGACCGGGTGCACACCGCCGATGGGTCAGGTATGCACATCTCTCACATTGGTCAGGCATCCATTCTTACACACACATCTCGTCGTTTGCATCTTCGTGACGTCCTCCATGTTCCCTTGGTCACTCGTAATTTACTCTCAGTTCCTAAACTTACACTTGACAATAATGTTTTGGTTGAATTTCATCCGTTTCTTTTCTTTATCAAGGACTGAGTCACCAGGGACGTGCTTCTTAGAGGTTGTTACTGTCGAGGGCTGTATGCTTTGGATGCGTTCCCGGTTCCTGAGGCCTCCGTTGGTGTTCGCACTTCGTCTTCTCATTGGCATTTGCGTCTAGGCCATCCGGCATCTCCGATTGTGAGTCATGTCCTTCAGCGGCATGAACTTCCCACTACGTCTAGCAATAAAAATTTAGTAGTGTGTGATGCTTGTCAACAAGGGAAGAGTCATCAACTTCCGTTTGTTTCCTCGAGTCGTGTGGTTAAATATCCATTAGAACTTGTGCTTTTAGATGTGTGGGGTCCCGATCAAACTTCTGTAAGTGGTCATAACTATTATGTCAGTTTCATTGATGCTTATAGTTGCTTTACATGGCTTTATCTTCTTAAGAGGAAATCTGATGTGTTCAATGTGTTCTTACAATTTCAATTGCATGTTGAGCGTCTTCTCAAGCATAAGATTATTCATGTGCAGTCTGATTGGGGAGGCGAGTATCGCAATCTCAACACGTTTTTTAATAAGCTTGGGATCTCTCACCGTGTGTCCTGCCCACATACACATCAGCAGAACGGTGCAACTGAGCGCAAACACCGTCACATCATTGAAACTGGTCTCACTTTACTTGCACATGCCTCCTCTCCGTTTCGTTTTTGGAGTGATGTGTTCTCTACAGCCTGTTTTTTGATTAATAGGCTTCCCACACGTGTGCTTGACATGAAAACACCACTTGAGCTTATCTTTAATGAGGTTTCTGATTATACTTTTCTTAAGGTCTTCGGATGTGCCTGTTGGCCACACTTACGCCCATATAATAATCACAAACTCGAGTTCCGCTCCAACCAATGCGTTTTTCTTGGCTATAGTGCTCTCCATAAAGGCTACAAGTGCCTTCATATCCCGTATAACCGGGTGTACATTTCCCGCGATGTTGTGTTCGACGAGAACCTATTTCCCTTTGCTCAACAATCTCCATAGTATCCTGTGTCACCCCCTGTGCATTCATCTCCTACATCGCCTGACCAGTTTGAAGATGTTGCATATTCCCCTGTGTTGCTCCCTAACCATGGTGCAGGTATCGGTCGTGGTGCTCGCCTTCAGCTCTTGGATGAGTCTGACCTCCCTGACGTCGATCATCCGGCTCCGGGCGCCTGCATGCCCCATGCTGGGCCGACCTCCTCGCCTCTGCCTGGTGCGCGCCCGGCCTCATCCGGCTCGGCCGGTTCTCCTGCTGTCGGCCCACCATCGCCACTGGTCTCGCCGGCACTCACTCCAGCACGCGTGGCAGCTACTCCTGTGACGCCTACCGTGTCGCCCAGTGTGACGCCTGGCCCATCACCTGGCCGCACGTCGTCAGGCTCATCCGCGCCTGTTTCCTCGCTTGTAGTATCGATCTGTGGCGATGAGGCTCCTGTTCCGCCGCGCCCTGCTCCGGTGTTTGAGCGACCTCACACCCGCAGTCGCAACGGCATTGTGAAGAAACTTCAGCGTATTGATGGCACCGTCACTTATTTGGCTGCATGTGCTGCTCTTGCTGCATCTGACCCGACCATGGAACCACGACACTTCTCGGCTGCTCTTGGTATTCCCCACTGGCGTGCCGCTATGGAGCTTGAGATTCAGGCTCTCTGTCAAAATGGTACTTGGCATCTTGTCCCTCCTCGTCCCGGTATTAACATCATTGACTCTAAATGGGTCTTCAAGGTGAAGAAGCATGCAGATGGTTCCATTGAGCGCTACAAAGCGTGCTTGGTTGCCAAAGGTTTCAAACAGCGGTACGGTCTTGATTATGAGGATACCTTCAGCCCTGTGGTCAAACCGACAACTATTCGGCTTCTTCTCTCTTTGGCTGTTACTCGCAGATGGTCACTTCGCCAGTTGGATGTTCAGAATGCTTTTCTGCATGGTGTTTTGGAGGAGGAGGTGTACATGCGTCAGCCCCCTGGATTTGTCGATCCTGATCGTCCCCAGCATCTGTGTCGCCTGGTTAAGGCGCTTTATGGGCTCAAGCAGGCACCTCGTGCCTGGCATGCTCGCCTTGGGGCTGCTCTCCGTGCTCATGGTTTTGTTCCATCCACAGCGGACACCTCTCTGTTTCTGCTTCAGCGTCCAGAGGTCACTATGTATCTTCTGGTTTATGTTGATAATATTATCTTGGTCACTCTTACATCATCGATCGTCTTATAGTGGCTCTTGGTGCTGATTTTGCTGTGAAGGATCTTGGGAAACTGCATTTTTTCCTCGGCCTGGAGGTTACCCATTCTGATGCTGGCTTAACACTCACTCAGAAGAAGTACTCTCTGGAT
This sequence comes from Avena insularis, assembly GCA_023614405.1. Classification (NCBI taxonomy): domain Eukaryota; kingdom Viridiplantae; phylum Streptophyta; class Magnoliopsida; order Poales; family Poaceae; genus Avena; species Avena insularis. The sequence goes on from CM042684.1 coordinate 316,585,517, forward strand.
CTATTGGGACGTGCAGGTATGCTTCAGTGTAAGACTGCTACTACTCCCATGTCGAGCACGGATTCCCTTTCTGCCATGGATGGGTCTCCTCTCTCTTCTAATGATGCCATGGAGTATCGCAGCATTGTTGGTGGTCTCCAGTACCTCACTATTACCAGACCGGATATTTCCTTTGCGGTGAACCGTGTGTGTCAGTATCTCCATGCACCACGGGATCCTCACTGGTCTGCTGTTAATCGCATCTTGCGCTACGTTCGCTATACTGCATCCTATGGTCTACATCTTCGGCCTGCGCCGTCTAGTACACTCTCCGCGTTTGCTGATGCGGATTGGGCTGGTAATCCAGATGACAGGCGATCCACGGGGGGATATGCGGTGTTCTTTGGGCCGAATCTGATCGCCTGGAGTGCCCGTAAACATGCCACAATATCTCGCAGCAGTCTGAAGCCGAATACAAGGCTGTGGCCAATGCCACTGCTGAGCTTATTTGGGTGCAATCCTTACTTCGAGAGTTGGGGATCTCCCAAGACAGTCTTCCGGTTCTTTGGTGTGATAATATTGGTGCTACATATCTCTCCACTAATCCAGTGTTTCATGCTCGGACCAAACATATTGAGGTTGACTATCATTTTGTGAGAGAACGTGTGGCACGGAAGTTACTTCAGATTAAGTTCATCTCCTCCAAAGATCAACTGGCGGACATCTTCACAAAACCATTGTCACAACCTCTCTTTGAGAGATGTCGATGCAATCTTAACTTACTGAATACTTCAGGTCACAGTTAAGATTGAGGGAGGGTATTAGATGTTGTATTTAGACTGTATTATACTCTCCCTATTGTACTCTGTATTGTACTTTGTACACACCTCTATATATATATGACCAAAGGATCACGCACTGTACGTGAGCCAATCTCCCCAAATCAGTTGTCTATTAAGGAGCCGGGACATTACTCTCATCAGTATTCAGTAATATTGATTGCTGGACCTACAAGACAGGCACCGATGATCGCTGTCGTCAAATAGGCTGATGTCGCCCATCGGCAGGCAGTCTGCCCTCTACTTGCTCACATGTATATTGCCGAACTTGCAAATATGCTTGTATTGATCTCTAGCTAGCTCAAAAAGTGAACTAGTAAGAATACGAAATAAGCATTTGTCTCTTCTGAATAAGTACTCTCTCCGTCCGTAAATAAGTGATTTGGATATGTCTAGATTCACATGTATCTAGACGTATTTTAGTTTATAGATACATTTGAATCTAGATAAATCCAAGTCACTTATTTCTGGACGGAGGGAGTACATAGTTTGGTACCACACATGAGATCTTTACATAGGATAAAGTCACACACTCTATTTGCAGAACTTCTTCAGTATGTATTGAGCTGATATGAGGCAGAAAAATATATGTTGTTCCCAAAGTTCCAAGTATTATCAGGTATGTTCTGCTAGAGCCCTATTGAAGAGGGAAATAATTGATTAATAAAAAATTGGTACAGATTGACACTCTGATTTAGACATGTTAAATTGAATACCACGAGCGGTCGGGTGTAGTTGGTGATCCACCATTACTCCTCAAACCCATTCTTTGTTGTTTTTTGGCAACATAATTGAGTTGCTTGCAGCATTTAATTAAGTTGAATAGTTAGATTATTCTAAGTTGCAGACTGATTGTAGTGGGAGCTGGTTTGCTTATGTACCTTCTCTTTTCTCTCTATTTTTAGTTTGATTTTTCAGTATACTTAAGTTACTTTTTACCATTTTAGTTGCTTTTCCCAGTTAAGTTATCTTGTAACCATAGTTAAGTTGCTTTCAACATAGAACTAAGTTGAATCGTCTACGTGGTAAAGTAGCATGCACCATGTAATTAAGTTGACTACACAGCAACTCATTACCCTCCTTCAATGACAACTCAACTGGGACTAGGCAAAAATAGATTTTTTTGAATCCTGACAACTCAATTGGGTACATGTTTTTCTATCCAGTTGTTTTTATTGCACTTCTAAGTTACAACAGAGATCATGTAGAGTTGTACAATGGTGTCTGATTAGTTGCTTTTAAAAAAATTCTGCAATCAATTTTGGGTAATGATTTCATACGGATGTTTTTACTCTAGACTAAGTTGCATCATAGATCATGTAAGAGTTACATGATGGTGTATAATTAATTTATTTTAAAAAAATCCCTGCGGTCAAGTTGGGTACATGATTTTCCAACTACTTATATTTTACTCTAGCCTAAGTTGCAGCAGGGATGATGTAGAGTTGTTTGGTGACATCAGATTAGTTGCTTTTTTAAATTTCTGCAACCAAGTTTTGGACTTTGGGTACATGATTTTCTATCTAGTTGTATTTATTGTGCCCCTTAGTTGTAGTAGGGATGATGTAAAGTTGTATGCTGATTTATGGGTAGTTTTTTTTCCATCAAATCCATGCAACCAAGTTTAGGTACATGTTTTTCCATCTAATTAAGTTATCTTATAATCATAGTTAAGTTGCTTTTAACATAGAACTAAGTTAAATTTCCTACGTGGTAAAGTAGCATGCACCATGTAATTAAGTTGACTACACGGCAACTCATTACCCTCCTTCAATGACAACTCAACTGGGACTAGGCAAAAATAGATGATGGTGTTTTATTAGTTGCTTTTTTGAATCCTGGCAACTCAATTGGGTACATGTTTTCCTATCCAGTTGTTTTTATTGCATTTCTAAGTTGCATCAGAGATCATGTAGAGTTGTATGATGTGTTTGATTAGTTGCTTTAAAAAAATGCAATCAAGTTTGGGTAAATGATTTCATACGGATGTTTTTACTCTAGACTAAGTTGCATCGTAGATGATGTAAGAGTTATATGATGATGTATAATTAATTTATTTTTTACAAAAAATCCCTGCGACCAAAATTTGGTACATGATTTTCCAACTACTTATATTTTACTCTAGCCTAACTTGCAGTATGGATGATATAGAGTTGTATGGTGACATCAGATTAATTGCTTTTCTTAAATCTTTGCAACCAAGTTTGGGTACATGATTTCCATCTAGTTGTATTTAGTGTGTCCCTCAGTTGTAATAGGGATGATGTAAAGTTGTATGGTGATTTATGGCTAGTTTTTTCCATGAAATCCATGCAACCAAGTTTGGGTACATGCTATTCCATCTAGTTGTATTTATTATACCCCTTAGTTGCATTAAGGATCATGCAGAGTTCTATTGTTGATTTCTTGTTAGTTCTTTTTTTGGAATCCATGCACCCAAGTTGGGTAGATGATTTTTCATGTAGGTGTATTTATTGTACCCCTAAGTTGCATAGCTCCTACTTGCTTTTTAAATTATTGTATTTTATTAAAGTCTGTTTTTGCATGTATTAATGAGGCATTAATGAGGCGTCTAGTTCTTTTTTATCAACTTTCTTTATAATGATACAACTTTGCACCTACAACTCATAAGATGACTAAGCGCAATCCGCGTTTACCAAGACTTGGTGAAGCTAAGTTTTACTGTTGAGTTTCTTACCCCATGAGTCAAGTTGCTTAAACACGATAGAGTTAGTTGCAGGAGTAGCTGATTTTAGTTGCATCTATTTTCTAAATTGGGTTGTAGATGGAAAGGGCACAATTGCATTTCGGTGTTGTGTTGCCAGGTGAGCGTGTACTGCACATACATAAGTTGTTGCCAAATGTATGTTGTGTTTGGTTATACCATGTACATAAGTCTTTCATGTCAATAAGTTCATGATATATTGCTTTCTTTGCGTGCAGGGTGGTCTAAAGACCTACTAGGTTCTTGTTTTCAGCAGATTTGTACATGGGGTGGTTTTTCTTCTAAAACTGCACACACCCCAGATTTGTCTTCTGAATATGTTTTGTGTTTGTCTCTAGCATGTTCAAGTTGTTTTTTCTAGTTGCATGGTCCTCTAAATACCTACCAGGATTGTGCCTTTATCCAAAAATGCCTACAAAGGTTGTGGTTGAGTTGTATTGTGTTGGTTCTAGCATGTAAATAAGTTGTTGAAGGTTTATGGCATGTTGCTATTTTTGGCAACATGCAGGTTACTAGTTTATACAATCAAGGTTGTTGATGATGCGTATTGTGTTGGTTCCTAGCATCTGCATAAGTTGTTGAAGGTTAACAGCATCTGCATAAGTTGTTGAAGGTTAACTTTAAGTTGCGGTTTCACAAGGCTTTGGCTACACCTGCTTCTTCTGATGAATAACAAACTATTTTTATAGGTGCCAATATTAAGAACTCTAGGCTCATGCTCTGGAGGAGGAAGAAGAGTAGGTTGATTGTACAGGGATGAAGTATGCCAGATCCACATCCACCATGGTGATGTTCAGAGACAATTCCGGGCGGTTGGTCTTCCTGGTGAGTTCATTGCGGTGGCGATGGTGGCGATGGCGACCCCATTATGGATTTGCAGGTGCTCTAGTGCTAGGCTTGCGGTTCGAGGTTGGCGTACAAGCTGGCAGGCGTGAGTTCTGTCCCGACTAATATGACTCCAATGGTGGTTTTGTCTCGCTGCTCATCACGAGCTTTTGTTGTGGCTCCATAAGCTTGGTGGAGCAGGTGGCTCTAGGGTGCTTCGTCGAATCTTGGAGAGAAGGCGTCCATCTTCTTCCTTTTTGACCGTCCCTTGCCTGCATCTGCGAGGTGTGATGGACAGTGTTGACTTTCTATGCAGGGACATCGGATACCTCTTTGTTATCTTTTGTTTGCAAGGGTCTTGTGTGCAACTGCTGTGTGCACATATGTCCTGATTGGGCTATGTGTGTTGCATCTAGTTGCTTCCATTGAATGAACACGTATATTTCTGGTGTGTCATGGTTGGATTGATATATAGGGGAGGGAATGCGTGGCTTGGGGAAGCAGATAGATGGAAAACTTGTGTGATCACCTGGTCGGGGCAGTGGGATGCGCGGTCCATGCAAGACGCTCTTTTCGTTGTAGACTGGATAAAACTTTTCTTATACGGACATAGGCATTGTAGACTGGACAAAACTTTCCTAATATGGGCGGGGGCTGGATTGGGCTAAACAGCCCCTGATTGCTGGCCAGACCGATCCAAAAAAAACAAGACTCGGAGATACGCCACTAACTTCTTCATACATTGTGGTCATTACAAAACCAAATACGAACTCTTCTCGTGGCGCCGCCCAGCACAATCGGACCTCGCCGTCCCCCTGATGTGCCGTCTCCATCTCCGTTGCTGCCTCGCGCTGCCGTGCTCTAGCATCCTGCCGCCTCTCCTTGGCACCTCCGTGCGCAGCTGCACGCCGTCTCCCCTCTCTCGAGGCACCGCTCGTGGGCTCTGCACCCCTGTCCTCTCTTATCCTGTGCCACCCGGTTGATCTCCGGCCACCGGCAACATCCGCCTCCACGGACCAGCGGAAAGGGACCGCCAGGGCTTAGAACACGCGACCCTCGAGCCCAATCCCTCCCTGCCGTGGCGCGGTGGGAGGACGGTTGGCCAAGGACGCACGGATCTGAACGCGCAGGCGCCGTTGCCTGAGGTCTCCGGCCGGCGGTGGTTGAACCGCGACGCTTACCCCACGCTGCCCACTTGACTCCCCGATGGTGTCCTGATCATATATCTTATCTGGTTTAATTTGGTCAAATGTGCGATCCAACTTTCTCCTGTCGCTGTGATTGTGAAGAAACAATTACAGTAGCAGTTTGCAACCCGCAAAAACAGTAGCAATTTGCCAGTCGTTTTATTCTTTTTGCTAATTCTGAATCACTGATTTTTCAGATTTGCTGATATGCCTGGTGTCGACTTGGAAGTCTCCTCTGTTCATAGATATTCAATGTAAGGCACACTTAGTGTTGACAATAGGATTGATAAAACGATAAATGTGTGCAGAGCGCTGTCATTTTACTGAATCTGGGTGCTGTGTTCCCTCTTGGTTAACATTTTGACCCAGCTGGTTTCCCTTCCTGTTGCCGAGCCTACAATCTACCATGAATGAAGGTTGTTTGTGCTGGTGTTGACTGTTGTACACCAGAACCATGAGGATAGTTTGGCAGTCAGTTGATACATGTGTTAAACTCGATGAAAATATCAGGCTTTCCGAAGAGACGGTGCTAGAGAAATATGAGCTGTTTTTAGAGGATGTTTTGCAAACTAATGAGCCACAGTATATTTTTTGGAGCCTGGGGAGAGGTCTTGAGAGACAATGAGACTTTCTGATTGCTCGGGCATGGGACAGACACCACACTGTCAAAATGCAGAGTTGGTGGAAGCTGCTGTTGCAGCACTTCAGGTGCTGAAATCTGGTGTATGTGTTTATGCATGTTCGATCTGTGCAGGTGGAAACTGACAGTTCTAATTTGGTTTTCGAACTGAAGTTGCAATGCATGGATGCGGAGTCAGCTTGTTGCTAGAAAATTGTTAAGGAGATATTCTTTCGACAACTCATTTCTGGATTCACTATTCATGAAGGTTGCTAATCGATCAGCAGGCAATCAAATGACTTTTGAGCTCGCTAGGCTAGGCCATAGAGGCATCAGGCATAGAGTGTCGTGAGGGTAGGTGTTTGTTTATTCGGTTTCTCCATGTGTGATGGACCTCTGGGATACCATACCGTGATTGTAAATTTGGAATCTAAAATACCTCTCTTATTGCAATATAACCAGTATCTGAAGATGCAAATCTTTGAGAGAGCCCTGCAAGGTCACATATAGTGAGTCAAGTTTGATGTTTCCGTTGAACTTCGCATCCACTCATGCTCTTTTGGCCCGTTGGAGGAGATAATGAAATGCGGAAATAGAAGGCTCGGTGACGATGGTCGATCAAAAAAATTTTCCGTTTCTTCCGGTGCAACGCACGGACATGTGTTTTAGTACATCTATATATGCCATTCTGGTCATTACAAAATCAAATATGACCAGTTATACTCCCATGTGTACCTTGTACACTTATACTCATGTATGGCCATCTAACAGAAAAAAAAGAAAAAGGTCAGGACCAAGTCGACTCAGCGCCCGCATCTAGGAACCGCATTCATACCCTCCTCCAGCAGTGCAGCTACAGCCTCCTCTGTATATTTACGGAGAGATTGCTTGGGAAGAGGTTGGTATACTCAGGCGAATGGCAACTAGAGGGGACCTGCAACAGTGCAACTACATGCCCTCCTCCAGCTACAGCTGCATCTCCGGCAGCGCCCGTCTCTGGAAGCCCCGACGCCCTACAACCCTATCCGCCGACAACCGCGTGCAGCAGTAGCGTCGCGCGAGGGGGCCCTCCAGCCGCGGCCGCCTCCCGCCGCTGACGCCTGCAGCCATGGCGTCGCGCGTGAGGCTCCATCCATGGCCGACTCTGGTGACCGCTAGGGTTCGTCCGGGTGGGAGAGCTGGCGCGGGGGAGAAGACCAAGTCGACCAGATCGTGGATGCCGGCATGAGTCAGACTTTTTTTCTTCTTATACCGGTCCATACGTCAGTATACGTAACACAGGAGTATAATTGGCTGTATTTGGTTTGGTAATGACCACAATGGCATATAAGAGGTACGGAAAAGTTAGAGTGGCATATCTCTAAGTCTTGTTTTTTAATGGCATTTCTCCAAATAACAAAAGTTGCAATGGTATAAATTCAATTAACCTTTTTTTTACTTAGGGAAAATAAACTGTTACTGATATGTAGAGCGGGCGACTCGTAGAACTTACGCACACATCGTGAATTAAATAATTTCTGGCTGTCTTCTTTCGAAATAGGCTTTCGTCCCGCTTTATAAATAAAGCAACATGTGAGATCGCTGCTGGGCCAGACAGCACAATGCCCAATGAAATGTTGGGGCAGCAGCAAACACACGCCAAAGGAACAAAGAAGAAATAAAATGAAGACATAGACGGATCCACTAAACGAAGGAGACCCGCAACCGCTACACCATCCAGAGGAGTACCACCACACTCCTAGCACCGAACCGTCAAGTACCAAGCAACACCTTCAGGAAGGGACGCGCACCGCTGCTGCCCGGACCAGGGGCTGGTCCTAGGGTTTCCCCCGGCACGCAGAGGGAAGTGGAAGGCAGGTAGCCACGGCGCCCTCCAGGAAGGAATGGTACCACCCGCGGACGGCACCGCGTCGGTGTCGGTCGAGCCGACAAGGATTTCTTCCGAAAACCCATTCCATAACCCCCCAGGCGATCCGATGCAAAGGAGTCCCACGAGGGCGAGGCCTCGACACCACCAAACTTTCCACCCGCGAGCATGCGGCACTACGGTCACGAGGCCGCCATCGTCGTTTCACCGAGGTTACCGTCACGAGGCCTACAAGGCGGAGGCGAGAAGTAGCTTGAATCAGGGTCAGTGGGACAACGGCCTAGCGGGAGGGAACAACCTCCACCGCCAAAGGCGGTAGTCAACCGGACGTGGAGACAGGCACACTAGTCCCCGTTGGGTCCGGCTGGGCCTAGTAGGCCCGTAAAGCCCCCGTGGAGGGCACACCAATCCCAATAGGGTCTAGCCAGGCCCGGATCAGGCCCTTAAAGCCTACCACCGCGTTGCAACAGGCTGGTCACCGTCGCTGCTGGCCCCCGACCGAACTACCTCGCCGCCGCCTGCAGGACGAGCAGCGCACAGGGTAGGCCCGCCCACCCCCAACCTAGATGGGGCCCTGCAGGCCTAGATCTGGGCCGCATGGGGCTAGACGACGCCGCCCTACCACCGCCACCAGATCGCCTGCTGCCTGCCTGGCTAGGAACCTTCACAGCAGTTGGCCACCTCCCATGAGCCGGGGGCGCCACCCTTGAAGCACCGCACCATGGGGATTGGGCCCCGACCACCATGCCCAGTGATGTATACGCACTTCTATTCTTGTAGACAGTTGTTGGGCCTCCAAGTGCAGAGGTTTGTAGAACAGCAGCAAGTTTTCCCTTAAGTGGATCACCCAAGGTTTATCGAACTCAGGGAGGAAGTGGTCAAAGGTATCCCCTCTCAAGCAACCCTGCAATCAAGATACAAGAAGTCTCTTGTGTCCCCAACACACCCAATACACTTGTCAAGTGTATAGGTGCACTAGTTCGGCGAAGAGATAGTAAAATACAAGTGGTATGGAAATAAGACAACAGTGCTAGAAAATAGCTTGATGGCGTGAAAGAGACTAAAGGCAAACTGAAATAAAGATAGAAGCAAGCAAACATGTAATAGATCTAATAGGAAACTGAGTTTCAGTGGTTAGAAACAAGGCCTAGGGATCATACTTTCACTAGTGAACACTCTCATATAAATATCTTCTCTTTATGATACTACTCTTAACTACTCTCCGGTTGGACACTCTAATCCATGGTAGGGCTATAACAGCACACCTCAAAGTAAGCCTTTCCCATCTAGATAACCCCACACTGTCACCTTGAGCACTAGATGGTTCCAACAAACACCACAATTTCAAAGGCCTGGGAGGACCCGCGCCTAGGGGTGGTTTGGCCACCCTATGGCCCCCCTTCGTCTCTCCTTCTGGCTCCGTGAATCTTCCGGGAAAATAACGACTTTGGCTTTTGTCCAGTCCAATTCCGAGAATATTGATTTTCTAACTTTCCTGGAACCAAAAACAGCAAAAAACAGGCAACTGACACCGTGGCATCTTGTTAATAGGTTAGTCCCAGAAAGTGTATAAAAATACTCCAAAGTGTGGACAAAACATAAGAAAGTAGATAAAAACCAAGCATGAAACATCAAAAATTATGGATACGTTAGCAACGTATCAACATCCCCAAGCTTAACTCCTGCTCGTCCTCGAGTAGATAAGTGATAAAAAGAAATAATAATTTTTGAGGTGACATGCACCATCATAAACTTGATCAAAGTATTTGTAAAATATTCAAAGCTGGGATCATAGTACTTCAATCATAACATGAAAGACAAAGTTATAGCAATAAGACAAAGAAACTATGTTGCAACATGAAAATGCACAAACAAAAGATTAATGGATAACAATGCTTTGCAAGACGTTTGTTTGTTTCACATAAATTAAACATAGCATACTGGCATTCAGCTTGTCCCTCATAGAGTAGCAAACATAAATGCATAGGACACCTTCAAAGTTCATAAGAGTGACTAGATACAAATAGTTTAAAACAAGCAATATCAAAGCTATGCATCAATCAATAAGTCTTGGGACAATGCACATAGAACTAAGAATGGCCACTATGCTATGAAAGTAGGTGCATAAAGGTAGAAGGTGTAGACTCAACATAAAAGTAAAAGAAATGCCTTCATAGAAGGAAGTAGGGATTCAAGTTTCATAAAGAGCTTCCAAAAACTATGGTACTTATTAGGTTTCAGCTCTCATTGCCCCTATCATAAGCATCTTGAAGTGATTAAGGTTAAAGTGAACAAACTATGGTGTATATGCTTGACGAAGTATAAGTTGGAAATCTCATGTCCCTTGAATATGAGGGACGCTCCTCATGCTACTCAAGTTTAGTCACCGGTAAGTTCTTGTCATCGTAAGTACATGTGTATCATAGGGAACCGCCAACAGGGTACCCCTTGCCCGATGATACGGAAGAATCCCCATATCAAAATGACAAGGAAAGCAGACAACGAGCATCTCAGCAATCTTCTTATTTACCATGGGAATATGGTGCTTTTTTCTCTCTTTCCTCTTTTCTCACATCTCTTTTTTTTCTTTTTTTCTATTTTTCTCAATATATGACTCTTTTTTATAAGAAGAATGCTTCATAGACAGCTCATTATGGTTACGCTGCAGGTTTCCACCATGTCGGCATGGGATTAGACCAGCGGCATAGGCTTTTCTCTAACACATATACATAACACCATGGACTTACAAGCTCCCCTTTCATTTCACACCGACGACATCCATAGACAAAAGAGGATGATATCAACTAGGTACAAATTACAAGTGCAATGTTGAAAGCGTTCCCCATGACAGCATGGTTTTGCTAATCCCCAACATATAAGTGCAAGCATATACAACATAGACGACACAATGGTTCAAGTTTATTAGGGGCAAGAAAAGTAAAGTGTGCCATCAAGTTCGTGAGAGCTTTAATCACTAGTTTTCTCATAACAAGTTTAATTTGAAAGGTAGATAAAAACATGAATATACTTGGAATAACATATGCTAGTAGGTAGGCATGGTGGACTCTTTGGAATAACTTGGTTTTAGGAGTTGGATGCATGAGTGGAACTCATACTTGGTTGTGGAGGCTAGCAAAAGACTGGGAGTGACCAACTAAGAGAGCAATAATGGCCATAATCATGCAGAGCGACAAAACATCATTGATCAAAGCATAAAGTGATACTACGAGTTGAAAACTAAAGGATCATAATGGCTATGGTGACTTGGGATAGTCATAACATGGTGTGAGCATGCGCCAAGTCAACCCAGATAAAGCATCAAAGAAGAATACCACAATACTATGCTTTAATATGCTAAAACAACACATGATTCTTCAAAGGCACATTAAGCAATCTCAATTGTTTATAACATGTCATGCTACAGCAAAGAATACTAAGAATAAATCCAAAACAATATCGAGCATGGCATGACAAAGCATAGGCCACAGTAAAAAACAAGCTCTCTTTACCACTTAAGCATGAACTTTCCTACTCTTTTTCCAAACCAAACAAAACTATTTGAAAACCAATGTATGAAAGAGGCGGTCCAACCAATTTATTCAAGCAAACTAAGAAAACCAAGCAAACGAAAAACCAAAACAAAAACGAAGACGCTCCAAGAACAACACAACTGTGCATGAAACAATAAAAATGAAGTGTTTGGAAGAAACCTGGGATTTTTATTGATGAAGGAGGGGATGCCTTGGGCATCCCCAAGCATTGACGCTTGTACTTCTTGGATATTTCTTGGGGTGACACGCGTGGCATCCCCAAGCTTGAGCTTTAGTCCATTCTTCATCTCATTACTCATTCCTTCCATACACCTGCAATTTTTCCTTCATACAAAACTTCACACAATCTTTATTAGCAACATTAGTGCACTCAAGATAATAGGTCTTTAGGTTCAGTTCCAACACCAATAAAACTTCCATCAAAACACTAGCTACTGTAGCACTTCCCTCAAAATGCTCAATTCCCCAAAAGAACTCAAAAAGGAACCAACAAGAAGCAAATGCAAATAATGGCAGAAATCTGTCAAAACAGACCAACAGGTAAAGACAAAAAATTTCGAAGACCTTTTGTTGCTCAAATCGTAAAGTGTTGAACTAACGAAAGTTAGATAACAACCTGGGGCAGAAGCACAAAAACTCACGCCTCAAAAGGACATACAGAGATTTTACACGAATTTTTACAGTGAAGCACAAATATCTGTTTCGGGACATCAACTTTCCCAAGCATTACTTCTCTCTCATTAGAGGTTACTCTTGGCACAAAAAGCAAATAAAAAGGATAAGGAGCGGTTATTACTGAAGTAATAACTTCCAAGACTCATCTAAAACTTTTGGGTTATCTCCCAATAAGTACTTTTCTTTAACGTCTTTAAGGTAGGCATGATAGTTTGAGAAGATGCTCACATAAGAAATATGAATTCAAGTAAAAGAGAGCATCAAGAAGCAAATTCAAAGCACATTTAAGTCTAACCCACTTCCTATGCATAGGAATCTTGTAAAGAAATAAGTCATGAAAGAACAAAGGAACAAGCATAGGAAAGCAAAACAAGTGCAACTTCAAGACTTTCAACATAAATAGGGGAAACTTAATAATGTTGAGATACATAAAACCATGGTTCCCTCTCTCATAATAACTTTTAGTAGCAACATGAATAAAATTAACAATATAACTATCACATAAAACATTCTTATCATGAGCCACATGCATTAAAGAATTAATACTCTCCACATAAACATAGTCATTCTTATTATTTGTAGTGGGAGCAAAGTGAACAAAATAGCTATCATTATTATTCTCATCACCATAATCATCAAATATAGGAGGCATATTGTAATCATTAATTTTCTCCTCAATAGTAGCTAGACTGAAAATATCATATTCATCATTATAATCATCATATATTGGAGGTTTGGCATCATCATAAGCAATAGAATAGCTATCTTCCAAAGCTAGGGAACTAAAAAGATCATTTTCATAAAAACTAGCTTCCCCAAGCTTAGACTTTTCCATAGCTTTAGAAATAATGGTGTCCAAAGAATTCATACTAACAACATTGCTATTAGCATGTAAATAAAGTTCCATAGGTTTTTTAATTTTCTCTTCAAACACTTCATGTCCTAACTCAAGATAAATACTATAAATCTCTCTAATTTTGTTGTTGTTTTCCATTAAGCCTAACTAGTGAAAACAAGAAACAAAAAGGCAAAATTGCAGAATCTAAAGGAAATAACTTCGAGCACTCACACCGGAGGATGTGAGTAGCTTTTACCTTACCTCCTCGGCAACGGCGCCAGAAAATAGCTTGGTGTCTACACACTTCTATTCTTGTAGACAGTTGTTGGGCCTCCAAGTGCAGAGGTTTGTAGAACAGCAGCAAGTTTTCCCTTAAGTGGATCACCCAAGGTTTATCGAACTCAGGGAGGAAGTGGTCAAAGTTATCCCCTCTCAAGCAACCCTGCAATCAAGATACAAGAAGTCTCTTGTATCCCAAAACACACCCAATACACTTTTCAGGTGTATAGGTGCACTAGTTCGGCGAAGAGATAGTAAAATACAAGTGGTATGGAGATAAGACAACGGTGCTAGAAAATAGCTTGATGGCGTGAAAGAGACTAAAGGCAAATTGAAATAAAGATAGAAGCAAGCAAACATGTAATAGATCTAATAGGAAACTATGTTTCAGTGCTTAGAAACAAGGCCTAGGGATCATACTTTCACTAGTGAACAGTCTCATATAAATATCTTCTCTTTATGATACTACTCTTAAGTACTCTCCGGTTGGACACTCTAATCCATGGTAGGGCTATAACAACACACCTCAAACTAAGCCTTTCCCCTCTAGATAACCCCACACTATCACCTTGAGCACTAGATGGTTCCAACAAACACCACAATTTCATAAAGACATCCAACTCCAAATATAACTCATAACAAGTATTTGTAATCTCTAGCCTAAGTGCCACCATGGTGTGCACGCTGTCACTTTCACACACATGGGGAGTGCAGAGATCTATTAAAGCACCTGAGTAGAAAGGTAGATCTACTTGATTACAAAGCTCATGATCACAATAAGATCATGCATAGAGAGAGATGAACACATAGCTACCGGTAGAACCCTTAGCCTCGAGAGAGAACTACTCCATCCTCATCATGGGAATCAGCAATGGTGATGGTGATGGTGGTGGAGATCGATGGAGATGGCTCCGGGGGCACTTCCCCGTCCCGGTAGGGTGCTGGAACAGAGACTTTCTGTCCCCTGAATCTCTACTTCGGTGGCGGCGACGCTGCGGAACTTTTCGTAGCTGGAGGCTGGACGATCTAGGGTTTCTGTATCGGGAGGAATATATAGGAGAAGGGGCAAGGTCGGTGGCCAGCCAGGGGGCCCACACCATGCCCTGGCACGGCCTGGGAGGACCCGTGCCTAGGGGTGGTTTGGCCACCCTATGGCCCCCCTTCGTCTCTCCTTCTGGCTCCATGAATCTTCCGAGAAAATAATGACTTTGGCTTTTGTCCGGTCCAATTCCGAGAATATTGATTTTCTAACTTTCCTGGAACCAAAAACAGCAGAAAACAGGCAACTGGCACTGTGGCATCTTGTTAATAGGTTAGTCCGAGAAAGTGTATAATAATACTCCAAAGTGTGGACAAAACATAAGAAAGTAGATAAAAACCAAGCATGGAACATCAAAAATTATGGATACGTTAGCAACGTATCACCCAGCCACGGGGAAAAGCACACCGCCGCCGGCGCCACTCGGGAGGAGCCCGGTGGCCTCTGCCAGCAGCAGCGGTGGGGGAGAGAGCTTGGGGGGAGGGGGCTGTAGGCGGGGAGGAGAGGGGGTCGTCCCCATCGACAGTAGAGGGGGCGAGAGGGGCGAGAGTCGGGCGTTTTTCTCGAGCCGTGATTTTCTGTACTCCTCCTTATCAACCTCTGGCTGTCTTCCACCCTGAACATACCAAAGTAGGCAGATTAAAGGTAAGTGCCCTTGACCCGATCCACCAAGGAACTAATACCGCTATTTCCACGATATGTTCTTACAAAATTAAATTTTGGTTTTCCAGAACAAAGTGTATCCTTCGACATCACTCTGCTGCATGTGCGCGGGTGTAATGCGGAGGAATTCACACCGCACATCGATTTAGTGATTAATCAATGGGCCTCTAGCGTAGTCTCCTTAATCAAATCACTGTCTACTACTTCAGTTGGGCCAGGATGTGGCACTTCTAACTTGATCGATCGACATGTACAGGTAAGATCTAATAAGGGCAGCAAACAATTTTCCTCATAGGCGAATGTCAAAAAAAATGGCAGCGTCTAGGTAGCAATTGGTGGCTGGTTAGTCCAAACTAGCCACCACCCAAAAAGGAAAGGTCTGGTCAGCCCCACGTGCCCAGAAATGGAAACAAGACCCCGTGCCTAGGACCTGATCGTGTGGGAAGTCCCAGGTTGGTTCGCGCGGGCGAATGTTCCAACCACCAATTGTCAGCGTGACCTCCACGTGACCCCAACTCCCATCTCTGTATCTTCTTCCTCCCCAGCTCGCCACTTTGTCTCTTCTTCCTCCCCTATCTCCATTAGAAACTGCAAAATTCTTCAGATCTGGCAAGAACAAAAAAGGTATAGTAGCAAAAAGTATCCCTCTCTCTCTTCCTCATATCCTCCCTCTCCTCCCTCTCTCTGGTTCAGTTTACTTCCTTCTAGATTAGGATCTGTGCTCCCCCCAGGATCTCTGTAGAAATTGCTTCTGAAAACAAAATCATGAACATCCCTTCCCCCTCCCCCTTCTCCCATCCTGTAACACCCCAAATTTTTTAATCAAGATTATCAAGTTCTAATCACCCAAGTTTAGGGTTAACAAAAAACTTTTATTACTAAATTGAATATGAATGCATGTGTGATTTGCATTAGTGTATGATTGAGTGAAATTGCCATGTGTGATTGCTACAAATGATAAGAAATGGTTTAAAGATGAATACTACATCATCTAGGACAATTACAAGCAAAATCCAAAGGAAAGGAAATCAAATATAAAGCATATGAGCAAATGGTCACTTTGATCAAAATTAACCACTAGGCCACTTTGTGAGTTCCTAGTAAAGAATTTCTAATAGAAACATTTCCATTTCTTTTTACCCCTTGCTAGACCAAGTCCAAGTGAACCCAAGCCCACTTTACAAACTCGTAGAAACTATTTTCAAATCTATTTAAAGGATAATTCAAAATTGAATCAAGTGTATGTACTAAGATCACCATGTTGCAAAAACCACTCAAATGAATTCACCTTGACTTTTCCAAGCAACCATAGACACTCAAGCAAGTGCTCAGAACACTCACAAAATTTCATTCAAAAATTTCAAATTTGAATTCATGCGGCCATTTAGTCGAACACCTGGCAGACACAAATCAAACCCTGCCTAACTCTACTGTTTTGAGCAGTGATCACCCAACCATTTGTCCCCTCTTCACTTCCCTGGTCTCCCCCAGCACCTAGCAGTGCAACAGACCACTTCCCCCTTTGCCGTTGCGCCAGTGCAGTGCCGCCCGAAGCTTGCCGCGTCGGCCGACCATGGACAGCTCGCCACAGACCGCACCGCCCTCTCCCACAACGACCAGGAGACAGGCGACCGTCCACCACCACCCACTGTCCAACCCTCGACCACAGGCCAGCCGTGGACCACCCACAATCGCTGCGCCCATTTTCTCTGCGCCATGCCGAGAGCACGCCAGAGCGCCACAGCCGACCAGCGCGCACACGCCGCGCCTCGCCCTCTCCGTGCGTGCACACACTCGCCATGACCCTAGCTACCTCCCAGACATCCCCGTTCGCCGCCGCGCGACCCGTAGCCCCCATGCGCCGTCTCGAACACCGCCAATTCCGCATAGAGCACTACCCACGCCCGACCATTCTCGACCGCCCCGTGCCACGCCATTAAGCCCGTGACAACTGCCATGAAGCACCGCATCGTCCCCTACCCTCAGCCACGCCAATAGCTCGTTGTACCGCCATCACCGAAGGAGCCATCCCATGCCGCAATGTCCCTCTCGCTGGTGTATAAATAGAGGCCACATCCGCCTCAATTCACCACATAATCTCACTCCCCACTCCTCACAGAACCTCCCACACCCTTTCCTGGAGCAAGGCGAGCACCAGCCCGCCAGAATTTGGCCGGAGTCCGCCACTACAGAGGAGAAGAGGAGCCGTCGATTGGAGCCGCCCCAGGAGCTGTCGCGACCACCATTCGAACCGCCACCATCTACAACGTTGTTCGCCCCCATCCTTGACCCTAGCTGGAGCCCTGGTGAGCCTCACACGACCCCCACCGTCGCTGTTAGGGTTCAGTTCTCGCCGGAGCTGTTCAACGTAGGAGATGAACCTCAGCCGTTAGATCGCATTCTAATCACACAACCTAGATTGAAACATACCGATTCGGGTTAGATGAGCCACTGACTAATGGGACCCCCTGTCAACAGCCTGCTGCGCCCGTGCAGTGCAGCTGGGCCGGCCTGTTTACTTTCCTGCACAGAGCCCAGTGATTCATATAGTTCTTTTCCATATTAATTAAAACCAGTTTCTGTCAGTAGATTTAAAAATCAATGCAAAGAGATTCACTAAACCAAATTGCATGATTCCAATTTGTTAGAAAGGTATTCAAATTATCTATCCAAGCCCGTTAGATTCAAACCATTTGAAATTATAGATCACCTATACCAAAAATTACAAGACAGAGACTTGTCCAACTTCAAACATTTTTCAAAAATCAACCATAAATGCTTTTGAGTTGATTCCAACTCTCAAAAATCACATTTGACAAGATATATGTGAATCTGTAAAAATATTTAGGTTTACATGCAGTGACATTGGACTAGTACCAAAATAATGCTATATAGGCATTTCTAGTCACTTTAATTCTATTAAATGATAATCTTAAACTTTATAAAATATGACCAACACTTTAAATCACATTCCCAAGTATTAGAATATGTGGTGATGACATGTGCCAACATGATCCCATATTTTAATTGGAGAATATTAAATCTTAAGTATTTTCAATGAGTAGAAATTACTTTTCTAAAATAAGATAAACAAGATTAAGTCTTTATTTCATGTGATGTTTGTGATGATGCTAGATCATCAAGTGTGAGCCTTAATGTTCTAAATGAAGTAGTTAAGTATTTTTTGGTGATTGTGTACCTCGTATGCATTTATAGACGATAGTACCGACCCGGGATACGAGGAGGAGTACTACCAAGAAGAAGAAGAAGAAAACTTCAACCACTTCACTACTCAAGGCAAGCCTAACACTACAAGTTAACTATGCAAGCCATCCTTGCAAGATAACCTATGCAATATGCATTAGGCAGGCTTGGTGATGCAACTTTGATTATACCAATCCCAAGTTTTACTTTATTCTTTTACTTTACCAAAGTTCTTTACTTTTAGTTAGTGCTTTGTGAGTATTGGAAAATAGGATAGATACATAAAGAGTATAAAACTAGGCCTAACTAGTTATACTTAAATTTCATCAAAAGGCATAAAACTAGAGTGGATAGTTACACTTGATTAGTCCCTCATTAGTGAATACCCTCAACTTTAGTGGCTAGTGCTAAGCATAAAAATTGATCACTTTAGATGGGAATACTTGGTGAAAATGATTATGAAAAGCTTGGAATGATGATTCATTTTATTGAAATTTTTTGACATTTGTTGAGAAGCACAAAAGGATTTGATGAAGAATTGCTTCTAAAACCAAAATCATGAACATCCCCTTCCCTTCCCCCTCCCCCCTTCTCCCATCCTGTAACACCCCAAAAATTTTAATCAAGATTATCAAGTTCTAATCACCCAAGTTTAGGGTTAACAAAAAAACTTTTATTACTAAATTGAATATGAATGCATGTGTGATTTGCATTAGTGTATGATTGAGTGAAATTGCCATGTGTGTTTGCTACAAATGATAAGAAATGGTTTAAAGATGAATACTACATCATCTAGGCCAATTAAAAGCAAAATCCAAAGAAAAGGAAATCAAATATAAAGCATATGATCAAATGGTCACTTTGATCAAAATTAACCACTAGGACACTTTGTGAGTTCCTAGTAAAGAATTTCTAACAGAAACATTTCCATTTCTTTTTACCCCTTGCTAGACCAAGTCCAAGTGAACCCAAGCCCATTTTACAAACTCACAGAAACTATTTTCAAATCTGTTTAAAGGACAATTCAAAATTGAATCAAGTGTATGTACTAAGATCACCATTTTGCAAAAACCACTCAAATCAATTCACCTTGACTTTTCCAAGCAACCATAGACACTCAAGCAAGTGCTCAGAACACTCACCAAATTTCATTCTAAAATTTCAAATTTGAATTCATGTGGCCATTTAATCGAACACTTGGCAGACACAAATCAAACCCTGCCTAACTCTACTATTTTGAGCAGTGATCACCCAACCATTTGTCCGCTCTTCACCCCCTGGTCTCCCCCAACACCTAGCAGCGGAACAAACCACTTCCCCCTTTGCCGTTGCGCCAGTGCAGCGCCGCCCGAAGCTTGTCATGCTGGCCGACCATGGACAGCTCGCCATAGACCGCGCCGCCCTCTCCCACGACGACCAGGAGACAAGCGACCATCCACCGCCATCCCTTGTCCAACCCTCGACCACAGGCCAGTCGTGGACCACCTAGAATCGCCACGCCCATTTTCTCTGTGCCATGCCGAGAGCACGCCAGAGCGCCACAGCCGACCAGCACGCACACGCCATGCCTCGCCCTCTCCACGTGTGCACATAGTCGCCATGACCCTAGCTACCTTCCAGACATCCTTGTTCGCTGCCGCGCGACTCATAGCCCTCATGCGCCGTCTCGAACACCGCCAGTTCCGCGTAGAGCACCGCCCGCGCCCAACCATTCTCGACCGCCCCGTGCCACGCCATTAAGCCCGTGACAACCGCCATGAAGCACCACATCGTCCGCTACCCTCAGCCATGCCAATAGCTCGCTATACCGGCATCACCGAAGGAGCCAGCCCATGCCGCAATGTCCCTCTCGCCGGTGTATAAATAGAGGCCACGTCCGCCTCAATTCACCACACCATCTCACTCCCCACTCCTCATAGAACCTCCCACACCCTTTCCCGGAGCAAGGCGAGCAACAGCCCGCCAGAATTTGGCCGAAGTCCGCCACTGCAAAGGAGAAGAGGAGCCATCGATTGGAGCTGCCCCAGGAGCTGCCGCGACCACCATTCGAACCGCCGCCGTCTACAACGTCGTTTGCCCCTTCCTCGACCCTAGCTGGAGCCTTGGTGAGCCTCACACGACCCCCACCGTCACTGTTAGGGTTCAGTTCTTGCCGGAGTTGTTCGACGTAGGAGATGAACCTCAGCCGTTACATCGCATTCTAATCGCACAGCCTAGATTGAAGCATACCGATTCGGGTTAGATGAGCCACTGACTAGTGGGACAACCTGTCAGCAGCCCGCTGGGCCTGAGAAGTGCAGCTGGGTCGGCCTGTTTACTTTCCCGCGCAGAGCCCAGTGATTCATATAGTTCTTTTCCATTTTAATTAAAACCAGTTTCTGTTAGTAGATTCGAAAATCAATTCAAAGAGATTCACTGAACCAAATTGCATGATTCAATTTTGTTAGAAAGGTATTCAAATTATCTATCCAAGCCCTTTAGATTGAAACCATTTGAAAGTAGAGATCACCTATACCAAAAATAACAAGACAGAGACTTTTCCAACTTCAAACATTTTTCAAAAATCAACCATAAATACTTTTGAGTTGATTCCAACTCTCAAAAATCACATTTGAAAAGATCTATCTGAATATGTAAAAATATTTAGGTTTACATGCAGTGACATTGGACTAGTACCAAAAGAATGTTATATAGGCATTTCTAGTCACTTTAATTCTATTAAATGATAATCTTAAACTTTATAAAATATGACCAACACTTTAAATCACATTTCCAAGTATTAGAATATGTGGTGATGACATGTGCCAACATGATCCCATATTTTAATTGGATAATATTAAATCTTAAGTATTTTCAATGACTAGAAATTACTTTTCTAAAATAAGATAAACAAGATTAAGTCTTTATTTCATGTGATGTTTGTGATGATGCTAGATCATCAAGTGTAAGCCTTAATGTGCTAAATAGAAGTAGTTAAGTATTGTTTGGTGATTGTGTATCTCGTATGCATTTATAGACGATAGTACCGACCCGGGATACGAGGAGGAGGAGTACTACCAAGAAGAAGAAGAAAACTTCAACCACTTCACTACTCAAGGCAAGCCTAACACTACAAGTTAACTATGCAAGCCATCCTTGCAAGATAACCTATGCAAGATGCATTAGGCAGGCTTGGTTATGCAACTTTCATTATACCAATCCCAAGTTTTACTTACAAGCTTTATTCTTTTACTTTACCAAAGTTCTTTGTCGTCGGATTGATGACAAGTACGCCATGAGGGGGTCCTCGAGGCGTGCGGAAGAGAGGGGGGGTGAGACGTACGGTATTCCGGGACGGTGAGCACACAAGTTTACCCAGGTTCGAATCCGCCGGCTTTGGACGGATCCTACTCCTGCTAGCAATCCAGTAATACGGCAGAGTCGGAATATGGGTTACAAGGGTTTCGCCTGTGCGAGTTGAGATTGTAGACTATTGAGGTTATTCCCTAAAGGCTCTCCCTAGGACGGCTTATATAGATATCCGGCCTAGGGTTTACAGGAGAGATCTATCCGGCTATGACTAAGAGTCTGTTACAGAGTACATCTTGAACTACAAGTAACATCATGGCCTAAGTCGGTAAGTCTTCTGGGCCTTGCCGTAGACGGATTGGACTCCGTCTTCTCTCCCTGACTAGGCCGCCCGTGAAGCAATACTCTAACCCGAAGTGGGCCACCCTGGTCAGTGAGGAACTGTGAGGATACCCGGAAAGTATATCCCCAACAGCAGCCCCGGAGGCCTCCAAGATCCAAAGTCGGATTTATCATCGTCTAGCTTGATCTTCAGCTTGTAGAATCTTGAAGGGTTCCTGAAACTTCACAACAAATGATATGATCCGGGTCTTAAAAAATAAGTCGGACCTTTCAGTTGGTAACTCGGATTTTCCAGCTCATTTTCAAACTAAGCCGGAACTTGGTCTCTAACGCCACCTGACACAAGCATGGTCAAGTCACGTCATCTAACGTTGCTCACAAGACGATCACAGGAGTCCGCGGTCCGCGGAACTGATGCGCCGTCTCAATGCGTGCGTGGAGATCGAGGCGACGCAATCATCGTGCGGGTCCTTCCCAGTTCTTTCCACAACGCGTGGCGATTGCACTGTAGCGTTTGCACAAATCTTGGCGCAAGTAGGTGGATATAAGGGGTTTAGATTTCCTCTTCTCCTTTCCACCAGTCCTTTGCCGTTCCTTTCCTCCCAATCTTCCCACGCGCACAAAGCCTCCTCGTCCTCCTCCCACAGAGCTCCTAGCGCCGCCACTTTAAGGTCACTTTTTCCACCGGAGAAAAATGGCTTCATCTTCGTCTTCCTCTGGTCTGGCGGCAGCGGCGGCGGAAGCAGCAGCGGAGAAGGAGAGCTTCCGGGGAGTCTGGATTCCCTGCGCCCTCAACGAGGAGGGCCTCAAGAACGTGGAGAAGGAGGGGCTTCTCGCCGCCGGCGACTGGCGGACTGGCTCTGGCGAAACCGTCCCCAACCCGCGTGAGGGCGAACAAGTCCACTTTGGCACTCATCTGGACTGAGGTCTGTCTTTTCCTCCCTCGGAGTTCTTCTCCGAGGTGATAGATCACTATGGAGTTCAACTCCACAATCTTCCTCCCAATTCTCTTCTAGAAATGAGCGCATACGCTTCGTTTTGCGAGGGCTTTCTCGGCATTAGGCCGAGTTTGCTTCTCTTCCGGTACTATTTCCATGTCCGGAGGAATTCCATCACTGCCGATGTTCCTTACATCACTGGCACTATTAGTTTTTCTCTTAGACGAGACCGGGCATATCCCAAAATTTCTGCCAGTGACTCGGTCAAGCAATGGCCAGCCACTTTTTTCTACCATAAGGATATTCTGGCTCCCGGCAAAGCTACTGCTTTGCCGGCTTTTGTCGACAGAGCCACCACGGCCCAACCTTCTAGGACGAGGCTGCTCCGGCTCTCACAGATGATCTGATCCTCGCTAAGAGGCGGATCGAATATCTGATCAAGCACAATGGTCTGAAGGGATCCGACTTGGTCCAGTGCTGGGTCTCACGCCAGATCCAGCCACTTCAGTACCACGAGGATAGACTGATGCATTCTGTCACGTCTTCTCTGACCGACTCCCGCCGCATCAGCCCCAAGGCCTACACCACTCAAGGCTACATAAGCCAAATTAAGTGGCTGATCAAGGAGCGGATCGAAAGGCGGATTCCAGAGGTTTCTCTAGACATGCACACGGTGGAAAACTCCGTGGTGCCGGTAAGCTTTTATCATCACATATTTTATGTGTTTCTATCTTCGAATTACATTGCAATGCTGATACGTTTTCTTGTTTCAGCTTGCTGACATCCCCGAGTCGGAACTTTCTCCGCTCGAAGGATACCCTCCGAAGTTCTCTCAGGAGGTGGAAGTAGTTCCACTGCCGGATCTTGCGCTCAAGAAGCACAAAGCTCCGTCAGTAGTGGTTGGCACAAAGGAGGTGCCAGTCGTGAAGAGGTAACCTTCTGTCACAACTTTTCCGCCTTTGTTCTTTACTCAAGTTTCTTTCCGAGATGTAATGTTTCCGACTTTACTACTTTCTCAGAGCAAAATCAATCATCAAGGGCAAGGGGAAGGGGACTTCTTCGAAGCCCTTGCGCTGCATTTAAGCTTACAATAGCTTCCCCTGCCGTGGCTCCTCCGACTCCGGTCCCTCAACCTTCTGCAACTCCGGTGATCATCCCTTCTCCGGTGATTGCAGAAAATCCGGCTCCTCAAGCGGAGCCGATGATCCTTGGGTCGCATACTTACGCCATCATGAAAAGGCCAGTCAAGATAAGGGTGAACCTCTTCGGTAATGATCCTCAGCTGAAGTTCGCCAAAAACCTCCTCAATCCGGTCTTGCCAAGTTTGGCATGACCCGAAATCTGCAGAGGAGATCCAGCTAGCTGTGCAAGTCTGGACAAAAGCCATCTATCCTCAAGAGGAGGCGCAAGAAGCAGGACGCCAAGTTCTCTGACCTTCTCACTCAAGTCCGCCTTCGTGACGAGAGGATCAGGACTGGCGAGCTTCCAACAGCCCCAGTGATCCCTCTTACTTTCGCCGAGAAGGTGGCAGCTGAAGTGAACGCGGGTTTAGACAAACTCACCCGCGAGCAATATGTAAGTCGGAATTCCAACTCTTGTTTTTACATTATGTTATATCATATCCTCTAGCCCCCACGCATGAAGTAGGATATAGAATCCGAGTTTATGCTTTCATTAGGATGCCAAAGAACTAACTAGTGTAGTTTCAAGGCTCGTGCTGATATTTAGTAAAAATATTAGCCTAGTCTTAAGTAGCTTCGACTTTTGGGTATTCGACTTCTGTAAAGTATGTTCCTATAACCAGGAATTATTGTCCAATGTTTGTAATAAGCGGAGAGAGATCAAAGCTCTCCGGCTTAAAAATGCTAAGCTCAAGGTAGCCAAGGATGAAGCTGAAGGTAAATATTTCGAGATTCAAACCTTGTCTTTTGCTTTTTCTATGTCGAATTTTTCTGAACTGTTGTTCTTTTGTCTTACAACGTTGGTGAAACAATCCATCGCTATGATTGAAGAGGCCGAGAACCTCGAAACCCTGGTGGTGGAAAACAAAGGACTTCGCCAAGAGCTGGATAAGCTCAAGGCGGATCATGAAACGAGCATAGATCAAGTCCTGGAATCCTCCTCCATGGCCACTGAGGAGCGCGATCGCAAGATTGCCGCTCAAAATAAAGTAATTTCGGACCTCAAGAATGAGCTTGGCAGAGAGAAGGATATATCCCAGACGCTCCGGGCTAAACTCCAGAGTCTCCGGGAGGAGAAGACCAAGATTGACGACATCATTCTTGGTATGTTCCACCTTTCTGACTTATGTTTTCTTTGACTGTTATTAATGTCAGATTTTTCTTGACTTGTTTTGTGTGTAGGTCCTTAAAGTTGTCGGACTCTTCCTCGTCCGAGCCCCGCACTCACCGGCTTACCCAAGTCGGTGATCTTCTTCATGACTACCGCCAGTCCCTTGAGGACATTTGCGAGTTTCTTAGGATTCCGGACATGCCAAGCATGTTGGATTTTGAGGTGTGGGACAGGGCCAAGGAGATGTCGTAGCTTGTTCGGGACTGGAATATGTCCTATGCGCGGACTGCCGTGCAGAATGCCCTCTCCATGGTCATGAGCCACCATGGAAACATGGAAATATGGCAAGTGACTAAAGGGTACTGCAAGGTAGACGAAGACGGCCAGGAGCAGGACCTTCAAGCCATCATGCACTCCTGCGCCGAATATGGGTGCCACGTAGCTGATCTGACCAGCTACGAGATCCCCTTCTTCACCCGCGTGGATACTCCGCCTCCTCCTGTAGAAGAAGCCGAAGAAGTTTCCGACGATGAACGCACCAACTCGGATGCGGATATCTCGAAACGATATCAAGGCAGAGTGACCAGCGAGCCAGTAGATCCTTCATCTCCTCCTGCATCATAGACCACAAACTTATGTATTATTCTGTGAAAGAACATGATGCGTTTTGTAAATACTAAGTACTATGACTTTTTGTTAGTGCTAAGTTTTTTATCTATTTAGCACTTTTGTCCTTAGACTTTTTTTTTGTGTGTGCTTGAAATGTTTTCACAAGCACTTATATTTTTTGTCTCGACTTATCGTTTATCTGGCTTTCACGTCCTTTCGTGAGTGCTAAACCTTCAGCCGAAACTTTGCTTGAAACGGAGCTCAATTGCTAAACCAGTTTAAACTCGGAAACAAAGCCGGCTTCCAGTACCAACAATTCACTACTCGGAAAATGCCCGATTCCGGCGATCAGATAAATAACCAAAGTAAAGACTAGAAATTTTTAGAGTTATACCCGAAGGTAGCAGTTTTTTAGAAATCAGAAATCTAGACCAGAACGAACATGAGCATAAAGTACTTTCAAGCATTCAGGGATTTTCGACTATGACATGATCATTCGGAAATAAGATGGTTTAAGAACTTCTTAGAAAAACTTGATGCAACCAAAACTTTTATTTCTCACAGAACAAAGAAGGATAAACTAAGAATAAAAGGGACGTAGCTGAGCAATATTCCATGGTCTTTCTAACTCATCCGGATTTGTACTGCCTCCAGCTCTCTTTCTCTTCTTAGTAGCAGGTCTTTCTTTGACTGGCCTCATGTCAGTTAAGTAGTACGATCCATTGTGCAATACTCGACTAACTAAAAAGGGCCCTTCCGATACTGGGGAAAGTTTGTCCTTTCTTTATTGCACAAGCCGGAGAACCAAATCACCTTTATTGAAAGATCTATTTCGGACTCTCTGGCTATGATACTTGCATAACTTCTGCTGATAGGCTGTAGATCTCATTTAAGCAACAATGCGAACTTCTTCGACTAAGTCGAGATCATTTTGTCGAGAAATCTCGGCATCCTCTTCGATATACGCGGCCACTCTAGGAGAAGTATGAATTAAATCACTAGGAAGAACTGCTTCTGCACCATAGACCAAGAAGAAAGGTGTGTATCCTATTGACCTGTTCGGAGTTGTTTGAAGACTCCAAATTACATAAGGTAGTTCCTCTGCCCAAGCCCCCGCAGCACGTCGTAGTGGTGCTTCAAGTCTTGGTTTCAAGCCTTGTAGAATTAAACCATTTGCTCTTTCAACTTGTCCATTAGCTTGTGGATGTGCGACTGACGCAATGTCAAGCCGGATATTTTGCTCATCGTAGAATTCAGCCAGTTCTCCCATAGAAAAGTTACTCCCATTGTCCGTGATAATGCTATGTGGATAACCATACCGGATTATAACATCCTCGACAAATCTTTTGGCTGTTGCTCCATCACAACTAGTGACAGGTTTAGCCTCAATCCATTTGGTGAATTTATCCACCATCACTAAGAGGTGGGTAAATCCACTTCGAGCTCGTTTAAAGGGTCCTACCATGTCAAGCCCCCAGACCACAAAGGGCCATGTTATAGGTATTGTTCGCAACTGATCAGCCAGAACATGAGCTTGCTTGGCGTACTTTTGGCAGCCTTTGCATGTCTTGACTAATCGTTCGGCATCTGCCTGAGCTAAAAGCCAGAAAAATCCATGTCGAAAAGCTTTTTCCACTAAAGATTTGGCTGCAGCGTGGTGACCACACTCGCCTTCGTGGATTTCCCTTAAGATTTCCACTCCTTCTTCCGGAGATACACATCGCTGAAACCCCCCAGAAACACTCCGTTTATGGAGCTCACCCTTAACAATAGTATAGGCTTTTGCTCGTTGGATAATCTGCCGGCTCAGCACCTCGTCTTCGGGTAATTTGCCATCTACCAAATAATCAAGGTAGGGTTGAGTCCAGCTGGGAATTACAGCCAGAACTGCTATTAAAGGTGAGTCGGATTTGCTCGGATATTCCTCATCTACTCCCTTTATTGAGGGAACTTTGAGGTGCTCTAAAAATGCGCCATCCGGGACCTCTTTCCGCGTAGAGCCTATTCGAGATAGTGCATCTACTTCCTCATTTTCTGCTCGAGGGATGTGCTGAACTTCAAACCCTTCGAACGATTTAGATAGATCATCCACGACGACTTTGTATGCTGCCATGTGCTTATTTGCATTACAAATATCCGAGACTTGTTGAGCAACAAGATCCGAATCTCCGGAAGACATCAAACGTCGGATGCCAATATCCTTGGCAATCTGGATTCCATGCAGCAGTGTTTCATAGTCGGCAATATTGTTTGTCGCTGTGAAGTGGATCTGCAACACGTATAATAGTTTATCTCCTTGGGGTGATTTGAGCACCACGCCAGCCCCCGAGCCTCCTCGATCCTTAGACCCATCGAAAAAGAGGGTCCAATATTCTGACTCAGGGAGGACCATGTTCTCCTTCGTCTCTGTCCAATCAGCGACAAAGTCGGCAAGGATCTGGGATTTGATTGATGTCCGAGGTTTATCCTCAATATCGAAAGCTGAGAGCTCTATGCCCATTTGGCGACACGTCATGTGGCGTCGATGTTGTTGATTATGTATCTCATGGGAGCTTTGCTCACCACGGTAATTGGATGCTCCTGAAAATAGTGTCGTAGCTTACGAGATGCTAGGAAAACACCGTAAGCCAACTTTTGATAGTACGGATATCGCTGTTTTGATTCTGTCAAGACCTCCCTGACAAAATAAGTCGGACGCTGCACCAAGTGTTCCTGATTTTCCTCTGGTCTCTCCACCACCATGACGATACTGACGACCTTATTTGTCGCAACAATATAAAGCAACATTGGTTCCTGAGGTTCCGGCGCTGCGAGGATAGGAGCAGATGAGAGTACTTTCTTCAGGTCTTGCAGTGCAGCTTCAACCCGCATAAAATCCTTGGTTTTCTTCAGGAGTTTGTATAATGGTGCGGCTCTTTCACCGAGCCGGCTTACAAATCGACTGACCGCAGCAATGCAACCAGTTAGTCTTTGTACGTCCTTCAGGCGAGTTGGCCTGGAAATATTAAGTATAGCCTTGATTTTGTCACGGTTCACCTCTATGCCTCTTTGAGACACGATGAAGCCTAACAACTTTCCGGCTGGTATTCCAAAGAAACATTTCTTCAGGTTAAGCATGATGTTGTATTTTTGTAGATTGGCGAACATTTCCTCCAAGTCGAAAATGAGTGTTTCCTTCTTTTTGGACATCACCATGATATCATCCACGTATGCATGTACATTGCGTCCGAGTTGGTCGTGGAGGCAATGCTGCATCGTGCGCTGGTACGTAGCTCCTGTGTTCTTCAACCCAAAGGGCATCGTAACAAAACAGAAGGTTCCGAAGGGGGCTATGAATGAAGTTTTGACTTTGTCAGATTCCTTCATCTGGATTTGGTGATAACCGGAATATGCGTCAAGAAAACAGAGGAGTTCCGAGCCTGCCGTAGAATCGATAACTTGATCAATTCTAGGCAGTTTAACGGATCTTTTGGACAAGCCTTGTTCAAGGCAGTATAATCAACACACATCCTTAAATCAGTGGTGTCCTTTTTAGGGACCATTACAGGATTGGCCGACCACTCAGTGTGCATGACCTCTTCTATGAATCCGGCTAACTCGAGCCGTGCTAGTTCCTTAGCTATTGCCTTACGCTTTTCGTTGCCAAACCATCGTAAGGATTGTTTAATGGGTTTAGCATTCGGGTTTACATTTAGAGAGTGCTCGGCAAGTTCCCTAGGTACTCCGGTCATGTCAGATGGCTGCCATGCGAAGATATCTTGATTTGCTTGGAGGAACTTGACGAGCGCGCTTTCCTATGTGCTATCTAGGCCTACGCCTATCTGGGTCACCTTGGAGGGGTCATCTTCCTTCAACAGCGCTTTCTTCGTCTCTTCTGATGCCTTGAACTCTGGATTTGGCTTGGTGACCTCCTTCTTTGTTGCGGGCATCTCGGACGGATCTATGCTCTTCTTGATCTCCTGGTACTCCGGGCGTGCAGCACGGCTTAAGCAAAGGCGGCATTTCCATCCTCGCACTCTCGCACTTTCTTCGGGTCTCCCCTGCTGGTGATCACACTGTTGGGACCTGGAATTTTCATCATATAGTAAATGTAACATGGACGAGCCATAAAAGCCCAGTAAGCCGGACGTCCGAATATAGCGTGGTATGTGCTCTTGAACGGGACCACTTCAAAGGAGAGTGCCTCCATTCGATAATTCTTTGGAGTTCCAAAGGTAACATCCAAGGTGATCTCTCCCAGGGAATTAGCTTGTCTTCCTGGGACAACTCCGTGAAAAATCACAGAGCTATGGTTCAGCTGTGTCTCCGAGATCTCATCCGGCGTAGCGTTTCAACATAGAGAATATTGATGCTACTACCACCGTCCATGAGGGTCTTGGAGAAACCATAACCGTCAATAAGCGGCTTGACGATTAAGGCGTATTTTCCTCGCCTGTGTAGCTTCGGCAGATGATCATCGCGGTCAAACGTGATTGCCACTTCTGACCAGTCCAGATACTGGGGGACAGCCGGAACTGTTGCATTGAGCTCGTGTAGAACTGCTTTCTTGACCTTTGCTGGTTGAGATCCGAGGAAGGTGACATAAGTGTCCTTCTTGGTGGGAAAAGTCTTCTTCCCTTCCGACTTGGGATTTGAAGCATCAGCTTCTTCCATGTCAGAATCCTCCTTGGTCTCTTTGTCTTTTTCGGGATTTTTCTTTCCCTTCTTCCGCTTAGCTTTGTAGCCCGCGGTGTCATCTCTTTTGATGTCGTCGTTGAAACGACATTCGGCGTTGGTGTGGGACGAGCCCCCACTGGCGTCTAGGTGATGCACACATGGGTTATTGGCAATGTCGGCCCAAGAGTAGGTTTTGCCTGGTTGTTGTTCTCCTCTACCTTGGACCCTTGATGTCCCACGGCCACGCCCGCGGCCTCCGCCACGTCCTCCTTGTCCTCCAAACCCGGAAACAGTAGTGACTACTGCTATTTCCGTGTTGGGTTTTTCTTCCGAGGTGTTTTTGCGCTTCTGAGCTTGTTGCTTTGGTTGTTTTGCCGACTGAGGCATAGCTAGGGAATTGAGTAGTCCTTCTGCATCGTCGTCAGCGTCTGCATACTTGCTCGCTGTTTCTATCATCTCTCCCAAATCGGTAACCTTGTCACACTTCAAGCGATGGCGTAGTAAACCAATAGGGAGACCTGCGATGAAAGCTTCAATCGCAGTTTGATCATTTACTCCTTTGCAGGAGTTCTTGGTGTCGATCCATCGTCCAAGGTAATCCCGGCAAGTTTCTCCGGCTTTCTAGGTGCAACGCTGTAGGTCACCAACTGTATAGGGCCTCCGATATGTGCCTTCGAAATTCCGAAAGAACGCGCTTTGTAAATCATACCAGTTATGGATGGTGTTTGCCGGAAGTTCATTGAGCCATGATCGTGCCGTCTTCTGCAGCATAAGTGGGAGATATCGGGTTGCGACCAGGCTATTTCCGCCTTTGGCGATGTAGCAAGCTTGGAAGAAATCCTATAACCAGGTGTCTGGTCGAGCAATGCCGTCGTAGGCTTGGATATGTCTTGAGATAGCAAATCCTTTCGGGAATTTTGTAGCTCTGATGCATGGACCGAAACACTTTGGGCCCACGTACACGTCATCGTTTTCATAGCACCGAGCCTCTATGTTGGAGTTAATCCTGTGTCTTGCGTCATTCGGGGATAGAGATCGTCCCGAATGCCGGCTGTGGCTGCGGTGCCGTGGGGCCGGACTTCGGCTTCTGCCACCACCTCCTCCGCCATGTCGTCCTCCTTTCCCTCCATGGGAGCCGTTGTGATGACTGTGTGGTGGAGAAGGTGGAGCAGCTGGATAGTTTCCGGCTGATCGCCGGCCTCCATCCGGAACATCATTATTCCGATTCCGGGGAGGGTCTTGACTACGACGAGCCCCCTGCTGGCTTGTACCTGCATGGTTTTCATCGTTCCTTCATATGTCGTTCCCACCATAGTGAGGCTCAGTCGGACGGTTCTCATGTCTAGGAGGCGGCATTCTCTGACGATCCTCCTCCCGACGTTTCTCTTTATCTTCTCCCCTTTGATCTTTAGATTCTAGTGGGGGAGGATTCGTCGGATTCAGGGCAGCGATGGCGTCTTTCTCGGCCGCTGGTGCGACATTGCCCCAGCCGCGTGTGGTTTTGCGATGCTGTCATGACGATTCGGTTCTCGAATAATTGTCTTCCCGTCGTTCGGGGCGATAATACTACTCCGGAACATAATAGGGTCTTACGTCAGCCCATGCCGGATCTGTGCGACATTGGTCAGCATCTGAGACCAGTTTTGGACTTCCGAACAGGGCGACCTTTTGCTGCTCCAGTCCCTTGTTGAGTAGCTTGATACCCAAACGGATCTCCTCTGGTCCTGGATTAGCCGATAGAATTTCTCGGGCTGCCACGGTATTTTGTTTATTGGGTATACCCAATCTCCGTTGCTATCTTTCCGTGGCTTCCCCATCTCATCTCCAAAAAGGACGACACGGACACGTGGGAATTGGTTGTCATCTATGTGATGCTTCCGTGTCTTCTGATGCAGACGAGACATGTACTCCTTGTTCGACATGCGTTTCTTCTCTACCTCGATGTTTTTGGCTTCATCGAGGAGTTGTTGACGACGCGCTTTTAGGGCTTGCGCCCTTTCATCCTGCTCATCTGCAGTAAGTTCTGCAGCTGCAGGGATAGGTGTAGTTAATGCCGCATCGATGAGTTTACGTGCACCTTCAGTGATCACGTGTCCATCCACCGATGCTTCTTTCTTCAGCTCGTCTGGGATCAGTGCTCCATCCGAGTCTTCTTCGTATTCCTCGGCAATTACTTCCTCTGTCAGAGGGTCTTTTGCTGGGGTCTTGTTTTTCTTGTTCTTCTTCTTTGCCTTCTTGGCAGTGCCGGTAGCAAAGACGGCTTTGGGCCCGTTTCCCGGAGTCAAGCTCTGATCGGTACTTTCGGACATTTGGACTTCGGGATTGTCTCCGAGGTCCATGTCATCCTGCGCTTTGGGAGAGTGTTCCCCGGATCCTTCATCCATGGCTTCTCCTTCTTCTGCAGCTTTGGAGTTATACTCCTCTTCATATTCCGCGGAGAACTTTCAGAAATCTGCTGACGTCATCGACTCATCCGAGGATGCGGGTACGTCGGCGTTTGTTCCAATTGCCTCCAGCACCGAGTCGGTGTTTTCTCTAGCATCGGCAGAGCCGGATCCGGATCCCACGTATCCGACAAAGTGCGACGCGTGCTTCCCGAGGTACCTTAGGAAAGGCATGTCTGTTCCAGCATCATCAGAGCCGGAATCAGTGTCGTTGATATGCTCCTCCTAGATTTCGACTTCCACGGGTGGGTCGATCTGGGATCTGGCTTCTCTGGGGAGATCCACTCCAGATTCGACATTGACCGCTAGGTCTTCTTCAGGTTTGGATTTCTCCACTGTCTCTGCAACTGGTGCGGGCTGGGTGGGATTAGGGTTTTTTGAGATCCAGAACTCTGCTGCCTCCAGAAGATTCTTCTGCCTCTATCATCACGCTGGGGTGGGTTGGGCAGGTTCAGCGAAACCGATGTAAACATCGATCACGCCAAAAGACATGATTGTGTAGGCAGTCACAGCCTCCTTTGCCGGAATCCAAGTCTCGTCGAGAACGATGAGAGGGACGGCACTGGCGTAGAGGATGTGACCGACAGCGATAGTCTTGCCGATGCCAATTCTTGCAGATTTCGCTTGGAATGCATATCCGTAGCTCACTTGCCCCACGGTGGGCGCCAACTGTCGTCGGATTGATGACAAGTACGCCATGAGGGGGTCCTCGAGGCGTGCGGAAGAGAGGGGGGGGGTGAGACGTACGGTATTCCGGGACGGTGAGCACACAAGTTTACCCAGGTTCGAATCCGCCGGCTTTGGACGAATCCTACTCCTGCTAGCAATCAAGTAATACGGCAGAGCCGGAATATGGGTTACAAGGGTTTCTCCTGTGCGAGTTGAGATTGTAGACTATTGAGGTTATGCCCTAAAGGCTCTCCCTAGGACGGCTTATATAGATATCCGGCCTAGGGTTTACAGGAGAGATCTATCCGGCTACAACTAAGAGTCTGTTACAGAGTACATCTTGAACTACAAGTAACATCATGGCCTAAGTCGGTAAGTCTTCTGGGCCTTCCCGTAGCCGGATTGGACTCCGTCTTCTCTCCCTGACTAGGCCGCCGGTGAAGCAATACTCTAACCCGAAGTGGGCTACCCTGGTCAGTGAGGAACTGTGAGGATACCCGGAAAGTATATCCCCAACATTCTTTACTTTTAGTTAGTGCTTTGTGAGTATTGGAAAATAGGATAGATACCATAAAGAGTATAAAACTAGGCCTAACTAGTTATACTTAAATTTCATCAAAAGGCATAAAACTAGAGTGGATAGTTACACTTGATTAGTCCCTCATTAGTGAATACCCTCAACTTTAGTGGCTAGTGCTAAGCATAAAAAATGATCACTTTAGATGGGAATACTTGGTGAAAATGATTATGAAAACCTTGGACTGATGATTCATTCCATTGAAATGTTTTGACATGTGTTGAGAAACACAAAAGGATTTAATGATGGATTGCTTCTAAAAACAAAATCATGAACATTCCCTTCCCCCTCCCCCTTCTCCCATCCTGTAACACCCCAAAATTTTTAATCAAGATTATCAAGTTCTAATCACCCAAGTTTAGGGTTAACAAAAAAAAATTTATTACTAAATTGAATATGAATGCATGTGTGATTTGCATTAGTGTATGATTGAGTGAAATTGCCATGAGTGTTTGCTACAAATGATAAGAAATGGTTTAAAGATGAATACTACATCATCTAGGCCAATACAAGCAAAATCCAAAGAAAAGGAAATCAAATATATAGAGATGAGCAAATGGTCACTTTGATCAAACTTAACCACTAGGCCACTTTGTGAGTTCCTAGTAAAGAATTTCAAATAGAAACATTTCCATTTCTTTTTACCCCTTGCTAGACCAAGTCCAAGTGAACCCAAGCCCACTTTACAAACTCACAGAAACTATTTTCAAATCTCTTTAAAGGACAATTAAAAATTGAATCAAGTGTATGTACTAAGATCACCATTTTGCAAAAACCACTCAAATCAATTCACCTTGACTTTTCCAAGCAACCATACACACTCAAGCAAGTACTCAGAACACTCACCAAATTTCATTCAAAAATTTCAAATTTGAATTCATGCGGCCATTTAGTCGAACACCTGGCAGACACAAATCAAACCCTGCCTAACTCTACTGTTTTGAGCAGTGAGCACCCAACCATTTGTTCGCTCTTCACCTCTGGTCTCCCCCAGCACCTAGCAGACAATGCACCACTTCCCTTTGCTGCTATGCCAGCAGCACCAAGCTTTCCAAGATTGGCCGACCATGGACAGCTCGCCATAGACCGCGCTGCCCTCTCCCACGACGACCAGGAGACAGACGATCATCCACCGCCACCCCCTATCCAACCCTCGACCACAGGCCAGCCGTGGACCACCCAGAATCGCCGCGCCCATTTTCTCTGCGCCATGCCGAGAGCACGCCAGAGCACCGCAGACGACCTGCAGGCACACGCCGCGCCTCGCCCTCTCCGCGTGTGCACACACTCGCCATGACCCTAGCTACCTCCCAGACATCCCTGTTTGCCGCCACGCGACCCGTAGCCCAGTGCGCCGTCTCGAACACCGCTAGTTCCGCGTAGAGCACCGCCCGTGCCCGACCATTCTCGACTACCCCGTGCCGCGCCATTAAGCCCGTGACAACCGCCATGAAGCACCGCATCGTCCCCTACCCTCAGCCACGCCAATAGCTCGCTAACCGCCATCACCGAAGGAGCCAGCCCATGCCGCAATGTCCCTCTCGCCGATGTATAAATAGAGGCCACGTCCGCCTCAATTCACCACAACATTTCACTCCCTACTCCTCATAGAACCTCCCACACCCTTTTCCGGATCAAGGCGAGCACCAGCCCGCCAGAATTTGGCCGAAATCTGCCATTGCAAAGGAGAAGAGGAGTCGTCGATTGGAGCTGCCCTAGGAGCTACCGCGACCACCATTCGAACCGCCGTTGTCTACAACATCGTCCGCCCCTTCCTCGACCCTAGCTGGTGCCCTGGTGAGCCTCACACGACCCCCACTATCGCTGTTAGGGTTCAGTTCTCGCCGGAGCTGTTCGACGTAGGAGATGAACCTCGGCCGTTAGATCGCATTCTAATCGCACAGCCTAGATTGAAACATACCAATTCAGGTTAGATGAGCCACTGACTAGTGGGACCCCCTGTCAATAGCCCGCTGCGCCCGCG
The DNA here is from genome assembly GCA_023614405.1 of Avena insularis. Lineage (NCBI taxonomy): Eukaryota > Viridiplantae > Streptophyta > Magnoliopsida > Poales > Poaceae > Avena > Avena insularis. The sequence continues at coordinate 316,621,606 of CM042684.1, forward strand.
TAGTGCAGCTGGGCCGGCCCGTTTACTTTCCCGCGTAGAGCCCAATGATTCATATAGTTCTTTTCCATTTTAATTAAAACCAGTTTCTGTCAGTAGATTCAAAAATCAATTCAAAGAGATTCACTAAACCAAATTGCATGATTCCAATTTTGTTAGAAAGGTATTCAAATTATCTATCCAAGCCCTTTAGATTCAAACAATTTGAAATTATAGATCACCTATACAAAAAATAACAAGACAGAGACTTTTCCAACTTCAAACATTTTTCAAAAATCAACCATAAATGCTTTTGAGTTGATTCCAACTCTCAAAAATCACATTTGACAAGATCTATCTGAATACGTAAAAATATTTAGGTTTACATGTAGTGACATTGGACTAGTACCAAAAGAATGTTATATAGGCATTTCTAGTCACTTTAATTCTATTAAATGATAATCTTAAACTTTATAAAATATGACCAACACTTTAAATCACATTCCCAAGTATTAGAATATGTGGTGATGACATGTGCCAACATGATCCCATATTTTAATTGGAGAATATTAAATCTTAAGTATTTTCAATGAGTGGAAATTACTTTTCTAAAATAAGATAAACAAGATTAAGTCTTTATTTCATGTGATGTTTGTGATGATGCTAGATCATCAAGTGTGAGCCTTAATGTGCTAAATAGAAGTTGTTAAGTATTGTTTGGTGATTGTGTACCTCGTATGCATTTATAGACGATAGTACCGACCCGAGATACGAGGAGGAGGAGTACTACCAAGAAGAAGAAGAAGAAAACTTCAACCACTTCACTACTCAAGGCAAGTCTAACACTAGAAGTTAACTATGCAAGCCATCCTTGCAAGATAACCTATGCAAGATGTATTAGGCAGGCTTGGTTATGCAACTTTGATTATACCAATCCCAAGTTTTACTTACAAGCTTTATTCTTTTACTTTACCAAAGTTCTTTACTTTTAGTTAGTGCTTTGTGAGTATTGGAAAATAGGATAGATACCATAAATAGTATAAAACTAGGCCTAACTAGTTATACTTAGATGTCATCAAAAGGCATAAAACTAGAGTGGATAGTTACACTTGATTAGTCCCTCATTAGTGAATACCCTCAACTTTAGTGGCTAGTGCTAAGCATAAAAATTGATCACATTAGATGGAAATACTTGGTGAAAATGATTATGAAAACCTTGGAATGATGATTCATTCTATTGAAATGTTTTGACATGTGTTGAGAAACACAAAAGGATTTGATGATGAAAATGTGGAGGCATGAGCCTTAGCCCTTTATAAAAACTGATGGTTGGGTTCGGATGCGATAACATTCCAATTTTACCGTACAACCACAATACCTGAATTGGGCAGGGCTTAACTGGAAGTATATATGCCTTAGTATGGGTTCCCTCGCGGAAAGAGGTTGAGCTGAGGCTACCTCATGAATGTGAATGTGCACCTATGCAGTGCCCAGGATGGGAGATGGCCATGGCTAGGAGGTCAAGATCATAGGGGAGGTGCCTATACTAGGGTGTGTAATTGAAAGGTTATGATTGATTATTTGCATACTAAGTATGATGATTGAGGGTTATCCCTGATGGATGTATCGAATTTTGTGGTGAAAGTGTACCACCTCTGCAGAGTGTCAAACTATTCGAATAGCCGCGTCCACGGTCATGGACAGTTGGAGTGTGATACGTTGCAAACGTATCTATAATTTTTGATGTTCCATGCTTGTTTAGTATCTACTTTCTTATGTTTAGTCCACACTTTGAGGTATTTTTATACACTTTCTTGGAATAACCTATTAACAATATGCTACAGTGCCAGTTGCCTGTTTTCTTCTGTTTTTGGTTCCAGGAAAGTCAGAAAATCAATATTTCCGGAATTGGATCAGACAAAAGGCAAAGTTGATATTTTACCGGAAGACACATGGAGTCCGAAGGAGAGACGAAGGGGGGTCACAAGGTGGCCAGGCCACCCCTTCACGCGGGCAGCCCTAGGACACGCCAGGGCATGGTGTGGGCCCCTGGCTGGCCACTGACCTCTCCTCTTCACCTATAAGAAGCCTCGGGATGAAAACCCTAGGAAGAACAGCCTCCAGCCACGAAAAGTTCCACAGCACCACCGCCACCGAAGGGGAGATTCGGGGGACAGAAAGTCTCTGTTAGGCACTGCCGGACGGGAAGTGCCTCAAGCCATCTCCATCGATCTCCACCACCATCTCCATCACCGTTGCTGATTCCCATGATGATGAGGGAGTAGTTCTTCCTCGAGGCTAAGGGTTCTACCGGTAGCTATGTGTTCATCTCTCTCTCTATGCATGATCATATTGTGATCATGAGCTTTGTAATCAAGTAGATCTACCTTGCTACTCAAGTGATTTAATAGATCTCTGCTCTCCCCATGTGTGTGAAAGTGACAGCGTGCACACCATGGTGGCACTTAGGCTAGAGATTACAAATACTTGTTATGAGTTATATTTGGAGTTGGATGTTTCTATGAAATTGTGGTGTTTGTTGGAACCATCTAGAGCTCCAGGTGACAGTGTGGGGTTATCTAGATGGGGAAAGCGAACTTTGAGGTGTGCTGTTATAGCCCTACCTTGGATTAGAGTGTCCAACTGGAGAGTAGTTCCGAGTAGTATCATGAAGAGAAGATATTTATATGAGAGTGTTCACGAGCGAAATTATGATCCCTAGGCCTTGTTTCTAAGCATTGAAACACCGTTTGCAACTAGATCTGTTACATGTTTGCTTGCTTCCATATTTATTTCAGTTTGCCTTTAGTCTCTTCCATGCCATCAAGCTATTTTCTGGCACCGTTATCTTATATCCATACCACTTGTATTTCACTATCTCTTCATCGAACTAGTGCACCTATACACCTGACAAGTGTATTGATTGTGTTGGGGACACAAGAGACTTCTTGTATCTTGATTGTAGGGTTGCTTGAGAGGGGATACCTTTGATCACTTCGTCCCTGAGTTTGATAAACCTTGGGTGATCCATTTAAGGGAAACTTGCTGCTGTTCTATAAACCTCTGCACTTGGAGGCCCAACAACTGTCTACAAGAATAGAAGTGCGTAGACATCAAGCTATTTTCTGGCGCTGTTGCTGGGGAGGTAAGGTAAAAGGTACTCACATCCTCCAGTGTGAGTGCTCGATGTTATTTCCTTTAGATTCTGCAATCATATCTTTTTATTTCTTGTTTTTATTTTCACTAGTTAGGCTTAATGGAAAACAACAAAAAAATTAGAGAGCTTTTTAGTATTTTTCCTAAGGTAGAACATGAATTGTCTGAAAAGAAAATTAAAAAACCTATTGAACTTTCTTTACATGCTAATAGCAATGTTATTAGTATGAATCTTTTGAACACCTTTGTTACTAATGCTATGGAAACATCTAAGCTTGGGGAAGTTAGTTTTTATGAAAATGATATTTTTATTTCCCCAGCTTTAAAGAAGAAAATTTGCTCTGATGATACTTTATCTCCCATATGTGGTAATTCTAATGATACTTGTGATATTTTAAATCCACATACTGAAAGCATCCCTTTTAAAATACCTATAAAAATGTTGAACGTGTTATGAATAACTGTTACTTTGGAGATGGAACTGTCCATCCTGGTGATCATTTACTCTTTATACACAAATTATGCGAGTTGTTCAATTGTGCAGGTATTTCAATGAACCAAGTTAAGAGGAAGCTATTCCCTTTTTCACTTAAGGGCAAAGCAATGGAGTGGTATGAGCTACTAGATGATCCTCATCATTTGGAGTGGAAGGAACTTGAATCTCTCTTTTACTCTAAATTTTATCCTCCTCATGAAATTCATAAAGATAGGAATTACATTTATAACTTTCATCCACATGATGGAGAAAGTATTGCCCAAGCATGGGGGAGATTGAAGTCACTAATGCTCAAATGTCCCATTCATGAGCTCCCCAGTAATATTGTTATTAATAATTTTTATGCAAGGCTTTTAGGACATTACAAGGACTACCTAGATACCTGTTTAGAGGGATCCTTCACAAGTAAGGAGGTCAAAGCTAAGTGGGATCTTCTTGAAACAATTCAAAGCAATACCGAAGATTGGGATAATGATAAAGGTAAAGAACCAGGTATAAACTATGAGTATGATTCCATTGAGTCTTTCGCTGAAACTGCTGATTTTCAAGAGCTTAGTGCTAAATATGGTCTTGATCCTCAAATTCTTGTTGATTGTTATAGAGCCTTTGCTTCTCATATTAATGCTCCTAAAGAAAAATGGGACATGTATCATGAGCCTTTAAAGACACTTGCATGGAAAATGAAATTGTTATTAATGATAGCAATAAACATGCTCAAACCTCTGAAAGTACTATTTCTTATAAGCATGTTAATTTTTGTGAATACATAGACCTTGTGATAATAATCAAATTGAAGAAGAATATTGTATCACCCACAGGAATGAAAAAACTAGAACGTGGTATCGGGCTCTAAATGATCTTAGTAAAAAAGTTTGTGCCCTCTATCCTTTTATTTGTGAACTTTGCTTTGAAGTGGGTCATTTCAATTTTCAATGCTCATGCCATAATAATAGCCCTTCTAATCCAATGAGTACTGCAAGTTTGTATTGTGATGACATGATCACTCCTAATCAGCATGATGAACTTACATTATTTTTGGGATGTGAAGAGTTATCAAGAAAAACCTCTTTGGTAGATATGGGTGCTTTTGATATGAATAGTGTCCTGCATGGTTTTCATCTTTATTGTGTTGATAATTGCCACACAAATACTTACATACAAAATATTATAAAAGATGAGGTTTTACCAAAATATGACAGGACTAATATGTGTTTTGATCTTATTAATGAAAAGGAGGAATCCTCCAAAGTTTCTTCTATTGTCTCTAACAATAAACCAGGGTATATGGAGAAGCTTCCTTTCAACCCTCTACCTCCTAAAGAGAAGAAGAAAAATAAGAAAAGGAGGAGTAAAAGGAGAGAGGAAACGGTATTTTCCCCTAAGCATGTTGCTCCTATTATAGTCTTTGATGAGTCTGAACTCGATGATGTTCCTATGCCTGTTACCTATAGTAGTGATCATGATTGGGAAAAGCACACTTCTTTTGATATTGGAAATCTCTTCGGTACCAATTCTCAAAATGATGATATTAATAATTGATGTACTATCAGTGCTATCCATGTTCCTTCCAATGATGATATGTTTACAAATGAACACACTTTGGAAGATAATTATTCTATTGCTTATGATGATACTACACGTCCAATATATGATGATTACAATAATGAATATGATATTTTCAGTCCACCTACTATCGAGGAGAAAATTAATTATGATTACAATATGCCTCCTATATTTGATGATTATGGTGATGAGAATAATAATGACAGCTATTTTGTTGAATTTACTCCCACTACAATTAATAAAAATGACTATGTTTATGTGGGGAGTATTAATTCTTTTATTCATGTGGATCATGATAAGAATGTTTTATGTCATAGTTATATTGTTAATTTTATTCATGATGCTACTAAAAGTTATTATGAGAGAGGGAAACATGCTTTTATGTATCTCAACAATATTAAGTTTGCCTTCTTTATGTTGAAAGTCTTGAAGTTGCACTTGTTCTGCTTTACTATGCTTATTGCTTTGTGCTTTCATGACTTGTTTCTTTACAATATTCCTATGCATAGGAAGTGGGTTAGACTTAAATGTGCTTTGAATTTGCTTCTTGATGCTCTCTTTTACTTCAATTCATATTTCTTATGTGAGCATCTTCTCAAACTATCATGCCTAACTTAAAGGTGTTAAAGAAAAGTACTTATTGGGAGATAACCCAAAAGTTTTAGTTGAGTCTTGGAAGTTATTACCTCTGTAATAACCGCTCCTTATCATTTTATGTGGTTTTTTGTGTCAAGAGTAACCTCTAATGAGAGAGAAGTAATGCTTGGGAAAGTTGCTGTCCCGAAACAGATTTTTGTGCTTCGCTGTAAAAATTCGTGAAAAATCTCTGTATGTCGGTTTGAGCTATAATTTTTTGTGCTTCTTCCCCAGGTTGTTACCCAACTTTCGTTAGTTCAACAATTTTCGATTTGAGTAACAGAAGGTCTTCGAAAAAATTGTTTTTTACCTGCTGGTCTGTTTTGACAGATTTCTGCCATTATTTGCATTTGCCTCTTAATCTCTTTCTCTTTGAGTTCTCTTTGATCATTTAAACTTTTTAAAGGAAGTGCTATAGTATATTGTGTTTTAATGGAAGTTTTGCTTGTGTTGAGACTAAACCAAAAGACTTATTATCTTGAGTGCACTAATGTTGCTAATGAAGATTGTGTGAAGTTTTGTATGAAGGAAAAAATTTCAGGTGTAGGGAAGGAATGATGTAATGAGATGAATAATGGACAAAAGCTCAAGCTTGGGGATGTCACCCCATGTAACCCCAAGAAATATTCAAGAGGTACAAGCGTCAAAGCTTGGGGATGCCCAAGGCATCCCCTTCTTCATCAATAAAAATCTTAGGTCTTTCTAGACACTTCGTTTTTATTGTTTCATGCACAATTGTGTTGTTCTTGGAGCGTCTTTGTTTTCTCTTTTAGTTTTTGTTTGCTTAGTTTGCTTGAATAAAATGGTTGGACCCCCTCATTCATGCATTATTTTTCAAATAAGATTGGTTTGGATTAGAAAAGAGTAGGAAAAGTTCATGCTTAAGTGGTAAAAAGGAGCTTGTTTTTGACTGTGGCCTATGCTTTGTCATGTCATGCTTGGTATTGTTTTGGCTTTATGCTTAGTGATTTTTGCTGTAGCATCACATGTTATAAAAAAATGAGATTGCTTAATGTGCCTTGAAAGAATCATGCGTTGTTTTAGCATATTAAAGCATAGTATTGTGTTATTCTCCTTTGATGCTTTATTTGGGTTGACTTGGCGCATGCTCACACCAAGTTAAGACTATCCCAAATCACCATAGCCTCTATGATCATTTAGTTTTCGACTTGTAATATCACTTTATGCTTTAATTAATAATGTTTTGTCTCTTTGCATGATTATGGCCATCATTGCTCTCTTAGTTGGTCGCTCCCAGTCTTTTGCTAGCATCCATACCAAGTATGAGTTCCACTCATGCATCCAACTCCAAATAAAACCAAGTTATTCCAAATAGTCCATCATACCTACCTATTAGCATTTGCTATTCCAAGTATATTTATGTTTTTATCTACCTTCCGAATTAAACTTGTTATGTGAAAATTAGTGATTAAAGCTCTCACGAACTTGATGGCACACTTTACTTTTCTTGCCCCTAATAAACTTGAACCATTGTGTCATCTATGTTGTATATGCTTGCACTTATATGTTGGGAATTAGCAGATCCATGCTGTCATGGGGAACGCTTTCAATATTGCACTTGTACATTGTACCTAGTTTATATCATGTTCTTTTTTCTATGGATGTCGTCGGTGTGAAATGAAAGGGGAGCTTGTAAATCCATGGAGTTATGTATGTGTGTTAGAGAAACGCCTGGGCCGCCGGTCTAATCCATGCCTAATCATGGTGGAAACCTGCAGCGTAACCATAATGAGCAATCTATGAAGCATTCTTCTTATAAAAAAAGAGATAGAGATTGAGAAAAGGGGTACCCCGTTGGCGGTTCTCCATGATACACATGTACTTACTATGACAATAACTTACCAGTAACTAAACTTGAGTAGCATGAGGAGCGGCCCTCGTATTCAAGGGACATGAGATTTCCAACTTATACTTTGTCAAGCATATACTCCATAGTTTGTTCACTTTAACCTTAGTCACTTCAAGATGCTTATGATAGGGGCAATGAGAGCGGAAAGCTAATAAGTACCATAATTTTTGGAAGCTCTTTATGAGACTTGAATCGCTGCTTCCTTCTATGAAGGCCTTTTCTTTTACTTTTATGTTGAGTCTCCATCTTCTATATTTATGCACCTATTGAGAGAGCATAGTGGCCATTCTTAGTTTAATGTGCATTGTCCCAAGACTTGTTGATTGATTCATAACTTTGATATTGCTTGTTCTTGAAGTATTTGTATCTAGTCACCCTTATGAACTTTGAAGGTGTCCTATGCATTTATGATTTGCTACTCCATGAGGGACAAGCTGAATACCACTATGCTATGTTTTCTATATGTGAAACAAACAAACATCTTTCAATGTATTATTATTCATGATCTTTGTTTATATCCTTTCATGTTGCATGCATAGTTACTATGTCTTATTGTTAGAACTTCATCTTTCATGCTCATGTTTAGAGTACTTTGATCCCAGCTTTCAATGCTTGCATATGGTTTGATCTTGATTGTGATGGTGCATGTCACCTCAAAAATTATTCTTTCTTTTTATCACTTACCTACTGATACGTCCAAAACGTATCTACTTTCCCGAACACTTTTGCTATTGTTTTTCCTCTAAACTTGTGTGATTTGGATACAACTAACACGGACTGACGCTATTTTCAGCAGAATTACCTTGGTGTCTAGTTTTGTGCAGAAAATCAAGTATCAGGAAAAATCCTGGAAAAATGCCAAAAATCCTATTTCACCAGAAGACTCACGGAGCCAGAAGACGAGACTGAGTAGGTCCACGAGGGGCCCACACCACCTAGCCGCGCGGGCCAGGCCAGGCCGCACCTGGGGGTGGTGTGGCTGCCTCGGCTGCCGCCTCGGCCTCCCTCTTTGCCTATAAGTTGACTCTTGACCTTAAAACGGAGGGGGTTCGACGTTTTTCTAGAAAAAGTTCCGCTACACCGCCACCACCAGATTCTGCGATTCGGAAACAGAAACTCCGTTCTGGCACCCTGCCGGGATGGGGAATTGGAGGAGATCATTGCAATCATCATCACCATCGCTTCTCCATCGACCATCCATGTTTACCCCATCTATGAGTGAGTAATCCCCCGCTTTAGGCTATGGGGATGGTAGGGATTGGATGAGATCGTTCGTGTAATGGCATCAGATTGTTAGGGCATGGTTCCTTGTATCTATTACTAGTGCTTTTTGACTTTGTTGCAACTTGTTATGCTTAATGCTTGTCACTAGGGCCCGAGTGCCATGATTTCAGATCTGAACATGTTATTGATTCATTATGATAGTATTGTTTATGGTCTTACCTGCAAGTTGTATACACACGTTGTTGTCCGACACCAAAGGCCCCGAAGTGACAGCAATCGGGATAACCGGAGGGAATGGCTTTGATGTGAGGATCACATGTGTTCACAGAGTGTTAATGCTTTGCTCCGGTGCTCTATTAAAAGGAGCACCTTAATTGCCAGTAGTTCCCTTGAGGCCCCGCTGAAAACGGGCTGGCAGGACAAAAGATGTTGTGCAAGTTCTCATTGCGAGCACGTATGACTATATATGGAACACATGCCTATGTTTATTGAGTACTTGTATGCTTTATCTTATTTATCTGCAAATGCCCTATGTCTTGATTGCCATGTGAATTGTCTTGTCCATGCAACGCCCGTCCATCCATCCCTATGCCAACCGCGCTTTAATCCTATTGTTTACTGCAATTGTTACTATTGTCTTTACTTTTACTACTGCTATTACTTTGCTATTGCTACTACAAAACTGTTGCTACTGATAAACTGCTGTGAGCAAGATTGTTTCCAAGTACAGCTGAATTGACAACTCAGTTGTTAAGGCTTATAAATATTCTTTGGGTCCCCTTGTGTCGAATCAATAAATTGGGTTTCACTTCCTCCCTCGAAAATACTGTGATACACCCCCTATACTTGTGGGTCATCACCTACTCGAGGACGAGCAGGAGTTAAGCTTGGGGATATTGATACGTTGCAAACGTATCTATAATTTTTGATGTTCCATGCTTGTTTAGTATCTACTTTCTTATGTTTAGTCCAGACTTTGAGGTATTTTTATACACTTTCTTGGACTAACCTATTAACAAGATGCCACAGTGCTAGTTGCCCGTTTTCTTCTGTTTTTGGTTCCAGGAAAGTCAGAAAATCAATATTCTCGAAATTGAACCGGACAAAAGGCAAAGTTGATATTTTACCAGAAGACACATGGAGTCCGAAGGAGAGACGAAGGGGGGCCACAGGGCGGACACACCACCCCTTGGCGCGGGCAGCCCTAGGACACGCCAGGGCATGGTGTGGGCCCCCTGGCCGGCCACCGACCTTGCCTCTTTGCCTATAAGAAGCCCAGAGACAAAAACCCTAGGAAGAACAGCCTCCAGCCACGAAAAGTTCCGCAGCGCCGCCACCACCGAAGGGGAGATTCAGGGGATAGAAAGTCTTTGTTCTGGCACCCTGCCGAGATGGGGAAGTGCCCCCGAAACTATCTCCATCGATCTCCACCACCATCTCCATCGCCGTTGCTGATTCCCATGATGATGAGGGAGTAGTTCTTCCTCGAGGCTAAGGGTTCTACCGGTAGCTATGTTGTCATGGTGGTGGCATGGCAGATGCCATGGATAGGCTAAAGATGGGGCCAATGGACGACGGAGGAATCCGGGTTGGGATGATGAAGTGAAGACCTCACACAGAACAACTCAGAGAGACACGATATACCCAGGTTCGAGGCTCTCCTAGTGAGATAACACCTCTACTCCTGCATCTAATCTCATATATCTTGCCATGCTTGTGGCTACAATGGTGCTCCTTGAGCTGTACTCTTATGCCTCTCATGGAGAGAGTAGAGGAAGAAGAAACCATGCTCCTAGTGAGCAGAGGGAGAGGAGCCCTTCAGGGGGCCTCTCCAGTAACGTTACCCCTGGTGCTCCTTATAAAGGGGAGCCCAAGGGACAAGGTATGTCATGACAAGTACTCCTATGAGCTGTCTAGTGGGGGCTTGCCTAGTCATCTTGTCCTTTAATGAGTCACCGGTCTTATCCCTTCGGCATACTCCTTGGCATCTTTAGGAGATGCTCGGCATATTCCCTAGCATCCTCCAAGATGCCTAGCATATTCCTTAGCATCTTGGACCAAAGGGGCCAGTCTAAGCCTAGGGCATCCCAAGACTGGCACCTAACATAGGCTTGACTTGACTTGGTAGCGTGTCGATGTAGGGATCAATGGTGGGTCCAAGTATGAGCAAAGTGACATCCGGGAAGAAATAATTTGGCCTGGGGAAGTGAATTTCGGCCAAGGGGAAAAGTAACTCGGCTCGGGGGAGAAATGGGGCCCACTCGGGCGATGAACAGTGCCCTGGCCGAGTTATCTTTCATTTAGCCGAAGTATGAGCGAATTCGGCCCAGGCGAGGGTGATTTTGAGGGCCCAGCCGGGTCTGGAGCTAATCCGGCCCGGGGAGACCCGTGGTGGGCCGGCCGAGGTAAAGGGGAAGCCGGCCTGCCAGGAGTTGTAGCACAGGGGCGGTGGTGAGGAAACCCCATGGTGGCCTAAGTCCGCCTCACTCCGGCCCACCCGGGCGAGGTGACGTGGAGGTGGCGACCTGCCGTGGCGCTGGGTCGCTCGATCCCATGGTGGGCCGAGTGCGCCTCACTCCGGCCCATCCGGGTTTGTCGATGAAGCGGCAAAGAGGGGCGAATCGGCGAGGAGGCGTCACTCGGTCCCGTGGTGGGAGTTGGTTCGGTGGCGAGGTGGCGGGCCGGCTGGGCAATCCGGCCTAGCCGGGTAACCTGGTAATCCGGCTCCTGCAGGCCGAACTTGGCCCAGGGGGTGCGCGTTGAGGCTGAATTTAGCCATAATTCAGCCTGGACAGCTTCTTTCCTTTTTCTTTTCAGCTTTTTGTTAATTCCTTAGATATCCATGTCTTTTATCTTCATATGTACTTCATATAAATCGTCCCATACATTATAGAGGTCTTTCTATTCCTCAACTCTGGGGTACCTAGGGTCACATCCCCAACATTAGTCCTCGAGGCTATGTGGGATTTATAGAATCATGCATAGGCTTCAAATAAAATATCTCTAGAGTTGTTATCGACATATGGTCCTTTTTATCCATTTCAATATATCCTTGGCAGGAGTTGACCCAAATTGACATATAGCCCTCATGGGCATTCATCATATGACCTTCTTTGGGTAAGTATCTTGGCTTCTGGCCTGATTTGGGACTGGCCTTAACCGTCTTGGGTAAGTTTATGGCTTCTGGCCTGCTTTGGCTCTGGCCTTAACTCTTTTGGCTTCTGGCCTGATTTGACTCTGGTCGTAACCCATTTGGGTAACTCTTTTGGCTTCTGGCCTAATTTGGCTCTGGCCGTAACCCATTTGGGTAAGTCATTTGGCTTCTGGCCGAATTTGGCTCTGGCCGTGACCCATTTGGGTAACTCTTTTGGCTTCTGGCCGAATTTGGCTCTGGCCGTGACCCATTTGGGTAAGTTATTTGGCTTCTAGCTGAATTTGGCTCTGGCCATGACCCATTTGGGTAAGTCATTTGGCTTCTAGCTGAATTTGGCTCTGGCCATGACCCATTTGGGTAACTCTTTTGGCTTTTGGCCGAATTTGGCTCTGGCCTTAACCCATTTGGGTAACTCTTTTGGCTTCTGGCCTGATTTGGCTTTGGCCGTAACCCATTAGGGTAACTCTTTTGGCTTCTGGCCAGATTTGGCTCTGGCCGTAACCCATTTGGGTAACTCTTTTGGCTTCTGGCCGAATTTGGCTCTGGCCTTATGGATCATAATCTTGGTTATCTCATCCAGGTTATACTTGTTGAGTTCTATGACTCAACATTGACATGAGTCTCTATTTTGACTCACTTGACTCACAATCCGAGTTACTGCTGCTGAGGTACGATATGGCCTTACGATTGGCTGGCAAACCGCCATAGACTTGGATCCGAATTACTAATCCGAGATATGATTTGGAGTTATGATATGATTTCGTGATATCGTGGCATACTTCCATAGATATGGATCCGAGATTCGATATGATGAATTATTGATATGCGGTCACATGCCATCCAATATATGGACCAAACTGATTCGAGGTATAAGATAACCTGGTAAGCTGAGTTAAAATACGAGTTACCATGTAACCTGGCCAGCTGAACTAAAATCCGAGTTACCATGTAACCTGGCCAGCTGAACTATAATCCGAGTTACCCTGTAACTAGGAAATTGAAGCAAATCCGATTTACCCTATAATTAGGCAAACTGAAGTAAAGTCTGAATTACCTTGCAACTAGAAATCCTATAATTAGGAAAACCGAGATAAAATCCGAGTTACCATGTAACTAGGCAAGGCGAAGCAAATACCAATCCGAATTACGAATGACCTGGGAAGCTAAAAACACCAATCCGAGTTAAATCTGAGTTACCAAGTAATCTGGTTGACTGAGTCAAATCCGAGTTACATGGTAACTAGGCAAGCTAAAGTACACTCCTAGATACTAGGTAACTAGGTGAGATGAGTTAAATCCGAGTTATAATGAGCCTCAATGACTTGGTGAGTTACTTTTTCATCCAAGGTAGCTTAAAGACACAAGGCAGTGGATACGTACGAGATCATGGCATATCTTAAGTATTTTCTGAGTTACTATTCTTTGCACGGAGACGCCGAGTCCCCGAGATACTTTTTCTACCCTTAGGTGACTCAAATGGCATGCATGCTAGTCCCCGGGTTGAGTTATCTCATCCCTGGGGTGAACGGCTAGGTGATTGAGGGTGATAGTCCCCGAGTGAAATTCAGGGGTATCTCACGTGCATGTTGGTTGAGTTACTCATTACTCACTGCATCTTCGGTGAGGAGGTTGAGTTATCTAGTTGAGTCACACCCAATGGGTCAGCTAACACTTACTGTACTGTTGGTCAAGAGGTTGATGAAGAGGTTGAATCACGTCAACAAGGGAGGCTTCGATGCCAACTCCCCTGCTCTCTGTACGTTGAGAAAGAGGATGCATAGACCTTTGATCGATGGTGAAGCAGAACTTGATGAAGATGTTCCCGTCCGGATGGTAACCCAACCAGCGCCTCTTATCAGCCCCACGGTGGGCGCCAACTGTTTTGGTGGTGGCACGACAGATACCATGGATAGGCTAAAGATGGGGCCAATGGACGATGGAGGAATCTCGGGAGGGATGATGAAGTGAAGACCTCACACGGAAGAACTCAGAGAGACACGATATACCCAGGTTCGAGGCTCTGCTAGTGATATAACACCTCTACTCCTGCATCTAATCTCATATATCTTACCATGCTTGTGTCTACAATGGTGCTCCTTGAGCTGTACTCTTATGCCTCTCATGGAGAGAGCAGAGGAAGAAGAAACCATGCTCCTAGTGAGAAGAGGGAGAGGAGCCCATGGGGCCTCTCCTGTAACGTTACCCCTGGTGCTCCTTATAAAGGGGAGCCCAAGGGACAAGGTATGTCATCACAAGTACTCCTATGAGCTGTCCAGTGGGGGCTTGCCTAGTCATCTTGTACTTTAATGAGTCACCGGTCTTATCCCTTCGGCATATTCCTTGGCATCTTTAGGAGATGCTCGGCATATTCCCTAGCATCCCCCAAGATGCCCAGCATATTCCTTAGCATCTTGGACCAAAGAGGCCAGTCTGAGCCATGGCGTCCCAAGACTGACACCTGACGTAAACTTGACTTGACTTGGTAGCGTGTCAATGCAGGGATCGATGGTGGGTCCAAGTATGAGCAAAGTGCCATCCGGGACGAAATAATTCGGCCCGGGGAAGTGAAATTTGGCCAAGGGGAAAAATAAATCGGCCTGGGGGAGAAATGGGGCCCACTCGAGGGGTGAACAGTGCCCTGGCCGAGTTATCTTTCATTTACCGAATTATGAGCAAATTCGGCCCAGGCGGGGGTGATTTTGAGGGCCCAGCCGGGTCTGGAGCTAATCCGGCCCGGGGAGACCCATGGTGGGCCAGCCGAGGTGAAGGGGAAGTCAGCCTGCCCGGAGTTGTAGCGCAGGGCGGTGGTGAGGAAACCCCATGGTGGGCCAAGTGCTCCTCACTCCGGCCCACCCGGGCGAGGCGACGTGGAGGTGGCGACCTGCCGTGGCGCTGGGTGGCTCGATCCTGTGGTGGGCCGAGTGCGCCTCACTCCGGCCCATCCGGGTTTGTCGATGAAGCGGCGAAGAGGGGCGAATTGGCGAGGAGGCGTCACTCGGTCCCGTGGTGGGAATTGGTTCAGTGGCGAGGTGGAGGGCCGGCTGGGCAATCCGGCCTAGCCGGGTAACCTAGTAATCCGGCTCCTGCAGGCCAAACTTGGCCCAGGGGGTGCGCCTTGAGGCTGAATTTAGCCATAATTTGGCCTGGACAGCTTCTTTCCTTTTTCTTTTCAGCTTTTTGTTAATTCCTTAGATATTCATGTCTTTTCTCTTCATATGTACTTCATATAAATCATCCCATACATTATAGAGGTCTTTCTATTCCTCAACTCTGGGCTACATGGGGTCACATCCCCAACATATGTGTTCATCTCTCTCTCTATGCATGATCATATTGTGATCATGAGCTTTGTAATCAAGTAGATCTACCTTGCTACTCAAGTGCTTTAATAGATCTCTGCTCTCCCCATGTGTGTGAAAGTGACAGCGTGCACACCATGGTGGCACTTAGGCTAGAGATTACAAATACTTCTTATGAGTTATATTTGGAGTTGGATGTTTCTATGAAATTGTGGTGTTTGTTGGAACCATCTAGAGCTCAAGGTGACAGTGTGGGGTTATCTAGATGGGGAAAGCGAACTTTGAGGTGTGCTGTTATAGCCCTACCATGGATTAGAGTGTCCAACCGAAGAGTAGTTCAGAGTAGTATCATGAAGAGAAGATATTTATATGAGAGTGTTCACTAGCAAAATTATGATCCCTAGGCCTTGTTTCTAAGCATTGAAACACCGTTTGCAACTAGATCTGTTACATGTTTTCTTGCTTCCATCTTTATTTCAGTTTGACTTTAGTTTCTTCCACGCCATCAAGCTATTTTATGGCACCGTTGTCTTATATCCATACCACTTGTATTTCACTATCTCTTCGCCGAACTAGTGCACCTATACACCTGACACGTGTATTGGGTATGTTGGGGACACAAGAGACTTCTTGTATCTTGATTTCAGGGTTGCTTGAGAGGGGATACCTTTGACCACTTCCTCCCTGAGTTCGATAAACCTTAGGTGATCCACTTAAGGGAAACTTGCTACTGTTCTACAAACCTCTGCACTTGGAGGCCCAACAACTGTCTAGAAGAATAGAAGTGTGTAGACATCAGAGTGGCCATACTGTTCCGTCGTCAGATGTTTTCAAAATGACTTGTGAATTGAACTATGACTCTGACTTGACCACAACAGGGTTGTGAACATGAAAACTAAGTTCCCACTTAGGTGATGTATAACATTACATTAGTTTTCTTTACTTCTAAACTCAGTATGAGATAAACCTAGCTTTTTGCAAATAAACCTAGAGTTTAAGATTCCTACTAGAACTACCTTACTTGTTAGTGATAGTTTGCGAGTACTTAAAGAGTACTCATGGCTTTGTCCCTAGCTATTCCCGTGGCCAGACTATGAGGAGGACTACCAGGATGATGGACAGCAGGAGGTCTACGACAACTAGGATCATCTCCCATCGTCAGCATTGCCTGTGACCCTGAAGATGGAGCCCCTACTACGTTTATTTTCCGCTGCTTGATTTGTATTAAGACTGGATCATGAGATCCTTTATTTGTAAGACCTTATTATGGTCTGTAATGGATGATAAACTATGGTACCAATTCTGTTATGTCTCACAAAAATGGTAATCCTAGGATTGCGAGGTATGGCATAACAGGCATCTAGGATTAAAAATCTGGGTGTTGACAAGTTGGTATCAGAGCCATCCTGACCATAGGAGACCCTAGTTAGAATGGGCGTCCGAACAAAAACTTAGTTTCACAACAAAAGAAGTGAGTATTTATGAAAACCTATTCCCACTCTTATCCTTGAGATTCTTTCAAAAAAAAGTCATGTTCCTCAAAAATTCTTGCATTCCTACATAAAAGTTTGACACGCTTGATCACCTCACTAACTTACTCACCCTAAATTCTTATAGATGGAAGTCCAGTATTGCAAGTTCTACCAGTTGGGCAACGGAGGCCACCTGATCTTTGAGAGGGATTTAGATGAACTTGAGCACTACCGTAGGAGTGAGTTGTATCCGGTCCCACTGTATCGTGGTTTCACATAATGGTTCTTAAAACCATCTATTTTCTATTTTGTGTTGTGGTGTGTTATTGTATTGTGTGCTTTGAATGAATGAGGAATGAGAGGAAGTTGTTAGTTTGCAAAATCTGAGTCGAACTCAAAGTCTAAAGCTTTTGAAACAAAACCAAGAACCCTAGAGATTTCCCTCTTATCTCATTATCTATCTCAATCCTCAGATGACTCATGGAAATCCCGGAGGAAGCAGTTCATCTCAGGACCCGATGCTGCAGATTCTGCAAATGCTAGCTTCTGACCGTGAAGCTAGTAGAGCCGAACGCCAAGCCAGCCTAGCCACTCTTCAACAGATAGCTCAGATGGCCCACAATAATCAAGGCCACAGAAACCAGGATCACCATGGATCCAAGCTCAAGAACTTTCAGAATACCAACCCACCTATCTTTAGTAAGTCTGAGGATCCCTTAGATGTTGATGACTGGCTGCAAACCATGGAGAATAACTTGGAGGTCGAAGGAGTTGAAGCCAATGAAAAAGTATTGTTTGCCACCCATTATCTGGCAGGAGATGCAAGAGCCTGGTGGAATATCACCCGTACCATGAACGAAGGTCAGATGATGACTTGGGAAGCATTCAAGATCAAGTTCAGCCGGACCCATGTGCCCCAAGGTTTGGTCATAGGATGAGGGATGAGTTCAGGGAACTAAAGCAAGGAAGGATGACGGTAGTTGAGTACCGTGACAAATTTCTGTCACTAGCTAGATATGCCCCTCATGAGATTAACACCGAAGCAAATAAGAAGGAAAGGTTCCTGAATGGATTACATGATGAGATGCAGACTGTGTTAGTCAACATCCGTTTTACAGATCTAGAAGAACTAGTAGATTCTGCCATTTAGATGGAAGGAAGATCAACTAAGCCAATGCTGAACGTAAGCATCGCATGATGCACCATCCTGGATCCCACAATACCCAGAAGTATCGCCCCAACCCATCTGCAGGATATGCCCCACGAAACAACAGACCCCCTATGTCCCCTCCAAACTATCCCAATCGTAGCGGAGGAAACCTGAAGTCTGGAGGAAACCACAACAACAACCCCGGCAACTCCAATAACTTCAACCGTGCACCGCCCAAGTCCAACAACAACAACAACAACAATACTGCCACAAGGACTAGAAGCAATGTTGTGCCTGTTGCAGGAAAAGACAAGTCCCAGATTACTTGCTTTGAATGCGGAGTCAAGGGTCACTACTCCAATGAGTGCCCCAAGAAGCCTGCAGCAGCCACCAATGTGAATGCACCCACTCAGCAGCAACGCCATGTTCAGCCTAGAAGGAGATTTTCCCCAGGGAATTCGCTCAACCGCAACGGCTGTCTGCTCCACATGAATGCTGAAGAAGCTCAGGAAGCGCCAGATGTCGTGCTGGGTATGTTTTCTATTAACTCAGTACTTGCAAAAGTGTTGCTTGATTCTGGAGCATCGCACTCGTTTGTTACAGAAGAATTTGCATGCACTAGTAAGATTCAACGAACAAAATTGAAGCAGGTTATGATAGTTCAAATACCTGGTTCAACCACCAAAGCTAGAACAATTTGCAAGGATGTACCTATTACAATCCATTAAATAGATTTTTATGCTAATCTAATAGTACTTGGAACCAAAGGTTTGGAAGTAGTACTAGGAATGGATTGGATGTCAAAACATAAAGGATTGATCGACTGTGCAAAGAAAGCCATAACCATGACCAATAGCTCTAGAGTATCAGTAGAACATGTATCTAAGACACTGCCCCGTCAATTCAAATGCAACAAGAGCCTAGCCCAACCAACCCTAGACTAGGTCAGAGTAGTTTGTGGATACCCCGACGTATTCTTAGATGAATTGCCCGGTATGCCCCCAGATCGGGATATCGAGTTCATCATTGAACTAATTCCTGGAACTGGACCCATAACTCAGAGACCTTATAGTATGAACCCATCTGAATTAGTGGAGCCGAAGAAACAACTTGATGCTATGCTGGAGAAAGGCCTGATTCAACCAAGTGCATTGCCATGGAGATCGCCTGTATTGTTTGTGGATAAGAAAGATGGAGGTAACTGTAGGGGTTCGTAGCATGGAAAACAAAAATTTTCTATCGCATACAAACAAACAAGCCAAGATCTATCTACTAGATTGTAGCAACGAGTCGATAGAGGAACTCACCCTCGAAGATTCCAAAGCGGTTAACGAGAGCAGATTCTCGTGGGTGATGTAGTCATTTTCCGATCTCAAGATCGTAGACGATCCTTCCAGCGCCATTCGGCGCTCCTTAAAAATGGGTCACACGCTCGGTACGTTCGACGAAGACCTTCCTCTCCTTGTTCCAGCAGGCGGAGGTTGTAGCACTCTCCTCGCGATTCGGCAAAGACAACGGCGTGGTACCGGGAAATAGAGGGAAGATCCGCAGGCTTCGCCTTAAGCCTAAGTAGTATGGTGGAGCTTATGAGAGAGGCTATTAGTGGTCTAGTAATTAGACACACCAATTAGAAGGCTCTAAACCAATTAGAAGGCTCTAAACCGAAATAGCTCTAAACCGGGGTTTAGGTCTAGGGTTTAGTTTAGAGGATAGGATCTTATGTATCCTAGGAGGGAGCCCTGCCTCTCCTTATATAGGTGGGAGGGGCTGGCCGGCCAAGGGGAGGGAGTGGAGTCCCTCCCCAACTCGGCCTTGAGGTGGGCGCTGCTTGGGAGGAGGAATCCTCCCAACTCGGGTTTCCACTTCTCCTCCTCTTTCCACTTTCCAAAACTTGCCGTTTGACTTTCAAACTAGCCGTTTGACTTTTCAATTTAGGATTTAAATAAACCCTTTATTTTGGACAGCGAGAACACTTAGTACATGATGCAATCATTCCAATATGTAATGACACATTCATGTACCCTTCCCCCTCCGGAGTGCCGGACATTCTGGGACCTTCTAGAATGTTCCCGATGAAAACACCGGAACCATTCCCCAACTCCGAAATGGGACTTTCCTTATATGAATCTTATTCTCCGGACCATTCCGGATCTCCTCGTGATATCCCGGATCCCATCCGAGACTCCGAACAACATTCGGTCTCTTTCTCATAATACCATAACTACTCAAAACAACGTCGAATCCTTAAGTGTGTCTCCCTACGGTTCGTGAATTATGCGGACATGATCGAGACACTTCTCCGAACAATAACCAATAGAGGAATCTGGAAATTCATATGGCTCCCACATATTTCTACGACATTTTGCGATCGAATGAACCACTTACATACGATACCAATTTCCCTTTGTCTCACGATATGTTACTTATCCGAGGTTATGATCGTCGGTATCTCTCGCATACCTAGTTCAACCTCGCATCGATAAGTACTTTTCTCGTTCCCGTGATATGTGATCCCTTGTGAGCCAGTCACATGCTTGAAAGCTAATTGGATGACATTTCACCGAGAGGGCCCAGAGTATATCTATCCGTCATATGGATGGACAAATCCCACTCTTGATCCATGTGTTTCAACCAATACTTTCCAAACACTCAATGCCACCTTTATAGCCACCCTGTTACGGTGTGGTGTTTGATGACATCAAAGCATCCATCCAGTAAAGGTGATATGCATGATCTCATGGTCGAAGGAATTAGGTTACTATGTATCAGAAAGCATATAGCAATTGAACTATTGAAATGACTTGATCTTTATGCTACGCTTATCTATAGGAGTATGTCCACCATATCATTCTCCTAACGATATGATCTTGTTGTTGATAACATCTCAATGTTCATGATATGGAAACCACAATCATCAATCAACCAGCAAGCTAGTGAAGTATAGAGGCTATACTAGGGACTTCAAATTAAGTTTACAAATCACACAAGTATTAATGGTTTCCTTGTTAATACTATTATAGCATGAATGTAAACATTTATCATAAGTATGAAGATATGATAATAACCTACTTTATTATTGCCTCTTGGGCATATCTCCAACAGTCTCCCACTTGCACTAGAGTCAATAATCTAGTTTCAAACCTTTGTGTTTTCAACACCTATGGCTTTCTGGTGTTGTATGTACACGATTGCTAGTGGTTAACTGATCTCCGGATCTGACACTTCCAGGTCCGTGTGTAATTGCATGTCTTTGCGTCTCTACGCATCACTCATTCTCTAATGAGATGGCTTTGTATGATTTGGTCTTTCGGTGTGACCTTTAGTTCTTTGGGGTTAAAACATGTTGATAATATTGTCGCACAATATATCTTCATAGTATTATCCCGCTGTGAACTACACCTAGTTTGACAACAAACTACTTGACACAAATGCCCTCTTTTGCTGCTATAATAGCAGTCATATACTTAGCCTTTTGTTGTAGTATCTGTCACAATGTCTTAACTTTGGACTTTATCCAAATCCATTATGGAACTCACTTTCCATTATATTGTGCCACCTTTAGTTTAGATTGAGATAAACTAAATTTGTACTTTGTGACAAAGCTAGTATCAATGTAGTACTTTTACAATGAACTAACCATCTATTTGTCACTTCTACAAATAATATACTCTTAGTTCTTCCAAAAGATCATAAGAATATCCTTACTATTGTCCAATGATCATCTTACAAATCATTCTGGTATATGCTCACAACATTTAGAGCATAGGACATATCTGGATTTGTACATATCACAGTATGATTGATATAAATACTCTTTGTGATTTCATACATCAAGTATCAATCTATACTTGAATCTTTGTTTCACTTACCAAATGTCAATACACTTGAATATATCATCAACATTGAACTCTTTCAATCCTTTCTGTGCAACAAGAACCTTTCTTGTAGTTTCTATATTGAATTCATTCAATATCTCGTCTATGTACTTCTGGCACAACCATATTAGCGTCTATTGATGCCAAATATTTGGGTTTTGCCTAAGTCTTTCATCGGGATGAAATTCTTAATATGTGTTAATAAAAGATACATCATTTCCAATCAACAATATGTCCTCCACATAATGTATTAGAAATATGTTTTAGCCCCACTTAATTTCTTGCAAATGCAAGCATCTTCATTGTTCCAATGAAATTAAACTCTTTAACAGTTTCATCATAGTGAAGATTCCAACTCCGCTTATGCTTACTTCAACCATTGAAGTTTGCATATGCTTTGAGCATCCTTTGAATTAACAAAACCCTTTGGACCGTGTTATGCACACGTCCTAGGTAACCATTCTATTAGAAGAACTTGTTTTGTTTATTCTACTACCACATAACAAATTATATGTAGTGGTTGCTACATTAATCCGTCTAGACTAAAAATCGCTATGAAAGATCAAATCTTGTCATATACAACCTTTGAACATTGTTGTGAACTCTTTCCCAACATGTCGACTATTTCATAGATGTGAAACATCCATGTCTACTTCTATAGATCCAAACACAACGCAAGGTCTTACACCTTTTCGAGGGTCCTTCAAGTTCAAAACTTGATTTCTCGTATGGAACTATCACGGATTATATGGCTTCAAGCCATTTGACGAGTCGGGCCCATCATCGCTTCTTTGCATGTAGTAGGTTCATTATTCTCAAATAATGATTCAACCCTCAAATCTTGGAATTTGATTGTTCATCCGACCTACTTGTTTCAATAGAAACTTAGACCTCCGTGACCACAACCTTTGAGGCACGTGAGCCATGAGCATTGTTGCTGCCTCCTAACACTTTTCGGTGTCGCGCAAACTTGCACATATAGCTAAGGTTCTTTAACCTTATCAAAGTTCTATTGTCCTCCCACTTAACGCTTTCACGAAAAATTCCTTCTCAAAGAAACTTGACGTTCTAAGCGACAAACACTTTTGTCTCCGGTGTTTATGGAGGAATACTTAACAGTAATACAAAGACAGGTTTATCCGACTTTGGTTGCAAACATCTTTCTTATGCATAGCATACCAATGTTTAAGAAAGGACTACTTGGGTTTTATCCCAAACCATAACCTTATATGGTGTCATTTCAGCGGATTATGATGGAGCTCTTTTAGTGGAAAACGGTAGTCTCTAAAGCTTTTAATCTTTAAAATATAATAGCAGTTTTATGAATTATACCTTGATCTTACCATGTCAAACAAGGTTCAATTACATATCTCAACGCCTCCATACTCTTATGGTGTT
The DNA here is from genome assembly GCA_023614405.1 of Avena insularis. Taxonomy (NCBI): domain Eukaryota; kingdom Viridiplantae; phylum Streptophyta; class Magnoliopsida; order Poales; family Poaceae; genus Avena; species Avena insularis. The sequence goes on from CM042684.1 coordinate 316,644,875, forward strand.
TCGGGAAATGCAAATCCACGGACCGATTCCTTAAATCTTTAGGTATTATGCTAAACTTGTAACTTTAAATATCTTCCTTTATGATCTTATCATAAACTATTTATATTCTTGTTACAATGATTTTGCACTTCATCTTGAAAATCTTTCGAACTTTTCAAATATTTCACACTTCATCCTTATTAAGTAAATATTCACATATTCACTCAAATTTTCGGAGAAAGCATATGAAGTTGAAATCCATCGCTCTTGACTACACATAATGGAGTTCGTACAACAATATGCACAAATTCCAATAAGCTAGTCATTCATTCCCTTTTGGCCTATGAACGAAGTTTTAATTATCTCTAGGAAAGTTTCACAAACGTCATTTGATCAAAAATCAAAAGACTCCAAAATTCCATCCACATGGAGTTTCTTCATGTTTTCTTTCCAATATAATTTAAACGGCGATGTCACTTCCTAAGTGATCTTTCAATCAATTTGTCTTTCGACAATTTTAGCACTAGTTTTATGGATGTGATTTATCCAACGAGATTTGTGAATCATCCATCTTTTATGGATTACGGCAATTATTTGAACAACCCTTTTGTTCTCATAATACCTGATAAAACAAATCCTGAAGGCAAGCTTTGATGTTTAACGAGCAACACAATAACCCTTTATTTGTTCTCGATAAACATCATCACATATTCTTTTGCTAGTTACTTAGGCCATTGTAGTTCATGAATTGTGTTGTTTCGTATGACGATTCATACCAACAAATTCAGTATCAAATACTTAAGAACCACATTGTTTAATAAGCAAAGAATATAGCCATAACATGTACATCATATACTTAAACTGAACAATTCTAGTCTTTTCTTTTCTGCCATATATTTATGAGATTCTCTTTCAAGATTTCTTTCTCGCTTTGAAAGAATCTATCAACATCAATAGTGGAGTCATACTTATGACACATAGTCCAAAGCGTGTATAGTTAAATACCAATGTCTTTGGACTTGCACTTTGAAGTAGATCACCATCATCAAATGTTTGGTGTTCTTTCAAATTCCTTTCTTTAGTAATCTTTTGGCGTAGTAAACATTTTACCTACATCAAATATTCACCTTCATCATGGAATCGTCCATGACCAAGCTACTTTTAGCTTATAACGGTGAATCACGAGTATAATGTTGCTCTCCAAAACCTTTTGGAAGATTAGGACAACTAGTGTCTCCAACCTTTTGCAAATTCTCATCAAACATGAGAACATGACTTTGCCATATTATACTCTATCATGTTGTAACCAAAACTTCGTTTCAGATATCACAATATCTTCCACACATCACGGTTTCAAACAACTCTTTCAGATCCTAGATAACCTTGATATTAAGATAATCTTTTGAATATCAAGAATCATGGAGACAAACATGATACTCATATACTAACACTTTGGAATTGTCACTCTTGTTTTAATACCAATTATTAAACTTCATGGAGTAACCGGAAATTACTGAAAGTTTGCAATAGGACTTTTAAACTTTAGATTAACACTTCAAAACAATACGATACCAGTTCGTAAAGTAACTAACCAGAATTCTATAGTTCTATCATCTCAATTATAACTAAGCGCAAGGTGGTAAACGGATGCCAATGACTACAACAACTATGCAAATTCACTTTGATTTAGTTTATGATAAATTGAGTTCTAATTAATAATTAAATTAATCTAGGTGAACTCCCACTCAAAACAACATCCCTCACATTGTTTTAGTGATCACACGAACCAAATCCACCACATCAAAACCGATCATCACTAGAGTTGATGTAGCTTCAATGGCTTAACAATCAACATGTTCATCATATCTACTATATGACTCATGCTTTACCTTTCGGTGATCCGTGTTCCACGAGACCATGTCCGTACATGCTAGGCTCATCAAGATCAAACCTTAGCTACCGTGATAAGCAAATCTGGCTTGCTTACGTTGTATTCACCCGCGGAATCAAAGACACCCGATCATCACGTGGTGCTTCGAAGCAGCAAGCTTTGGCAACGGTGCATACTAAGGGTGAACACTTTAGAACTTGAAATTTATGTGCATGAGGGATCATCTTATAATGCTACCGTCGTCTACTAAGCAATACAAGATGCATAAAGGATTAACATCACATGCAATTCATAATATGTGATATGATATGGTTTCTTCTTTGTGCTTTCGATCTCCATCTTCAAGCACTAACATGATCTCCATCATCACCGGCATAGCATCAAGGTCAATGACGCTTCTTCATGGTTGTCGTCCACCAGCTTCAACTATTACAACTATTTTGAATAGACACGCAGGTCTTAACAGAAATTAAAGACAACCATAAGGCTCCTGCCGGTTGCCAACTTACAATAAGGAACATTGCATACATCAAATACAATCACAATCATGGCCATATCACATCATCAAGACACCCCTGCAAAACAAAGTTAGACGCCTACTTTCTTTGCATATTTTACGTGGTTTGGGGCTTTCAATAAGTGTCGCTCTAACTTCATTTAACAAGAACCACAACATTGATACTAGCATTGTTGATCACCCGTTGTAAATTGGATCTTTACTATGCTAGGAGAAACAGGCACCCGCAAAGCCACTTATGCAATACAAGTTGCATGTCAAGCGTGGAGCAAGTCTCATGAACGATGTCATGTAAGGTTAGCCCGGGCCGCTTCATCCCAACATACCGCAAGATGCAAAGTACACAAAAGCAATCTACAATAAAAGCATCAATGCCCACAATGACCATTGTGTTCTACTCGTGCAACAGATCTACATATAGACACGGCTCTGATACCACTGTAGGGGTTCGTAGCATGGAAAACAAAAAATTTCTATCGCATACAAACAAACAAGCCAAGATCTATCTACTAGATTGTAGCAACGAGTCGATAGAGGAACTCACCCTCGAAGATTCCAAAGCGGTTAACGAGAGCAGATTCTCGTGGGTGATGTAGTCGTACTCTTTCCGATCTCAAGATCGTGTAGACGATCCTTCCAGCGCCACGTTCCGGCAGCGCTCCCGCAGTCGGTCACACGTTCGGTACTCGACGAAGACCTTCCTCTCCCTTGTTCCAGCAGGCAGCGGAGGTTGTAGCACTCTCCTCGCGATTCCGGCAGCACAACGGCGTGGTACCGGAAATAGAGGGGAGATCCCAGGCTTCGCTTAAGCCAAGCAGTATGGTGGAGCTTATGAGAGAGGCTATTAGTGGTCTAGTAATTAGACACACCAATTAGAAGGCTCTAAACCAATTAGAAGGCTCTAAACCGAAATAGCTCTAAACCGGGGTTTAGGTCTAGGGTTTAGTTTAGAGGATAGGATCTTATGTATCCTAGGAGGGAGCCCTGCCTCTCCTTATATAGGTGGGAGGGGCTGTCCGCCAAGGGAGGGAGGAGTCCTCCCCAACTCGGCCTTGAGGTGGGCCGGCTTGGGAGGAGGGAATCCTCCCAACTGGTTTCCACTTCTCCTCCTCTTTCCACTTTCCAAAACTTGCTGTTGACTTTCAAACTAGCCGCTTGACTTTTCAATTTAGGATTTAAATAAACCCTTTATTTTGGACAGCGAGAACACTTAGTACATGATGCAATCATTCCAATATGTAATGACACATTCATGTACCCTTCCTCCCGAGTGCGGACATTCAGGACCTTCTAGAATGTTCCCGATGAAAACACCGGAACCATTCCCCAACTCCGAAACGGGACTTTCCTTATATGAATCTTATTCTCCGGACCATTCCGGATCTCCTCGTGATATCCCGGATCCCATCCGAGACTCCGAACAACATTCGGTCTCTTTTCTCATAATACCATAACTACTCAAAACAACGTCGAATCCTTAAGTGTGTCTCTCACGGTTCGTGAATTATGTGGACATGATCGAGACACTTCTCAGAACAATAACCAATAGAGGAATCTGGAAATTCATATGGCTCTACATATTTCTACGATTACTTTATGATCGAATGAACCACTTACATACGATACCAATTTCCCTTTGTCTCACGATATGTTACTTATCCGAGGTTATGATCGCTCGGTATCTACGCATACCTAGTTCAACCTCACATCGATAAGTACTCTTTTCGGTCCCGTGATATGTGATCCCTTGTGAGCCAGTCACATGCTTGCAAGCTAATTGGATGACATTTCACCGAGAGGGCCCAGAGTATATCTATCCGTCATATGGATGGACAAATCCCACTCTTGATCCATGTGTTTCAACCAATACTTTCCAAACACTCAATGCCACCTTTATAGCCACCCTGTTACGGTGTGGTGTTTGATGACATCAAAGCATCCATCCGGTAAAGGTGATATGCATGATCTCATGGTCGAAGGAATTAGGTTACTATGTATCAGAAAGCATATAGCAATTGAACTATTGAAATGACTTGATCTTTATGCTACGCTTATCTATAGGAGTATGTCCACCATATCATTCTCCTAACGATATGATCTTGTTGTTGATAACATCTCAATGTTCATGATATGGAAACCACAATCATCAATCAACCAGCAAGCTAGTGAAGTATAGAGGCTATACTAGGGACTTCAAATTAAGTTTACAAATCACACAAGTATTAATGGTTTCCTTGTTAATACTATTATAGCATGAATGTAAACATTTATCATAAGTATGAAGATATGATAATAACCTACTTTATTATTGCCTCTTGGGCATATCTCCAACAGTAACCGTCTGTACACGGATTATCGGAAGCTGAATGATGTCACCATCAAGAACAAGTACCCACTGCCGAAGATAGAGGATCTGTTTGACCAGTTGACCGGTGCCAGAGTGTTTTCTAAGATTGACCTTAGAACGGGTTATCATCAACTCAAGATTCGTGCAACGGATATTCCAAAAACCGCCTTTACCACCAGATATGGATTGTATGAGTATATTGTCATGTCTTTTGGATTAACCAATGCCCCCGCTTATTTCATGAATCTCATGAATAATATTTTTATGAACTTCCTGGATAAGTTTGTCGTTGTTTTTATCGATGATATTCTGATCAATTCCAAGTCATAAGAAGACCATGAGCTACACCTGAGAACCATCCTTGAAACCCTTAGTTGTATGCCAAGTTTAGCAAATGTGAGTTCTGGTTAAAGGAATTAGGATTCCTAGGACATATTGTGTCGGCAGGAGGAGTCGATGTCGATCCCGCCAAAATCAAAGATGTTGAAGAATGGAAAGCCCCAACCACTCAAAACCAAGTCCGCGCATTTCTCGGATAAGAGGGATACTACCGCAAGTTCGTTGAAGGATTTTCGAGCATAGCAAGACCAATGACCCAACTATTGAAGAAAGAGAAGAAGTTTGAATGGACGGAAAAATGTGAAGCAAGTTTTCAAGAGCTCAAGAAGAGGTTGATTTCAGCCCCAATTTTGATTATGCCGGATATAAAGAAGCCTTTTGATATGTATTGTGATGCATTCAAGATTGGTCTCGGATGTGTGTTGATACAGGAAGGCAAAGTCATAGCATATCTGTCCCGACAACTGAAGCAACATGAGCAAAACTACCCTACCCATGACCTTGAACTAGCAGCCTTAGTTTTAGCCTTGAAGACCTGGCGTCATTACCTGATGGGTAACCGCTATGAGATTTATTCGGATCACAAGAGTCTGAAGTATATTTTCACCCAGAAGGAGCTGAATATGAGGCAAAGGAGATGGATAGAGTTAATCAAGGATTATGACCTTGAAATTCACTATCACCCCGACAAAGCCAATGTGGTAGCAGATGCTCTTAGTAGATTGCTGTGTAGATTAAACACCATGATAAAGAAGCCCAAACAAGTTTGCATGAGAAGATGGAGAATTTCAAAGTGGAGCTAGTTAGTGAAGGACTTTTAGCTAGCATTGAACTTTAACCCACTTTGATCAGTTAGATCAAGGAAGCGCAGAAAGGAAATGCAAGTATCGACGGAATCAAGCGTCGTATCGGTACAGGGAAGGTAACCGGATTTACCGAAGATGAAGGAGTTTTGTGGTACAAAGGACGTATCTGTGTGCCAGCAGATTCCAAGTTGATACAAGTTATCATGCAGGAAGCTCATGATACTCTTTATTCTATCCATCCCGGAGGAACAAAGATGTATCAGGATTTGAAGGAGCAATTTTGGTGGAATAAGATGAAGAGATAAATCGGAAGCTACATAGCCAAGTGTGATATCTGTCAGAGAGTCAAAGCGGAACATCAACGACCCGCAGGACTTCTGCAACCATTGCAGATTCCGGAATGGAAATGGGATTCTGTCGGAATCGACTTTATCACCGGTTTGACTACATATAGTAGGGGAAATGACTCTATTTGGGTCATAGTTGATAGACTGTCCAAGGTAGACAATTTTATACCTGTCAAGCTACCTACCAGAGTTCAATGCTAGCAGAGTTGTACATTGCTAGAATCATCAGTTTGCATGGAACCCCTAAGACCATAGTATCGGATCGAGGAACCAGTTTACCTCAAGATTTTGGTAGAAACTCCAAGAGGGATTAGGAACCAAGCTGAACTTCAGCACAGCTTATCACCCACAGACCGACGGACAAACTGAAACAGTCAACCAAATCTTAGAAGATATGTTGAGAGCTTGTGTGTTAGAATATGGATCAAAATGGGAAGATTGTCTGCCTTTCGCAGAATTCTCATACAACAACAGTTATCAAGCCAGTTTGCAAATGGCCCCATTTGAATTTCTATATGGAAGGAAGTGTTGTACCCCCTAAATTGGTCGTAAGTAGGAGAGAGTCAGATTTTCGGACCCGACATCCTACGAGAAGCCAAAGAGAAGGTTCACAAAGTCCGTGAACACCTCAAGACCGCCCAATCTAGATAGAAGAGTTATGCTAACAAAAGACGTCGAGACCTGACCTTCAATGTCGGAGATTTTGTGTATCTCAAAGTATCGCCCTTGAAGGGAATGCAACGTTTTTGCCTGAAAGGAAAGTTAGCCCCCAGATATATTGGACCCTTCAAGATTTTGAATCGCTGAGGAGAAGTATCATATCAATTGGAACTGCCAGAGGAGATGTTAGCCATACATAATGTGTTCCATATCTCGTTACTTCGCAAATGCCTAGAAGTTCCGAAGAAGACCGAAGTGTTCAAAAACATTGATCACCGAGCCATAGATATCAACCAGGATCTAACGTATCGGGAAGTACCCATTCGTATTTTGGAATAAGCCTTCAGAACCACCAGGACCCGGAGTATCAAGTTTCTCAAGATCCTGTGGAGCAACCATACTGAAGAAGAAGCTACTTGGGAGCGAGAAGATTACATTAGTACTGAGTTTCCAAATCACTTTAGTTCCTAGTTTTTCTTAAATCTCGGGACGAGATTTTGTTTAAGGAGGGAAGGTTTGTAACACCCCTAAAATTTTAATCAAGATTATCAAGTTCTAATCACCCAAGGTTAGGGTTAACAAAAAAAAATTATTACTAAATTGAATATGAATGCATGTGTGTTTTGCATTAGTGTATGATTGAATGAAATTTCCATGTGTGTTTGCTACAAATGATAAGAAATGGTTTAAAGATGAATACTACATCATCCAAGCCAATTACAAGCAAAATCCAAAGAAAAGGAAATCAAATATAAAGCATATGAGCAAATGGTCACTTTGATCAAAATTAACCACTAGGCCACTTTGTGAGTTCCTAGTAAAGAATTTCTAACAGAAACATTTCCATTTCTTTTTACCCCTTGCTAGACCAAGTGCAAGTGAACCCAAGCCCACTTTACAAACTCACATAAAATATTTTCAAATCTATTTAAAGGACAATTCAAAATTGAATCAAGTGTATGTACTAAGATCACCATTTTACAAAAACCACTCAAATCAATTCACCTTGACTTTTCCAAGAAACCATAGACACTCAAGGAAGTGCTTAGAACACTCACCAAATTTCATTCAAAAATTTCAAATTTGAATTCATGCGGCCATTTAGTCGAACACCTGGCAGACACAAATCAAACCCTGCCTAACTCTACTGTTTTGAGCAGTGATCACCCAACCATTTGTCCCCTCTTCACTCCCTGGTCTCCCCCAGCACCTAGCAGCGCAGCAGACCACTTCCCCCTTTGCCGTTGCGCTAGTGCAGCGCCACCCGAAGCTTGCCGTGCCGACCGACCATGGACAGCTTTAGACCGCGCCGCCCTCTCCCACGACGACCAGGAGACAGGCGACCATCCACCGCCACAACCTGTCCAACCCTCGACCACAGGCCAGCCGTGGACCACCCAGAATCGCCGCGCCCATTTTCTCCGCGCCATGCCGAGAGCACGCTAGAGCGCCACAGCCGACCAGCACGCACATGCCGCGCCTCGCCCTCTCCGTGCGTGCACACACTCGCCATGACCCTAGCTACCCCCTAGACATCCCCGTTCGCCGCCGCGCGACCCGTAGCCCCCGTGTGCCGTCTCGAACACCGCCAGTTCCACATAGACCACCGCGTGCGCCCGAACATTCTTGACCGCCCTGTGCCGCGCCATTAAGCCCGTGACGACCGCCAGGAAGCACCGCATCGTCCCCTACCCTCAGCCATGCCAATAGCTCTCTGTACTGCAATCACCGGAGGAGCCAGCCCATGCTGCAATGTCCCTCTTTCCGGTGTATAAATGGAGGCCACCTCTGCCTCAATTCACCACACCATCTGTAGGGGTTCCACGCATAAAAACAATAAATTTTACTCTACGCCCCTGAACCCCTGAAGCTGCCAGGACCTATCTATAAGTAATATAGTAACGGGAGGGGATTTTCGCGAACTTACCCTTGAAGACCGAAAAGCGTTGTCAACGCTCAGGAGAGCGTGGTTGATGTAGATGAGCCGAAGCCGACCTCAAGGTCGTGATGAAGTCCTTGCGCTCCTTCTGGATCCAACGACTTGAGTGCCTCAAGTGCGACACCTCGCGGGGAGTTACACACGTCCGGTGCCTGACGATGACTCCCGCTTCCCCGATCCAGCAGCAGTTGCGGAAGTAGAGCTCTCGATCCGAATCCCAGCGATGGCGCTCATGGGTGAAGATGTCTCTCGCTCGCGCAGTCCAGACTTGGGACCACGGTCACGAGAGAGAGAGGGGGAAGAGAGAAAATATCAATTAGAGGTCCTCCCAAAAGTGGGGAGACCTTTATTGATTATTGGGTGTATTTTCTAGGCCAAATACCCCACTTTATATAGGGGGAGGGGAGGTACTACCTCCCCTCAAGTCCCGGGGTGGGACTAAAGGAGAGGAGGGGGGAGGAGGTGGCCGCCGACCACCTAGTGGGCCCCGTGCGGGGGGGCTAGGCCCAGCCGGCCTCCCCTTGCCCCTTCGCCCTCTCTCCTTTCCCCTAATGGGCCCTCTCCCTCCGAATTGGCCCATTAAGCCTTTTGACCTTTTAATTGATTTTCTCTTTATTAAATAATTATGAATAATGTTTAAATCAACATTTAACATTCATTCACATATTATTCAATCTCCGTGGCCATGGAACACCTTCCACCTCCACTCCGGAGATCCTCCGGACTTACCGAAACCCTTCCGGTTTTCTCCCTTCTTTTCTTCGGTGATTCTACCGATCCTATAAACACTCTCTAAGCATCATCAATCCCTTAAGCGTGATACCCCACGGTTCGGGAACACTCTAGACATGGTCGGGACACTCCTGCACCAATGATCAACAGAGGGACCTGGATGGCCAGGTGACCCCTGTGCGTTCCACGAAGATCTTTCGTCGTTTGAACCGGGACAGTCGTGTCTTATTCCCTTTGTCTCTCGATACTTGCATTGCCCGAGATCTGATCAATGACATAACCATGTCGTGTTCAATCTCGTTACTGAACAATGCTATTTGACTCATTCCGACAAGTGATATCCCCGTGATCTAATCACACGCTGCGCAGCTATTGGATATAACCTCTCCGAGTGGGCCCTTGAGTATCTTCTCGTCACATGGACGGACAAATCCCGCTCTTGACATATATTGCCTCTATGGTTTCCTCCGAATACCTGAACACACCTTTATAACCACCGTTTTACCAGATGGTGTTTGATGCTATCTAAGCATTCTCGGGAGACAGTGATTGATATAGCCTCACGGTCTAAGGAATAGTCTACGAGGATCCATTTCTAATCATCATAACTTGAACTTCATGACATGATCGAATCACGATGTTTAGGTTGGGTATTGGTTCATCATCTCATTCACAGAATGAGATGACCTCATTTCCAACTGGCATCAATGCCACATGATCAGGAAACATGATCATCTGTTGACCAATGAACCAGTGACACGAGTTTCACTGGGAACCCCTGGTTTGTTTGTATATCACACGTGTATTGATGTTTCCACTCAATATAGTTATAGCATGATATAAAACTTAATCATAAACTATATGAAATATGATAATAGTCCTTACTACTATTTGTCTCTAGGGCATATTTCCAACAGTCTCCCACTTGCACTAGAGTACAAATACACTAGCTGCATTTGTTCTAAATCATTGGCACCATATATCCGGTACCCTGAACATGCTTGCTTATGGAAGAGGTTGAGCCTTGGTTCTGTACTTTACAGTCCCAGATCCTTTGCAACTTACTAATGTCATCTTGATTAACATTAATACTTTATCATCACATGATAGCATCTGAGTGTATGCATCGTCGCTATGACAGTAGAATGAGGCCTGATTCCAGGAGCCTACAGTGATGTTAGATCAACCTTGAGGGTTTTCTCATGGGCACTGTGCCCTGGGACACATCATTCTACGCTAAAAGCGAACTAGCCCCGCCATAACATTATACAACACTTTAGATGGTACCCTTATCTATTATTATAAATGTATTCATCGAAACACTAGTGCACTCCATGCAACTTTCGATGTTTTGTTCACCTCGCTTCCTAGTTAACTTTAATTGGTATCTACAGGAGTTTCTAACATATTCCCTTATAACATAACTCTTTATGCTTTTAAGATACGTTATCCTTTATGGATTTGGAAAATATGTTCACAGTTCTCTAATAGACACTGCAGACAAACCTAGCTCAATGTTCTGTGATTCGAACTTAATCACTTTTAAACGTTTCTTATTGGATCACATATTATGCTAAGTTGTCATCATGGTTTACTAAGACAGAACCTATGTCTTAACATAGTGGATGATGAACATCCTATTCTTTCTTTCAACCATTGATGTTCAACTTAATACTATTCCTAATTTGAGTTATTAAGGACTGGTTCCTCAATTAACTTCTATTCGGAAACAGCTTTCAGAATCCTTTAAGGAATACTACATAATATCATAATAAAATTATTATCAACTTCTACATCTTACAAAACATTATTTATAAGTATTTGTGCTTTCATCCTTAACTTACTTAAGAATTACTCCTATAAGCTCCCACTCAAAATATGTTCCTACATATTTGAATTTGAGACTCATATTGCTCCCACTTAAAAATATGTCAATCACATATTGTTTCAGGAAGACTTTTATAGCTCCCACTCAATTTTATGCAAATTGCATATCTCCTTACTGTTTTGAATAACTTCAAAATCCTTTGATCAAATATCAAACTTGGAGATTTTCTATGAGATACTAGTACTTTACTAGTTTTAAATCCAGTAGACATTTAGCACACATGAATCAAATTCATTTGAATTTGTCTAATACTTGACAAATTGTGCTTTTGTCATTCACCCCTTTTTCCTACTATGGCTTTGCAGCCATTTGGGAAATTCCAAGTAACTCCTTTTACTTGTGAGATTCAGCAACTAATTGCTTTCTAATCTCAAGGGATTTTTGCTTCTAGGATTTCTTCATAATTCTAGTTTACCATTATTTCCTTTGTAGTTCGTAGGTATGTCATGTTCCAGAAATCATGACAAATTATTCACAAATGTCTCCATACAAGATATGGATTTACATTTTGAATCCTACTTCATGTAGTGAAAAACAATAGTGGAGGGAAAAACACAATGATCAAAATCATTGATTATTTCCTTCTGTGAAGAGAATCGTTCAGGAACATTGTCCATTGCGCTTCTCAACACTCTGATGCAGGGTTTTGAATCCTCATCATGTTTTACACTAATTTCCATTTGCTTCATAATTGAGAAACATCACAAGAAGTGAGCCTTCTTAAGAATGCACCAAAATCCAAGCAATACAAGTTTTGCTTTTCTTTTGGTTTCATCTATGGATTTCGTATTCAAAGTTTCCAATGAACACACTATAAGGACTTATTCACTATTGTTTTGGTTATATCGAATAACCCCAAAACTTTCACGAATTCAAATGGTTCACTACATTCTAATTGAGTGCTAACTATTTCTAAGCTAATGGTCTCTACATATACTCTACAACGATTTATTTGGTGCCTTCTATTCAAACCCTTTTAATATCTAATATCACATTGTGATGCTTTGTATTTTGACGTTTCAAAACACTTTGCATTCCACAATGTATTTTATGCCATTCTTATAAATTTGAACTTCATTACTATTGATCAAATCATAGTAATTAGATTCCCTTTTATATTTATACCCTTTGTTGATGAAAGACTTTGATCAAATCAAATAGTTTCATATTCATGTTTCCTTTGGTAAACTTACTTTACACATTTAAACAATCATTTAATGATAATTACCATTTTCGTTAAAACATAATATATCGGATATGTATATACTTTTAACAATTCATTAAACACTTTGTATTCAAGTAATACACGGTGTTCAAGTTATTTCGCCGAACTTAGGCATGATTTATATGTGAAAAGTAATCAAATGACTTTCACATATTATCGCATAACTTTGAATTTAAACAATGGTTTCATTCATTAATGCAATATCATTAAGTTGGGTATTTTAAACAAGGCATTTTAATATTTTACAAATGTTCATACATTATCAATTAGTTTCAAACAACAAGGATAATTCACATATAATCAAACAAGATATGAACACGAATAGAAATCATTCATAAAAGCAGAACAACTGTTTGTTACAAACTCATATGAATAACCGTCTCACAAAGTGTGAGACACACTAAAGAAGTTCACAATCTCTTGATTACAAAACTCATCCTAAACACAAACTAAATGATAAATGTCAAGGGAGAGTGTCGTTGGCCATCATCATCATGCTCGCCATCAACACGCAACGTCACCTCCTCTCCAGCAAGCACCTCTCATGCAGAAGGACCTGTTTTCACCAAAACAGAACAAGTATCAGATATACTTAACACTGCAATGTGTTTGCAAGATTATAACATTTATAAAACTGTATATCAAATAGATACCTTGGCCATTGATGACCTCTCCAGCGATTGGTTCAACCTTTACATTCCGGAAACATAATATGAACTCATGGAAATCCAATGCTTCTATATCACCACTCATGATGCTACTCCGGACATGTCCTTTGTAGCTGGGAGGCAATGACCAAAGCAGAACGTCTATCGCAAATGGATCAACCATCCAGTAATCAACGAAGTGAACCAGTCTCGTGTGTGCATCAAGCATGCGCTCCAAGTGACTCTTCAGACATGTATGCTCCTCCATCTGTATGGAAAGGAACTCTCCAAGCAACTCGTGCTTCCATATGCACACATGGCCTATGAACTCTGCTCTCAGCTGATCCACCATCGAATATGGGTCAAGATCACCCATGAGAGGATGTAGTTCATCCACCATCCCGTAACGCATTATTATCTGAATATAAGTGGACATCTCTTGGCGATAGTAGCGGTCTGCTAGCTCTTGTGGGGTCTTATAGTAGTCTGGCTCAGTCAAATCCATCGTGCGGTGTATGTAGTCTACCACATGATTCCTAGTAAGGAGATCATCTAGGCGCACAAGCCAACTAGGGAAGTTGGATCCATCAAGTCTAAGTTTCTCACCCTTTACCCAATCCTTAATCTCAAAGTAAGCTTAACGGTGAGCCATCTATATTTATAATTGCAAAAGGAATTTAGACTAAGTTTATAATTAAATGAGTTAATAATAACTCCACTCAGAAACACCTATCCCCAGTGAGGGTTCCTAGTGATAACACGACCCCTATTAGCCACATCTCCCCCGATCGTCACGGCCATCAATGTGGGTTCAAGGGTGTACGCTAAACGTCGGTCATATCATTCATGCGACTCGTGCTCGATCTTTTGACCATCCGTGTTCCGAGGCCACGCTTCTCTAGCGTGCTAGGCTCACCAACTCAACCTTAGTGTATTCGCTGTGCAACATGTCTTACACCCACTGTATGCGAACGTAGATATGTATGACACCTAGGCCTGTAACCCTGGATCGCCTCATATCGAAGAACTTTCTTGGTGGTGCACACTAAGGGGGAACACAATCGTTGGTAATTTTAACAGGGATCATCTTATTAGGCTACCGTCGAGTATCTAATACTAGCACACAATAAGACATACAAACAATAACATTGAATGTAAATGCTATGTGATATGGTTCTTCACGTCGTGATCTCCATCCGTCGTCACCGGGTTCCGGCGCCGTAGACACCAGGGTACCGGTGTCATTCCGGCGTGGTAGTTTGTCATTACCGTGACTATCTACTACTATGCAACAAAAGGTAATTACTTTACCTTTGCCACAACCATATCACAAAGCAATGCCCCCTGCAAAACAAAGTTAGACGCCTCTACTTTATCTTTGCATGCTTTATGTGGCTGAATGGGCTTTCGTACAAGAACCGTTCTTACCTACGAACTTCCAGCACAACATTGATCAAGTAGTTGTCTATACTACACCCCTTTTGGGGCCCTCCGTTACGAATGGTATACCAACTAATGCGAGAGAGACAGGCACCCCCTAAGCCACTTTATACGGTGCAAGCCGTATGTCAAACATGGACCAGTCTCGCGAATGAACGCGTAAAGTCGGTTGGGGGCCGCTTCATCAAGCATTACTGCGGTATACACAAGTACACGTGGGAGGGTAACAACTAAAAGATCTACATCTCGTGTGTTCTATCCGTACTAGCATTACTACGCATAGATCTAGCTCTGATACCACTGTAGGGGTTCCGCGCATAAAAACAATAAATGTTACTCTATGCCCCTGAACCCCTGAAGCTGCCAGGACCTATCTAATGGGAGGGGCTTTTCGCGAACTTACCCTTGAAGACCGAAAAGCGTTGTCAACACTCAAGAGAGCATGGTTGATGTAGACGAGCCGAAGCCGACCTCAAGGTCGTGATGAAGTCCTTGCGCTCCTTTTGCTTCCAACGACTTGAGTGCCTCAAGTGCGACACCTCACGGGAGTTACACACGTCCGGTGCCTGACGATGACTCCCGCTTCCCCGATCCAGCAGCAGTTGCGGAAGTAGAGCTCCCGGATCCGAATCCCGCAGCGCGACGGCGCTCCGCGGTGAAGATGTCTCTCGCTCGCGCAGTCCAGACTTGGGACCACGGTCACGAGAGAGAGAGGGGGGAGAGAGAAAATATCAATTAGAGGTCCTCCCAAAAGTGGGGAGACCTTTATTGATTATTGGGTGTATTTTATAGGCCAAATACCCCACTTTATATAGGGGGAGGGGAGGTACTACCTCCCCTCAAGTCCCGGGGTGGGACTAAAGGAGAGGGGGGAGGAGGAGGTGGCCTCCGGCCACCTAGTGGGCCCCGTGTGTGGGGGGGGCTAGGCCCAGCCGGCCTCCCCCTTGCCCCTTCTCCCCTTTCTCCTTTTCCCTAATGGGCCCTCTCCCTCCGGAATTGGCCCATTAAGCCTTTTGACCTTTTAATTGATTTTCTCTTTATTAAATAATTATGAATAAATGATTAAATCAACATTTAACATTCATTCACGTATTATTCAATCTCCGTGGCCATGGAACACCTTCCACGTCCACTCTGGACATCCTCCGGACTTACCGAAACCCTTCTGGTTTTCTCCCTTCTTTTCTTCGGCGATTCTACCGATCCTATAAACACTCTCTAAGCATCATCAAGCCCTTAAGCATGATACCCCACGGTTCGGGAACACTCCAGACATGGTCGGGACACTCCCGCACCAATGATCAATAGAGGGACCTAGATGGCCATGTGACCTCGTATGCTCCACGAAGATCTTTTGTCGTTTGAACCGGGACAGTCGTGTCTTATTCCCTTTGTCTCTCGATACTTGCATTGCCCGATATCTGATCAATGACATCACCATGTCGTGTTCAATCTCGTTACTGAACAATGCTATTTGACTCGTTTCGACAAGTGATATCCCCGTGATCTAATCACACGCTGTGCAGCTATTGGATATAACCTCTTCGAGTGGGCCCTTGAGTATCTTCTCGTCACATGGACGGACAAATCCCGCTCTTGACATATATTGCCTCTACGGTTTCCTCCGAATACCTGAACACACCTTTATAACCACCGTTTTACCAGATGGCGTTTGATGCTATCTAAGCGTTCTCGGGAGACAGTGATTGATATAGCCTCACGGTCTAAGGAATAGTCTACGAGGATCCATTTCTAATCATCGTAACTTGAACTTCGTGACATGATCGAATCATGATGTTTAGGTTGGGTATTGGTTCATCATCTCATTCTTAGAATGAGATGACCTTATTTCCAACTGGCATCAATGCCACATGATCAAGAAACATGATCATCTGTTGACCAATGAACCAGTGACTAGAGTTTCACTGGGAACCCCTAGTTTGTTTGTATATCACACGTGTATTGATGTTTCCACTCAATACAGTTATAGCATGATATAAAACTTAATCATAAACTATATGAAATATGATAATAGTCCTTACTACTATTTGTCTCTAGGGCATATTTCCAACACCATATCACTCCCCACTCCTCACAGAACCTCCTACACCCTTTCCCGGAGCAAGGCGAGCACTAGCCCGCCGGAATTTGGCCGGAGCCCGCCGCTGCAGAGGAGAAGAGGAGCCGTCGATTGGAGCCACCCCAGGAGCTGTCGCGACCACCATTCGAACCGTCGCTGTCTACAACATCGTTCGCCCCCATCGCCGACCCTAGCTAGAGCCCTGGTGAGCCTCACACGACCCCCACCGTCGCCGTTAGGGTTCAGTTCTCGCCGGAGCTGTTCGACGTAGGAGATGAACCTTAGCCGTTAGATCGCATTCTAATCACACAGCCTAGATTGAAATATATCGATTCGGGTTAGATGATCCACTGACTAGTGGGACCCCTTGTCAGCAGCCCACTGCGCCCGCACAGTGCAGCTAGGCTGGCCCGTTTACTTTCCCGCGTAGAGCCTAGTGATTCAAATAGTTCGTTTCCATTTTAATTAAAACCAATTTCTGTCAGTAGATTCAAAAATAAATTCAAAGAGATTCACTAAACCAAATTGCATGATTCTAATTTTGTTAGAAAGGTATTCAAATTATCTATCCCAGCCCGTTGGATTCAAACCATTTGAAAGTACAGATCACCTATACCAAAAATAACAAGACAGAGACTTTTCCAACTTCAAACATTTTTCAAAAATCAACCATAAATGCTTTTGAGTTGATTCCAACTCTCAAAAATCACATTTGACAAGATCTATCTGAATATGTAAAAATATTTAGGTTTACATGCAGTGACATTGAACTAGTCCCAAAAGAATGCTATATAGGCATTTCTAGTCACTTTAATTCTATTAGATGATAATCTTAAACTTTATAAAATATGACCAACACTTTCAATCACATTCCCAAGTATTAGAATATGTGGTGATGATATGTGTCAACATGATCCCATATTTTAATTGGAGAATATTAAATCTTATGTATTTCAATGAGTAGAAATTACTTTTTTAAAATAAGATAAACAAGATTAAGTCTTTATTTCATGTGATGTTTGTGATGATGCTAGATCATCAAGTGTGAGCCTTAATGTGCTAAATAGAAGTAGTTAAGTATTGTTTGGTGATTGTGTACCTCGTATGCATTTATAGACGATAGTACCGACCTGGGATACGAGGAGGAGGAGTACTACCAAGAAGAAGAAGAAGAAAACTTCAACGACTTCACTACTCAAGGCAAGCCTAACACTACAAACTATGCAAGCCATCCTTGCAACATAACCTATGCAAGATGCATTAGGCAGGCTTGGTTATGCAACTTTGATTATACCAATCCCAAGTTTTACTTACAAGCTTTATTCTTTTACTTTACCAAAGTTCTTTACTTTTAGTTAGTGCTTTGTGAGTATTGGAAAATAGGATAGATACCATAAAGAGTATAAAACTAGGCCTAACTAGTTATACTTAGATGTCATCAAAAGGCATAAAACTAGAGTGGATAGTTACACTTGATTAGTCCCTCATTAGTGAATACCCTCAACTTTAGTGGCTAGTGCTAAGCATAAAAATTGATCACTTTAGATGGGAATACTTGGTGAAAATGATTATGAAAACCTTGGAATGATGATTCATTCTATTGAAATGTTTTGACATGTGTTGAGAAACACAAAAGGATTTGATGATGAAAATGTGGAGGCATGAGCCTTAGCCCTTTATAAAAACTGATGGTTGGGTTCGGATGCGATACAATTCCAATTTTACCGTACAACCACAATACCTGAATTGGGTAGGGCTTTACTGGAAGTTTATATGCCTTAGTATGGGTTCCCTCGCGGAAAGAGGTTGAGATGAGGTTACCTCGTGAATGTGAATGTCCACCTATGCAGTGCCCAGGATCGTAGATGGCCATGGCTAGGAGGCCAAGCTCATAGGGGAGGTGCCTATACTAGGGTGTGTAATTGAAAGGTTATGATTGATTATTCGCATACTAAGTATGATGATTCGGGGTTATCCCTGACGAATGTATCAAATTTTGTGGTGAAAGTGTACCACCTCTACAGAGTGTCAAACTATTTGAATAGCCGTGTCCGCGGTCATGGACAGTTGGAGTGGCCATACTGTTCCATCGTCAGATGTTTTCAAAATAACTTGTGAATTGAACTATGACTTTGACTTGACCACAACAGGGCTGTGAACATGAAAACTAAGTTCCCACTTAGGTCCTGGCTTTTGGAAATAAACCTAGAGCTTAAGATTCCTACTAGAACTACCTTACTTTTTAGTGATAGTTTGCGAGTACTTAAAGAGTACTCATGGCTTTGTCCCTGGCTATTCCCGTGGCCAGACTATGAGGAGGTCTACAACAACTAGGATCATCTCCCATCGTCAGTATTGCCTGTGACCCTGAAGATGGAGCCCCTACTATGTTTATTTTCCGCTGCTTGATTTGTATTAAGACTGGATCATGAGATCCTTTATTTGTAAGACCTTATTATGGTTTGTAATGGATGATATACTGTGGTACCAATTCTATTAAAAATGGTAATCCTGGGATTGCAAGGTATGGCATAACAGGCATCTGGGATTAAAAATCCGGGTATTGACACATCCCCTCTCCCTTGTTTCCAGAAACTAGGATCACTCTTTGAGTACCAGGACATATCAAAACCTGATATCAAATTTAATACTAGGGGAAAAACCAGAGCAGCAACAAGGAAACAAGTATTTTGTGCAAAAAACAACTACTCCTCACCAACTTGGTTGTCTGTTAGAAACAACAAAACCTAATCTCAATGCGATCCCTTTGTTGTTGTCACTTGGGTTGTACATAGTGGTGATAAAAGAGACATTCTTCCCAGTAGCACACTTGTCATTGGTTTGTTGCCACAAGAACCTGAAAAATGTAGCAATAAGGAAATCATAAAAAATGTAACTCTGTTTGGTTTGCATGTATACTTGAATGTCGTTTAGGTGTGGGAGAAAAAACAACAGTCTTGGTTCCTAATGAAATATACTTTCTAAATGTTTTGCATGTTTGATCTGGATCTTAACACGCCACCTGATGATGCCCTGACATTGAGGGTCCCGAGCCGTTGTTTTGCACTCAAGCTGTCCGGGCAGAGATTGTAGAGGAGTCTCCGGAAAATGTTAGTGAAGAGACAATGAAGAAAGTAGCCTATTTGTATGGGGCAACTTAGTGATGACAGTAAAAGCAATTTAGTTATGATATCAAAAGAACTGATACTTTTATGAAAAACAACTTAGTGAAAAAAATGTAAGGAAGAAAAAAGAACTTAAAAATAAGGAAGGAAACTAAAAGGAAAAAAATGTACATACAAAAGTCAACAAGAAAAGAACTCAACAATTGTGTGGGAGCAACTTAGTGATGAAAAATAAAGCAGTTTAGCTATGGCATCAAAAGGAAGGTAGAAAAACTTAGCAACTTAGTTATGATAAGAAACTAGTAAAGTAAGCATAAAACAATTTAGCTATGCTAACAGGAACAAGTCAGTTGTATTTAAAAAGCAACTTCAAAAAGAAGATAGGAAAAAAAATGAAAATAGTGTACAGAAAAAGTCAACAAAAAACAACTCTTCTATTGTATGTAAGAAACTCAGTGATGAAAATAAAAGCAATTTAGATATGTAATTAAACAACTAAAACTTTTTCGTTGGATGAATTTAGTAAACAAAGTAAGAACCTAAAAACCGAAATAAAGAAAAAGCCTAATATGAAAAGCAACTTACTGAAGGGGTATAAAAAAAATTAGCTACGCTAGCAGGAACGACTTAGTTGTATTTAAAAATAAACTTACATAGAAGATAGAAAGGAATTAAAAGACAAATTGGTACATAAAAATTCAAAAACAACTCAGGCTATTGTTACGTAGCAACTTAGTGATGATTGTTAAAGCAACGTAGTTGTATTAACAAAAACAACTTATAGGAAGAATGAAAGAAGTAAACAAATGGTATACCTACTCATGCTGATGTGTGATAGTTACTGCACATCCACCTATTGCTTCGTTTCAAAGTTTTAGCCGCGGGAAATGATTAGTCATACCTACTCCCTTTTTGCTGTGAAAAATGTTATATAAAAAGCTTTGTAATCAACCTCGGTAAGAAATGGTGCTGAAAGCAATTCAGTTATGATTTCAAAAAACAACTTAGCTAAAAATGAACACGACTTAAATGGCAATCAGTACACAACTTAATGGCAATCCATACTCAGCTTAAAATAGAAAAACTAGTACACAACTTGACATTAAAAATGGCCCAGCAACTATAAGCAACTTAATTAAAATGGCCAAGCAACAAAAGTAGTATTATGTGCAAAACCAACTTAATTATGAGCTAAAAAATAACTTACCTAAATTTAAAATCGACAACACCTTAAATTAAGCCCTGACATCCCACAAAAAACTTAAGTGTAAAACTAACCCCCTAAGACAAGCTATGAAACCAACTTAGTTACGATAGTTAAGCAATTTACTTATGTAGACAAAGCAACTTAGTTCTATGCAAAAATGAATACAAAGTATGCAAATATGTAGAAAAAAACAACTTGTATTATGTGCAAAACAAACTTAATTGAGCTGAAAAATAACTGAACTAAATGTGACAATCAACAACACCTTAAATTAAACGCCCCCACACCCCATAAAAAATCTATGTGCGAAACTAACCCCTAAGACAAGCCATAAAACCAACTTAGGTACAATGGTGTAAGCAATTTAGTATTTACCTATGGAGACAAAGCAACTTAGCATAAACGTTTACACCAGTTATCATTAATGTTTATGCAAATTAAACACAACCCATAAAGCAACTTAGCATCAATATTTACACAACTTCCACATTACCCAGAAAGCAACTTTGCAACAATGTTTACACAACTAATACATTACCCAGAAATCAACTTATTATCAAATCAACTTAGCATCAATGTTAAGGCAACTTTAATATTAGCCAGAAAAGGAACTTGGCATCACTTAGCAAAGTTAAACATTACCAGGAAGAAACTTAACAAAGTAGTAGTAAGTTAATTTAAATGTATAAGCAACTTACGTTGATCAGGGGCCATGGTGCTCGTGCTAAGTGTTGTGTGCATCGCCACCATCTCGTTATAGGCGCCATGCCCTCCTCCACCACCGTGCTCGAGACGGTACTGGCTGAGCCACCCAAGATCCACCACTTCCAGGTAGAGGATGTCGCACTCAATCTGGTAGAAGACAACTAGGAACCCCTATACAACTTGACATTAAAGTTTGGCATCATTAGAAGGATAATATAATATCATGTTCTAGTGCATTTATTTTCACAAAAAGTACTGTCATATCTCACCATATCAGCAACTTAACAATTTTGACAACTTAGCAGCAGCCCTCTAGACAACTTGACATTAAAGTTGGGCAAAATTAGTGGTATTTCTAGGTTTGAGTTCAGGTAATTTCATGCGACATGACACGCCCTACAATAACTCAATGATACGTGATACGACGACTTAGATAGACCCAGAAGAACACCACCCAAAATATTAAAAACTACATACACATGACACTCTTGCAACAACTTAGTGGATATGTACCCGCAACTTAGTGGACGGAAGCTGCAACTTAGTTCGATTCCTAGACCCTTTAAACACCACTCCCAAAAACAACAGTGCTCCAAAAAACTGGAAAATTCGGGAAAGATGTCGTCAATCTAAATAAGAGTTGTTGCAGGCAACTGAATGATACAGGACATGGCGATTTGTATGGGCTCAAAAAAACCACCACCCAAAGATCTTAAAAAATAGATGCACAGGACAACCCCTACAACAACTCAATAATACGGGACACAATCACACGAGGACTTAGATAGAGCCGGAAGAACACCGCCCAAGATCTTACAAAGTAGATATACACGACAATCTTGCCGCAACTTAGTGGATAGGTACCTGCAACTTAGTGGATGTAACTAGAGATCATTTCCATCATGCAACTTTACTTGTTTCAGCTATAATCCCAATTGGGAAATGGATGCAATTAGAGATCAATAGCTTCTACCTTACACCACGTAGTCTTCATATGGATTGGGACAGAATGTGATAAATGGATGCAACTAAGAAATTAGAAACCGCAACCTAGTTGGGAAAATATAAGAAACTCCTGCAAAAACTAACCGATCGAAAAAACTCTGTTGCAATGCAATCTGAGGTTTAGAACAAAAGAAAATAGAGAAGAAGTTGAGACGCTCATTCCTGTCAAACATTTCATGTGAATCTGTATAAATAACAAGGTTATCGATCTCAACCACTACTTGCGAGTGGCATCTAAAGTCAACCAATTCTGATGTGGAACCACTCTTGATGTTTATCTCAACTGCTACTTGACCAACTGTCATGCTATTCTTGGATTGCAATTTCACACAAAACAGATATTAAATAAACAACAACATTTTCTAGAGTGGAAACAAAGACCGTTCAGTATGTAGCATGCAGGTTCAATGATTCTGGTTCGTATGCAATCTATTTTCCTTGGGATGATTCTTGAATAAAAGTATGAACATTACACTGAAAGGAAAATTCCAAAAAAACCTAATCATGTAATCTTGGTATTGCACCGGTAATATTTGCAGATCATTTCAGTAGACAAAACACATAAGAAAAACTCTACTCTCAGTTCTACATTGTCAAGAGATCCACACTGGATCCATACCATTTTGACCAAAAACATTACCCCAACTTACTAGATCAATACTTCTCTCAAATACCATCTCAATGCCGCACCATGGCTGCCAACACGGCCACCAGCCATTTGCATGGAGGAGATCGGGTTATGGCGCGGTGAATTGCGCCCTGGACGGGGGTCATAGGTGGGGAGCGAGCCACCGGGCGCTGGGGGCTCGAGGCGGCACGTGGAGCAGGGCACGGCGACGGAGGACCCCTGGCTCGGCGGAACGTGGAAGGAATGTGTCCCGCCGCGAGATCCCATGCTCGTCCGCGCCGTAGCAGGCTGGCGGGGCGGCTCTGTTGGCGATGGGGTATGTAGGATTGGGGATAGAGAGTGGTGGTGAGGGTGGACGGATGGGTGCTGGTGTGCGGCGCCACTGGAAGAGCCAACCTGACATGAAATGTTGCCGGAACATGATACAGGACGCGGGTCTGATCCACTCGATCGGACGGTCAGCGAGCGATGGCTCGTTTGAGCAAGCTGGCCACTGTGCACTTTTTAGCACTTAGAAAAAAAAAATCCGACGGTCTGCCGCTTGCCTCTGGTCGGTCCATGTGCAGGACGGAGAGCCTGCATCGATAAAGATAAGTATCGTCGCCATGAAGACCAGATGGCGCCGCTAGTTTCCTCTCTCGATCAGATAGCATGAACGGAGGCATTAATTTGTATTTTGGCTTGTGTTCTCCGTAAGCTGGTTTAACACTTTGTATCTTCCGTCATTAGCGTCATTAATCTAATGCCGGGATTCGGCCTACCGTCTAATAGCATGAACAGGAAGCTTGGTGACAGCAAACCAACCTGTAGTTGGGTGACTAGGAGGGTGGTTATACCCCCAGCCCACCAGAGTGTGTTGCATAAAAGGCGAAATATTCTTTCAGTGGGAGGCGATGTTTCCGTCGACAGCGAGGCGCCTGTGGTGATTTCGTCAATCTCAAGACCCGATCTGCCGGCTCAGACTCTCGGAGGTGCTCATAGGGTAGGGTGTGCGTGTGTGCGTTCATAGGGGTGGGTGCATGTACGTGTTGTGAGCGTCTATGATTGTACCGTGTTTCTCAAAAAAAAAGGAAGCTTGGTGACAGACTGCAAGCGATAGGCCTAGTGGGCCAGATCAATGAAGACAAATTCGTACGGAATACGACGGCAACCTTGGCGACAGAGTTTTGAGCAGGGTGGTCAGATCTTCTCTATACTGTTCCCGGGTATAATTCTAGTGTATACGTATACACAATGTTTCGGTATAGTCATACCGGCTTCCTTAAATATATTTTCTTAAATACAATAACACATCAATTATTCCCTATTAATTCAATGAATACTTCCACATCGAGGTTTGATTCTAGGAGTATAAAATATTGCAAGCCACAAATTCCTACGAGGACGGCATGCTCGTTTTATTCTTTATAGTTGTCGCTAGTCGTTGTCATGTGGTGCAAAGATATTTATATTAGTATAGTATTATTTAGTATAGTATTATTTAGATTATTTATATCTATAAATTTTTTGAGAATCAATATCACGATATTGATTCTAAAAGCAAATGGTACATGGTAGAGATATATAAGCTATCTCCAGCAATTACAAAATAATGTCTAAAAGAAAACGAGCAAATCTTTGAGGTCTTCAAAGTCTTATTCCATGACACAATCTTATACTTTTCTAAAGATAGCTAAAAAATAACGACATAGATAGCGAAACATACACCTGCAATTACCAACGGAAATTCTCCCATAATTTTAATTTGATACGCAATGCCAAGGCTACGTGCACTCCCGCGGTCATTAAAGTAATCATCCAACATCGGCAAGAGAACCAACGCCAGTATTTCAGGGAAGAAAACCAAATAGCCTGGTCGACGTCACTGGAGAGCCGATAACACGAATCACCATTGTCAAAAACATAGCAGTCGGGACAAATATTGTGAGGATAACTCTCCTAGCAGCAACCATGAGAAAAAGTCCAAAACCCATCAAGCGAAGCAAGATCTGTAAAACTGTACCTATAGAATTTTAATTTTACAACACCACCATTGACGCCGGAAAGAAGATCTCATCGTCGAACAAAGAGTCGAAGATCACTTATTATGGACGATGTCATCTCCATTGACGTAGGCAACAAATAAGATGGCTACAAAACCCCTAACCTAATCTTGGGAAACACTACTTTTATTGAAAACTCCTCCTATAGATAGGGTTCCCCACCCCTCCCGATACCGACGAAGCCAGCCGGAGGAGGGGGAACCAATCTATGAAGGAGGCGGAGGTGGAGGTGGTTGCTAGGCGTAGAGAGACAGCTGAGAGAGAAAAACCTTCACTAAAACAATCCAATTTTAGCCCCTACTACTTAATTTATATATATCTATATATGTATTTAATAATAAAGAGTGTCTCTGTCCGTTCCTATACTTCACGGGTTCCCTAGCACGTGGTCACCCCTGTTTGGCCCAAGGCCAGGCCCAATTCCATTCTGAGTCCATATCAATTCTACAAGACTAAATCTCCCTGTCGTATACGTTTAGGACCCTACACCTTTAGCTAGTTGTTTGATTAGACCGTGTCCTACTCAAGATTTAGGAGACATATAGCTTCCATGTCGGGCGTGTTTCCTAAATCCTAAGGGCATGTATAAAGGAAACCACTTAGGAAGACGCTTACCTAGGAATAAATAAATGGCAAAAAGGGCTAATTATCCAATTAACCTATCTCCCAACACGGGTGCTAATTCCGGTCACCAACGTGCGCTAACAAACAAACCCGCGCAGGAGAAAAAGAGGCTTAGCGCCTGGCGTAAAACTTACCGTCGACGCTCGTAGAAATCTTAGGTTCGGATGGGATTGGGGCTTAAGAGCATCTCTAACGGGACCTTAAATGGGAAACCCGTAAAACCAGTTTACAGGCCAGTCCCGTTAGAAATGCTCTTATAGCGTCTCCGTTATACCTGCCCTAATTCTCACCCTTGGTATCTATATATACACGTGAGAACGAGGCCATGACCATCGAACGGGCGATGGGCGCTTTGTTAATCTACTGAGATTTAGATGTTCGTCAATACCCTGACTGAGATCTCATCTCATGTCCTCGAGATGTCACCTCACATGATGAACAATTTGGTAAACATCCTTCTTGATTCCTCCACCACAAAATTGCTTTAATCGGTGACTCGACATTGCAGCACGCCGTTGACTGAATCAGCAGTGACCTAGCAAGAGCTCGATGAATATCTCCCGTGGGGGATGGGAAGAGCAACGCGGAGTGGATCGATCCCGTACGGTAGTCCATAGCCCATATGTGCCACGGGGTCGTCAGTGATGTTGCGGGAAGGGCATCGCGGAGAGAGACTTGGACGATCCCTGAATCAGGGGAGAGTGGGAAGGCACCTTTGCACCATAGCCATGACGCAAAGCCATACGAAGGCTTGGGGAACAAGCTGTGAGGAGCAATCTGCAACACGCCACCATTTCTCCCCTACCGTCTGGGTCACAACTGAGGGTTCCCCTGCGTGCCGTCATAGACTCCCCTTGGTGGCCTGCCTCATCCGGGTTGCCGTTGATCTCTGGTCTGAAGAATTGCGGGTGCCTCTGACGAATTGTTGTTGACAGATTACCAGAGTATTGGGCGCTTGAACGAAGTGCAATGACAACATGAGGTCTGGCGCATGCCTGTTTTTGGCATGGTTTGAGTGATGTTTGCTACCTCTGATGGCTACCTAAGAGTGCGTGTGTTTGGCAGCCGATTGCTAGTTGTGTGTGTGCTTCGGTGCCAATGAAATTTCTGCCAATTCTACTGCTTCCTAGCATGTACAACATTGTTAGCAGTTGCTAATGCTTGCTGCTTATAAATAAAAATAGGGAGCGTATAAATCTCAAGCGCCTGCATTTTAGTTATGTCTCAATCGCTGATGTCATCCTACTAATTTGTGATAATTCTCAGTTGCAACCTAGTTGCAACTTATAAAACTTATACTAATTTTGATAAGGGTTAACCTCAAGGGTGGCCCGATCTTCACAGATCTTGTGGTCAGATCGATGGAAAAGCGATGGGAAAGGAGAGGGGCAGCGGAAGCAAACACACACCTCGTGAAGAACACGATGAACACAAGCAAACACGACATGATACAAGGCCAATTGCTCCAGCTGGCGGCCACCAGTCCTATAGAATCCTCGCAAGGAAAGATCGGTCAACGTGTTCCCGTCAATCCTAAGCGGAGAGGGAAGAATGATGAGTGCATATTTGCATCATGTTTTACATTATTATTTTGCATTGTAGATGTGGGATCTTGATATTTTACGGCGCTTGCGCGCATATTTTATGTCTGTTTTCACCAAAATCAGGACAGATGATGGATCCAATGGATACAATTCTTGGAGCAGTTGTACTATGGAGAAAAGGAGTCAAAATAATGTAAATCGCTTATTTGGGAAATATTAATAATACCAGAAGAAAACCAGAAGCTAACAAGGGAGGCAGAAGGTTCAACAACCAACTATACGACCAGAGCAAATTTTTCGCTCATATAGCTCCGGGCGTATAGTTGGTGCCGCCTCCGCCTCCTCAAATAGTTTCACCCTGTGCAACTGGTTCGAGGAGACGACATACAGAACACCCAGAAATCGCAGAAACCTCACCTCCGGAAGGCATCTGGAGGGGAAACTCATCGACCAGGGATCCATCTTCGCCCTACATAGATCCGGGAGGCTAAGGCATCAATATTCATCATCCACCACTGCATCACCACCATCTCCATCCATCCCATCTACATCTTGTCTAGATCTTGTTGTAATTCCCGTACTAGTTGTAGATTTATACAAGTACTATTCATCTATGATTGTTTCCATTACTATTGCCATGATGTTGATTGCCTTCATGTCTGAGTAGATCTCTAGTTCTTGGAGAGATGGAGAAACCCTAGTATGAGATTGAAATAAGATAAAGTCTATTATGATATTCATCGATGTGACCATGTGTTAGAGTTTCTACATCTTGATGTTGAGAGAAGTCGACCTCTTAATATTTGCCTCTCATGGGGACTTGATGGAGGGAACTACTCGTTGGTAGACAGAACCGTGCTAGCACTTAAAGTGTCTATAAAGTTGTTGGCACCCCTTACGTATCAACTTAGGAAACCGAGGAAACTCACGGAACACTATCCATGCCATGGGATACGTCCTACGGGATTAGTTCCATTAATAGCGTAGTAACTCGATTGATATCGATTGCTGACTGATGTGGTTATGAGGATGATGTGAGCAGTGATTGCTGCCTATTTGTCCAAATACGGAGTTCCTCCTACACATACATAGTTGAGAATATTCATGATGATAATCTTTATCTTAGATCCTTATAATGCTAGTGGTGTATTCGCTACTCCCTGAGAACGCCTTTTCCCTATTGCAGTTCCAATCTCTTTTATATACGCGATACTTACTTTCTGTATTCAGCTATTTTACTTTACTTTTTTTATTATATTATACCTAAAACCCGAAAACACCTTTTTTACACAATACTCGCATTCTATCTTGTCACTTAGAACTTTATCTAGCATTTCTATCGTAATATTTATTTCAAAAATTATTAGACTTTCGACTCCTGCTCCCTCTGGGATCGATATCTTTATTTCGAAACTAGCTACAAACGATCCGTGCACTTGCAATCATCAAAGAACACCTTAGAAAGGGTCTTGAAATCTACGCTCACACACTCACAAACGTAGGCCTTGTATAACGATGGATGCATGATGCAAAGTCCAACGAGGTTGGTGATGATAGTCGGTCCCCTTGGTAAAGGGGATGAGGCAAAACTAGAGATTTCACAAAGGGGGTTGTCTTTAGTCTATCATATATGCCTAAAGGATACAATAATGGGTGAGGGATCTATGTATAGGCAAACCACTAGAATGGGGATAGTTTGGGCATAAAACTAGGGTTTGGAACAGACTAGAGGGGTACATGTGCCGAAGGCCCAGCTGACGGCGTAGGCCCATCACTTAGGCCGAAGACTTCGGGCTTGAGGGCCAGGAACTTCTGTGTGGCTGGAGACTCCGGGGTAGTCTCGGGGGTTGACTCTGGGCCCCTCACTGTAACTTATAGAAGTGGGGGCAGAGTCCTTGCCTAAGTCCAGGGGCGGAGACTGCAGTGCATATGGAAGGAGACTCCAGTGTAGAGGATCGGGGACTCCGTTATTGACATTGCTCTCCGGGCCTATCTCTAGAGGGGTGTACTGGGAGCTCCTGGGTTTTGTCTGGAGTCTTGACTAGAGACTCCGATGTTGGAGGTCAGAGACTCCGGTTGTTAGGGCCAGAGACTCCAGTGCTTCTACTCCTACTTCTTTCGTCTCCCCTTCCAAGCCACTGTCTTGTCGGACTTGATGCTTGACGAGGGGTTAACTCGCCAATGCCCATGATTGATGGACTTGGATTTCAGGAAGTGGGGAGAACTAGAGGCATCGATCAACTAGCATACAAGCACATCACGAACACGCAGTTTACCCAGGTTTAGGTCCTCAGAAGGAACCCTACTCCTGCTTGTCTGCTCTTGGTTATTGATGCAATATGGCGGTGTATGAACTAGGTTGTGGATTTCCTCCTCGCTGCCCCCTCCTAGCCTTTATATAGGGAGGCCAGGTCTCGGGATAGTGATACATTGCAAATGTATCTATAATTTTTTATGTTCCATCCTTGGTTTTATCCACTTTCTTGTGTTTTGTTCCAACTTTGGAGTACTTTTCATATGATTTCTTGGACTAACCTATTAACAAGAGCCACAGTGCCAGCTGCCTATTTTCTGCTGTTTTTGGTTCCAGGAAAGTCAGAAAATGAATATTATCGGAATTGGACGGGACAAAAGCCAAAGTGCCTATTTTTCCGGAAGGGATCAAGTGCTAGAATACGAGACGGAGAAGGGCCAGGGGCCGGCCACACCACCTGGCCGCGCGGTTAGGCCTGGTCCACGCTAGGGGGTGGTGTGGTGGCTCCCGGCACCCCCTCGGCCTCTCCTTCCGCCTATATATTGCCCTCGGGACGAAAACCCTAAGTACCCGATCAAAAATCCACGAAAGAGTCTGTAGCCGCTGTCATATCCATCCCTAGATCGGGAGGGATCTGAAGCTCTTCCCGGCACCCTGCCAGAGAGGGGAATTCACCCTGGAGGCCTTCTTCATCACCATGCAAGCCTCCAGTGTGATGCGTGAGTAGTTCATCCTTGGACTACGGATCCATGTAGTAGCTAGATGGCTGGTTTCTCCTCCTTTGTGCTTTCATGTTTAGATCTTGTGAGCTCCGTTCATGATCAAGATCATCCTTTTGTAATTCATACATGTTTTGTTTGCGGGGATTCGATGGATATTGAGATGCTATTTCAGATTGATTATTGATTCTATCATGTCTTTGTTATTTGAGATCTTGCATGCTTTCCGTTGTTAGTAGCTATCTTGGCCAAGTAAATGCTAGCAACTCCAAGAGTTAGTATTTATGCTCGATAGTGGGTTCATGCCTCCGTAACTGGGAAGTGACAGAAATCTCTAAGGTACTAGATGTGCTGTTGCTACTAGGGAGAAAACAACAATCCTTTGTTCATAGAACAATCGTATTATTTACTTTACACGCAGTTCGTAAAGCAATAATCTGTTGCTTGCAACTTAATACCGGAGGGGGTTCGGATGATAACCTGAAGGTGGATTATTAGTCATAGATGCAGTTGGATGGCGGTTTATGTATTATGTTGT
This sequence comes from Avena insularis, assembly GCA_023614405.1. Classification (NCBI taxonomy): domain Eukaryota; kingdom Viridiplantae; phylum Streptophyta; class Magnoliopsida; order Poales; family Poaceae; genus Avena; species Avena insularis. Next base: position 316,676,103 of record CM042684.1, read on the forward strand.
AATGCCCAATCAAGTCTCAAAGGAGTCAAGATGATTAGTATATGCATGTATTGCTTTCTCGGTGTTTGTCAATTGCCCCGCTGTAATTTGTTCACCCAGCATGTTATCTATCTAAGGAGAGCCACCTCTAGTGAACTTTGGATCCCGGTCCTTGTATTTTACATACAATCTACAATCTTTTACTACTTTGTGTTTACTTTCTGCAAACTTTTACTTCTTTCCATTCGATATGTTTAATCCTTTGTTTTTCACAAAACACGATGAGATTGACAACCTCATCACAAGTTGGGTACAAAGTTCCGTGGTTGTGTTGTGCAGATCTCCACGTTGCTACAAGCACCGGTAGTGCGCCCTGCCAAAGCTCAGCTAGTAACACCTTTGGGGTGTTTCCTTGCTCCTACTGGTGCGATTAAACCTTGGTTTCATAACTGAGGGAAACTTGCTGCTGTGCTCATCATACCTTCCTCTTGGGGTTCCCAACGAGCTCTACATCAGCACCGCCAACAAGCATTTTTCTGGGCGCCGTGCATTGAGCCATCAAGCATTTTTCTGGCACCGTTGCTGGGGAGTAAAGGACATCTTCACAAGGGGAGTCCCTCATAACGAATCTCTTTACTTTGTTGTTTTTGTTTTGCTTAGTTTCTTTTTGCTTTGTTTGCTTGTTTTGTTCTTAAAAAAACACAAAAAAATTTAGTTTTATAAGTTTGCTTTCTTTATCAAAAACACAAAAAAATTAAGTCTCCTTTAGTTGTCACCTCTTCCTTAGCTCACCATGTTGACCCCTACTTTCACCTTGAAAGACCTTTCAATTGGTAGTGGTTCTATAATTGGGAAAGATAATATTGAAGAATTCTTTAATCATGTTAGCAAACATGAAGATACTGAGGATAGATCCCTTGTAGAACTTGATCCAAATTATGAGATTGCTGTAGCTTCTTTAATTCACATGTTAGAAGCTAGGTTTGTTAACCTCAACCCCTTAATGCAAGTAATGCTTCTTAAGCTTAAAGAAATTGAGGATCCTAAAAAGAGGGATTTTATTTTAGAAACTTTGTTTAAGGAGTTCTTTGATGTTGCCAAGGAAGCTAGAAAAGTTATTGAACACTTCAATATGCTAGGCTCATGTGTAGATGTTGTTGGTACACGAGAAAAGATGAACAAAACCGAACCTAATGGAGAGGAACCTAAGATACCAATACCCTTTAAACTAGTAGCAATACATGATGCCATAGAAAAGAATCTTGATTGGATTGTTCATGCAAACCCTTTTGATGAGAATAGTGAACCCAAGAGCATTGAGAAAGGATCCTCTATAACTTACTTGGATGATGTACCTTGCCTTGTTGAAAATATTTCTGGTATTGATCTTAATGCTTCTTCATTTGAGAACACTTGATTCTTTCTTTGCTTCTTATGCCTAACTTAAAGGCGTTAAAGAAAAGTACTTGTTGGGAGATAACCCAAGAGTTTTACATGAGTCTTGGAAGTTATTACTTCAGTAATAACCGCTCCTTATCCTTTTATTTGCTTTTTGTGCCAAGAGTAACCTCTAATAAGAGTGAAGTAATGATTGGGAAAGTTGCTGTCCCGAAACAGATTTTTATGCTTCACCGTAAAAATTCCTTAGAGAGCTCTGTATGTCGGATTGAGCTGTAATTGTTTGTGCTTCTGCCCCAGGTTGTTATATAACTTTCGTTAGTTCAACACTTTTTGATTTGAGCAACAGAAGGTCTTCGAAAAAATTCATCTTTACCTGCTGGTCTGTTTTGACAGATTTCTGCCATTTTCTGCATTTGCTTCTTGTTGGTTCCTTCTTGAGTTCTTTTGGGGAATTGAGCTTTTTTAAGGAAGTGCTACAGTAGCTAGTGTTCTAATGGAAGTTTATTTGGTGTTAGAACTGAATCTTGAGACTTATTTATCTTAAGTGCACTAATGTTGCTAATGAGATTGTGTGAAGTTTTGTATGAAGGAAAATTTTCAAGTGTATGGAAGGAATGAGTAATGAGATGAAGGATGGACTAAAGCTCAAGCTTGGGGATGCCACGCATGTCACCCCAAGAAATATCCAAGAAGTACAAGCGTCAAAGCTTGGGGATGCCCAAGGCATCCCCTTCTTCATCAATAAAAATCTCAGGTTTCTTCCAAACGCTTTATTTTTATTGTTTCATGCACAGTTGTGTTTTTCTTGGAGCGTCTTGTTTTTCGTTTTCGTTTTGGTTTTTAGTTTGCTCGATTTTCTTAGTTTTCTGAATAAATTGGTTGGACCCCCTCTTTCATACATTGGTTTGCAAATAGTTTGGCTTGGTTTGGAAAAGAGTAGGAAAGTTCATACTTATGTGGTAAAAATAGCTCGTTTTTGACTGTGGCTATGCTTTGTCATGCCATGCTTGATATTATTTTGGCTTTATGCTTAGTATTCTTTGCTGTAGCATGACTTGTTATAAACAATTGAGATTGCTTAATGTGCCTTGGATGAATCATGCGTTGTTTTAGCATATTAAAGCATAGTATAGTGGTATTCTCCTTTGATGCTTTATTTGGGTTGACTTGGCACATGCTCACACCATGTTATGACTATCACAAGTCACCATAGCCTTTATGATCCTTTAGTTTTCAACTTGTAGTATCACTTTATGCTTTGATCAATGATGTTTTGTCGCTCTGCATGATTATGGACATTATTGCTCTCTTAGTTTGTCGTTCCCAGTCTTTTGCTAGCCTCCACCACCAAGTATGAGTTCCACTCATGCATCCAACTCCCTAAACCAAGTTATTCCAAAGAGTCCACCAGACCTACCTACTAGCTTATGCTATTCCAAGTATATTCATGCTTTTGTTTACCTTCCACTTGTTATGAGCAAACTAGTGATTAAAGCTCTCACGAACTTGATGGCACACTTTACTTTTTGCCTCTAATAAACTTGAACAATTGGGTCCTTCTTTGTTGTGTATATGCTTGCGCTTTATAAGTTGAAATTAGCAGAACCATGTACCATGGGGAACGCTTTCAACATTGCACTTGTACTTTGTACCCTGTTGATATCATGTTCTTTTGCTTACGGATCCCGGCGGTGTGAAATAAAAGTGGAACTTGTAAGATCATGGAGTTTGTATGTGTATTAGATAAATGCCTAGGCCGCTAGCCTAAGCCATGCCTAATCATGCTGGAAACTTGCAGCATCACCATAATGAGCACTCTATGAAGCATCCTCAATAAAAACCTATGCAAATAGCAAATAAAAAGATAGCTGAGATGCTCATTGTCTACTTGCCTTGTCATTTTGATTATGGGAAAGCTCCCGTATCATGTGCAAGGGTACCTGCTATGTTCTTAATGATACATGTACTTACAATGACAGAGCTTACTCAGAATGAAGTTGAGTAGCATGAGGATCGGTCTTCGTAAGTAAGGGGCATGAGATTTCGGTTTATAACTTGTCAAGCATATCCTCTTAGTTGTGTCACTTTAACCTTAATCACCTTCAAGATGCTTATGATAGGGGCAATGAGAGCTGAAAGCTACAAGTACCATAATTTTTGGAAGCTCTTTATGAGACTTGAATCCCTACTTCCTTTTATAAAAAGGCCTTTCTTCCACATTTATATTGAGTCTCCACCTTCTATCTTTATGCACTTACTTTGAGAGCATAGTGGCCATTCTTAGTTCTATGTGCATTGTCCCAAGACTAGTTGATTGATGCATAACTTGTTATTGCTTGTTTGAAACTATTGTATCTAGTCACTCTTATGAACTTTGAAGGTGTCCTATGCATTTATATTTGCTACTCTATTGAGGGACAAGCTAAATACTATTATGCTATGTTTTCTTTATGTGAAACAAACAAACGTCTTGCAAAGCATGTTATTCATGAATCTTTTGTTTGTGCCTTTTCATGTTGCATCATAGTTTCTTTGCTTATTGCTAGAACTTTGTCTTTCATGTTATGATTGAAATACTATGATCCTAGCTTTGAATGTTTTGCAAATACTTTGATCAAGTCATTGATGGTGCATGTCACCTCAAAAATTATTTCTTTTTATCACTTACCTACTCGAGGACGAGCAGGAGTTAAGCTTGGGGATGTTGATATATTGCAAATGTATCTATAATTTTTGATGTTCCATGCTTGGTTTTATCCACTTTCACATGTTTTGTTCGAACTTTGGAGTACTTTTCATATGATTTCTTGGGCTAACCTATTAACAAGAGCCACAGTTACCGCCTGCTTTTCTGCTATTTCGGTTCCGGAAAGTCGAAAATGAATATTCTCTAAATTGACGGGACAAAAGCCAAAGTGCCTATTTTTCCGGAAGGATCAAGTGCTGCACGAGCCGGAGAAGGGCTGGGTCACACACCACCTGGTCACATGGCCAGGCCTGGCCCGCGCCAGGTGGTGTGGTGGCTCCTGCACCCTCGGCCTCTCCTTCCGCCTATATATTGCCCTCGGACGAAAAACCCTAAGTACGATCAAAATCCATAAAGAGTCTCAGAGCCACCGTCATCTCCATCCCTAGATCGAGGGATCTCAAGCTCTTCCCGCACTCATGGAGAGGGAATTCACCGAGGCCTTCTTCATCACCATGCAAGCCTCCGGTGTGATGCGTGAGTAGTTCATCCTTGGACTACGGATCCATGTAGTAGCTAGATGGCTGGTTTCTCCTCTTTTGTGCTTTCATGTTTAGATCTTGTGAGCTTCATTCATGATCAAGATCATCTTTTTGTAATTCATACATGTTGTGTTTGCGGGGATCCGATGGATATTGAGATGCTATTTCAGATTGATTATTGATTCTATCATGTCTTTGTTATTTGAGATCTTGCATGATTTCCGTTGTTAGTAGCTATCTTAGCCAAGTAGATGCTAGCAACTCCAAGAGTTAGTATTTATGCTCGATAGTGGGTTCATGCCTCTGGTAATCTGGGGAAGTGACAGAAATCTCTAAGGTACTAGATGTGCTGTTGCTACTAGGGAGAAAACAACAATCCTTTGTTCATAGAACAATCGTATTGTTTACTTTACATGCAGTAGAAGCAATAATCTGTTGCTTGCAACTTAATACTGGAGGGGGTTCGGATGATAACCTGAAGGTGGATTATTAGTCATAGATGCAGTTGGATGGTTATGTATTATGTTGTAATGCCCAATCAAGTCTCAAAGGAGTCAAGATGATTAGTATATGCATGTATTGCTTTCTCGGTGTTTGTCAATTGCCCCGCTGTAATTTGTTCACCCAACATGTTATCTATCTAAGGAGAGCCACCTCTAGTGAACTATGGATCCCGGTCCTTGTATTTTACATACAATCTACAATCTTTTACTGCTTTGTGTTTACTTTCTGCAAACTTTTACTTCTTTCCATTCGATACGTTTAATCCTTTGTTTTCCGCAAAACACGGTGAGATTGACAACCTCATCGCAAGTTGGGGACAAAGTTCTTTGGTTGTGTTGTGCAGGTCTCCACGTGGCTACTAGCACCGGTAGTGCGCCCTGCCAAAGCTCAGCTAGTAACACCTTTGGGGTGTTTCCTTGCTCCTACTGGTTCGAGTAAACCTTGGTTTCATAACTGAGCAAAACTTGCTGCTGTGCTCATCATACCTTCCTCTTGGGGTTCCCAACGAGCTCTACATCAACACCGCCAACAAGCATTTTTCTGGGCACTATGCATTGAGCCATCAGATAGCTGGCCGAGTCAGTTACAGATTAGGTTTTCCCCTTAAAGTTTTCTATCTACACTTTGTCATGTTCCCCAAGGAGTTTCATCTCCCTAGGCTTGGGCCACCCGAACCTTCTTGGGCTCCATTTTCACCGTGGGATTGTCTTGGGTTGTACCAGGCTAAACCTGAGTGCCCGTGAGGAATAGCCATGTCAGTAGCCCCCGAGTGTCCATCCAAATTGTAGATTCAGAAGGAGACTATAAAGTCTTCGAGTGCTCATCATCCTAATGTTTTATCGGGTGTCATTACTTAAGTCATAGGGATAGTTGATATGTGTGCCTGATTCATCCAATGGATCGGGATCAGTAACTGTCTTTGGGCAAACCAACGCTATCTACTCAAACTCCTCGAACTCAAATTCGGAAAAATGCTGGCATAATTCGACTCATGTCGTGGAGTCCTTATAGAGTCGAATTCTAGTGTTTTACGTGTGCACTTGATGTGTTCGTCGAGGCTTTTTCATTGTGCCTATAGGCACGGCATGTTTCTGCTAGAGTGTAGTAGGTGCATTGTCAGGCCATTGGATTATATCCACAGGTCTTATCTTCACGTTGTAAATGCGACATCCGAATATGTTGTCACCGCGGAGGTGATTTGGGTGGCCTAGGAGACGTTGTATCTATGCAGGGCAATTTGTGGTTGGTAAGAGGCGAGGTTGTTGAAAGCTTTGATTGCTTGTGATGATATGATGCGAATGTGGTCAACGCATTTTTACATGAGAATTGTATTTCAATTATTTGTCATTTCATAGGGTGCGCGACCAGCGCTCCCTATGGGAGTATCCCCCGAGTTCCTATTCGAGTCTTAGACTCGAGTGGGGACTTTGAACCTTTTCGACTGTTGTCGTTGGATGGATATTGCCGAATGTGCTTCCAGTGCTCCCTATGGGAGTAGCCCCCGAGTCGTAATCGAATCATGGATTCAAAGAAGGAATTGAGGCATAGTAGGCTTGTATCTACATTTTGATGGCGTAACACTGGGCCTAGAAAATCTTCGGGTACGCGACTAGTGCCCTTGTTAGGAGTAGCCCCCGAGTATTTGGTCGAGTCATAGACTCGAGCAAAAACTAAGTAGGTCGAAGAAAATTTACCATTGCACACTTCCATCTCGAGTTGCTGATACTATGAATGTTGATGACGTCAGTGCTAATGATTTAATGAGCTCAGCTGCCAGCATGAGCGGTGCTGATGGGACTAGATGGACATGTGACCCTATATCTAACCAGGATTTGACCAGTCACACATAAATTGGGGTATTTAACTGTGTCTCCTCGATTTCCATGCTAAGTGGGGTTCGTGCAGCGATGGTTCATTTTACACCTCGCCACGAGTCTGCGCTGATGCATGCCACGCGTCAGAGTAGATGATTTCTGACCATCGGACGATATCTCTTTGGTGCTTAAGTAACAAATTGTAGAAGTAATTTGGACACTTTGCCTCTTCTTCCTCCTTGCTCTGCTGCCATTGCTGCTCTGCTCCTCTCCATTGTTTTTTGCTTGTTCTTTGCATTGGACATGCTTATAGCATTTCCCAATTACTTCCTGTGATCTCTCCCCCGAAGGAAGATGGGAAAAAAGAAGTCCGGTGCTTCTGCTGGATCTGGCGGCGCCGCTGCTGCTCCCAAGAAAAAAGGGACTGGGACTAGTGTTAACAACGGGTCCTAGCGACGCACTACATTGAGGGCCCACGAGCTCCATCCTCTTCGCGAGGCTGGCGTTAGTCCGGCCAAGGAGGATGATTGCTGAATCCCCGGACCAGAGGTAACCCCTAATCCTCCTGCCAGATTCCATGTTATGTTCCTTGCTTTCCTCCTTCGAGGTCTCTCTGTCCCTCCATGACTTCGTTCATGGATTGCTTTTCTTCTATGGGATTCAGTTTCATCAGCTGACTCCCAATTATGTTCTTCATATCGTCTGTTTCATCACCCTATGCGAGTGTTGGCTCGGTATCGAGCCACACTTCAGCCTCTTCAAAAAGCTTTTCAATGTGAAGAGGCAATCAGGGTTGAAATCCATATTGTACTACTTTGGCAGATGCGGTATATCCGTAAGTCTTCGTGTTTGGTACTTTAGCCTCAACTTCGTCGACTCTGCCCAAGGATGGAGGGACAAATGGCTCTACATCCAAGACTAGAAGGTGGGGGAACAGAGATTCAGCCTTGCCCCTTTTGACCCAATGGCAGAGCTGAAGAGGAAGAGGTCCTGGAAGAATGTCGTGATGCCAGGTGAAGTGGACGAGGTGGAGGTCTTGTACAAGTGGGTGCAGGATCTTCAGCTCATCCGAGGCAAGGAGGTCACTGGTGTGGACCTCATTCGCACCTGGCTACGACGTCATGTGCAGCCACTGCAGATCAGAGGCTACCCGATGTTCCTCTGGAGTGGTTTGTCAGATCCAACGCGCATTTATAGAGAAGACATGACATCGGTGGAGCTCGAAAATAAGATTAGTTCGTTGACCGAGCTCACCATGGAAGAGACTCTTCCTGCAGAGTCGAAGACCAAGCCGTTTTGTGCCACCAATCCTCCACCAGCGGTAATGTCTTATCGCACGTATTCATTGTTCGTAGGGAAAGTTTGATAGAGACCTGACAATGTTTGACTTGTGTTGTTGTAGGAGTGGAATGTTTGGGGCTTGATGCCTCCCTAACCCGAGGGCATAGTCCCTCCCGAGGATGGAAAGGAAGACGAATCGGACTCGACGATGCCCATTACAGAGGTATAGGGAGCCCTCGAGTCCAAGGAGGATGAGACTCGCAATCGAGGGTAGAGCGAAGATTCAGACGCTTCCACGCTCGAGATCTGAAGGATCTCGCTCCTGAGGTAGATGCCGCGATTCCAATCCTTGCGGTACCCGTCCGTAGCATGCCTCCCCAGCCTCAAAAGAAGCAGAAGAGGGATGATTTTTTGACCTCGACATATTTTATGGGTGAGCGTCTGCCCCTTTGCGACAATTAGATTGTTCTTCTCGTTGCTTTTCTTATACTAAGTTTCTTTGTATCCGCTGAAGTGCTACGGTGTCGACCTCATCCAATGCTAGCCAGGACCTAGAGGATGAAGGAGTCATGGACTCCAAGGTAAAGGGCGCGGAGAAACCCAAGCCCACCGCAAAGATAGTGGCCACCTCCGGCGAGAGCTCCTCGATCTCCTCCGAGCTAGGAGGACACAGGGTTCTCACCTGGACGACTAGAAAAGAACCTTCGGAGTCTTCAGGTGACCATTTAAGTGTGTGTAGTCATTCGAGGGATCCTTCGAGTCCTTTGCTTCATCTGATGTGGATTCTTCTTCAGCCCTTCCTTCAGAACATGGTTCGCCTTGGCCAAGAGCATGTTCGGCTAGATGCTGATTACCGGCAGCTTGAAGGTAAAAAAATTCCCTTTATGTGACCCATTCGAGTAAGGAGTTATCTTCTAATTGATACACTGTTTATTGCACCAGAGGAGAACAATCAAGTTCTTCGCTGGCTAAGCTCTCTCGAAAAGAGTCCCAGCACCATGGAGACCAAGAGGAATGATGCGGTCGAAGCCCTCAAGAACTATAGGTGGAGTCAAACTAGTGCGAGGAAGACCGGGCGGTGGCCGCAGCTGAGAGAGAGAAGGGGTTCCCGGATCAGCTCCTGGCAGCTGCCCAGGATCTCTCTGGTAGGTTTTCTGGTGTGATTTTCTTTTATTGCGTTTCCTCCTTTGGCTTCTTTTTGTTTGATCATTGGTTGATATGCTTTTGTAGATGCATCTGGTCTTGATTTGACCACCAGGCACTAACTCATGATGACCTCTTGAGCGGCGCCTGATACGTTGCTAACGTATCCATAATTTTTTATGTTCCATGCTTGGTTTTTATCTACTTTCTTATGTTTTGTCCACACTTTGGAGTATTTTTATACACTTTCTAGGACTAACCTATTAACAAGATTCCACAAGTGCCAGTTGCCTGTTTTCTGCTATTTTTGGTTCCAGGAATGTCAAAAAATCAATATTCTCAGAATTGGACCGGACAAAAGCCAAAGTCGATATTTTACCGAAAGACTAATGGAGCCAGAAGACGAGACAGAGAGGGGCCATAGGGTGGCCACACCACCCCTTAGCACGGGCAGCCCTAGGCCACACCAGGGCATGGTGTGGGCCCCCTGGCCTCCCACCGACGTTGCCTCTTCGCCTATAAGATTCCTCCCGATGCAAAAACCTTAAATTGTCAAGCCTCCAGCCACGAAAAGTTTCACAGCACCGCTGCCACCAAAGTCTCTGTTCCGGCACCTTGCCGGGACGGGAAAGTGCCCTCGGAGACATCTCCATCGATCTCCACCACCATCTCCATCGCTTTTGCTCATTCCCGTGATGAGGAGGGAGTAGTTCTTCCTCGAGGCTAAGGGCTCTACTGGTAGCTATGTGTTCATCTCTCTCTATGCATGATCATATTGTGATCATGATCTTTGTAATCAAGTAGATCTACCTTGCTACTCAAGTGCTTTAATAGATCTTTGCTCTCCCCATGTGTGTGAAAGTGACAGCATGCACACCATGGTGGCACTTAGGCTAGAGATTACAATTACTTGTTATGAGTTATATTTGGAGTTGGATGTTTCTATGAAATTGTGGTGTTTTTTGGAACCATCTAGAGCTCAAGGTGACAGTGTGGGGTTATCTAGATGGGGAAAGCGAACTTTGAGGAGTTCTGCTATAGCCCTACCATGGATTGGAGTGTCCAACCGGAGAGTAGTTCAGAGTAGTATCATAAAGAGAAGATATTTATATGAGAGTGTTCACTAGTGAAAGTATGATCCCTAGGCCTTGTTTCTAAGCATTGAAACACCGTTTGCAACTAGATCTGTTACATGTTTGCTTGCTTCCATCTTTATTTCAGTTTACCTTTAGTCTCTTCCACGCCATCAAAGCTATTTTCTGGCACCATTACCACTTATAATTATCCATACCACTTGTATTTCACTATCTCTTCGCCGAACTAGTGCACCTATACACCTGACAAGTGTATTGGGTGTGTTGGGGACACAAGAGACTTCTTGTATCTTGATTGTAGGGTTGCTTGAGAGGGAATACCTTTGACCACTTCCTCCCTGAGTTCGATAAACCTTGGGTGATCCACTTAAGGGAAAACTTGCTGCTCTTCTACAAACCTCTGCACTTGGAGGCCCAACAACTGTCTACAAGAATAGAAGTGCGTAGACATCAAGCTATTTTCTGACGCCGTTGCCGGGGAGTTAAGGTAAAAGGTACTCACATCCTCCGGTGTGAGTGCTCGAAGTTATTTCCTTTAGATTCTGCAATTTTGCCTTTTTGTTTCTTGTTTTCACTAGTTAGGCTTAATGGAAAACAACAACAAAATTAGAGAGTTTTATAGTATTTATGTAGAGTTAGGACATCAAGTGTTTAAAGAGAAAATTAAAAAACCTATGGAAATTTATTTGCATGCTAATAGCAATATTATTAGTATGAATTCTTTGAACACCATTATTGCTAATGCTATGGAAAAGTCTAAGCTTGTGGAAGCTAGTTTTGATGAGCATGATATTTTTATGCCCCCAAGCAGGGAGGAGAAAATTTACTTTGATGATACTATGCCTCCAATATATGATGATTACTATGATGAGTATGATATTTTTAGTCCACCTACTATTGAGGAGAAAATTAATTATGATTACAATATGCCTCCTATATTTGATTATTATGGTGATGAGAATAATAAAGATAGATATTTTGTTGAGTTTTCTCCCACTACAATTAATAAGAATGACTATGTTTATGTGGAGAGTATTAATTCTTTTATACATGTGGCTCATGATAAGAATGCTTTATGTGATAGTTATATTGTTAATTTTATTCTTGATGCTACTGAAAGTTATTATGAGAGAGGGAAACATGGTTTTATGCATCTCAATAATATTAAGTTTCCCCTCTTTATGTTGAAAATTTTGAAGTTGCACTTGTTTTGCTTTCCTATGCTTGTTGCTTTGTGCTTTCATGACTTGTTTCTTTACAAGATTATTTTTCATATGAAGTGGGTTAGACTTAAATGTGTTTTGAATTTGCTTCTTGATGCTCTCTTTTACTTCAATTCATATTTCTTATGTGAGCATCTTCTCAAACTATCAAGCCTAACTTAAAGGTGTTAAAGAAAAATACTTATTGGGAGATAACCCAAAAGTTTTAGATGAGTCTTGGAAGTTATTACTTCTGTAATAACCACTCCTTACCCTTTTTATTTTCTTTTTGTGCCAAGAGTAACCTCTAATGAGAGGGAAGTAATGCTTGGGAAAGTTGCTGTCCTGAAACAGATTTTTGTGCTTCACCGTAAAAAATCATGTAAAATATCTGTAGGTCGTTTTGAGGCGTGAATTTTTGTCCTTCTGACCCAGGTTGTTATCTAACTTTTAGTTAGTTTAACACTTTTTGATTTGAGAAACAGAAGGTCTTCAAAAAAATTGGTCTTTACCTGCTGGTCTGTTTTGACAGATTTCTGCCATTATTTGCATTTGCTTCTTGTTGGTTCCTTTTTGGGTTCTATTTGGGGAATTGAGATTTTTGAGGGAAGTGCTATAGTAGCTTGTGTTTTAATGGAAGTTTTATTGGTGTTGAAACTTAACCCAAAAACTTATTATCTTGAGTGCACTAATGTTGCTAATAAAGTTTGTGTGAAGTTTTGTATGAAGGAAAAATTTTAGGTGTATGGAGAGAATGATGTAATAAGATGAAGAATGAACTAAAGCTCAAGCTTGGGGATGCCACCCTGTGTCACCCCAAGAAATATTCAAGAGGTACAAGTGTCAAAGCTTGGGGATGCCCAACGCATCCCCTTCTTCATCAATAAAAATTCCAGGTTTCTTCCAAACACTTCATTTTTATTGTTTCATGCACAGTTGTGTTGTTCTTGGAGCGTCTTCGTTTTTTGTTTTTGGTTTTCGTTTGCTTGGTTTTCTTAGTTTTCTTTAATAAAATGGTTGGAACCCCTCTTTCATTCATTGGTTTTCAAATAGTTTGGTTTGGATTGGAAAAGAGTAGGAAAGTTCATGCTTAAGTGGTAAAGAGAGCTTGTTTTTGACTGTGGCCTATGCTTTGTCATGCCATGCTTGATATTTTTATGGCTTTATGCTTAGTGATCTTTGTTGTAGCATGACATGTTATAAACAATTGATATTGCTTAATGTGTCTTGGAAGAATCATGCGTTGTTTTAGCATATTAAAGCATAGTATTGTGGTATTATCCTTTGATGCTTTATTTGGGTTGACTTGGCGCATGCTCACACCATGTTAGGACTATCCCAAGTCACCATAAGCCTTTATGATCCTTTAGTTTTCGACTTGTAGTATCACTTTATGCTTTGATTAATGATGTTTTGTTGCTCTGCATGATTATGGCCATTATTGCTCTCTTAGTTGGTCGTCCCAGTATTTTGCTAGCCTCCATAACCAAGTATGAGTTCCACTCATGCATCCAACTCCTAAAACCAAGTTATTCCAAACAGTCCACCATACCTACCTATTAGCATTTGCTATTCCAAGTGTATTCATGCTTCTATCTACCTTCCGAATTAAACTTGTTATGAGAAAACTAGTGATTAAAGCTCTCACAAACTTGATGGCACACTTTACTTTTCTTGCCCCTAATAAACTTGAACCATTGTGTCGTCTATGTTGTAAATGCTTGCACTTATATGTTAGGGATTAGCAGAACCATGCTGTCATGGGGAACGCTTTCAACATTGCACTTGTACTTTGTACCTAGTTGATATCATGCTCTTTTGTCTATGGATGTCGTCGGTGTGAAATGAAAGGGTAGCTTGTAAGTCCATGGAGTTATGTATGTGTATTAGAGAAACGCCTGGGCCGCCGGTCTAATCCATGCATAATCATGGTGGAAACCTGCAGTGTAACCATAATGAGCTGTCTATGAAGCATTCTTCTTATAAAAAAGAGAGATAGAGATTGAGAAAAATAGAAAAAGAAAAAAAAGAGAAATGAGAACAGAGGAAAGAGAGAAAAAAGAACCATTTTCCCATGGTAAATAAGAAGAATGTTGAGATGCTTGTTGTCTGCTTGCCTTGTCATTTTGATATGGGGATTTTTCCGTATCATCGGGCAAGGGGTACCCTGTTGGCGGTTCTCTATGATACACATGTACTTACTATGACAAGAACTTACCGGTAACTAAACTTGAGTAGCATGAGGAGCGGCCCTCGTATTCAAGGGACATGAGATTTCCAACTTATACTTTGTCAAGCATATACTCCATAGTTTGTCACTTTAACCTTAATCACTTCAAGATGCTTATGATAGGGGCAATGAGAGCTGAAAGCTAATAAGTACCATAATTTTTGGAAGCTCTTTATGAAACTTGAATCCCTGCTTCCTTCTATGAAGGCCTTTCTTCCACTTTTATATTGAGTCTCCACCTTCTATCTTTATGCACCAATTGAGAGAGCATAGTGGCCATTCTTAGTTTAATGTGCATTGTCCCAAGACTTGTTGATTGATGCATAACTTTGATATTGCTTGTTCTTAAACTATTTGTATCTAGTCACCCTTATAAACTTTGAAGGTGTCCTATGCATTTATGTTTGCTACTCTATGAGGGACAAGTTGAATGCCACTATGCTATGTTTTCTTTATGTGAAACAAACAAACATCTTACAAATCATTGTTATTCATGAATCTTTTGTTTGTGCCTTTTCATGTTGCAACATAGTTGATATGTCTTATTGTTAGAACTTTATCTTTCATGCTCATGTTTAGAGTACTTTGATCCCAGCTTTCAATGCTTGCAAATACTTTGATCAAGATTATGATGGTGCATGTCACCTCAAAAATTAGTCTTTCTTTTTATCACTTACCTACTCGAGGACGAGCAGGAGTTAAGCTTGGGGATGTTGATACGTTGCTAACGTATCCATAATTTTTGATGTTCCATGCTTGGTTTTTATCTACTTTCTTATGTTTTGTCCACACTTTGGAGTATTTTTATACACTTTCTAGGACTAACCTATCAACAAGATGCCACAAGTGCCAGTTGCCTGTTTTCTGCTATTTTGGTTCCAGGAAAGTCAAAAAATCAATATTCTCGGAAAGTCACAAAAGCCAAAGTCGATATTTTACCGGAAGACTCACGGAGCCAAAAGACGAGACAGAGAGGGGCCACAGGGTGGCCACACCACCCCTTGGCGCGGGCAGCCCTAGGCCACGCCAGGGCATGGTGTGGGCCCCCTGGGTGCCCACCGACCTGCCTCTTTGCCTATAAGATGCCTCCAGATGCAAAAACCCTAAATCGTCAAGCCTCCAGCCACGAAAAGTTCCGTAGCGCCGCCGCCACCAAAAGGGAGATTCGGGGGACAGAAATTCTTTGTTCCATCAGCCCGCCGGGACGGGGAAGTGCCCCCGGAGCCATCTCCATCGATCTCCACCACCATCTCCATCGCCGTTGCTAATTCCCATGATGAGGAGGGAGTAGTTCTTCCTCGAGGCTAAGGGCTCTACCGGTAGCTATGTGTTCATCTCTCTCTCTCTATGCATGATCATATTGTGATCATGAGCTTTGTAATCAAGTAGATCTACCTTGCAACTCAAGTGATTTAGTAGATCTCTTGTCTCCCCATGTGTATGAAAGTGACAGCGTGCACACCATGGTGGCACTTAGGCTAGAGATTAAATTACTTGCTATGAGTTATATTTGGAGTTGGATGTTTCTATGAAATTGTGGTGCTTGTTGGAACCATCTAGAACTCAAGGTCATAGTGTGGGGTTATCTATATGGGGAAAGCGAACTTTGAAGAGTGCTGCTATAGCCCTACCATGGATTAGAGTGTCCAACCGAAGAGTAGTTCAGAGTAGTATCATAAAGAGAAGATATTTATATGAGAGTGTTCACTAGTGAAAGTATGATCCCTAGGCCTTGTTTCTAAGCATTGAAACATCGTTTGCAACTAGATCTATTACATGTTTGCTTGCTTCCATCTTTATTTCAGTTTACCTTTAGTCTCTTCCACGCCATCAAAGCTATTTTATGGCACCGTTACCACTTATACTTATCCATACCACTTGTATTTCACTATCTCTTCGCCGAACTAGTGCACCTATACACCTGACAAGTGTATTGGGTGTGTTGGGGATACAAGAGACTTCTTGTATCTTGATTGCAGGGTTGCTTGGGAGAGAATACCTTTGACCACTTCCTCCCTGAGTTCGATAAACCTTGGGTGATCCACTTAAGGGAAAACTTGCTGGTGTTCTACAAACCTCTGCACTTGGAGGCCCAACAACTTTCTACAAGAATAGAAGTGCGTAGACATCAGCGCCATAGCTACAGTCGAAGACCGCATCATTTCTACCAAGGACGTGCTCCGAAATGCCAGGTTGTACTCGGTCATCATCACGAGGAGATGTGTCCGAAGGCCATGGCTATTGAAGACGTCATCGGTATTGTTGAGGCCTTCGTCGGGGGAGTGCCTGCCAAATATAAGCAGCTACACAAAGGAGCGGTGCCTCCCTTCGTTTGGCGATGGAGCAGTCTTGCGGCGCTGGGCTTGATCTTAGCAAGGTCACCTCCAAGATGCCCCTGACAGCCGAAGGCGAAGAGGTAGCTTTTTCTTTTTGCTACGTCGTGCTGTAAAAAGTATGGTCCACGGCTCATTGAGATGCTGGTGAAGTACTCCGCGTAGCAGAAACAACTGGACGCTACAAAAGCCACAATGTTTGGGGCCACCGTGGGTTCCGTGAAGCCTTTGGATGCCTCTGTGTAGGCCGCTCTGCATCCTTGCTAGTGACTTTTGATGTATAGTAATGATAGTATCTTTAGAGTATCCTTGAATGCTTTCGTGAACTTCACCCATTAGAACTTGTTTAAATCCTCTTGTATATGTTGGTTTCATGCTGCTTCTCGTGTTTCTTGGACTTGTGGCATCTTGATCAGAAGTGATGATCCTTCGATTGTTTACCCGATTAGGGTCTTACGAATGCCACGAAGGATGTCTCGTCTTCCTGTACTTCCTTAGGTCCTCCACGCTCAAGAGTGGACGAGACATCTCAGCTCCCTCTCTTACACAACTGTGTGAAGGAGTTGGAGAAAAATGTGTTGATCATCCGCGTCAATGCTGATGTGTGGAAGTCAAAGGCGGAGAAAGCTGCTGAACGAGAGAAACATCTGCTTGGCAAGGTTGCTCAGATCAGTGAACAACTGTGATGTGAGCTTGATGCGACTGATTTGTATTCTTCTTGGCTTGTTATGATGTCGACTGGCATGTACTTGTCTTGTATGTGTAGTTGTGAATCTTATTCCGCGGGAAGAGAAAGAGCGCACCAGCATCCGAGTGAATTGCCTGACTCAGGTGGAGCTAGAAGCTGGGGGTTCTTTTGGACCAATCGGAATCGAGCGACCGTGCTGGCGACATTGTAGGATCACATTGTGCAGGTGCTACACTTCTTGAAGAAAGCGCAATCGACCTTTAAGCATATTTTCAAGGTGATGTTTCCCCTGGATGTAGTCCCTACAAGCTTGCTGGTGTTGCTGCGGAAGTTCCATGATGCTAGTGCCGTATGCGAGTGCGTGCACTAGAAACTTGTTGCGGGTGAAAAGTCTGCGTTAGCATTTACGCACATACAACGCCCAGATGTAGACCTGAATGCTATTGTTGAAGGGTCACTAGCACCTCCAGATGGTATGGCGTGGAACATGGTTCCACGCTACCGGGCAGTCGCCCAGCTAGCGGAAGATATCATCCAGCAGTTCGATGAGCATACCAAGGTCTTTCTTCAACAACAGTAGCGTTAACCTGCATAGGATATGTAAAGTGTGTATAGTTTTGATTGGGCATTGTGGCCCTTGTAATTGTCATAAACTTGTAACTTTCTATATGTGAATATGCGATGCCTTTTTGTTAGCCTGGCGCTTACGAATCTCAGCACCTTGCCAGCCTATCAGTTGGGCTACAACTGGGCTAGAGTTTTCAAGGGTTTGATTGTAAGCGGAGTCAGCTACTCGGGCCATCGTAGTTGTTTGTTATATGTATGACGACGTTATCAGGGAAGCACAACCCCCAAGTACAAAATGCATAGAAAGAAACATAATAAGACTCATAGTTGAGGCACTTAGCTTTATTTATTGGATAATAGCAAGAGGTACATTGTTCGGCTAAGTAGCCCGGCTGAGTAGCCTTATTGGAAAGGTAAAAACATCTAAGGGTAGAAACATCGCAGCTACGTGACGTTCCACGGGTTGGAGTATGTAACTCCAGTCTCTAAGTCCTTGAGGTGATAGGAGCCACCTAGGATCACTTAGGTGACCACGTAGGATCCTTCAAATGGAGATTCGAGCTTAAGGTGCCCTTTGTGCTTCAGTCGTAGGACGATGTCACCTTCGACGAAGGACCTTGGATGTAGCTATCGACTGTGGTAGTTATGAAGGCTCTACTGGTACACAATTGACCGTTCTGTGGAAATTTCGCGAGCTTCGTCGACAAGGTCGACGGAGTCCTCGACTATGGCCATAGATGCGGCCTTGCTATAAGCAACGACCCATGGGGCTTTGTAGCGCACCTCAGCTAGTAGTACTGCCTCAACACCATGTACCATGAAGAATGGTGTGTAGCATGTGGCACTATTTGGTTTTGTGCGTAGGCTCCATAGCACAGAGGGTAGTTCATCAGCCCAACATCCGGCCGCTCGAAGGAGTCTCTTCTTGATGCTATTGAAGACTAGGTCATTGGCCTTTTCGACTTGACCGTTGGTTTGAGGGTGTGCCATAGAAGCGTAGTTGATGTTGATGCCCAGGTTTTCGCAGAAATCCTGGAACTCGTTCGAGGTGAAGTTTGTCCCGTTGTAGGTGATGATGTTGTGCCGCACCCTGAACCTGAAGACGATGGACTCCAAGAACTTGACTGAAGTGGCGCCAGTTTGGTTGGTCACAGGCATGGCCTTGAACCACTTGGTGAACTTGTCGACTACAAGGAGGAGGAAGACATATCCTCCAGGCGACGACTTTTGCAGCTTGCCGACCATGTGGAGTCCCCACTGCGTGAAGGGCCAAGCCACGGGTATTGGCCTAAGCTCTACGCATGGTGTGTGTGACTTGTCCACAAATCTCTGACAGGCGTTGCATCTCTCGACTATGCCTTTGGCGTCACGCATTACGGTTGGCCAATAGGAGCCAGTTCGCAGAGCTTTGGCGACGAGAGTGTGACTGCTGGCATGATGTCATAGGTGCCTTCGCGTATTTCGAGGAGGATTCCCTTGCCATCACCATTGGTGACGCATTGTTGGAGAATGCCCATGATGCTTCACTTATACAGCTCGTTGTTTATGGTGGTGAAGGCCTTGGAGCGCCGAGGTATGTGTCGTGCGTCCGTCAGGTCATCCGGTAGCTTCTTGGTGAGCAGGTACGTGATGTACGGCTGTGTCCAGGCTGGCTTGATCTGCATGAACTCCATGGGGCCTTCAGGTACAGGTCCTTGTTCTACTTCATTGGATCCCTCAGTCTCTTCGGGTGGCGTAGCCCCCGAGTGCGTTGCTACTTTTGGCAACCCTTAGGTAGGCTTCAATTTGATGGATATTTCACAAATTTGGTCTAGGAGTACGCCTGGTGGCACCGGGGTGCATGTGTAGCCTATGTTGGCGAGTGTGTCAGCCTCCTCATTGCTTTCTCAGTTGACGTGTCACAGTTCATAGCCATCGAAGTCTCCTTCAAGTGTGTTGTAGAGGTCGCGGTATGCGATCATGTTTTCACTTAAGGCGTCACACCTGTTCATGGTCTGTTGTCACACGAAGTTGGAGTCGCCATAGATGATGAGTCGTGTTGCGCCACAGGCTTTAGCCATCCACATCCCGTGGAGCAGAGCCTCATACTCCGATTCATTGTTGGATGTGCAGAACTTCATCTGCAGCACATACCACATCTTGTCACCCTAAGGAGATGTCAGGATGATGCCGACACCTGCTCCTTCTCGACGCTTGGATCTGTCGAAGTGCATTGTCCATAGACAGGACATGTTCAGTGTATCTGGGAGCTGGTTCTCCATCTAGTGGACGAGGAAATCTGGAAGTACTTGCGACTTGATTGCTGTCCACCGCTCGTAGATGATGTCCCGTGGAGACAGTTCAATGCCCAAGAGGGCGACCCGCCCCGTTGCATTGGGGTTGTTGAGGACGTGGCCTAGTGGGGCGTCGTTCACCACAATTATCGGGTGCTCCTGGAAGTAGTGGCACAACTGCCGTGCCATCATGAAAACACCGTAGGCCAACTTCTGGTAATGCGGGCATCGCTATTTTGTGGGTGTGAGCACCTCGCTAAGGTAGTACACCGGATGTTGTACCCTATGGACCTTGTTTTCTTTGGCTTGTTCGACCACAAGCACGGTGCTGACCACTTGGTTAGTGGCGGCTATGTATAGAAACATTGGTTCCTTTTCCTTGGGTGTCACCAGGACGGGCGAGGTGGAGAGCAGGCATTTGAGATCTTCAACTGCTTCTTGCGCCTCGTCTGTCCACTCGAACTTTTCCGCCTTGCGGAGGAGCTGGTAGAATGGTAGCGCCTTCTCGCCCATCTGACTGATGAATCGATTGAACACTGCATGCCCAGCTAGCTGCTAGATGCCCTTGACGTTCTTTAGCTTCTCCATGTCTAGTATGGCCTTTATCTTTGTTGGGTTTGCCTATATTACCCTAGCAGAGATAATGTACCCGAGTAATTGCCCAGATGGGATGTCGAAGGCGCATTTCTCCGGGTTCAGCTTGATCCTGTAACGATCGATGTTGTCGAAGGTCTCGTGGAGATCATCGATATGTGTAGCTTCCTCCTTTGCCTTGACCACTATGTCTTTGACATAGACCTAGACGTTGCGGCCAAGATGGTTCTTCAGGCAGGCCTGCATGCACCGTTGGTAGGTGGCTCCTACGTTCTTTAGCCCGAAGGGCATCGTGGTGTAGTAGTAGATGCCAAAAGGGTTGATGAAGGCCGTATTTTCTTGATCCTCCACTTTCATCCGGATTTGATGATAGCGTGAGTAGGCGTCGAGGAAGCATAGACGCTCGCATCCCGTGGTGGAGTCGATTATTTGTTCAATCCACGGTAATGAGAAGTGATCCTTAGGGCAGTGCTTGTTGAGGGAGGTGATGTACACACACATCCACAGGATGTCCATGTCCCTTTTGGGAACAAGCACGGGGTTAGCTACCCAGGTGCTTTACTTTATTTCGCAGATGAAGTTGGCGTCAAGTAGTCTATTGACTTCCATGCCAACTGCTTTTTCCCTTGGTTCTCACAGTCGACACATCGACTGGTTGATGGGTCTTGCATCGGGGGACACGTTGAGTGCATGCTCGGTGAATTCCCTAGGAACTCCTGGCATGTCCATAGGACACCAGGCGAATATTTCCTAGCACTCACAGAGGAATTCGACGAGCGTGAGTTCCTATGTGGAACTCAGGTTGTTGGAGATGAGGGTCGTCTTGGTCGGGTCCGTCAGGTGGACCTAGATCACTTTGGTGTTCAACGTGGAGTCGAAGGACTGGTCTGGTGTGTTCTGCTTTCCTATGAGAGGAAGACTATTGTCCGTTGACTCCTGAGCCTTGCAAGCTCTTCTTGCATGCTGAAAGACTAGAAGATTATGTTGAATTCCCTGTCACAGTTATCAGATCTGGTGAAGCTCCCGTGGATGGTGATGACGCCGTTTGACCCTGGCATCTTCATGAGGAGATATGCATAGTGGGGGACCGATAGAAACCTCGTGAATGCCACACGCCCGAGGATGGCGTGGTACTGAGAGGGCTAGTCAACCACCTCGAACTCAAGGTGCTCATGCCGGAAGTTCTCGGGTGTGCTAAAGATCATGTCCACCCAGATTTTGCCGAGGGGTAGATTCCCTTTCCTGGTACGATGTCGTGGAAGGTCATCTCGAATGCTTCCAGGCTCGAGATGGGGATCCACATAGCGCGTAAGGTACTGGTGAACATGAGGTTGATGCCGTTTCTACCTTCCATGAAGACTTTGCTGATATCGAATCTACTAATCTGCGCCTCGAGCACTAGGATGAAGGATCCTGGGGGAGGGACCTAACACGGATGATCAGTCCTATCGAAGGTGATGCAAGACTCAGACCCGTTGAGGAACTCAGGGGTTGAAGGTGGACTAGTTTCCGCCAAGTTTATTTAGCGAGTGATTGTCTTTTTTCTTCTGGGACCTGTTGGATGGGCGTCATTTTTGGATCATACCCATGTTACCGAGCGGGCGTGGGTATTTCTCTCCTCCATTGTTTGGCGCCAGCACAACTGCAGGCTGTGCAGGTCCTCTAGGTGGTGGCGGTTCCCCGTACGCTACGACGCCCGGTGCGGACCCGTACCCCTGGTTTGTCGCATCACGATGTAGTTGGGTGTATGCTTCTTGGAGATTTTGGAACTTGCGAAAGTCCTTAAGAAGGTGGCTTGATTTCTTTCTTGTCGTCGTGTTTATCCACATAGAAGTGGACATTGTAGGGTCCCGTTAGCCTCTCCATGACGCTAGGTACGTCGTCACGGGTGCGGTGTTGCCACACTTGCGTTGTTTTGCCACTGTCGCAGTAACTACTGCTTCGGTATCCGGTATTGCGGTTACTTTCGTCATGCTTGTTGATGCAGCCAGCTACGACTATGTAACCTCTTCGCGGTCCTCGTAGTCACGCATCCAACGTTTTCCTCGACGATCATGTCTGCGTCCGAGGTAGTCCTCGTCGTATGAACGAGTGCAGTTGTTGTTGATGGAGTCTTCACCATCGGCCCACGGTTTCGCGATATCCATCAGGTGGTCGATGGTTTTGGGCTTCGTGCGCCCCAGCTCCTCCCTGAGCTCCCTGCAGCGTACGCCGCAATTGAACGCGTCGACTGCGTGCTCCTCGGAGATGTCCTCCACAGAATTCTTGATGATGGACCATTGTTGAATGTAGGAGCGGAGGGATTCACTCCGCTTTTGGCAATAGGCCTTGAGCTCTTTGATTGATGCGGGTCGCTTATAGGTGCCCTTAAAGTTGCGGACGAAGCTGTACACCATGTCCTCCCAGTTGTGGATAGATCCGGGGGGAAGGTTATTGAGCCATGCTCGGGCGGCGCTATAACTGGAGGCACTGCATGGACGTGTTCTTGCACCCTCCATGTAACTTGACTGACTGGATGTGGTCATCCAGCTAGATCTTCGGCTCATGGAGGCCGTCAAACTTCGGATTGTCCGAAGGAAGCTTGAAGCCTTTTGGTATACGAGTTTGCCTTATGACTTTCATGAAGCAACTGGCACCTCATAGCTCCGTTTCTTCATCCTTTGACTCGGTTGAGTAGGCACGCTTGGCGCGCATCTTGTCGACCTTACACTGCGTGATCTCGTCACAAGCGTTGTAATTGCGACTCTATCGCCGCGGGATATGGTGTCACTATGATAGGTCATGGTCCTCTTCGCTGGAGGATGGCGATAATGCCCCGCGAATGGTGCCTTTGTTTTTTTGGCTCCCGTGTTGGCTCTTTGGCGAGCGTGGCTTCTACCAGTCCAAGCCCTGCAATGGCAGATTGGTGCATGGCAAACCGTGGATCTCCAGATGGTGGTTGGTTTTTTAGCAGGTACGTGGTAGCTACAATCACCGCGGCTTATGGTGTTTTGGGGATCATGTTACCCCGAGCACCCACCAACATGAACGAGAAGTCGAGGGCCTTGGTGGCCTCTTCTCGATCTTTGTTGTTGAGGTGGTCCAGTCGAGAGCGCCTTTTGGCAGCTCTAGCATCGTTGCCCTTCGAGGAGGATCCATTGATGGAGGAGAGTGCTGCCCGTCGAGCACTTGACTCATCGGGTGCCTTCTTGCACGCTGCAAATTCAGCATTTATCGCATGTTGGCGGTTAAACTCTTTTATTAGGAGCCACTGGTAGCCCATCATCATGTCGCGTGATGTGTCTTCGAGTAGAGGGTTGCCCCGCAGGGCATCTTTGACTCGCTCCCTCTATGGATCTGAGAGATGGATCTCTGGGCGACCTGATGGACCTCCACCGTGGGAGTTGGGGTTGGGAGGGTTGGGCTGCTCGTGACCGTTGTTGGCGGGAGCTCCATTGTCTGTGTTGGTGGGTGCTCTGTTGCTGGCATTACCTTGAGTGCCTCTACATCCATTGGTGATGGCAGCACACATGTAGTCGCAGCTATGCGACTCGGAGCCGTAGTTGCCGTCCTCCGACGATAGATCGCACATATCAGAGTGGCAACTGTTGTTGCTATCCGTGTTGTAGGCTGAAGCTGACGCTTTGAGCTCGCTCAAGGTGTCGGCGAGTGATCGAGGAAGCGAAGAGTGCCGATCCTGCTGACATGGAAGCGCAAGATTTCGGTCGTCATGCTGGTTCCATCTCCCATGGACTTGAAGTCCGAGTGAGTCGCTGGTGAGTGGATGGTGAAGTAGAAGGTGTCGAAGAAGAGACGGTTCTCCGCTGCAGCGGAGTTCTAGATCACGGGTGATGGGGTCATCAAAGCCGCAACATCAGCACTCCCGGTTTCCACAGACGGCGCCAATTGACAAGGGGTTAACTCGCCAATGCCCATGGTTGATGGACTTGGTTTTGAGGAAGTGGGGAGCGCTAGAGGCATAGCTCATTCTTCAACAGGCACACGGTCAGAGATTACTTTCCCCTCACACTGCTTTAGGATAGAAAACAAGCGCATCGAGGACACGCGGTTTACCCAGATTCAGGTCCTCGGAAGGAACCCTACTCCATGTCTGAGTAGATTCAGGTCAAGGATTACAAAGGTGCATAGATGCAGTCTGGCAGTGTATGAACTAGGTTGTGGATTTCCTCCTCGCTGCCCCCTCCTAGCATTTATATAGGGAGGTAGGTCTCGTGATAATAGGCCGAGTCGATTACATATTAGGGTTTTCCCCTTTAATTTTTCTATCTACATTTTGTCGTGTTCCCCAAGGATTCGCATCTCCCTGGGCTTGGGCCCCCCGAACCTTTTTGGGCTCAATTTTCACTGTGGGCTTCTCTTGGGATGTACCATATAGGCTAAACCTGGGTGCCCGTGGGGCATACCCATGTCAATGCTCCAGGCTTCCTCCCTTGTATTCGTACTTGTCGGTGTTAAATGAAGGAGATATGCCCTAGGGGAAAATAATAAAAGGATTTTATTGTCATATATCATTAGTTTGTAATAGTTTTATAGCATGATATAACTGTATCAAGCGAAAACATTGATACATGTGTGATGTATAAACAAACTCAGGTCCCTAGTAGCCTCTATTCAACTAGTTCATTGGGCAGCTGATGATCAAGGTTTCCTGATCATGGTGCTATGAAAGCCTACTAACAATAAAGTCATATCATCTGGATTGATGTGATGGACATTGCCCACCGATGATTGTTGCAACACGATTATGTCACATAGTTCACAATTGCAATTGTTAGAAACATAGTGTCATAATCCTTAGACCGTGAGATCATATTAATCATTGTTACCAGAGGATTACTTTAACTGCATCAACCATCATTTCCGTGACTGGATGACCATAAAGGTGCATGTTGGGTATCCGAAGGAGCATGCAGAGGCCTATGCATCAAGACCAGGATTTGTTCTCCTATGTGATGGGAAGATACATTGGCCCACTTGGTGAATTACATCCATAAGTTATGTAACATATGACTAGGTCATGGGGATGGAATTTCATGTGAACAAGTAAAACATTACTTGTTGGAAACGAGATTGAACAAAGTATCATGACACTGATGATCAGATCTCAGACAAGTCTTGTATCGCGTGACAAATGGAATTGGACATATCATTTAAGGTTCGACACGATGGTGATTTGTGGAGTGCATATGGGTCAACATGGGAATCCCGATCTTGCTTTTGATCATTGATAGAGATCATGTCTATGACATTCCTGAACCATAGGGAAACACGCTGAAGGGCGATATGACACTTGGAGATCCTCCTGTGAGATGGAATCACAGAAGAGAGGGAGAACAGAATCGTTTCCGAGAGATCTGAAGTTGTTCAGAGAAAGAAGGAAAGGAAAAGGCCGAAAGGAGTTTCGGATAAATGGCAATTTATAATATGCATTTATTATATGTTAATTGTGAATTAATATATACTAAATAAATATTAAAATTAAAATTTATCAGGCAACTTTCTCATCAAGCCAAAATGCCGGAGGAAATTGGCCCAGGAGAAAGCCGCGGGAAAAGACAAAAAACCAGCAGCTAATGGCAGACTAGGCTGCATTGCCCGGCCCAAGCGGGCGAGCCGAAGATAGTAGCGGCGGGCTAGGCCTCACGAGCAGGAGGGTGGCTGGCCCACCCATCCAAGCACTGGACCACGCGCGCAGACCACCACCACTTGTGGGCCTCACGGGAGGTGGTCAACCCACCCGGGCCACTGGCCGTCATGGGTGTCGTCTGGCGACCGCCTGGCCACCACCGCCACTGTTCTTGTTGTTACCGCTGGGCTGGCTCCGGCTGGCCCATTCGGCTGGGAGCTGGCCCAGCCGACCAGCTGCCCCTGGTTTTACCTTTTCTTTGTCAAAATTAGTCCCACATGGGACACCCAAAGGGGAGGGCACCCCCCCTCTTCCTATATAAAGGGGTGCCCATGGGAGTATTAAAACACACCAATAGATATTCTCCAAGGAATCTTTCCTTAGAGAAAATCCCCCTCTTTGATCTCTCAGTTGCCTTTGCCATGGCACGGCCCCAAGAAAGGACTGTACGCATAAAGTCAACACATCTGTGGCATGACATTATGCTGCAGGGATTCCTCCAGGAGGTCTACTTCCACAACCTTAGCAGGGATCAGAAGTTCGGGAGTCATTGTATTGCATCGAATGTGTGTGATCAATCGGGAAAGCTAAACTTGTAGGGACCAGCCATCGTACAAGGACCTAGACAAGGGGTGACGAGCGAGGATCTTTGCGGCCTTGAGGTTGGACGGGTACAACTACATCATCAACAATCCTCCATGAGCATAACACTTTATTGGTGTTCAAGGGTACATTACCGCTATGTTCCTCCATTACTGCATTACTTCTAGATAGATTCTTGGGTAATTAGGGAGTTCCGGTAGTAAATTTTTTGTTTATGTTGCGGAAACACTACATTAAACTATCATGATCATGGGATAGAGTATGAAGTAGTATACCATTTAATAGGGTAGGAAGTGGGCTCACATAGAGGATAGGATTCACCTTTGGAGTCCATGACGACTTGGCATAAGTTGGATACCTTGATGTGGTAACGACCGTAGGTCAGGGTACATCAGCTCCCCCTTCAAAAAGAGTCATCCTCTACATGCTCATCACAACATAGAATAGGTCGAGAGACATTCTTGATCTCAGGGTTCACCATATAGTCATCCTCAGTAAGATTGATTTGGCAACACATTAATGCTCACAACAAAAGGAAAGCAACACTCAAAGAGTAGACAATTCATGAAGATTATAGCATGAGTCCTCAAGTAGAAGGAATCCACCTTATCGTGTATAGATATCCCGATGAAGGGAAGCCATAGGTAACTCTCTTCGGTTCGTCTTGTCAACTCATGGTCCATAGAGGTTGACGGGTAAGCAATTGTACCTTCACACTACAAAGACCAAGCAAAATATTTTTGTGTGTGATATAGGAGCATGTAATTTGTGGCATGTACATTCTTGTTCACAACACTATTAGAACAACTCAAGTATAGCAAACGAAATGTATATGCAAGGTCAAAGTGCATGGAATTGGTTTGAACATCATCCAAATGTGGGAACTCAAAAAAATCCATATAATCTATTAGTGTGGCACTCAATGCATTGGACTAAAATATTGATCAACATCTTTGATGCAAGAATAGGAGAATTCGGCAAAAACACATGAGGAAACATATCCAAAACAACATCATTATGTGTGCAAACCAACCATTAGAAAGAGAAATTGTTCAATATGTTGGATGCCATACACAAATCATCAAAACAAATATCATGGGGATATGAGTATCACAAGCGGAAGCAAAAACAACAAGTTTGAAAACAGACCATATGAAAGAGAAATTGTTCCTTATGTTTGTTGCAACAACTATACAAGATAGTTTGAAGCTCTCGTGACAATACATGCTCATAATGGCATTATGGTTGCACACAAAACTTCAGAAAGATAAATTGTTCCACATTTTTGTTGCAAGACACAAAGAATCAATATCCAATAGCAACGAAACACGATTGTCATGAGGTGAAATAATACCATCAATATGCTTGCAAGCAAACCATAGGAAAGAGAAAATTTTCAACATGAAAGATGCAAAGCATGCAAAAGGTATCATAGCTAGGTTCGATCTTGAACTCACATGAGGGATGCTCTCTAGAGCTGTTTTTGTCAACTCGTGCTCAACCGAGGTTGACATTATAGTGCGGCTACCTACACACATCATACACAAAAGGAAGAATGTGTGTGCATGGTAGAGAAACACATCATCCAACATGACGTATCTCTTCTTGTGTACATCACCATTAGTGTCAATCAAGTGTAAAATAGATGCATGGTGAGTATGTAAGTGGGGAACATGCTTATCATGGCATTTACCAAAATCTCCAAAGTTTGAGAAAGCTATGGGGTAATCTCAATAGAAACCATATGATAATTATTGTTGCAAGCAAAACAAGTGAAAAATAAATTATTCATCTTATTGCAAGAAACAGGAGAAATTGAATAACTATCATGACAAAATCATGTCCAAAGCGATAACATGGTTGTCGATAAACGTATGGAAAGAGAAATTGATCATCAATTTTGTCGCAACACGGGGATCATTCTTAACATCATTGAAAGCAACAATGGGAAAGATGAAGCGTTTATATCATGGCATGTCTATGGCAACATCAACACAATCAAATAATTTCACATTCTCAACATTATGAAAAGGCAAAGTATCACATGGGAATATCAATGAGTCATATGCAATGTCACAAATATCATCCATAGCATGCCAATCATCACAAGTCATGATGTCCACTAGTGGGATCATGGCATCATCAACACCCATATTTTACCTTGTTCATACCTCTCATATGAAGTGGGTGTTATCGTAGTAGTGGCCTCCATGTGGGTGACTTCTTCATCATATATGGGAATGGTATCATCTTCATCCACCATGTACATCTTCTCCATTTGAGGCATCATCATCTCCAAGCTTAGAGCTTCTTGATTCATGGAACCTAACACATCATGAGAGCACACTAGAGGTAGAGGGTAAGTCGTTAGAAATCAAAATGGCCTCACATGTCCTATCAACTACCACTCTCAACTCACTCGGTGTATCACTCAAGCCCTCCAAATGGAAGCACTCAATCTCATGTATGGTGGAGTCACTTATCTCACTCTTGCTTTCACTCAAGTGGGATAAGTGGCTCTCATACTCACATGGGATTGGTACCACATCATCACTCAAGCATTTAGGGATAGGCTCGGGTTGCTCCACACCATGATCCTCCTTTGGTGAAGGGAAAGTCCCATTCTCACCATTCGCAACCTTGTCGCCTCCAAAATTAGATTCCATGAGATGGTCATGGCTCGCCTCCATGGTCGAAGGGAAAATCCCATGATCGACCTTCTTGTCACCATTTTATAGTAGTGGTGGAATTAGGCTCGTGTTGATGTCGAAATGGTGCTCAGATTGACTTCATCACATACTTGGCCTTGTCTTCCTCCATCTTGAAGTGTAGACTCTTCACTTGGATCTTTCCCATCCTCTTTGGTGACCACCTTGGCTTGTGTAGTCATCCACTTGAAGTACTCATCCAACTTGGGGAAGTAGAGGTCTTGGTTCTCCTCATCCATGAAATTGCATGCGTCATCTTGGACTTCGAGTTTTGGCATTGAAGCTTGATGGCATGGAAGAAGTCTTGCTCTTGGTGCCATTTTGGTGGTGGCACTAGTAGTTAAAGGTGCCTTATGGTGATGGTGTCGATGGAGGTCAATGGTGTGCCTTGCTGAAGGTTGATGTAGGTGGCGCACTTGGTCATCCACATGACGCTCGCGACAATGATCCTTTTCCCTGGCACGCTTCTCGTGCTTATGGTGCCTTCTTGAACTTGACTCATCAAATTTGGCAAAGTTGTCGTCCATGTCCTTCTTGATCTTGATGGGGGTGATTTTCAACTTCTCCAATTCATTTTGGAACTTGGCACTCTCGAGGTGGCAAAGATTCCTTGGACGATGTCTTGTATCCTCTTGATGTTGGCGATGATCACGAGAGGACGTATGTCGATGAAGATTCTTGCTTCGTGGAACCTCTTGTGGAACATTAAGTTGGTGTGCCACTTGTCTCGGAGTAGGTGGCACTTGATGCCTTGGAGGAGGTTGCGCTTGACGCATTGGAGATGTTGGTGCTTGGTGCCTTGGAGATGGTGGCGCTTGACGCCTTGGAGGTGGTGGCGCTTGATGCCTTGGAGGTGGATCATCGAAGTAAGTGGTGCCCTTTGGTGTGGCACGCTTGGCCTTGAATGTCATGGTTTCTTGATGATGTGCATCCTATTGCTTGGCGTAGTAGTCTCCATCTCCAAGCGGTGGAGAAATTCTTCATGGCTCATGGAAGAGCCATCAAAGACGATGAAGTTCTCCATATCCTCCATGCTTGGCAAGGCATCATCGATGTCGCACTCGAAGTTGTCCATGCTTGGGGAGTCATTGTTGTGGTAGTACTCCATACCACCCAAGCATGTGGAGCCATTGTTGGTGTAGTTCTCCATATCCTCCATGCATGAGGAGCCATTGTTGATATAGAGGTCCATGTCTTCCATGCTTGAGGAGTCATAGTTGATGTCGTGCTCCATGTCTTCCATGCATGTGGAGTCATCGTAGGTGTAGGGCTCTGGGTACTCAAAGCATGCAGACCCATTGTCGGTGTAGTGCTCCATCATGTCCTCTATACTTGTGGAGTCATAGTCATGCTGGCTCATCATGGATTATTCATAGATATCCTCCTTGGCTCCGGAGTACCTAGACATGATTCACAATACCAAGTGGTGTATATGGAAGTGGTAGAGGGTGTGAGGGATGAAACATCAAACCTTACATTACCTTGGAAGATAGTATCATTCAAGTGGCCACACTTGAGAGCAATAAAAAGCAAGCAAAGTTAAATTACAAAGCAACCTAAACCCAACTACACAACACACACACACAAAATGCTTATGGTTGATATGTTCAGAAAGTGGCATGTCAAAGGAACAATCCGAAATCAAGATATTGTAATGGCAAGTAAAGAACCACAATGATCACAAAGCCAACAAGTCAATCCACAAGAAAGGAAATATGTTCAAGGAAACACACACGTTGGGATAAATGGGACTTGTGTGATGCATAAAGTGAGCTAAGAACCAAAACATTACCTAGCAAAGACTATAATCTTGTGTCACACAAGTGCAAGGAGAGACGCTAGTTTGATTACATAAAAAAATGGTGGGCTACAAGATATGCACAATAAGTACCACCTATTTGATGTTCATCGAGCTTGCGCTTCCTATTCTATGAGGCACTTGTTTGTTCTTTATTTTCTTTTTATTTTTCTATTTTTACTCTTTTTATTTTTCTTATTAACTCGCCTCTTCCTTGTGCCAACAACTATACAAGATAACTATATGAGATAGCTGATGAGTGCATATTTGCATCATGTTTTATATTATTATTTTGCATTGTAGATGTAGGATCTTGGTATTTTACGGTGATCGTGCGCATATTTTATGTCTGTTTTCACCAAGATCAGGACAGATGATGGATACAATGGACACAATTCTTGGAGCAGTTGTACTGAGGAGAAAAGGAGCCAAAAACAATGTAAATCGCTTATTTGGGAAATATCAATAATACCAGAAGAAAACCCAAAGCGAACAAAGGACACCGATGGTTTAACGACCAACTATACAGCGGGAATAAATTTTCTGGCCGTATAATTCCCATCATATAGTTGGTGCCGCCACCGCCTCTTCAAATAGTTTCACCCCGTGCAACTGGATTGGAGAGAAGCCATACAGAACAACAAGAAATCGCCAAAACCTCACCTCCGGAAGGCATCTGGAGGGGGAACTCGTCCACCGGGGATCCATCTTCGCACTGCGCATATCCGGGAGGCTAAGGCATCGATCTTCATCATCAACCGCCACATCACCACCATCTCCATCCATCCCATCTTCATCTTGTCTAGATCTTGTTGTAATTTCCATACTCGTTGTGGATTTATATAAGTACTATTCATATATGATAGATTTCATTGTTCTTGCCATGATGTTGATTGCCTCCATGTCTGAGTAGATCTCTAGTTCTCTGGAAGATGGAGAAACCCTAGTATGAGATTAAAATAAGATAAAGTTTATTATGATATTCATCGCTGTGACCATGTGTTAGATTGTCTTCATCTTGATGTTGGGATAAGTCGACCTCTCAATATTTTCCTCTTATAGGGACTTGATGGAGGGAACTACTTGTTGGTAGACGGAGGTGTGTTAGCACTTACAGTAACTATAAAGTTGTTGGCACTCCTTAAGTATCAACTTGGGAACCGAGGAAACTCACGGAACACTATCCATGCCATGGGATACGTCCTACGGGATTAAGTCCCTTAATAGCGCAGTAATTCGATTGATGTCCATTGCTGACTGCTGTGGTTATGAGGATGATGTGAGCAGTGGTTGCTGCCTATTTGTCCAAATACGGAGTTCCTCCCACACATACACAGTTGAGAATGTTCATGAAAATAGTCTTTACCTTATCTCTTTATAGTGCTAGTGGTGTATCCGCTACTCCCTTAGAACGCTTTTTCCCTATTGCGGTTCCAATTTCTCTTACATACGTGATATTTATTTTTTGTGTTCAGTTGTTTTACTTTACTTATTGTTGCTCTTATACCAAAACCCCAAAAACCCAAAAACACATTTTTACATAATACTCGCATTTTATCTTGTCACTTAGAACTTTATTTAGCATTTCTTTTGTAGTATTTAATTCAAGAGTTATTAGACTTCAGTCTCCTCCTCCCTGTGGGATCGATATCTTTATTTGGAAACTAGATACAAATGATATGTGCACTTGCAGTCATCAAGCTATTTTCTAGCGCTGTTGCCGGGGAGCTAAGCGCTATAGGTCTTTTAGTTTTTGCTTATTTATTTTTTGTCTTGCTAAGTTTTGTTTTGAGTTACAGGTTTCCACCAACATGATGGAGTTTGAGTATATGACTAGTGCTAATCCACTCAGCCACTTTGGGAAGCCCTATGATATTTATAAAAGAGACAACTCCAATGAGAAGACAAGGGGGTTTGAAATAAATCCTCTATTACTTGGTATTCTACACAAGAAGCAATTTACTCGGGATGAAGAAGATCTTGACCCATATGAGCATATTGCATGTTTCAAAGATATATGTGGCACTTTTCAATTGACAGGATATACCGCTAATGAGGTAAGGGTTAAACTTTTTAGTCAGTTGACTAGTTCAGCTCTCTCATCGTATAGATCTCTACCCCCAGAAGCCACTACTACTTGGGATAATTTAGCCTGTGAATTTCTAGCAAAATTTTACCCATTATCAAAATCTTTTGGAATCAGGCGTCTTATAATGACTTGGAGGAACCGTCCTAATGAAGGACTAGTAAGAGCTTATATCAGATTTAAAGATTTACTTAATCTATGTCCTCATCATGATTTTTCTGAATGGTATTTATTGCATATCTTTTATGGCGGTCTAACTGAACATCACAAAATTGAACTAGACTCTTTCGTGGAAGGAGCCTTTATGAATCTTCCTATAACTAAAGCATGGGCTTTACTTATTATAATCCGCGATCATAGAGTTTCATGGAATTTTGCTCTAGGAAGCGAAGGAGGCGTAGAAATAGATCATGATTGTATTCATGACTATAATAAAAAGGGCCATGTTAAAGAATTATCTAAAGAACTTTATTTAGATTCATATCTTGTGTTGCAAGTTGTTAAAGCTTTTACAGAACACATCGAAGCTCCAAAAGAAGGTTTGGTCAAGTATGATCCACCACCCAAACCTAAAAATAAGAAAGAAGTTAAAGCAAGACTGGCCTCCCTAGAACCAACATATGAGATACCTTTCCCCAATACTGCACAAAAGCATATTTCTGAATATGAACAGGTCAAAGCATTACATGAGAAGAAAGAAGAGGAAATTGTGCTAGAAATTGTGGAACATCTAGAAGAACCAAAGATGAAGAGGTAACCAAGGAAGCAATTATGGCTATGTATGCACATTGTAACATAGTTGAACTTGATCAAGAGACTTCCGTATTGGTTGAAGGTAAAACAAAGGTAAAAGATGTGGGTAAGCCTATCCTTCCCTGCATATTTAAAAAAACCTCGCATTATGGTTTATGCGATCTCGACACCGAAGTTAATATTATATCTTATGATTTCTATATAGACATAAAAGAAGAAACAGAATCCGCTACAACTGAAAATACTGATATGACAATAATGTTAGCCAATAAAACTCTTAGAATTCCTATGGGAGTAGTTGACAATGCAACTATCACAATTGGCAACAAAATATTTCCTATAAATTTTGTAGTTGTTGATATGCCAGCTGACACTCTTTGCCCAATTATATTTGGAACAAACTTTTTGAGTGATGTAGGTGCCAATGTTGATTTCAAAAAGGAGATTATGTCTCTTAAGCTTGGGAAAGCAGAAAAAGAATTCCACTTTTCTAAATTTAAAGATAGGCCTCCACAAATACAAGAAGAAGAGAAAGATATAACTATTGAGGAAATGATAGCCCTCTTCTTTAGTGATCAAAAAGAAGAAACAAATGGAGACTTAAATTATGAAGAAATAGTTATGGAGGACAAGTCCCTAGAAGAACTAGAAGATGAACTCGATTCACTTCCTATTATAGGGCCTCCAACTAATGAGGCTTTTGATGAGCCAGAAAAGAGAGGGGATGAGGAATTACCATCCCCTGAATTGAAGACTCTACTAGATAATCTTAAATATAGATTTTTAGATGATACAAATAAATTTCCTGTTATTATTAGGTCTAATCTTTCAGGAGAAGAAGAACTCATGAAAATACTCAAGGAGCATCGCAATGCCTTTGGGTACTCAATGGATGATTTGAAGGGCATTAGTCCCACGATAATCGTCCATCGAATATTCATGGAAGAGGGTGCTAAACCAGTTGTAGAATTTAATAGAAGGCTGAAGCCTGAAATGAAGGAAGTGGTGAGAAAAGAAATCATACGCCTATTGGACGCGGGTATAATCTATCCTATAAAAGAAAGTGAATGGGTAAGTCATGTTCATTGTGTCCCTAAGAAGGGTGTTTTTACTGTTGTTCCTAATAAAAACAATGCATTGATACCTACTAGAACTATTGTTGGACATAGGATGTGCATAGACTTCAGTAAGTTGAATAAATAAACTAGGAAAGATCACTACCCTTCTGTTCATAGATCAAACTTTAGAAAGGTTAGCAAACTACACTCATATTTTCTACTTGGACGGATACTCTGGTTTTTCTCAAATTGTTGTTCATCCTGATGACCAACTTAAAACAACTTTCATTAGTCCTTATGGTTTACATGCTTACCGATGTATGCCTTTTGGTTTATGTAATGCTCCAACTACTTTTCAAGGATGCATGACTGCTATTTTTGCGCATTTCATAGAACTAATAATGGAAGCATTTATGGATGACTTTTCTGTCTATGGAACTTCGTTTACTAGTTGCTTGGATAATCTCAAAAGAGTTTTGCAGTGTTGCGAAGCAACCAACCTTGTTCTAAACTGGGAGAAGTGCCATTTTATGGTCAAAGAAGGTATAGTCCTTGGGCATAAGGTATCGGGTAAGGGAATTGAAGTGGATAGAGCTAAGTTTGAGGACATAGAGAGAATGCCACAACCTAGGGATATAAAAGGTATAAGAAGTTTCCTTGGTCATGTGGGTTTTTATAGAAGGTTCATTAGAAATTTCTCTGGAATATCTAAACCTTTGACTAACCTCCTACAAAAGAGAGTAAGATTTAATTTTGATGATAAATGTCTTATAACTTTTGATAAACTTAAAAATGCTTTATCTCGTGCTCCTATCATTAAACCACCTATCTGGGATATGACTTTTGACTTAATATGTGAAGCTAGTGATGATGTTGTAGGAGTAACTCTGGGACAACACATGGGTCACAGATTTAAAATTATACATCATGCTAGTAGAACTCTTAATAGTGCCCAAAAGAATTATCCTAAGGAAGAAAGGGAACGTTTTGCTATATTTTTCTCCTGCGATAAATTTCATTCTTATATAGTTGATGCAAAAGTAAGAGTTCATACAGATCGTGATGGTTTAAAAGAACTCCTTGAGAGGAAGAACCATAAGCCAAGACTGATCCGTTGGATTCTTTTACTTCAAGAATTTGAGTTATAGATCATTTAGAGGCAAGGAATAAAGATGTTGGATGAAGTGTCCATATTTGCCTAGCAAGACACAAATCTTAGTGAGAGGGACTTTAGTCCTCGTGATTTTTGCTTATGAGAATTATTCAATGAACTAAGGTCAATCCCTCCAAAAGATAACAAGTCTTTGTTGTTGGAGGAGCTTGTCATTCCCGAATAAGTAAACGATGAGTTCGAGGTAAGTGTTTTACTCAAATAAGTGATTTATTTTCACAAATTTTACTTCTGATATTTTTGGCTTTGAGTTCCTCGTGTTTTTCTGAAGTTTTTGAGGGTCTTTACCAACTATACAGGCGCAACTATATGACCGAAGAGAAATCTCCCACCGTATAGTTGGTCGTTAAACCCTTTGTATCCTCTTTGCGAATTTGTCCGGGTCTATACGGTCGGAACTATACGACCGGAGGAAAACCTCTGGCCGTATAGTTGGTCCTTAAACCCTCTGTATCTTCTTTGTGAAATTGTTTTCGATGCATGTATCTATACGGTCGCAACTATACGACCGGAGATGAAATTCCGACCGTATATTTTTGGTCGTTAAACTCTCAGGAACTTTCGATTTTTGATGTCTGTATCTATACGGTCGCAACTATACGACCGGAGACAAAATTCCAGCCGTATAGTTGGTCATTAAACTCTCAGACATCTTTGTTTACTTTTTCATTTTTCCGATATAAAAAACGGTATTGTCGGTTCCGAGTCGTACCTTAACCGACCTGGACTCGAGATATTTCGAAATATCTGCCCGGAACCAACTATACGGCCGGAGCTATACGGGTTGCGCCCGTATAGTTGGTCGTTACGCATCATGACTCCTCCAAATCCACGATTTCTTTTCCTATTCCATTAAGATTCTTTTCTTGGGCGTGAATTTGGTGTTTCTCGCGAGTTTTACCGACCTATAACCCCTCTTATATACTGCCATTGTCTCTCGCTCTAATCATAATCTCCAGGAACCAATCTATCTCTTCTTCATACTTGAGGGCACGTAACCAAAGGGACAGAATCCTAGGAGAAGAAGTTCCTATGGAGATCGGGAGCAATAGCGAGCAAGGCAAGGAGATCAAGATCGCCCCTATGCAGTTCCTCAACGCCAACAATGAACATCGGAAGAGGGATTTGAAGGCCCTCGAGCAGAAGATTGAAGAGATGGACAAGGAGACGCCAGGGAGACCCAAGCATCTTCGGTTGCTACAACTTTATCTTGATAAACTTGATGAAGATATTAAGCAGACAATCGAATCAGGTTTTCTATGAGTCTTAAGGAGATCCAAACCATTCAAGACAACAATGAGATCATTAAAGAACAAGTGAAAGTGCTAGAGAGGAATAATATTTTCTACAAGCTGTGTGTTAAGGAATTAGAAGCTATCAATCAATCCCTCCGCCTCAGGCTGGCCCGTGAAGAGAATATACCACGTGCCATGGCGCCACAGTGATCTACAATAATCACGGTATCAAATAATCGCAAGGGATTATTTGATCCCGCCTGGCTTGATTCCAAGCTTGGGGAGATCTTTAAGACCTTGTAATCTACCTTATAAGTTTTACATTACTATTTTAGTTTTGCATTAGTTCAAACTAGAAATAAAGTTTGCTTCATTAGAATTCCCTTTAGGAATAGTCTATCCCTTTTATGAAATTCCGAGTTTATTATCATATATGGAGAAATAGTGAGTTTGTGTTTGTCCTATTGGATATATGAATGGATTGAGTATAATTTTACTTGCACTTGATGATAGCAATAGGAGTCTTCCACACCGTTGGTATCTATGGAACATACAGAGATAATTTGGTCAATATGTTGTAAGTACATGGTTTGATTTACAAAGAAAGAAAAATTATCTAACCAGTTGAGTTGAGAAGGAAACCTTGAACAAAGGAAAATTAAGAGTGCTATCAAAAATAGAGTGAGAACAAGTCGAGGTAGAATATTCAAGTCATAAAGATGCTTCATATCCCATTGGAATTTGGTAATTGAGATCGATAAACTTTGAATTCCTACATGAAGTGGAATGTATGGCTAGCTCCTTTGCACAACACTTAAACAAAAGTGTGAGCACATATAAAAAAGAAAAGAAATAAGAAAAAGAGCGAATGTGCAAAGAGAAAATAGGCATACACTACTATATTGTAGTATGACAAAGAAACATTTTGAGATTTTGAATCCCAAGTGAATATGTTAATCCTAAAACACTTGGGACTACCTCGCTAACTCATTCGGTTGAACTGAATACTTTTACATCATATTGAGAGTGATCTTTTGTGAGCTATTAAATGCTACGGTGTGGAAGCCTGCTAATATTATTCGGACGGTTCGAGTAAGGTACAATTCGTGAACCTATTCCTATGTATCATTGATGACCCACAAGTATAGGGGGTGTATCGCAGTATTTTCGGGGGAAGTGAAATCCAATTTATTGATTCGACACAAGGGGAGCCAAAGAATATTTATAAAGCTTAACAACTGAGTTGTCAATTCAGCTGTACCTAGAAACAATCTTGCTCACAGCAGTTTATCAGTAGCAACAGTTTTGTAGTAGGAATAGTAAAATGTTAGTAGTAAAAAAGACAAGAGTAACAAAAGCGATGAAACAAGGATTTGAGTGGGTAGACATAGGAATGGATGGACGGGCATTGTATGGACAAGACAATTTACATAGCAATCAGAACATAGGACAATTGCAAATAAATAAGATAAAGCATCCAAGTACTAGACAATCCTAGGCATGTGTTCCATATATAGTCATACGTGCTCGCAATGAGAACTTGCACAACATCTTTTGTCCTGCCAGCCCGTTTGCAGCGGGGCCTCTAGGGAACTACTGGCAATTAAGGTGCTCCTTTTAATAGAGCACCGGAGCAAAGCATTAACACTCCGTGAACACATGTGATCCTCACATCAAAGCCTTTCCCTTCCGGTTATCCCGATTTCTGTCACTTCGGGGCCATAGGTTCCGGACAACAACGTGTGTATACAACTTGCAGATAAGACCAAGAACAATACTATCATAATGAATCAATAACATGTTCAGATCTGAAATCATGGCACTCGGGCCCTAGTGACAAGCATTAAGCACAACAAGTCGCAACAAAGTCATAAAGCACTAATAAAAGATACTAGGCACCATGCCCTAACAATCTGATGCCATTACATGAACGATCTCATCCAATCCCTACCATCCCCATAGCCTACAGCGGGGGATTACTCACTCATAGATGGGGGAAACATGGATGGTCGATGGAGATGATGGTGGAGATCGATGGAGATGGCTCCGGGGGCACTTCCCCGTCCTGGCAGGGTGCCGGAACAGAGACTTTCTGTCCCCCGAATCTCCCCTTCGGTGGTGGCGACGCTGTGAAACTTTTTTGGAAAAACATCGACCCCCCGAAGTTTTTAGGTCAGAAGGCTTCTTATAGGCGAAGAGGGAGACCGAGGGGGTGCCTGGGGCCACCACACCATGCCCTGGCGCGGCCAGGCCCAGCCCGCGCCTGGGGGGGTGTGGCCAGCCCCTGGCCCTCCTCCGTCTCGTATTCTGGCTCCTGGAGTCTTCTAGAAAAATAGGCACTTTGGCTTTTGTCCTGTCCAATTCCGAGATATTCATTTTCTGACTTTCCTAGAACCAAAAACAGCAGAAAACAGGCAGCTGGCACTGTGGCTCTTGTTAATAGGTTAGTCCAAGAAATCATATGAAAAGTACTCCAAAGTGTGGACAAAACACAAGAAAGTGGATAAAACCAAGCATGGAGCATCAAAAATTATAGATACATTTGCAATGTATCAACATCCCCAAGCTTAACTCCTGCTCGTCCTCGAGTAGGTAAGTGATAAAAAGAAAGAATAATTTTTGAGGTGACATGCACCATCAAAGACTTGATCAAAATATTTGTAAGACATTCAAAGATGGGATCATAGTACTTCAATCATAACATGAAAGACAAAGTTCTAGCAATAAGACAAAAAGACTATGATGCAACATGAAAAGGCACAAACAAAAGATTCATGAATAACAATGCTTTGCAAGACATTTGTTTGTTTCACATAAAGAAAACATATCATAAAAGTATTCAGCTTGTCCCTCAATAGAGTAGCAAACATAAATGCATAGGACACCTTCAAAGTTCATAAGAGTGACTAGATACAATAGTTTAAAACAAGCAATATCAAGGTATGCATCAATCAACAAGTCTTGGGACAATGCACATAGAACTAAGAATGGCCACTATGCTCTCAAGAAAGTGCTCATAGAATGTGTGGAGACTCAACAAGGAAATGAGCAGGTTTTGAAAAGTTTGAAAGGCTTCCAAATGCTGAAAGTATGGTACTCATTAGCTTTGAGCTCTCATTGCCCCCATCATAAGCATCTTTAAATGGTTAAGGTTAAAGTGACACAACTAAGAGGATATGCTTGACAAGTTATAAATCGAAGTCTCATGCCCCTTACTTACGAAGACCGATCCTCATGCTACTCAACTTCAGTCACAAGTAAGCTCTTGTCATTGTAAGTATATACGTATCATAGAGAACCGCCAACGGGGTACCCCTTACACATGACACAGGAGCTATCCCATAATCAAAATGACAAGGCAAGCAGACAATGAGCATCTCAGCGATCTTTTTATTTACTATGTGCATAGATTTTTATTGAGGATGCTCCATAGAATGCTCATTATGGTTATGCTGGAAGTTTCCACCATGATTAGTCATGGCTTAGGCTAGTGGGCCAGGCGTTTCTCTAACATACATACAAACTCCATGATCTTACAAGTTCCACTTTTATTTCACACCGCCGGGATCCATAAGCAAAAGAACATGATATCAACGAGGTACTAAGTACCAGTGCAATGTTGAAAGTGTTCCCCATGATACATGGTTCTGCTAACTTCAACTTATAAAGCGCAAGCATATACGCAACAAAGAAGGACGCAATAGTTCAGGTTTATTAAATGCAGGAAATAAAGTGTACCATCAAGTTCGTGAGAGCTTTACTAACTAACTTTCTCATAACAAGCAAACATTTTACTTGGAATAAAACAAGGCATAATGAATATGCACGGAAGTAGCAAATGATGCTAATAGGTAGGTATGGTGGACACTTTGGAAATATTTGGTTTAAGGGAGTTGGAAACTTGAGTAAAACATACTCAGTGTAAGTGAAGGCTAGCAATAGTAAGGGAGCGACAAACGAGAGAGCAATAATGGCCATAATCATGTAGAGGGACAAAAAATTATTGATCAAAGCATAAAGTGATACTACAAGTTGAAAACTAAAGGATCATAAAGGCTTAAGGTGACTTGAGATAGTCATAACATGGTGAGAGCATGTGCCAAGTCAACCCAAATAAAGCATCAAAGGAGAATACCACAATACTATTCTTTAATATGCTAAAACAACGCATGATTCATCCAAGGCACATTAAGCAATCTCAATTGTCGTGGTGGTGTCACATCAGATGCCATGGATAGGCTAAAGGTGGGGACTAATACACGCTAGGGGAATCCAGGGAGGGTAGTGGAGTGATTCTCCACACAGAAGTTTGTATTGCTATATCTCCAAGATTACAAGTGCTCCTTGAGCTGTATTGGCGAGAGGAGGAAGAAGGAGCTCTCTTACTCTTGCCTACTATCTTTCCCTAGGACCCTAGATCAACTCGTGCTTAACCAACTAGAGCCCAACCAACCCCCTCTACCAGAACCGTAGCCCCCCTTATATAGAGGAAGTTCGTTCTTGGCCTAGGGCATATGTGGAGGCATATTCCTAAGAATATGCCCCCTCCCAAAGTGGCAACCCGACCGGGGTGCTTTTCCCTCGCGTCATACATGCTTTAGCGATGTAAGCCTCTACGGCGCCTGTGTCAGACGACATGAGCGTCGTCACCCTTGTCGGCCACGATTCGGTGGTCCTTCTCTTGCTTTCTCCGCTCATGCAGTACGTACCGGACCTTCTTTTTGACCAGAGAGATTCCTTCCTTCTCCCAGAAGCTAAGCGAGGACCCGGATCATAGTAGATCCGGCCACATCTGTTCCTGCATATAAGTTAGACAAGTACTTCCGACTTACTCCTTAAGCCGGACGAGACAATGTTAGGCGACCCCCCTGGTCCGGGTTACTCCGTGATTCGGACTGCCTTGAGGTGACCCGGTCAGCATCCGCTTTAACCTTGCCGGAACTCGGCTAACTCGGCCGTTATACCCCGGAGTGACCCTACCCGGGGGTATCCCCCCAACATTAGTCCCCGAAGCTGGTGCGGTCTTAGCTGCCTTGGCCACTAAGGCCACATCAGGTTCATTTATGTTCGAGCCTCGGACGTTTAATTCCGAGTTAGCTCCTTATCTTGGACTATATGGATTTATGTTTCTTTTGCACATTCCAAGTTTTCACTTGCCGGCCGGGTCACCACTTTGGCCTGGATCCCATGGTTATCATGGTTTGATCCAGGCCCCGTTTCCTTCTCTCATACGCCAACCCACGTGGAGGCTAATCATCATCTCGTCTTATTTTAAGGGCCTGCACAGTAACCGCCGCAGTAATTGTCAGTTATCACTGTGCGTGGGTCACGTCATGCCTGCCTCCTCGTTTACCGTAACAGCGCGTCGCGTCATGGGATTGCTTCTACTCTGTGGCCCCCTGTGTGGCTTTTCTCTGATTGGCTGATGCCGGTGATACACGGCCACACCGTGTGGCTCGTCGGTGCAGCGCGATGCCACTCATCGATCTCTGGGGGTGGTTAAATAGGGGAGGGGCGCATCCCTTGGCGTTTTTCCACCTCTGCGCCCCTCTGCCTGTTGCGTTTTCTCCTTCGTCTTCCCTGCGACCACGCCGCCGCCGGTGCTTCTAGCAGCAGCGCCGCCGCCGCACTCTCCCCGTGCTTCTGCTTCGCAGCCACCGCTGCGCAACTGCTTAGCCACGGGTCCTCGCCAATCTAGGCCACAGATCCCCGCCGCCGCTAGCTCTAGCGAGGATAGCGAATACGAGATGACGGAGGAGGAGCTCGTCGTCGCCGAGCAGGAGATGGAGGAGGACGCCGGCACGGTGGACCGCGACGCGTGGGCCGGTTCGTGGGTCTGTCAAGACGACATTGACTGGCTCTACCGGACCAGGCGTATTCCCGCCGGCGTCATCGCTCGTCTCCCCTCCGCCGAGCTGGCCCCCTCACCCAATCCGGGTGAGTTCGTTGTATTCCTGTCCCACTTCCAACGGGGATTTGGTCTCCTGGTGAGCGATTTCTTACGGGATTGGGTTAGGACATACCACCTGCAGCCGCAACATCTCCCAGCAAATGCTATCACCTCTCTTTCCGCCTTTGCCTCTACGATCGAGGGCTACACCGGACTATGGCCCACGAAGGAGCTGTGGATCCGATTCTTCGGCCTCCGTCGCAACGTTGTCCCCAATATCCACGTTGAGTCAGAGGACAAGCAGCTCACCTAGTTCGGAGCTGCCTCCATCTCGCCCCGGAGGTTTTCGGTCTTTCCCCGGGTTACCGGGCTTGACTCCTGCAAAGGATGGGCCCGGAGCTTCTTCTACGTCTGGAACGAGGGTACCGAAGACTTGATTCAGTTGCTTCCCTACGCTCCGGGTCTACCTGACACGGATTTCTGGGAGGAGGTCCCTAAGAAGCCTACCGCTCTGGCCAACCAAGTTAACAAGAGGTTCGTGGAGCTGAAGAAGCTCGGATTGCGCAAAGAGGATGCTATGATCACGTTCATGCGCAACCGAATCTCTCCCCTCCAGAAGCGCACCCACAAGTTGTGCCATATGAGTTTCGGCCGTGACCCCAACCGAACCTCCTCCTTCGAATTGAGCAACACAGAGATCTTTCACCGGGTCAAGGCTCTTTTCACCACCCACAAGGATTTCTCCGCCGAATGGACGTGGGGAATCGAGCACTACTGTCGTGACAGGCTCCCTCCTGCGGTAAGCTTCACGGGGCAAACTTAATTCGGATGAAGTATGTGTCGGTTTTTGTTATATTTCTGACTCTGTTCTTCATGCTTTTTCTCAGTTGTTCCTTTAGCAAACTCTCGAGGATGGTACAGATCCGACCCTTAAGTGGGCGCCGGACCGAGAAATCCTGGATGAGGAGGACCGGACCAGGAGATGTTCCTCCCTATGACCGACGCCATCAAACGACCCAGCGGTAAATTCTCTTCTCTTAGAGATTGGCCCGATGATGAGGATGACTCGGATATCAACATGATTGAACCCGTTGAGGATGTCTCGAGGATGGCATATCCACGAGGATCCTCCACTTGCTACGGGTGAGCCGGTTCCGGTGGCGTCGAAGAAGAAGCGCGGAGCCGCATCAAGTTCTTCCTCCGAACCTCCTCAGCCCACAAAAAGGCAAAAGAAGGCCGGAGACAAGACTGCCTCCAAGCGGGCAGGCAAAGCCCCGGCACGGAGGGCCCGGA
This sequence comes from Avena insularis, assembly GCA_023614405.1. NCBI lineage: Eukaryota > Viridiplantae > Streptophyta > Magnoliopsida > Poales > Poaceae > Avena > Avena insularis. Next base: position 316,720,655 of record CM042684.1, read on the forward strand.
AACCCAAGGAGACCGAAACCTCGGATGCGTAAGTCATTTGTCATTGCGTAACTCACTTTTCCTTGCATCGCGGTAATTTCACTCTTGACAGTATTCTCTTTTTCAGGCCTCCTGTGGAGGTCCCTCAGAGCGGATCGAGCATCTCTTCTCCCCTTCGGTCTGGCCCTTCTCCTCCTCGTGATGACGAGTCACGCCCGCTGAGCCCTATTCTAGAGGGCTCTGTGGCTGCTCCGGGTTCCGCAGTACCTCATCGAGAGGAACACGACCTCGGAGCGGGAGGGGTCGGTTCGGCCGAGGCAACGGTGTCCACCACTTCGGCATTGCCGCAACCAGCAACCACCGAGTCTATCACAACACCAGCACCAGCAGCAGCTCCAGTACCAGCAACCGAGCCAGCACCTGCCCCGGCACCAAGGAAACCAACAACAGCTCCAGTGCCAAGTTCCTCTGCCTCTTCCGAGTCATCTCAGCCTCGGAGAGGAACCATTCCAGCAGCTTCCAAAGGGAAATCCACCATGGTTACTTCTTCCCAGCAAGCTAAGGGAAAAAAGGCTCCGGATACTGCCAAGTCTACGTCCGTCGAGGCCAGGCAGCGAACCCTGTCGTCGATGCTTCCGAAGAAATCACCAGCAGCGACGGATGTTCCTGCCAAGCCAACAGATGTGCAGTAGATGGTTCTGCACACCAGCCCAGCTCTTGCCCTAGTTGAGAGGAAGGAAGCTCATGCGAAGGGCTTGGTGGCACCCCACATGCCCACTGGCGAACGGTACCCTCCGAGCCTTATCGAGTTCGTTATGAACTAGAACAAGGCGAAGTTCGTCCACAACGACGATCTCCCGGAAAAGTTCGGCCCCGCAGAATTTTCTGCTTAGATGAATACTGCCGCCAAGGCAATTAACCTCGCGGGGAGAATGATGGAGGTATGTAAACTTCAAAACCAACCTAGATAATAGCCGGGTTCAGGAAAAGTCCTTTACATGCTGTAGATAATAACCATTAGTCCCCGAGCCTCCGGGGGAGTAGCTTGTTACTCGGCTGGATGCTCATTAGAAAACCAACGTAGCTGCAGGTAAACTTCAAATATGCACACACCTAGAGCCGGGTTAAGTTCCACTTGGCCCGGATCTTGTACACTTCGAATATGCACACACCTAGAGCCGGGTTAAGTTCCACTTGGCCCGGATCATGTACACTTCGAATATGCACACACCTAGAGCCGGGTTAAGTTCCACTTGGCCCGGATCATGTACACTTCGAATATGCACACACCTAGAGCCGGGTTAAGTTCCACTTGGCCCGGATCTTGTACACTTCGAATATGCACACACCTAGAGCCGGGTTAAGTTCCACTTGGCACGGATCTTGTACACTTCGAATATGCACACACCTAGAGCCGAGTTAAGTTCCACTTGGCCCGGATCTTGTACACTTCGAATATGCGCCAAGCTAACTTTACACTTTTGTACTTCTTTCAGGTAACCACCAATCGCCGGAGCGCCGAATTTCAACGCCTGCTTGATACCCACAAGATCCTACGCGCAAAACATGTTGCACTTGGTGCAGAACATGAGAAGAGAGGTAATTTTCTCCCTCGGCACCTCTCCATTTTTCTTCACTTTCTTCCGCCGAACTAATCTCCTCATTCGGTTTCTGCAGCTGGGGTGGAGGCTGAGAACAAAATCACGCGGAAGAACTTGGAGGAAATCCGGGGTATGTTCTCTTTTGTTCGACCTCTCAGTGTTTTCCATTTCTTCTTCTCCTTGGCTCGGTCCTAGTCGAAGACTACTTCAGATTATAGGGCGGGCTTTTCTACCCATTGACCGGGACCGATCACAGTGTTTGACCGCTCTTGGTATTCAGACCTTGAAGTTGTTGAATTAGTAGTTGTAGCTATGAGAAAGGAGTAGTGTTGGAGGAATATTTAGGCTCAGCCAATTCAGTCAAGGGTAATTTAGTAGATACCTCTCCATCCCTCTCTCCACATAACCAGCTTAATATGACCCAAAACAGTCATGTTCCCAATCTTTGCAAACATTCACTCCTCGGCTCTGCCGGGTCAACATATTATTTCAGCATCGCTTGAGGATAGTGTGCCCGTGCCTGATATGATGCTGCATTTTCTCGAACAAGCAGGGCAGCATCAAGCTGAGCTGAAGAAAAAGAATGATGAACTTGCCCTCCTCCGGACTAAGGACGATGAGATAGCCAAGCTCAAGGCTAAGATGGAGAAGATGAAGGCCCAGCACAAAATCGAGCTCCAAAAAGTTGGCCAGAACTTCACCGAAGAGCGTGAGCGCCTTACTCTCCAAATCTCCAAGGACCAGGACCTACTCAGAGAATCCGACCTCCAGCTCGGGTCGGCAAACGCTGAGCTTGAGCAACTTCGCAAAAGACGCGATGCCTGCATCAAGGAGTTGACCCGGATCCATAGCCATATTTCTCGTAAGTTCCTTTCCCTTGTCCGACATAACACTCCGGGTTACCTCATATGTCTTTTCTTTACCTTCTTCCTTTGCCTTGTTTCCAGACCACTTTCTAGAGGGTACTGCGATTGCCAGCGCTGCTATTGCCAAATTTCGCCGAGAGAGGGGTACTCCCATTGCTCTTGATGGTGAGAACATTCCCTTGGACATGGAGGACCTATTGGTCAGCTTGTCCTCTCGTGTGGAGACCATCAAGAATTATGGCAAGGATATCCTCGACGTTGCAGTTCGGATTTTCAATACGTTCTGGCCCGGAGAGAGTAGCCCAGAGACCATTGCAACTCTCACTGAGAAGTTAATGGAAGTTGAGACCCAGCTTGACCTCTGGAGAGAGTCCGCTGGTCGTGCCGTAGCTGACACCATCCTTCACCATATTCTCACATGGTACGAGAAGATCGACCTCAGCCTCCTTACACGTCGGCGCACCGGATCCAGATGGACCGATGATCCGGAGTGGGTAGCTCGGCGCCAGGCTTGCGCCTACAGCCTCGTCGAATATTCTCCTATTCATGACTGGATTGAAGGGCCGAGCTTCCTGGAATCCGCTGGGGACGAGTCGAATGAGAATGTTGAAGATGGGTCGGATGAGGGCGGAGAAGATAATGCTTCAGATATTGAAGACATCGACGACGACGCCGAACTTCCTCCTCCTGCCACTCCTTAGTTGCAAAAAACTTGAAAATTTATCAGATCCCCGGTATTGCCAGGTGCAATTGTATGCTGGACATGTGATATTTTGCTACTAAATTTCTATGCCGGATTAACTTGGGCGCAGTCCCCGAGTTTCATTTTCTTGTTCGTCCAATTCTCTGGCTCGGTCCGTGTCTACCTTGATTCGGTTTTACGACTTACGAATCCGAGCTTCAAAAATTGTTTTAACAATACTTAGAAACTTTGAGGCTTGGCTCAAAATAATTTAGCATAATAACTTATAAATAAATACAGGGTTAGTCCGAAAAAACAAACGTTAGCTCAAATAAATTCGTTTCCTTAGTCGTTTTTCATGTGCTACGCAATTCCAAACTTGTTCCCTTGCTTGCCATGAAGCCAATTCTTGTTGGACAGCAGCAAGTCGAAGGGTTGGGTTTTTGGTGCTCACACATTACTAATCCGGGTTAAGTAGAACGACTTATTCTAGCTGCCGCATGAGAAATAATAACAAACATTATTAAAGCAGTCCCCGAGTTACTGCTCGAAGCGCTGCTATTTCATTGATAAGCTCATTGCCGACATACATACCGACATATACACTCCTTAGCTAAGTGTAGAAGGGACGAAGTAGTGCTACATTCCAAGGTCGCTTGGATTCCTCTCCGGACCTGTCCGCCTTGTTCTTTTCCTGTGGCTTTGCATCTATGAGATAGTAAGAATCATTGTGCAATGCTTTGCTCACAATGAATGGTCCTTCCCATGGGGGGGATAATTTATGCATGCCTACAGTACGTTGTACCAACCGGAGCACCAGATCGCCTTCCCGAAAGACTCGGGGGCACACTTTCCGGCTATGATAGCGTCGGAGATTTTGCTGATATATGGCGGATCTGGATAGTGCCAGTTCTCTCGCTTGTTCCAGCAGATCAACATCATTTTGTCGGGCTTCTTGCACTTCGGCTTCTGTGTATTGGGTGACCCTAGGCGAATCATTCTCTATGTTGGCTGGTAATACAGCTTCTGCCCCATATACCAGAAAAAATGGCGTATAGCCTATTGATCGATTCGGAGTTGTTCTTAAGCTCCACAGTAGCACTGGTAGTTCTTCTATCCAGCACCCCGCTGATCTTTGCAGCGGCTCAATGAGCCAGGGTTTTATCCCGGATAATACTAATCCATTGGATCTTTCCACTTGTCCGTTCGATACGGGGTGGGCTACCGAGGCGACATCGAGTCGGATCTTCTTATCTCGGCAGAAGCGCGCAAATGCTCCTTCCGCAAAATTTGTTCCATTATCGGTTATAATACTGTGTGGATAACCGTATCTCAAGATGATGTCTTTGAGAAATGTTACGGCCGTAGCTCCATCACATTTTCTTATAGGTTTCACTTCAATCCATTTTGTAAACTTGTCCACCATGACCAACATGTGTGTCATGTTTCCTCTCGCTGGTTTGAATGGGCCAACCATATCCAAGCACCATACAGCAAATGGCCACGTGATTGGTATGGTCTTGAGTTCCGACATAGGCATATGTGCCTTGGTGGCGTACCTCTGACAACCATTGCATTTTCTCACCAGATCTTATGCTTGTTCCAAGGCACTTGGCCAGTAGAACCCATGCCGGAACGCCTTTGCCACCAAGGCTCGGGATGAGGCATGATGCCCACATTCCCCTTGGTGTATATCTCGGAGGATGTCAAGCCCTTCTTCTGGGTCAACGCATCGTTGGAGGACATTGGTTACACTCCTTTTGTACAACTCGGAATTGATGATTGTGTATGCTTTTGCTCTCCTCTGAGTTTGCCTGGCTAACACCTCCTCAGCGGGTAACGTTCCGTCTTTCAGGAATTGGAATATAGGCAGTGCCCAAGCTGGTATGGCTCGTGGAGGGAATATCTCCTCATCAATTTCCATCTGATCCACTGGCATAACTTCAGCCGGATCACGCTGAGCAGTCCCCGGGTCTAGCGAGGTAGTCCCCGGGTTTGCTAACGCAGTCCCCGGGTCTCGCGTACTACCTCCCATGTCAATGTCCATGGGGTCAGCTCCGAATTCCGTATTTTCCGGGACATAGATCGAGTCGGTTCCTGGGGACGGCCTGATAGATGGTTTTCTGAGGTGTTCCAATGCTACGCCCGGTGGAATTGCCTGTCTGGTCGATCCGAGCTTTGACAACATGTCGGCAGCCTCGTTTTCCACTCGGGGTACACGGTGAAATTCGCACCCCTCGAAGTAACCAGATATCTTCTGCACGTGAAATTTATATAGTGCCATGTTTGGATCCAGGGCGTCCCATATTCCGGATACCTGCTGCACCACCAGATCTGAGTCGCCAAAGCATATTATGCGACGTATGCCAATCTCCTTTGCCACTTTGAGCCCATGCACAAGAGCCTCATACTCAGCGACATTATTCGATGCCGCGAAATGGATCTGCAATACATACTTTAGCTGGTCCTTCTTTGGCGAGGTAAGCACAACCCCGGCGCCTAGCCCGGTTTTGGTTTTCGACCCGTCAAAGTGCATCCTCCAATAATTCGGATCCGGTGGCGGTGGTTCGTATTGTACCTCGGCCCAATCCACAAAAAAGTCCGCCATAGCCTGAGATTGGATCGCTTCTCTTCTGTCGTATTGGGGCGCATAAGGGGCTAGCTCAATTGCCCATTTTGCGATCCTGCCGCTCGCATCCTTGTTACCCATTATCTCGGATATGGGAGCCTCACATATTACTTTGATGGGGTGCTCCTCAAAGTAATGCTTTAACTTTTTTGCCGCCATATAGACACCGTATGCCACCTTTTGAAAGTGCGGGTAGTTCTGTTTTGAGGCAGATAATACCTCGCTCAGGTAATATACTGGCCTCTGCACCGACTTACCCTCTTCATTGAGCTCCACTACAATTACTGCACTTACAACTCGGTTGGTTGCGGCTATGTAGAGCAACATTGGGTCCTTTGATAGTGGAGAAGCTAACACTGGTGCAGTGGCCAACATCTTTTTTAAGTGGGCAAAGGCTTCATCGGCATGTGGCGTCCAAACGAACTTATCCGACTTTTTCATGAGTTGGTAGAGAGGCAGTGCCTTTTCTCCCAACCGACATACAAACCGACTCAACGATGCCGGGCATCCAGTGAACTTCTGGACATCGTTAAGACACTTCGGCAGCTCCATTCGTTCAATGGCTCGGATCTTAGTTGGGTTAACTTCGATACCTCGGCTGGAGACAAGAAATCCGAGTAATTTTCCAGCCGGGACGCCGAAGGTACATTTTTCCGGGTTAAGCTTCATCCGGAACCTTCTCAAGTTCGCGAATGTTTGCCTTATGTCGTCAAGGAGCGTTGCGCTTTCCTTGGTCTTGATAACCACATCATCCACGTATACTTGTACGTTTTGACCTACTTGGTCGTGCAAACATTTTTGCATACATCTTTGGTACGTTCAACCTGCATTACGTAAACCAAACGGCATAGTGCGATAGCAATAAGCCCCGTACGGGGTAATAAACACAGTCTTTATTTGATCATCCGGGTTCAGAGGTAACTGGTGGAAGCCAGAATATGCATCAATGAATGACAACAGTTTGCATCCTGCGGTCGAGTCTATGACCTGATCTATCCACGGCAGTGGAAATGGATCTTTTGGACACGCCTTGTTCAGGTTCGTGTAATCGATACACATGCGCCAAACCACTGCCACGTTTGGATCGTCCTTCTTCTTTTCTACCAACACCGGATTAGAGAGACAGTCCGGATATAGTACCTCCATGATAAATCCTGCTGCTAGTAACCGAGCTATCTCGTCTCCAATGACTTTTCTCCTATCCTCGGCGAAGCGGCGGAGAGGTTGCTTCACCGGCCTTGCTCCGGGTCTTAAGTTCAAAGAGTGCTCGCTCAACTCCCTCGGAACACCTTGCAAGTCCTGTGTAGACCAAGCAAAAATATCCCGATTCTCACGGAGGAAGTTGACGAGCTCGCTTTCCTATTTGTCAGTTAACCCGGCACCAATTGTTACGGTGCGCTCCGGAAACATGTTATCAACTGGAATCTTCTTGGTGTCCTTTGCGGCTTGAAATGAAACGCTGCCATGCGGGTTACTTAATGCCGGCATACATTGCTGCGCGGACTGAGCTAATGCCGCCACCTCTTGGATTTTTCTTTTCTCTTGCGCAATCACGAGTGACTCAGCTAGGTTAGACCCGACTGAAGCACACTCCATGGAACGTCGGAAATCTCCAGCAATGGTAATCACTCCATTTGGCCCGGGCAACTTCATCTTCAGATAACTGATGTGACAGCTTGCCATGAATTTGTTCAACGCTGGTCTTCCGAGTAATGCATGATACGCACTTTCCAAGTTCACCACTTCAAACTCCAGATTTTCAGTTCGGCAGTTATCCCTTGTACCGAATAGCACGTCGACCCGAATTTTACCTATGGGCTCACAAGAAATGTCTGGTACAATGCCATGGAAAGTTGTTCTCGTAGCCTGGAGCATGTTCTCCGAGATGCCCAATTTGCGCATCGTATCCGCATACATGATGTTAATGCTACTCCCATTGTCAATCAAAACCTTGGAGAACCTCACATTGATGTTCGGTCCAATGAATGTCGGATCCAGTACTAGCGCATACGAACCTGGGCTCGGCATAAGTTTAGGATGATCTTTGATGTTCCAGGTGATTTCCTGGTCTGACCAAGGCATGTACCTCGTCACCGCTGGCATGACCGCATTGACCTCCATATGTCGGTGTTGCAAGCTCTTTCTATCCGTTTCCTCAGTCGTGAACACACAATAACTGTGGTGATGTTCCCTGTACTCATTCCTTCCCTCGTTTCTGGGGTACCTATGATCCGGTTGTTGCTGATTTTCCACCTGATGCACTGCATCCCTTCTCTCATTGTTGTCATACCTCGGCGGAGGGGGAGGCAACATTAGCTGCTGCGTGTTTGCTCCGGAGAGCAATTGCTGCCGGGGTAACTCCTGCCGAGGTTGATCATTCCGGGGTGCCTGAGCATTCCCCGGACCACCTTGCTCTATCTTACGCATCCACTCACATTGCCTCGTCGTGTGACCCGCCGGGCTATTCGGATTTGGCGTGTGAAACTTACACGGCTAGTCCAACATTGACTCGTAGGTATACCTCGGACGGTCTTTCTTTTCCTGTCACTGTTTCTTTTGCTCTAGAGTCCATGTCTTCTTGCCCTCATTTCTTGGAGTCCACTGCCCTCCAGTTCTCTGGCGTTGGTTACTCCCTCCTCCGGGTTGATCTTGATTCACTGCTGCAACTTGTTGCGAACCGTAGCAATGATCCGGTCTATCATCTCTCCTTTTTCCTCTGTAATCGTTCCTCCGGGATGACCCAGCTCCATCCCTCTGATAGTATTCTTTGCTTGACTCGTTTGATGCGAGCCTAGGTTGAGTTGGATCGCCCAATGCATACGAATCAACAATCCGGATCATCTCTGCCAGCATAACTGGCATCTTCCTTTGCAACTTCATCCACAGCTCGCTGCCGTACCTGCACCCTTGCGCGAACCACGCTATGGCCTGCGACTCTATGACGCCCTCACACGAGTTTCTCACGGTACACCACCGGGTCAAGAATTCATGATCAGTCTCGTTAGGTCTTTGCTTGCACATTGCTAGGGTCTGCGGTCTATTCGGCCTCTGATATGTACTTGAGAAGTTGCTGATAAACATTTCTTCGAAATCTATCCAGCAGTTGATGCTTCCGGGTGGTAAATTATTCAGCCATACTCTGGCCGGGCCTTCCAACATCTGGGGCACGTAGCGTACAGCCCATCTCAAGTTTCCAGTTGCAATTTTCACCGCTGTAGCATAGTTTATCAGCCAATCCTCTGTCTTGGTGTTGCCGTCATACGTCTTCGTGCCTCTGGGTAATTGGAAGTTTGGTACCGGTGGTTCCTTCATGATCCGGGGTCCAAAGCACCCTGGACCCGGAGGACCTTGACATTCGATCTGTTCCGACCTGTATAGGCGATCCAGTTTTAACCTGGCGTCATCCGGCATCAAATCCCTGCTTCCCAATCTAGACCCTATCACATGATAGTCTGGTCTAGGATACCCTGCGTTCACCATCTCCGAATCACCGTCGTTGTACCGGTTTTGCTCTCGTTGCGCACCTTTCTGCTGCATACCTCGGTCGGCGCTTTGCTCTTGCCTCGGTATATTCCGCTGCTGCGGTTGTCCTGCTGCTGCGGAGTTGCGCTGTCCGGCATTGCCGTTGGCAGCGTTCCGTTGACCGGCATTGCCTTGGGCGTGATTACCTCGTCCAGCTTCACCTCGGCTCACACTCCGTCGATCATCACCTTTCTGCATCTCTTTTTCTTTTCCCGCACGCGTCGGGTCGTACGGGACGATCTGTTTGTTCCGTCTGGCCGAGGTTACCACATCTTCTCTCCTTGGACCGCCATGAGGCGATGATGCGGCTCCAGCGGATTTCTCCGGGTTACCCATCACCGAATGGACGATCTTGGAAGCCCCAGCTCTCTCCGGGTTAGCTCTCGGAAGCTCCTCGTTTTGTCTGTTCGCGATCCGAACCAGCTCGTTAACCCTATCTTGCTGTCTTTGACGGGCCTCACCCGTCAGTCCCTCTAACTCGGATGCAGCGGCATCTGCTGCTCTGAGGTTCTTTGCCGGGGTACTATACTTCGGCAACCCCACAGACAGATAGTTTTCCGACCCTTCTGCTCCATCATCACCTTCTCTGTTCATCTCGCTTATGAGATTTCTCCCTTTTACTTTTACTGCATCAACTTTGTTTGCCTTTGCGTACTCACGCAGCGTCATGTTCAGTGACTGCTGAGCCACGGCTATTTTCTTTGCGCCCTCCAGTATCTTTTGCCGAGTTTCCTCTAGCTCGGCCTGTGCCTGAGCCGGATCTACCACTGCTGCTACCGGGTTAGCCAAGCTATCCATGGCTTCCCTCAGTACGTTCTCAGGCCTCTCTAGTGGAGGTCCTCTACCTTTCCTCGGTGCCTTAGGTGTTACCTCCGGGTCTGGTGCTGGGTCCTTGCTTGCGCCTGCACCTGGTGCAGTCATCATCACCTCCGCATGGTCCGGGGAGCGAGCGATACGCGCCCCGCGAGCCACAGTGAGGGGTGGTTCCCCCGCATCGACGACACGACGCGGATGAACGCACGAGACGTCCACAACAACGTAGACCTTGTGCGCGCCGAGCTTGACGAAGAGGCCGTTGCGCGGAAGCGGGCGCGTGCCGAAGCAGCCAGCGTTGTCGCTGACGAAAACCAGCGCTCCGAAGTGCTGAACAAGCCCTGAGACGATGCGTTCGCCGGTGCCGATGAGGTTTCCCGTCCGGATCTTCACCCCTGCTAGCGCCGCTAGCCCCACGGTGGGCGCCAACTGTCGTGGTGGTGTCACGGCAGATGCCATGGATAGGCTAAAGGTGGGGACTAATATGCGCTAGGGGAATCCAGGGAGGGATAGTGGAGTGATTCTCCACACAGAAGTTTGTATTGCTATATCTCCAAGATTACAAGTGCTCCTTCAGTTGTATTGGCGAGAGGAGGAAGAAGGAGCTCTCTTACTCGTGCCTACTATCTTTCCCTAGGACCCTAGATCAACTCGTGCTTAACCAACTAGAGCCCAACCAACCCCCTCTACCAGAACCCTAGCCCCCCTTATATAGAGGAAGTTCGGTCTTGGCCTAGGGCATACGTGGAGGCATATTCCTAAGAATATGCCCCCTCCCAAAGTGGCAACCCGACCGGGGTGCTTTTCCCCCGCGTCATACATGCTTTAGCGACATAAGACGACATGAGCGTCGTCACCCTTGTCGGACACGATTCGGTGGTCCTGCTCTTGCTTTGTCCGCTCATGCAGTACGTCCGGACCTTCTTTTTGACTAGAGAGATTCCTTCCTTCTCCCAGAAGCTAAGCGAGGACCTGGATCATAGTAGATCCGGCCACACCTGTTCCTGCATATAAGTTAGACAAGTACTTCCGACTTACTCCTTAAGCCAGACGAGACAATGTTAGGCGACCCCTCCCCCCCCTGGTCCGGGTTACTCCGTGATTCGGACTGCCTTGAGGTGACCCGGTCAGCATCCGCTTTGACCTTGCCGGACCTTGGCTAACTCGGCCGTTATACCCCGGAGTGACCCTACCCGGGGGTATCCCCCCAACATAAATTGTTTATAACAAGTCATGCTACAGAAAAGAATACTAAGCATAAAGCCAAAACAATATCAAGCATGATAAGACAAAGCATAGGCCACCATCAAAAACAAGCTCTCTTTACCAATTAAGCATGAGCTTTCCTACTTTTTTCCAAACCAAACCAAACTATTTGAACACCAATGCATGAAAGAGGAGGTCCAACCAATTTATTCAGAAAACTAAGCAAACTAAAAACAAAAACGAAAATGAAAAAGAAGACGCTCCAAGAACAACACAACTGTGCATGAAACAATAAAAATGAAGCGTTTGGAAGAAACCTGAGATTTTTATTGATGAAGAAGGGGATGCCTTGGGCATCCCCAAGCTTTGATGCTTGTACTTCTTGGATATTTCTTGGGGTGACACGTGTGGCATCCCCAAGCTTGAGCTTTAATCCATCCTTCATCTCATTACTCATTCCTTCCATACACCTGAAATTTTTCCTTCATACAAAACTTCACACAATCTTTATTAGCAACATTAGTGCACTCAAGATAAATAAGTCTTATGGTTCAGTTCTAACACCAAATAAACTTCCATTAGAACACTAGCTACTGTAGCACTTCCCTCAAAAAGCTCAATTCCCCAAAAGAACTCAAAAAGGGACCAACAAGAAGCAAATGCAGAAAATGGCAGAAATCTGTCAAAACAGACCAGCAGGTAAAGACGAATTTTTTCAAAGATCTTATGTGGCTCAAATCAAAAAGTGTTGAACTAACGAAAGTTAGATAACAACCTGGGTCAGAAGCCCAAAAATTCACGCCTCAAAAAGACGGTCAGAGATTTTACATGAATTTTTATGGTGAAGCACAGAAATCTGTTTCAGGACAACAACTTTCCCGATCATTACTTCTCTCTCATTAGAGGTTACTCTTGGCTCAAAAAGCAAATAAAAAGGATAAGGAGCGGTTATTACTGAAGTAATAACTTCCAAGACTCATCTAAAACTTTTGGGTTATCTCCCAATAAGTACTTTTCTTTAACGCCTTTAAGTTAGGCAAAAGCAAAAACTGAAAATGGATAAAATAGAAGTAAGCGGAGATAATCATGGTGAAAACATTGTTTTGTTCAATGAAATCCTTTTGTTAACAAGGTTGATCAGGTCTTGTTACCAAAACAATTTCATATGATACAAAACTTTGTATTCCACTAATGATTATGTTACCTCAACCTTGATAGCAATGGTCCCAATCATAATAGTTTCAAATTTTTCTCTTGGTATGGGACAATATATTTCTCCAACTTGAATGCCCTTAACATGTTCAATTGAATTCAAGCCATAAGTCCTTTCAATCTTCTTGGGGAAATAGACAATATGTTCCTTTTCATTAACATTGAAGGTCACCTTCCCTTCATTATAATTAATAATAGCTCCTACAGTTTTTAAGAAAAGGTCTCCCAAGAATAATAGACATAATATCATCTTCAGGCATAAAAAGTTTGAGAGGATGCTCTCATAAGAAATATGAGTTGAAGTAAAAGAGAGCATCAAGAAGCAAATTCAAAACACATTTAAGTCTAACCCACTTCCTATGCATAGGAATCTTGTATGCAAATAAATTCGCAAAGAACAAAGTGACATGCATAGGAAGACAAAACAAGAGTAACTTCAAAACTTTCAGCACATAGAGAGGTGTTTCAATACCATGAAAACTTCTACAACCATATTTTCCTCTCTCATAATAATTTTCAGTAGCCTCATAAATAAACTCAACAATATAACTATCACATAAAGCATGCTCTTCATGATCTACAAGCACTAGAGCTTTATCATAAACATTTTCAAAAGAATCCTCAGGAACATAACATTCATCCTCCTTTAGTAAGCATGGAGGACAATCAAATAATGTAAGGGATAAAGAGTTACTCTCATTACAAGGTAGGCATGGGTAGCTAATCCATTCTTCCTCCTTTTGTTCATCACTCTCCTCCTCTTTTTCATCTAATGAGATTTCAGGTTCATCAATTTCTTCTTCCATAGGATCCTGCAAGGCATTAGTCTCTTCCATTTGTGGAAAGCATCTAAAATATTCAAGAATATAGCCATTTTCATCCTTGTAATTATCAAAGAAAAATTTAAGTACACCATAAACCTCATATTTGTAAGGTGAATCATCAATATTTTCATGCAAACTAGCAAGTTCAAAAGCACCCTTCCAAGCAATAAATTCTTCAATTTGCTCTGCATCATAAAAGTCATAAATTCCTTTAGCATAGGAAGACATGGTATCATTATCATTATACTCACATTGAAAAGGGAGGTGTTTATACCTCTTTCTGCAACGAGATTCATCACAACAATAAGTAGCATTATAAATAGAGCACACATTTCTAGCAATGGTATACAATCTATCAATTTGTTCCCATAAGTGTTTCCCTTTTTGTGACAAGCGGTGTTCCTTATAATAATATTTTTGATCTTCCGTGAACCCACCTTGCCAATAAGCTTCAGTTTCAAAGAAACCAACCATTGACAACAAGCATGATAAAGCAAGACAATAACAGACCAACAAAAATAACAACTAGAGTAGGAACTATTTTTTTTGTATTTTTGATAAAGAAACAAGCAAACAAGGAGAAAATAAACTTAGCTTGAACAATAGTGAATCCAAGTGGACTTGATAAATAAAGCTATGCTCCCCGGCAACGGCGCCAGAAAATAGTCTTGATGACCCACAAGTATAGGGGGTGTATCGCAGTATTTTCGAGGGAAGTGAAATCCAATTTATTGATTCGACACAAGGGGAGCCAAAAAATATTTATAAGCCTTAACAACTGAGTTGTCAATTCAGCTGCACCTGGAAACAATCTTGCTCATAGCAGTTTATCAGTAGCAACAATTTTGTAGTAGGAATAGTAAAGTAACAGCAGTAGTAAAGCAAAGACAGTAGTAACAAAAGCGAAACAATTGGGATTCGAAAAGCGGTAGGCATAGGGATGGATGGACGGGTGTTGCATGGACAAGACAATTCACATAGAAATCAGAACATAGGGCAATTGCAGATAAATAAGATAAAGCATCCAAGTACTAGATAATCCTAGGCATGTGTTCCATATATAGTCATACGTGCTCGCAATGAGAACTTGCACACCATCTTTTGTCCTGCCAGCCTTTTTGCAGCGGGGCCTCTAGGGAACTACTGGCAATTAAGGTGCTCCTTTTAATAGAGCACCGGAGCAAAGCATTAACACTCCGTGAACACATGTGATCCTCATATTAAAGCCTTTCCCTTCCGGTTATCCCGATTTCTGTCACTTCGGGGTCATAGGTTCTAGACAACAACGTGTGTATACAACTTGCAGATAAGACCAAGAACAATACTATCATACTGAATCAATAACATGTTCAGATCTAAAATCATGGCACTCGGGCCCTAGTGACAAGCATTAAGCACAACAAGTTGCAACAAAGTCATAAAGCACTAATAAAAGATACTAGGCACCATGCCCTAACAATCTGATGCCATTACATGAACGATCTCATCCAATCCCTACCATCCCCATAGCCTACAGCGGGGGATTACTCACTCATAGATGGGGGAAACATGGATGGTCGATGGAGATGATGGTGGAGATCGATGGAGATGGCTCTAGGGGCACTTCCCCGTCCCGACAGGGTGCCGGAATAGAGACTTTTTGTCCCCTGAATCTCCCCTTCGGTGGTGGCGGTGCTGTAGAACTTTTTCTGAAAAACGTCGAACCCCCCGAAGTTTTTAGGTCAGAAGGCTTCTTATAGGCGAAGAGGGAGACCGAGGGGGTGCCTGGGGCCACCACACCATGCCCTGGCGCGGCCAGGCCTAGCCCGCGCCTGGGGGGGGGTGTCTAGCCCTTGGCCCTCCTCCGTCTTGTATTCTGGCTCCTGGAGTCTTCTGGAAAAATAGGCACTTTGGCTTTTGTCCTGTCCAATTCCGAGAATATTCATTTTCTGACTTTCCTGGAACCAAAAACAGCAGAGAACAGGCAGCTAGCATTGTGGCTCTTGTTAATAGGTTAGTCCAAGAAATCATATGAAAAGTACTCCAAAGTGTGGACAAAACACAAGAAAGTGGATAAAACCAAGCATGAAGCATCAAAAATTATAGATACATTTGCAATGTATCAATCATATACGATAAACACATGCTGCAACTGCCTCATTTATTTTATCGACTCAACTTCATGAATATGAGGATCACATCCATTAAGCTAACTTGCTCGGGACGAGCAAGAGTCTAAGCTTGGGGAAGTTAATGAGTGCATATTTGCATCATGTTTTATATTATTATTTTGCATTGTAGAGGTAGGATATTGGTATTTTACGGTGCTCGCTCACACATTTTATGTCTGTTTTCACCAGGATCAGGACAGATGATGAATACAATGGATACAATTCTTGGAGCAGTTGTACTGTGGAGAAAAGGAGTAAAAAACAACACATATCGCTTATTTGGGAAATATCAATAATACCAGAAGAAAAACCGAAGCGAACAAAGTACACAGACGGTTTAACGACCATCTATACGGCAGGAATAAATTTTCTGGCCGTATAGGTCCCGCCGTATAGTTGGTGCCGCCACCGCCTATTCAAATCTGTGCAACTGGATCAGAAAGACGACATACAGAACAACCAGAAATCGCTGAAACCTCACCTCCGGAAGGCATCTGGAGGGGGAACTCATCCACCGGGGATCCATCTTCGCCTTGTGTAGATCTAGGAGGTTAAGGCATCGATCTTCATCATCAAACCGCTGCATTACCACCATCTCCATCCATCCCATCTACATCTTGTCTAGATCTTGTTGTAATTTCTGTACTCATTGTGGATTTATACAAGTACTATTCATCTATGTTAGATTCCATTGTTATTGCCATAATGTTGATTGCCTCCATGTCTGAGTAGATCTCTAGTTCTTGGGGAGATGGAGAAACCCTAGTATGAGACTGAAATAAGATAAAGTTTATTATGATATTCATCACTGTGACCATGTGTTAGATTGTCTTTATCTTGATATTGGGAGAAGTCGACCTCTCAATATTTGCCTCTTATGGGGACTTGATGGAGGGAACTACTTGTTGGTAGAAGGAGATGTGTTAGCACTTACAGTGACTACAAAGCTGTTGGCACTCCTTACGTATCAACTTGGGAACCGAGGAAACTCACGGAACACTATCCATGTCATAGGATACGTCCTACGGTATTAAGTCCCTTAATAGCGCAGTAATTCGATTGATGTCGATTGCTGACTGTTGTGGTTATGAGGATGATGTGAGCAGTGGTTTCTGCCTATTTGTCCAAAATACGGAGTTCCTCCCAAACATACACAGTTGAGAATGTTCATGATCATAATCTTTACCTTAGCTCTTTATGATGCTAGTGGTGTATCCGCTACTCCCTGAGAACGCTTTTTCCCTATTGTCGCTCCAATCTCTCTTACATACGCGATACTTATTTTCTGTGTTTAGTTGTTTTACTTTACTTATTATTGCTCTTATACCAAAAACCCCAAAACACATTTTTACATAATACTCACATTTTATCTTGTCACTTAGAACTTTATTTAGCATTTCTTTTGTAGTATTTAATTCAAGAGTTATTAGACTTCAGTCTCCTGCTCCCTGTGGGATCGATATCTTTATTTCAAAATTAGCTACAAATGATATGTGCACTTGCAGTCATCAATACCGCTCACAACTTTTCTCGGAATTCTACAAGGTATCAAATGTGCATAGCCCAAGCAATCATAGGAGGAACTAGTCTCAATAGATGTTTGTTGGTCTCAAAGATAGTGTAGCTCACAAAGGAATGCAAGTGGGGAGAAGTCGCAGAATGATTATACCTTTCATTGCCGATATTCTCCCTTTATTATCGGATTCCGCCTTGCTTATGGAATTTGTATGCAGTAGATAGCATGAACAACTTGGATGATGTAGATCTCCATCTCCTCTTCAAAACGAGCTAAAAACACCAAAATCTGAGTTCGAATGCAACTGTTATGCTCAAACCCGTGAAGCAGTTTTTCTGTCTGTCTCGGGGGGAGACTCCGGTCTCGGGTGCTGGAGACTCCGGTATGAGCTCACTAACCCCAGAGACTTCGATCCTGAGCCAAAGACTCTGGTCCGGTCGATTCCAGGATGTCAATATCTCGCCCAGGACGCGTTTTGGGCAGAAAAAGTTGAACCAAAACCTCAAATTGATGGGGAAATCAAGGAATTAGGCTATGAAAACGCAGGGGAAGGTAGATCAAAAAGTTTAGCAAGTAATCCAACTCTCTCAAATCACAGATGGATCCAAAACATGAAATTGGGCTATTTTTGGTGGAATTTTTGAATTTATGGGGAAAAGACCAAATCGATGAGAAATCTGTGGCAACCAAAAGCTGCTAATACCAGATGATAAGGAATAACCTCAAGGATGGCCCGATCTTCAGGGATCTCATGGTCAAATCGATGGAAAGGCAAGGGGAAACTAGAGGGGTAGCAGAAGCGAACACACCCATCGCGAATAATACGATGAACACACACAAACATGACATGATACAAGGCCAATTGCTCCCACCAGGGGCCACCAGTGTGATAGAATCTTCGCAAGGAAAGATCGATCAACGTGCTTCCGTCAATCCCAATCGGAGAGGGAAGAACACCTTGGAGAGGTTCTTGACATCTACGCTCATGCACTTGCAAACGTAGGCCTTGTACAACAATGGATGCGTGGTGCAAAGTCCAACGAGGTTGGTGACGATAGTCGGTCCCCTTGGCAAACAGGATGAGGCAAAACTAGAGATTCCACAAAGGAGGTTGTCTTTAGTCTATCATCTATGCCTAAAGGATACAATAAGGGGTGGGGGCTCTATATATAGGCCAATCACTAGGATCGGGTAGTTTGGGTATAAAACTAGGGTTTAGAACAGACTAGAGGGGTACATGGGCCGAAGGCCCAGCTGGTGTCGCGCAGGCCCATCACTTAGGCCGGAGACTTCATTGTGGCTGGAGACTCCAGGGTAGTCTCCGAGGTTGACTCCGGGCCCCTCGTTGTAGCTTTTGGAAGTGGGGGCGGAGTTCTTGTAAAAGTCTAGGGGCAGAGACTCCTGTGCTTATGGCCAGAGACTCCGATGTAGAGGGCCAGAGACTCCAAGGTGGATGGAGACTCCGGTGTTGATGTTGCTCTCCGGGCCTATCTCCCCGGAGGGGTGTACTAGGAGCTCCTAGGGTTAGTGTGGAGTCTTGGCCGGAGTACTTGGGGAGTTGTGCCAGAGACTCCGGTGTTGGAGGCCGGAGACTCCGAGCATCAAGGCCGGAGACTCCGGTTCTTCTGCTGCTTCTTCTTTCATCCCCTCTTACAAGCCACCGCCTTGTCGGGCTTGATGCCCCAGGCTTCCTCCCTTGTCTCTGAACTTGTTGGTGTTAACCTATCATGGTCATGGGACGGAGTATGAAGTAATATACCATTCAATAGTATAGGAAGTAGGCTTGTATAGAGGATATGATTCACTTTGGGAGTTCATGACGACTTGGCATAAGTTGGAGACCTTGATGTGGTAACAACCGTAGGTCAGACTACATCAAATTCTCAATTGCAACCTAGTTGCAACTCATTAGATTCTCAGTTACAACCTAGTTGTAGCTCAAGTATAACTCCCACACTACACGAATCGCGAAATATATCCAATGGTCAGAGAGGCGACTGAGACTTAACTAAAAATCAAGCGCCTGATTTCTAGCAAAACCAATAAAAATATACGTGAGTGGGATCTACAGATTGAGAAAAGAGATAGGATAGATTAATTTAAATAAAAGTGCATTATTTTTAGAGCATAGTATAAAATAGTGGATCTAATAAAAACAAAAACAAAATTGAGTATAAATATTTATATCAAATAAAAATATAATAAATTTTAAAATTACTACTAATAGTAGACCAAATTGAAATAGACGTGAACTGTTAAGATTTTATTTTATGCACTTTTTATCCTTTACACATGGCGCTTTTTGGTTCGATGTAATATGTCCTTTATATTGTGTACTGATATAATTTTTTAGAGCATCTCTAATGGGATCCTTAAACGGCAAACCCGTAAATCCTATTTACAGACCACAGGAAACGTGTTTAAGGGTCAAAAAATTGCCGGCAGAATGAAGCCCTCAAACGCAACCTTTAAACAAAATATTCTATTTTAGAGATTCCATTTTGTAATGCTCGGAAATATTCCACAGTAAAAATTCCTTGTTATTCTATTTTGTGCATCATCATAACATCATGCATATTTTATCTCTAAAATATTTTTGCCAAAAGCATATTTTGTTTTCTAATTATTCCCCTCCTTTGTTTCAAGTTAAAATCCTGGCCTTTTCCAATTCTTTTATTAGTCTAAAAACTATCTATAAAAGTCTTTATAAAAATAAAACAAATAAAATAAAATATTTTTATGGGGGAGGCAGCCGCCGGCTAGGCCCAAATGCCCAGCCAACAGCCACCTACCACCCCTAACCCTAAGCTCACACCACACACCCACCGGCCACCTACCACACACACGCACCACACACATGCCTCACACACACACCCTTACCCGATGCAACACACGAACATCGCTATCACGCATGCTACCTACTGAGACCGTTCCCTTCAATCCCCATGTGAACGCCCCTACCCCCCGCCCATCTTCCCTTGTAGACGACCGCGTCCTCCTTCGGCCGTCGTCCTCACCGCCACCGCCTCTCTCCCCGTGCCCGAGCGCCCTCGCCTCCCCGCCGCCTTCGGCCAGCGCCCCGCAACCCGAACTCACTACGGACACGTTCTCCTCTCTGCTCGAGCGTGCACCGCCGCTGCCTCCCTGTCGCCTCCCTCTCCGACTACCGCATCTTCCCGGTGCTGCAATGCCTGCGCCTCACCTAGCCCCGTGCGGCGCCGTCCTCGACCTCCTCGTCCCCCGTGCTCCTTATCGTATGCACAAGAGCATCACCATGACGTCCTACGTCTGGGTCGACCGCGCCCCATGCAGGTCATCC
Organism: Avena insularis; assembly: GCA_023614405.1. Classification (NCBI taxonomy): domain Eukaryota; kingdom Viridiplantae; phylum Streptophyta; class Magnoliopsida; order Poales; family Poaceae; genus Avena; species Avena insularis. The sequence continues at coordinate 316,740,974 of CM042684.1, forward strand.
TCGTCGGTTCCCGTTCGATCTCGCCATGCCGAATGTCCTCGCCCTCTACTCCGCCCCGTACAACATAGCTGCCCTATTTCATCTACCCGGCGCCCCTCCTTCTCACGTCTCGTACAGTGCCCCGCGTGCACCTGTCCTGTGTGGTATAGCACGGAAGTCATGTACGACTCCAGCGGTTGTGTTCCTGTTCAAGAGACAGCCTCGAGTTGGTCCCAGGGGTGCCCTGCAGCTGCGGATTGTTGTCGCAACTTCACATGGTGTTTTAGCCCCTTTGTATTGTGATGTTGATGTGGTGGCTATGAAACCCTACGACAACTGAGTCCAATCCCTTGACAAGATCATCGACATGGAACCGGAGACACCGAAACCGAAGATCTTTGTCCCAAAACACCAAGTTCTCCTTCACGGAATCCGAAGACCCCGATCCCAAACCCGAAGACTGAACATGAACCCCTACAAGACCCAAGATCTTTGGAATCAACGTGTGGCCTCTAGAACCCCTATTTTATAAATCGCCATACAACTTGTTTCATATTAAAATTTTCATGCTTGCATACATATTTTGTCATTTGGGGGTATTTTGTCGAATTACCTAATAACAACATGTGGAGTGTATATGTGGGATACTTGTTTCTTATCTCGACTCTATTTAAATTTGTATAGTGAACTGATGCCATGTGTTTGCCATGTCATTTCGTGCTAATCAACATTTAATTTGCAAGGTAGCTAAATAACTTGAAACATAATATTTATTTATCGAGACTCTGATTCTGCTTAATATTGCTAAGATAGACCGTATATTTCCATGTCATGCATCATATCATAAACATGCCGGATCTTCGCCGTAGTATTAAATATCACATCTATTCTTTATAGTACTTTGCTTCTTCACCGGATAGGACGATGAGTTGATGTGAGATACGACAAGCCTCCGGCTACCTGACATTTCTTCTTAGGTGAGCATTCTCCCCCTTCTACCTATTTTACATTTATAGTATTTAATTCCTTCTTTTGTCTACTGTTATCCTTTATTTTCGATGCTTTAGTACCGTATCTTCATTTACCTACTCCACTATATTACCTTGGTTATCCTATTGCCCAGTTTGTTTAGCTAGCTTTGTGCTTGCGAGTCATAGGCATCCTTAGAATCGTTCTCATACAGGTGGAACATGATACTTAGATATTGTTGGTGATAAGATAATTAATCTGATGTTGTTGGTTATGGCATCATCTAATGATAAGGCCCGGGCAGGGACCACCTTTGGGAACTGCTTGAGCCAACCTAGGACCTGTTCGTTCTACGATACCAGTTCTGAGTTGATCGCATTAACCAAACGCGGGGGCCTTTGGGACTCCCCCTCAACCATTGGCGTTATTCGTTTATCTAGAGGGTCACAAATTGGTTTTCCATTTGGTTCACATGCATGATATATCCTTGGACATGGTGACTATAATATGTCTTCACACGTGGTGATGATATGATATTTTGGTAGAAAGCAGCTGCATTCACACATAAATGTGGTTCAGCCGAGAGGTCATCTTCCATAGTGGAGCTCCAATCCTTATCGACCATGGTCACAAACGTTGTACCTCCCTTGAGAATCATTGTGCCTCCTGGTTGGGTCAACACGGTAGGTGACACCTCTGGATATACGCGTAGTTATGGGACAGTTTTTGTTGTGAGATTCAGAAGGCACGCGTAATATGTTGCCCGAAGGGTCGAACATGCGTTTGGGTGCCCTCTCATCTTGCTCTAATTTTCGAATTTGTAATGTGTCTCTATAAGTTAGATAGTGCAAGATTTGCTGCCGCTGAGCCCACCATACTCATGTAGGTGAGAACCATCGAATTCCAAGACTCGTCGTGTACTGGCCTCAGTACTGACCGCTCTCTTTCTGTTTTCCTTTTCCCTTTATCGACCCCCTTTGGCTTTGACAGGTATGTGTTTAGCGATGTTATCAAGGTTACCCTTATGAATTTTCCTGGGCAGGGTTATGGACATCGCTTGGTTATTCTCCAGGACTCTTAGTCCCATTTGGTTCTTATCCGTACTCGGATATTATTTTGCTTTCTTCTTGAGATGTATCTTTAAATAGTATCATTTGTATTCTTGACTTGTTCAGTCGTTGGTGTGTATATATGTTTCTGTTGGGTTTTGTTATAAACTACTATGATGTAACTACTTGTAATCAAATCCACCCACGCGAATGTGTCTAGTGGACGTCTTTGAATCGCTTCTAGGCAGATTTTGGCAGAAATACTAAAATCTGCATAGACCCGATTCCGGAGCGTTACAAGTTTGAGGGCTCCGTTCCGCACCAGCAATTTCCTGGCCCTTAATGATGGGTTTAGGAATTTTTCATATGAAAATGCAAGATCAAACTAAACATGATGTATAGTTCATAGTTTTATGTCAAATCTCCGCTAGCAGTTCAACCCAAATCGATAGGGCAATGGTGGCAAGGTAGCAAAGTTCATCACCTAGCAAGCAAGGTAGGATCAAGCATGGGAGGTTTCATCATGCTCAACATTTCTACCTCCTTTGGCAGCTTCACGATCTAGCCTTCTCCTCTCCATGATCTTCGCAATTGTCTCTTTCCACCACTCCAATTGTTGCTCATTGATGTCCTTCATGGGCATCATCATGATCTCGTTTTCTTTGGCTAAGAATTTCTTAATTACCTTGGTTTCCTTTAGCTTGATCTTCTTCTCCTCCAACTTGGCCTTGAGCCTAGTTTCTTCTCGCGAGGCTTCCACCTTTGCAAGCTTCACCTCCTTCTTTTTCTCGATCATGAGAAGCTTGGTAAATTACAGTAAGTAATATGTGCTATTCATCAGACTCGAAAAAAGAGTTTACCTAGTAGACTCATCATCGAGTACGTGCAGGGCGACGCTGTCGTTGTCGACATTGGAGGCCGACGAGGCAGTGACCGATGGCAAGAGGCTGCTGCGGTGGACTCTCTTCTTCGTCTTAGCCACCTTTGGCCCCGTCGATAGCGATTTTGGGTGGAGCTCCCTATTTTGCGTCGCCGCCGGCACGAGGGCAGGAACTAGGGATTCATTGCATGGATAGTACCTGCTTGCGGGACGACGTGTGTGCTCGTCCGCTTCCTCTTCATGCTAGTCATGGCGGCGACCATGTCAGCAACATCGCAGGGCAACAGAACACCACCGCCAGACCCGGGTGTCGGGGGGATGACCCCTGGGTGGAGTAAGCCAGGCCTAATCAGTCAGCTCCAGAAGTACCTGGCCGGATGGCTGCAAGAAAAAGGATTGCAGCCGGGTGGACCGCTCCAACCGGTCCACCCTCAAGATTCCCCGGCTGGTCCGTCTAGCCGAATGACCAGAAGAATTGGCTGGGTGGCCGTCTCCACCCGACCGCGTCGGATTCGGTGGCAAGGATACGGTGGGGGTGACGCTCCTTGATGATCACGCCTCTGGCTCCTTGCATCATTAGATAGGCTAGTGCGCTGCCCTGCCGGTGCTAGAAGACAACCATACTAAGCGGGGCAAATCTGGAAGCTGAGTGAGGCGCTGTCGGCTGACCGCCAAAGACCGGTTGACCGTTAAAGCGTTGGATGACACCCAAAGCACCAGCGCTGGGACACTGTAGCGCTGTCCCACCTATACTGAAGGGCTGACTAGGTCCTGGTCCACCGGCTTGACCCTATAGCCGGCCCTCTTTGTAAACCCAAAGCCCAAACAGTAAACCCTAAAACCCACATTGTAACCTACCTATCCTGGCCAGTATATAAGGGAGGGTAGAGCCAGGGTTCTAGGCAGAGACTCTTAGATTCCCCAAGTTCATCTTCTTCCTCTAGCCCTAGATAGTTGTTAAGGAAACAGCTCTAGGAGCACTTGTATTGGGTGTTCGCCCCTGATATAGTAGATCCTTGCAAGAGTAGGGGTGTTACCTCGCCAAGAGGGCCCCAAACCTGGGTACATCGCTATGTTTGTAGTTTCTGTGCCCAACCCATTGTGATAGCCACTGATAGCATCCTGATTGTCCCATCTTACGTCATCCCCGATGGCACTACTGTGTTCCACACCACGACAGTTGGTGCCCACTGTGGGGGCACATCGCTTCGGCTGGGGTCATCTTTCGCACGGGACTTCCTCTCGTTGCTAGTGAGCGCGTCGCCTCCGGCCTCGTCCTCACTCTTGGCTCCTTCCACTGCATCATCGATAACACGGCATGTTTCGTCGAGGAAACTTTCCTAGTGACGGCTCCGTCCTGCACTTCAGCGACCACTGTGTCTACGTCACCACCATCGCCGAGGCTTTCCCTCGTGAAGTCAGCACCATCTCTGGTGCGACACCCGGCTTCGGCGCCCAGCTGAAAGGATAGAGATGTCGCCTAGAGGGGGTGAATAGGCAATTTCAACACTATTATGGTTTTGGATTGATAGAATGCGGAATTAAACTAACATTTATTTTACACGCACAAAACCAAAATACACTAGGCTCAACTAAGTGAACCTACAACAAGTTAAGCTAAGCAAGATAGCACAAGATAAATATACCTGACGAGGGGTAACCTCGGCAATGCCCATGGTTATGGACTTATCTTTCGTAGAAAAGGAGAGCGTTGGGGCTTTCGTCGGCTTAACTGATAAATAAGGGAGGCGATTTACCAAGGTTCAGGCCCTCGTAGAGGAAACCCTACTTCCTCCTTGTCTGCTCGTATTATCATTGGAGAAGTACAAACTCGTTGAGTCACCTAGATGCGATCTCACCGAGAGAGAGAGAGGTGTGCGTATTGTAATATTGGTTGCCCCCCTCGTTGGCCCCTCCTAGCCTTTATATATGGGGAGGCTAGGTCTCAGGTACCAATACGAGTTGGTTTACAAGTTAGAGTTTGTATCTAGTCTAGTCTTGGACTTCCTTGTATTGTTCCATTAGGAGTCTGTGTCCTTATAGGCTTCGTATCAGCCAAACCGTCGTGGGATTCATGGATCTTGGAATATCTTTGGGTGAGGCTTCCATTGGGCCACACTATATATAGCAATAATAGGCACCCAAAGGGTTATTCCCATGTCAGTAGCCCCCGAGGCTATGTTCGGATGCTTGCGTCTGAGCATAGGCTCAAAGTCTTTTTAATATGCGCGGAAGGTGAAATCGAAGATTTCCTCGGATGCGTGAACTTGTCAATGTATTGTTTGGCTGATGCAATGGAGGATGTTGTCTTTTTCTTGAAGCGATGTCAGCATTTTTGTCTGGCGCTCCCGATGGGAGTAACTATTGAGGCTACACTCGGGTAGGCTCAAAGTTATTCTTCGTCATTGTATCTTCTGTCGACTTATGTTGGAGGATTTCTATTTTTCTATTGGGTGCGCGGCCAGCGCTCCCGATGGGAGTAGCCCCCGAGGCTATGTTCGGATACATAGTATCCGAGCATAGGCTCAAGTCTTCATCATACGAGAAATTTCTCGACTCAGGTGTTGTAGCTTTGCTTTTATATCGACTCCGTAGGAGGAATTTTCCTGTCGAATAATTCAATAAGTTTGTCATGGGGATTTTGGTATAACGAGTCTGGTGCATCCGACGGATCGGGAACCAGTTAATTGCTCTTGGGCAAAGACATCGTGAACCTACTTCAACCTCGAGTCCCTAGACTCGAATTTGGTATATACTGGCGTAATTCAGCTCGGGCCACGGAGGTCTTATCGAGTACTGAATTCCAGGCTCATGTTTTATGGGTACCCAACGTGTCCGTCGGGATTTTTCATCATATCGTGGATACGGATAATAACTAGCAGAGCGCATTCGGGTGCGGTTACTAGGTCGCACAGGACCGATCCTAGGGTCTTACCTTCATGTCGTGGACACGACATTTGGAGTTTTATCGCATCGGAAGCGATCCGAGAATTTTTGATATTGTATCGACTCCATAGGAGGATTTTGTTTTTTCTATTGAGTGTCCAAATATGATCTTCATCCAAGGAGGTTCTCTACTTGGGTCTTGTTTGTAGCAATGTAAGCTCATTTTGGCGACTCCATTGGAGGATATGTTTTCATCGGGTGCGCGACCAGCGCTCCTGATGGGAGTAGCCCCCGAGGTAATGTTCGGATGCTAGCACCGGAGCATAGGCTCAGACATCTTCATCCGAGAATTTCTCCGTGTAGATAAAATAAGGATCTTAGAAAAATACATGTAAACTATGTAAAATCAGTCGAAAATATAGCTTGTTGTAATTTCTTCGGATACATGGATTTGGGATTTGAAATATTTTTGCCGATGATTATTGCAGTTGTGTCCCGCGCGAGACCTTTTCATTATCCTGATGCCTATTGGGCTGGATCAGCTACTCGGGTCAAAACGTGTTTTGACTTATTTCATGACGGAGCCGAAGAATTTTTAAGTTTGTACTGAGTAGCGGAGGCCCCGAGTATCGGAGTATGATCATGTAATATTTTTTTTGACTAAGCCCCCGAGTATCGGGTGTAATTGAATAATGAAGAGTGGACTCGATTAAGAGAACTTAGCTTTATTGATATCGGACGCACGAAGATGATCTTCATCCAAGGAATCTTTCGACTCGGGTCTTGATTTTTATCGGGTGAGCATAAGCTTAGAAATCTTCTTTATCCGGGGAGGTATTCGATGAATAGCTCGATGTAGATGATATCCTTGCAAAAAACATAGAGAATTGTAAAGTACTTGCATCTCGTAAAGAATATTCCCTTTTGATTTATCATAACATTTTCTGGTGCCACCGGACTCGACACTTTTGAACCATAACATGAGACCTTTTTGTTATCCTGACGCTCTTAGTATCAGTACCTTGCCGACTTGTCAGTTGGGCTGCAACTGGGTCGGAGTTTAAGGATTCGATGTTCAGACAGAGTCCGCTATTCGGGAAATCGCGTATGAGATGCTCAAGTGCGTGAAGTCGATAACACTTAGGTTACTCGAAGAAAGGCGCAACTCCCCGAGTGCTTCGAGTGCGATTAAAGTAAGAAAGAAATCAACTTGAAGTAAAGAATTTAGCTTTTTGGTAGTCGACGAGGTTGATATGGCCGGAGGAGCCGGAGCTGGCAATGGGTCGCCGTATCCAAAAACTTATAGCGGGTTGCCGCAACCGAAGATTTTTGGCAGATCGTCGTAGTCGATGGCAGCAGTGGGTTAAAGTGGGTTAAAGTAGTCTGTACGATCGGGTGATCCAATTTGTACATTTTTTTTATTGAACTTATTCACGTGAGGTAGCAAATTTGCCTCACCTTGGTCTAGATCAAAACGTGTGTGTCCTGATATGAAAATTACGTGTATATCTTATCTCTACTATATAATTTGTCTAGAGGTGGTTTTCGTCGAGCCAAAATTTTCGTCCGTCGTCCGCTTCTTTCGGACCTTGCACGGCAGGAGAGTCTGGCTCTAACTCCGCTTCTTTCGGACCTCGCACGGCAGGAGAGTCTTGCTCTAACTCGATTGGTATTGTCCTTGAGCTAACCATCATAAATATAGTACTAGGCAAGACGGGGCAGCTGAGTCCGGATCGAACGAAATCCCCCTCCAGCCCTCACGGTGCTGCTGCTCCAAACTGCCTCTATGCACCACGCCTCCGCCTGCCCTGCATCACCCGCGCGCCGCCCAGGGCTCTGCGGTGCGCTACCCCGATCCTCCCCGCACGCGCCCTCCCACATCCACTGCTCCACGGACGGGATAGATGGGTGAGACGGCGAGATCAGGGGAGCTCGAGTAAGGGGGTTTAGAGCTTGGTGGAGGTGGAGGCCTGGGGGAAGCGCTCGGCTTCTCGGTGGAAGCAGACCTGGAGGTCAGGGAGGAGCTCCTCCAGAGGTACCCCGGCCAGAGAGAGGCTACGCTATGAGGAAGATTGCACGGGAAGAATATGAGGAGAGATGAGGGCTCGGAGAAGAAAGGAGATGGGATTCGATTCTGCTGCTATGCTCCGAGTCCGCCGGCCTTTGTTTCTTCTTCTTCTTCACATAAATATGTTGTAGCCGCTGCTATCAATTTGGTGGTCACACTGACAAGAAAAAGACGAAATAGAGAGATATGCGGTGTATGTGATGATCACATCAATCCTTTTGGCAATGAAGCTGTCCGGTAGTTTTTTTCTGGTTGAAAGAAAGGGCTGGAGTATATTACTTCGAGTGACGCTCTTGGATACCACCTGCATGGTTTCAGAGACATGAGATGCAAGCAATTGTCAGGAGGAAATTGTATCTTCTTAGTCAACGCACCAACCGGCAGCATCACTCATGATGATTTCCCTATCATACGCCTTGGCAATCATGGTAGTCACGGCACACAGAAGAGAACTCCCAAGGGTGACAGATCATACGCATTCGACTCCATTGCTTGCCTCGGAACTAGACAATCAGTCTTAAAGATCATTCCTCCCATACCAAGGCGCTCAGTGGCCTCAACCGCATGCATCAAAGGCTCGCTTTTCAGCATGTAGGGCACTACAGGGAGACGACCAGATGTAGCAAAGATCACCTTGACGTTCTTGTCCCTGCATATATTGCCCCAGCTTACATTTTCAGTTTTCTCATCGACGGCACCGTCGGTGTTGATTTTGAAAAAAAAACATTCGGTGGATGCTGTCAGTGTATTTGTTGCCGGGGAGAGGAGCAGTTTCATTCTGAAATATTCTATCACGCTCCTCGCTTTTGGGATCTGTGCCTGTCGGCGTTGATTATTTGGCTGGGATTCTTCACGGAAAATAAAGAATTGATGGTCATATTAACTGAATAAGATAGTTGAATATTTTATACTGCATTTTCCTCTTATGTAGTACTACCTATGTTTGGGATTATAAGTCACACACGGTTAATTAGGTTATCGATTTGACCAATAAAATATAAATATAATAACATAAAAATTACATTATTAGAAACTTTAGATGCTATATTTTTTAATTGTATAATTTTTATGGTATATAACTTATATTTTATTCCTAGGTATACGCGTAGAACCTATAATTCCAATACAAAAGTGTAGTTTGGATAAGAAAAGTAAAGATTAAGAGGAAAGGCTAGAAAAACATGGTTTGATCAATTTTAGATAAAATAAAAATCACATCAATGTTAATTTTTTTCTTCCGTTGCAGCGGAAGAATTTAGTCGTTGTTTTGTCGGTGGTGAGTTTTTTTAAATCAGTGGCATGTCACAGTAATGATAGTTTTTTTAACTTACTCGGTAACCTCTGCTCCTCCATCAATTGATTGTTGATTGTTTTAATTCGCAAGCAGAATATTTTCTTTCTCCAACCCCCTCTTTCTCTTCCTTGGCGTGCTTATCTTTTATCTCCTCATGAAGTGTGTGATGTTGTCGGCTCTGGCTGGTACTATCCTGTTTAATTAGCTCATGCATTTAGTTTATTATCAGCACACACAATCCCTCACAATCAGTCCCGTTTAATTAGGCAGCCCAAAATTTCCTTTGAATCAGCCCAAAATCCCTTCGCTTAGTTGCTGCTTATTTTGATTTTTTCCCTTTAATCTTGTTAATAACATGCGAAAGCAATTGCAATATAAACTGGTATTGATCCTTATAATGCAGAGGGTGGAACTAAACATGAGGTACCAAGTTTAATTACGTGGTCAAAGCAAGTTGGACCAAACCTTGCAATCACGCTCTAGATAAAATCAAAAGAAGGATGATAGTTTTCATAAAAAACAAAGTGGGATAGTGTGAGCGGACGGGCACCCGTATCAAATTGCCTTATCCATCCACTCCAGCTAGGCAATAGGGGAAAATGGGTTCGACAAACACATCGACCAAGACAGTCGCTGCCCAGATCAAAACCCGATCGGCCCCACCGCCTAGCCAGCCCGCCTTCACTTTTGCGGGGATTAGGGCCTCCCGACGGAAGCCACGGGGCAGAGCAGTACCATGTGTTGGCCTTTCGTGCGAGACTTGGTGTCAGAGAGAAAGAAGAGGCCGGGGAGGTATCATCATGTCCGAATAAGAGAAAGAAAAAACGAACCTGTACGGTGGCACCGTGCGTGGATGCATCGAGGACGCACCGGTCGTAGGGCCGCTCATGATTAATTAGGCAACTATCGTGTCTTACAGGCCCCATCAATCACCGATCCCTCACGTTTGATTAAGCAGCTCATGGATTCTTACACTCAAGGCCATCCAGAACTTTATATCTCTCGGTGCCTCAATTAGTTTATAGCTCACAACCCACCGATTTCTTCCTCACGTTTGATTAAGCTCGCTCCCTCACGTTTGATTAAAGCTCACAAAGCCTGGCCCATATATGGGGCTGATCCTCGCTCACAAGTCCCAACCATATCAACAACGACAAGACCATAATTCCCTCCCTTGATCGCGCTCAGTTTCGCCGTGCCCTGTCCATACGTGACTTGCTTGTCTACGGTGGGATAGAGGTCTATTTAAGCCGATAGATTTCTTTCTGATTTTTCGATGTGGGACTATTTTTTTCACTGGATATAGGCACAAGTACCGGCTCAGACGCAACGGCCCGGGTATGAATTAGCCCGTGTATCAAACTGCCTCTCAAACATGTGTATGATTTGTTTATGTCTAGGTACAGGAATAGATGTTGGGCCGATTCAACTGGCATACGCCGAGCACGCACGGGAACAAGGATGAGCCAGGTTTTCTATTACAACTGGTACAATGCATACCATTTAAACTAACCGATCAATCTAAAAAAAACTAAACTAACCAGGTTTCAGCAAGGATAATTCATATGTTTGTGGAAGGGTAAATCTGTCTAAAAAAGAGTTGGACCGGAAGAAACACTTCGTCCTTTATTATTATTATTATTATTATTATATTATAATAATAATAGAGGTATAGATAATTCATATGTTTGTGAAAGGGTAAATCTGTCTAAAAAAGAGTTGGACCGGAAGAAACACTTCGTCCTTTATTATTAGGTATAGATTAGGTATAGATATAGATTATTATTATTATTATATTATATTATTATTATTATTACTAGCAATAGCAAAATGCCCGCGCGTTGCAGCGGAAAGGAAACAATAAGCTGAATACATTTTATCTAAGTAAACATATATCCGCCGTGGGACAAAGAGACCTAAAAATATATGGGAGATCGAGCCCATACTCGGCGTATCTATGTCGCGATGTTAGGCTCACGAACACGCACACACACCCATGGCCTCGGCCCCAATGCATCTCACACGCACATGAGAACCACGGGATACTAACTCTCCTCGTTCGATCTCGCGCCCAGGCCACGCCTCTCCCTGTCGGCCCTCCTCCCGGAGCTCCTACGTGCGCCCCGCTCGCCTGGCCGCCTTCACCGTTGCCTCCTCTCCTCCTCGATGTAAGTCACTTTGAGTCTACCCCTTCTTTTCACACTATTTACATACAATTGCCACCCGTAAGTAAAACTTACTTGTTCGATATTCTTCTTTTCCCTTTCACTTCCCTGCCCAGCGCTCCCGCGAGCGCGCTTGCTGCACAACATGGCCTGGTCGTCCTTGAATAGTTAGCAGCTTCTGAGGTTGGCCACGCCAAGGGCCACCACCACGGGTCGCAGCGGCCCAGAGGTGCACGCCGCCAGGAGCTCAGCAACTCAATGGCGCAGATCATTTGCATGGCACTGTCCCTATACGTTAACTTGGACATGGTGCACGTTGTGTTAGCAAAGGTCACGTGTGCGTCAGTGCATGTTATGTTACATAGATCGGTGCATGAATCCAATGTAGTCCAGGTGTGCTGTTTGGCTACTACACACGAGTTGCAGATAAGGACCAGTGGCAAAGCTTCTTCTACTTCCCCTACACCAACGTTGCGTGTTAGTTTTCCTAGTGCTATGGAACATCGATGATGCCTGTCGCCGCACCCGTCAAACCGAGGGCGCCATCTCCGAGTTGTCAGTTTCGTTGTCTGAGTCATCTGACCTGCGGGAGCTAACATACGTGATACGATGTTATGGCGAAGGATGGGAGCATGACCAAACTCTGAAGATAGTCCAACACTCAACTTAAGAGCTTGAGAGGGATAGTTGCATCATCCAACATGTGGAGGACCAATTGATGCATGATACACCGATGGACAAACAAAACCAAGGTGTCTCTTATTTCAGCGAAAACAAACTTCAATCATTGAATTAGGAGGTGCTGCTCTCTAGATGTGTTGCAGAGAATGAGACAAAAAGTGCATACAAGTACATATAGCGGTTTTGATTGTAGGCGTGCGCTCAACTACAATATACACAATTGCGCGATTTTGATTTTTCCGCAATTTTTGAAGATTTTGAAATATGTTTTTAGAACGTGGGTGCATCTACAGCTATGAGTCGAGGTGGATTTTGCTATTGTGCACAACATTATTATATTATTTTCTTTGTATGGTCATATCCAAATTTATATAATTATCATGCATGTATTGCCAATAATAAAGTTTTGGTGAACATCTACTCCCATATAGATGGTGGAAGCAACCACTAAAGAGGCAACTATCGCCAGAGGCTATGCCTAATAATGTCGATGGGGAAGGGGGGACGAACAACTCCATGTTCTAGAGCCTCTATGGCAGAGTGGAGATGTTTTGTTAGACTTTTTCTCGGTGGTCATAGCAACGCACGAGCATTTAACTAGTTTCTTCTTGAAGATGGAGCCACGTGTCTGACTTCTTTAAAATTTGTACTTCTCTTCCTAGATGGAGTAGAGTACAAACTGTAGTACCAAATCCGATGCCTCATTATTGTTTTAGAATTTTGGAGCCAATCCTCAGTTGAATCGTATCCTTTTTTCTTTAACGTGTAGTCCTTCCTTTAACTTGGGAACCCGACATCTGATATGAACCAGAGTCGGACGTGCTGCCTACTCCTTCTATATTGGAGACATGGTTGACATAGAGCCTTCATGTGTAGCAAAAGTGCACTCTTTCCATGCTTGGGACAAGACGTGAGGAGTACTAATCCAACTCAAACATCGCCTGCAACTCCTGGTCTCCGTGACAGGTTTCTTTTTGGGAACACATCGCTCAGCACGAAGAAGACTTGGACGCGCTGCGGCAATTTGACGCCAAATAGGAAAACAAATCGAATATGCTGACAGTTGTTGCACGAGCTCTGATCTCGTTGAAAACCTCTTTCCGTTGTGCACGTATAATAATTTGTGCGCTCATGCCGAAGCTATTTTATCGGAGATCAAGCCATAACCTGTCGAGTTGTAGATATGCTGCCTGTGCTGCTGCCAAATCACCGGATAGCTGATTTTAGACGGCATGCCTGCGGTTGAACACGAGTATGTTGTCGGTGTTGGTGATGCGATTGCTACCGACGGACCTGAACAAATTAGATCCGAGAGGCAGAAAGTTCATGAGGACCCGATACGAAAGTTGAGGCTTCATCGTCAGTTCTGTGTCCCGGTTGAGTCTGTCAAAGTCCGGAAGAAGGGTGGGTGGGTGTGGAAGTAGATCGACAGGGTCGGAATCTGATCACATCCGATCATCGAGTCGCTGCTTGGTGAAGAGGGAGCCGCCAAATCCATGACTCCAACGCTCAAGTTTCCTATAGACAGCGGCAATTGACGAGGGGTAACCTAGGCAATGCCCATGGTTATGGACTTGTGTTTCGTGGAAAAGGAGAGCGCTGGAGATTTCGTTGGCTTAACAGACAAACAAGGGAGGCGATTTACCCAGATTCAGGCCCTCATAGAGGAAACCCTACTTCCTGCTTGTCTGCTCGTATTATCATTGGAGAAGTACAAACTCGTTGAGTCGTCTAGATGCGATCTCGCCGAGAGAGAGAGAGAGAGAGAGAGAGAGAGAGAGAGAGAGAGAGAGAGAGAGAGAGAGAGAGAGAGAGAGAGAGAGAGAGAGAGAGAGAAGTGCGTATTGTAAGATTGGTTGCCCCCTCGTTGGCTCCTCCTAGCCTTTATATATGGGGAGGCTAGGTCTCAGGTACCAATACGAGTTGGTTTACAAGTTAGAGTTTGTATCTAGTCTAGTCTTAGACTTCCTTGTATTGTTCCATCAGGAGTCTGTGTCCTTGTAGGCTTCGTATCAGCCAAACCATCATGGACTTCATGGATCTTGTCATATCTTCGGATGAGGCTTCCGTTCGACCGCACCATATATAGCAATAATAGGCACCCGAAGGGTTATGCCCATGTCAATACCACAAGTGATAAGCAAGATATAAGTACTTCAAACTCGATGGCTATCACAAGGAAAGTAAGCTCGGGTATACAGATAACCGAGGCACGTAGAGACGAAGATGTATTCCCGTATTCCCTGACAAGTAAGGTACGTCACGTTGGAGAGTTGTGAGATTCCACGAAGGATTTCCCAACGCCACGAAGGCTCACCTTCTTCTCTGAGTCTATCCCACGAAGGAATAGGCCCTTTCCTTATGGCTAGCTTTTCCTCCACTCTGGAGATGACAAGCTCCACAACCACTTCACAAACTCCACAAAGGAGAATCTCGGGTGTCTTCACAATCTTCCACAAAGAGGACACCGTGGAACCAACCGCCAAGCCAACTAGGAGGTCACCCTCCATGAGTAACAAGCTCACGGTCTCTCACTCGACCAAATCATAGTAGAGAGCTCAACAATTATGCAAGAATGCAAAGCTAGAACACGAAGGGTGCTCAAATCCTTGACTCTCAAATCCCACCAAAGCAACAAGTACTAGGGAGGAATTAGAGAGGAAGAACAATTGTGGAAATCAACCAATGAATTCATGATCTAGATCCAAAGGGTTCCCCTCACTTAGAGGAGGAATTGATTGGTGGGGATTGTAGATCTAGATCTCCTCTTCCAAAACCCTCAAAAAGATGCAAGAATCATAGGAGGGAAGGGGGAGCAAGCAAGCTCAAGAGGTTCAACAATGGAGGTCAATTTCGTGGTCAAGAACACCAAGAATGCATTGGGGAAGAACCCCTTTTTATAGGGGAAAGAAAATATGGTCGTTGGGAGAAATCTACGCAAACCCGGTTTGAAGTTCGGTTGAACCAGCTCATAGACTTGACGGCCCGGTTTCAAGTTCGGTTGAATCCCGGTTGAACCCGATTGAACCCGGTTGAATCCCGGTTGAACCGGTTCACATACCGAAAAGGTTCAATATACCATAGCGGAATGGACTCGAAATAGATTTGGTCACGAAAACTGGAAAATTCGGTCTAAGATTCGGTCTACCGGTGTTGGCGCCGGACCGTCCAGTGTGGGAGTCGGTTGGACCAGATCCACAACCGGGATGAAACAGACTTCACCAAAAGCGCAATAATTTTGGCATCCAGACTCCTATTTTGATGATCTTGGGCTTGTTTTGGCAAGGACAACAAGCTCTACAACATGGTGCATAAAAACATTATAATCCAACAAAGGAGGATATAACCAAATGAATAAAGGTATGAATCCTCCCTATAAGAAGAACTGGTAAAACCTCGAAACTCGAAAACGCAATAGAAGATGCATACGAATTCCATTTTTGATGAACTTTGGCTTGTTGAAGATCTAGCAACAAGATCAAGAACCTCACATGGAGAAACACCAAGAAGCAACAAAATAGGAAGATGCAAAGTATGCAAAGGATTAAGCTCCCTAAGACAATGTGATCAAGTTACCCAACAGAAAGCCCCTCTTGATAGTATGACTATCTATCCTATAACCCGGTCTCCCAACAACCACATTGAGAGCGGTAAATGGAAAATCTAGCAAGGCCATACCTTTGCCTTGCACATACCGCTTGATATTGATGACAATGCTTCAAGCTCTATACAAGCCGAATTCATCACTTGATCATTGTTGCTTCGTGAAGACTCATAATTTGCTCGCCCATACACCACTATGGGATAGCTTCATTGAGACACGACTTCACATCTCCATTATCACCAATATGGAAGGCAAGATTCAAGCAAAATATCTTCTCGAGATGCTTAACTTGAACTTTCCCTTCTCAAGCATACCATAAGATCCATTGAAATCACTCTTCACTCTTTGTATAGGTCAACCATGTATATTATCATGCTCCATCTCAATATCTTGAGGTACATAAAGAACTCTTCATTTGATTACATGCTCTAAATCTTAGTCAACTATAGCTCAACTAATGAGGCTATCATGACACTGACTTAGAGCCATATCTTGAATTATTTTATTGAGATCACACTCTCAAGGTCTTGATCATATCATATTCTTCTCTTCAACTCGATGATATTGATGCCAATACTCAAGGTATATCTTTATCTTCATGGCATCCATCCTTGAATCCAACACATGGACTATAAGCATGACCTATGGAATATTCCTTCATATAAAACTTAGTGAAAACATTAGTCCATAGGAATTGTCATTAATAACCAAAACCACACATATGGGCAATTACCTTTTCAATCTCCCCCATTTTGGTAATTAATGACAATCACAACAAGAGGGTTTATATAATGAATATTATAAACAAGTACAAAGTTTATCCGAAAATAAGTTGTATACAAGAGGTTGTGTTTGATATTGTTACGTAACACAAAGACACTAGCCCATATCAAAACCGATTCTACTCACACAAACTACAAATAATGCAGGAGATGTGAGTAGAACCAACACATATAGAGCAAACTTCCCCACAATATATGCACATGTGATTAACTTGAATTTCATTGCATACATTGTCAAGCATAACCTTTGGGAGAGTTTCTACTATATATCCAACCATGCAAAACATAATAAAGATGAAATGCATGTAAGGCAAACACTTAAGAACAAACCAATATTAAGTATAAAACCATTTCCCTCAAACCCTCTAAACTTCTCTCCCATTGAAAACAAGTGCCAAAATGGATGACAAGGTTAGAAGGACAATATTGTATGAGTTACTACCCAAGGTGTGCATTAGTAGTAATATGATCGAAATCCCATGCACATATCCAATGACAAATACTTAGAGGAAATCAAACTATATTAAGGATCAAAGATTGCTAAAAGGATAACAAGGTGAAGAAACTTCAACGGATGAAGCAAGCAATCGAAAGATCCAAATAAGCAAATGGACAAATAGTGCTATAAATGAAATAAGGAAGGTCCCCAAGGTTTGTGCATAAATTAGTTGTTTCGTTTGAATACAGTATGCACAAACATGGAATCCTCACTCCCTCTATATCATTTAGAACACAACCACGATACAAGGATTATATATATAAATCAATACACTTGTCAATACA
This sequence comes from Avena insularis, assembly GCA_023614405.1. Classification (NCBI taxonomy): domain Eukaryota; kingdom Viridiplantae; phylum Streptophyta; class Magnoliopsida; order Poales; family Poaceae; genus Avena; species Avena insularis. The sequence continues at coordinate 316,758,114 of CM042684.1, forward strand.
AGCTTAAGTTCAAAATAAACCAAATATGAGATATGAGTGCGTGAAGATGCAATAAAAGTAGACCGGGGACTTGTAAATCAAGACCTTACCAATACCATTAAAACCCAAAAGGATAAGAGAGATGGTCGGCAAAGAGCGAGCATAACAAGGTGAGAGATTAACACTCTCGTGTATATAAGTTTCTAAGTGGACAAAAATGAGAATAATCCACACAGAAACATCCACACATAAGAGGTTAATAAAAAGAATACATGGTATCCAAAAGGAAGTCATAAGATATAGCAAAAAGGATATTTTGCTTAAGTGCATATATAGCTCATGGCTCTATTTTCTCTCATGGTATATCAACGAACATCACCAAATAATAACAAAAAAAACTCAAAAACATCACAACTAACACTAACAGAACTAATCCTAGTTGGGATATTTTGAGAAAGGCACCAAGTATCGAAAGGAAGGATTCAATGCAATTTGAACAATATTGCACATGAGAGTACCTTGAGGAATTTATATGCAATAAATTTCTAGAAGGCATATTTGGAATTGGTGAATCATGAACATGATTTTATGTACTCCCCATGATATGCATCATCTCAAATAACTCACATAAGCAATAAGGATAGATAAGTCTTTCAAAGATCCTTGCAAGAACCGAAACATTTACAAACAAATAAATTCATGCCAAGATGCAACCTACAAGAGATTGGATGGAAGAAAAGTATGCATGAATAAGATAGTTGTTATCGAGATAGCAATGGTATGATGTAGTAGAGAAGAATTCTTCAATTATCTAGCTTGGCTCCAATTATCATGTGGTGACAAGACCTTCCTTATATATGAGACAAGCATCCATTGCATCTCCAATGTACATAAAACAACATTCAAGTACATCTTGGTCCCCAAACTTATTGGGTCCAAAGTGGTTATACTAACCACAACACATAGGATACATTCCATAGAAATATGTGCATATTTAGAGATGAAATTTGAATTTCATGCACATCTTAGCCATTTAAGGATTTGATGGACTATACCCTATATAATGGATCAAAGAAAGAAAAAACATGATATAAGATATACATTTAGTAAACATGCATGCGTGAGTCCAACAAATATATAATTTGGACAAATCACCAAAATATTCAAGAAGTCATACAAGGTGTGACAAAACATATTTGTTGTCCAAACTATATCAAAGAATCAAATCAACACAAGATTTGTTCAACAAAGTTCAACAAATGAACCAAGCAAAAACTATTGAGCATAAAATATGAAATAAAAACACAAATGCTCAAAAGATTTATCTCATTCAAGAAAATAAAATAGAGAAGAAAGAATGAGATTACAAACTCCCAAAAGAGCAAGGTTTCAACAAATAAACCAAACTCTTAACACTTTTCACAATGGCACAAGGTTCCGAGAAGAAATGGTTTTTTTCCACTAAAACACAATAAAAACATAATCAAGGAGATATTCAAAAGGCAAGGAAGACAATGCGAGCCGGAACAAATTTCTTGGAAAGAAAATAAGGCAATAAGAGGCGAAATCAAAGGTGAAGATGATCCACAAATGCTACCACACACAAGTATATCAATTGTCGAAGACAATGAGTGTATTGGAATTGATTTCTAGTGGTATATGTCATGTATATTAAAGATAAATCTTCACAAACAACATAGGATAGGAATAAAAAGATTAAGAACTATGCAAAGATAGAGATTCTTGATAGCTTCAACTAGTCACACAATCATGCAAAGCAATGATTAGAATAACTTGAAGCAAACGATTTCCCAAATAATATATAGGGATATGTATTTTAGGAAGGCCGCACCAAGAGTTTCTTACTCAAACAAATACCAAAAATACGAGCAATAAAAGCTTCTAAAAAATAGGACCTTGTTTGAGCTAACATGCCACCTAAAAACAAGATAATCAACAATATCAACTCTATGTGGTACTACCATATGTTCACATTTCCTAGGATTGTGATATGAAAAATAATCATATTACTCACCCATAATGTGATATTCAATTTTTATTAATAATAGGCAAATCAACCTAAACTAGAGATAATTAATGAACATTTAGAATTTGAATTTCTCATGAGCATGAAACACCACATAGTGACTAGATAAGCTTGCAATATAAATACTAAGTGGTAGTACTCATATACACACATTTTAGGGTTTGAGAGATGCGCGAGGCATATCACTCCCCCAAAATGGGTTGTTCCATTAACCACTCGAAAAGAGCCAAATAAGATATCATCAAGATGCATTAGAGGCTCAACACAAAACATACGAGTAAATGATGTGCCAAACACCTAGACATACTTGAATACACAAAATAAGCAAGCATGTGGCACAAAAAATACAAACACATACTTGGTACAAAACCAACACATATAAAGGGGCAAGTAACGTACAATATAAAAGAGTTGAGTTCGAGTTACCGCAAAGAGGCGCATTGGGTATATGGTAAGGAGATGATAATCCTTATAACTTGGATTGATCAAATATAATATATGAAGATCCCTTAATTCTTCATGAGTTAGCTAAGTATCCAATGCCCTCCACAAACACCTATTGATCAATGTTGAGCTTTTTGATCCCTAACCAAGTTGGGTCCTAAGAGGTTAGTCACAATAGGCTTGGCAACCCAAATGGTTCTTTTATTGACACCACTTTGAGTTACAACAAACTTGGCAAACACATTTCCATCCTTATCCTTCACAATATAATAAACATAATCAACAATGACAGGGTTAGATAAGGTACCGTTTGAACATGAAGAGGCAAAGTGCCCCTTCATACGACATATGTAGCAACACGTGCTCCCGTTTATCTTCTTCATTAATTTCTTGGCTTGGGGAGCCTTATCTTGATTCTTCTTGGGAAATGGCCTAGATTCAACTTGAGGTTGAGATTGGGCTTGACCTTGAACTTGTGGCTGCTTCCCTTGTTGCTTCTCACTCAAGTAGTTTTTCTTTGATGGACAAGATCTTACATGATGTCCTTCAACCTTGCACTTGAAGCAAAAAATCTTGGCCGAATTCTTGACTTGGTTTTGGCAATTATTCTTGTTGCACTTGGACTTGTTCTTGTTATTGGATTTGAATCCAAGTCCACTTTTATCATTGGCGGATTTTTGCACACTCAAAATATTATCGAGTGTGGATTTACCTTCATGACTCTTTTCCAAGTCTTTCTTCAAAGAAGTGACTTGGGCCTTGAGCTCTTTGATTTCCTCTACATGGTTTGTAGAAATAGAGGTACTGGAGGAAGTAGAAGCTTCATTGTTAGAGCAACAAGGCAAAGCAAGTAACCAACACAAGGTTTATCTAGTATGACTAGAAGGATCACTAGGACTAGCACATGGAAAAATATCATTTTTAGTAGAAGTTGTGCTAATGTCCAAAAGAGGCTCACAAGATGTTACCTTAGTAATACTTGCCTTATGAGCTAAGTTTAGCACATCATGGGAGATTAGAAGATCATTATGAGAGCCCATGAGCTTTTCATGACTTTCTTCCAATTTCCTATACTTGCTAGTTAGAAACTCAAGTTGAGCCCTTAGCTCAACATTCTACTTTAGGGTAGATGCATCACAAGAACTACAGTTAGTAGCACATGCATCATTAATGGAATTTTCCTTTTCAATCTCATAAGATTCAATTTTTTGTGTGAGGCGACAATTAGTGTGCTTCTCCTCGGCAAGCTCTTGCTTAAGGAGATTGAATCTTCGACTCCCATCATCAAGTTGGAAATCCAACTCCTCTATGGTTCCCGTTTGTTTAGTTATGGTGTCCATAATGTGTTTGAGACAAGTAACGGCCTTATTATTACCACTAAGAGAGGTACACAAAAAGTCAACTCAAGCACGAGAGCACTAGTATCCTCATCAATGTCATCATCACTATCATCATTATCATCGTTATTATATTTAGAATATATGTTGGGATCCAAAGTAGGAGATACCTTTGATCCTCTTGCCATAAGGAAAATATGGGCATGGTGTGATGAATATGAGGATATTCTTGAATCTTCATTCATGATTGTGTCTTGCTCCATATAATGTTTGATTTCCTCTGCATTGTTAGATAAACAACTAGAGGAAATAGAAGTATTTTGTTCATGGGAGCAAGGCAAATCAAGCATATCATCTACACTAGTACTCAAATAATTTCTAGACGATATGGAAGGACTAGTAACACAAGGGGATATAGCATCATTGTTGCAAGAAGTGTTTAAGTCCAAAGAAAAAACATTGCAATGGGATAGAGATGAAGGATCATCATTAGTGAGCACAATATCAACATTGCAATTTCCAACACCACTCACCATATCATTACCTTGTGTATTGCCACATGTTGGTGAAGTGGATGAAGATGATAACTCATCGCGGTCGGAGGTGGAAGCAACTTGGAGCTCTTCATGATGTGAAGGAGAAGAGATCTCCTAGGAGAAACCACCAACAATATAAGAAATGGAACCACCAAATATTTCTTTAAGCTTGGACCACTTCTCATGAGACGGCTTGCGCTTTACAATCGTCAAAAACAAATTAACTATGGGGCTCAAAGAGAAAATAATCTCATTAGATACTTGAGCTTTGATATGTAAATTGTTCTCATCCTCTAAAGATAGATTTTGAGGATCCATCGGAGGAGAAAAACCTACATCTAGAAATCACTCAATATTTTGACACAAGGTCCGAAGATTACAAAGCAAGCGATTTCTCCACAAAGCATAATTTGTGCCATCAAAGGTAATTGTGTCATTTTGCACTATACTACTAGTCGACATCTTTACACTCTAGGCGGTGAAGCCTAAACAAGGAGAGACCTTGCTCTGATACCAATTGAAAGGATAGAGATGTCGCCTAGAGGGGGTGAATAGGAAATTTCAAAACTATTATGGTTTTGGCTTGATAGAATGCGGAATTAAATGAAAGTTTATTTTACAAGCACAAAACCTAAATAAACTAGGCTCAACTAAGTGAACCAACAACAAGTTAAGCTAAGCAAAATAGCACAAGCTAAATATACCAGAAGTGATAAGCAAGATATAAGTACTTCAAGCTCGATGGCTATCACAAGGAAAGTAAGCTCAGGTATAGAGATAACCGAGGCACGCAGAGACGAATATGTATTCCCGTGTTCCCTTATAAGTAAGGTACGACTCGTTGGAGAGTTGTGAGATTTCACAAAGGATTTCCCAATGCCACTAAGGCTCACCTTATTCTCCGAGTCTATCCCACGAAGGAATAGTCCCTTTCCTTATGGCTAGTTTTTCCTTCACTCCAGAGATGGCAAGCTCCACAACCACTTCACAAGCTCCACAAAGGAGAATCCTGGGTCTCTTCACAATCTTCCATGAAGAGGACACCGCAGAACCAACCGCAAAGCCAATTAGGAGGTCACCCTCCAAGAGTAACAAGCTCACGGTCTCTCACTCGAAAAATCATAGTGGAGAGCTCAACACTTATGCAAGAATGCAAAGCTAGAACACCAAGGGTGCTCAAATCCTTCACTCTCAAATCCCGCCAAAGAAACAAGTGCTAGGGAGGAATTAGAGAGGAAGAACAATGGTGGAAATCAACCAATGACTTCAAGATCTAGATCCAAAGGGTTCCCCTCACTTAGAGGAGGAATTGATTGGTGGGGATTGTAGATCTAGACCTCCTATTCCAAAACCCTCAAAAAGATGCAAGAATCATAGGAGGGAAGAGGGAGCAAGTGTAACACCCTCAGAATCGGACCTATGCAAGTTTTAGCGAAACCCGCCAAACCCGCATAGAAACGATTCAAAGGTGCCCACCAGGCACTTTCGTGCGGGTGGAAAACGAAGTAATAACATTACACAACAGTCCTCGATGGGACCCACAGAACAGATATATACAACACGACTCCATGAGTCAAGAATACAGATATACGGTACAAAGATCCAAATCACCTTGAAAACGATAGAGCGTCCGACTACGGACAAGATGCAAATGGGGCTAAGAGCCCTGAAGAATAACCAATGGCGTCCATAACCCTGCCCAGGCCAAGCCGGAAGGGTAACCCTGCTAACGACGTCGATCTCAAAACCTGCTTAAACAAAAGGGGTGCCGACAAAGGGCAAAGGAAAAGAGGAGGCGTCGATCGAGGCCGATACGGCGAGGCTAGAATTGGCGGTCCTCGCCTACAGGTATGGTGGATCTGGCAGCGGCAGCATGCACTAATCAACCTATAGAGACTCGTTACAACTGGCGGCAATCAGAGAGGGGTAAGAAAGACCTATTCGGATCCAACCTGATTCTACCATCAAACAAACCCATCCTGGTGTTTTCCCCTCGAGACCAATCGAGGAAGTCAACCGAGGAACTCACACAGTTGGCAGTTTTAATTATCCAGTTATAGTTGCGGCACTTTACTAGTCAGGTTTAGATAATCATCCTGGTAAAGTAAGCAGTGGGCACTTTTAGTTAACCATTCCGTTATAGTGGCAACACTTACTAGTCAGATACAATTAGCATGAGATAACCCCAAAACCCAGCAGTTGTTGGTACTTTTATTCAGCCATTCCGTTGTAGTTGCAATACTTACTAGTCAGATACAATGGTCGCTGGCGACGACCCAAGCAAGCAGTTGTTGGCAGTTTTATTTAGCCATTCCATTATAGTGAAGCTGATTACTAGTCATTATAAAGTCAAGTTTATAGCAATAAACTTTAGTTATGCTTGTCTATGGTCGAGATACTGTGCTCCAAGTCGTCCATAACCGCGGACACGGCTTTCAGAAAGTTTTACCCTGCAGGGGTGCACAAATAGCAACACACACTCGATATGCCTCGGAAAAACCAAATCAAAACCCAACGAGACAGTCACGACAAAGCAATCACAGGATTCAGAAATATTTCAGGGGGCCACCCCATTAAGCTACCCGCAACGGAGTTAGCTGACTCCGAGACGGACTCAAGGTTTGCGCCAATGGTCAAACGAAATGAGCAGATCCCAAAACTGGGACTGTCGATACCGCGAAAACACTCCGCTTCCTAAACAGTACAGCGTGCTCCTCACACAATCGTAAATAAAGCAGTAAAGCATGGCATAGGTACAGGATAGTAAATAAAACCTCAAACTAGTTGTGGCCCCAAGAAATAAGAATGAATCAAGCTCTGGCTCAGGGGGGTCCATAAGCCTCCCGGATGTGGATAGCGCGATAAATCAAGGAACAGGTATCAAGTACTCGGGGTCCTACGGGACACAAGTGGGCGTTCGGAAACCAAATATTATCTATCACCCACCGATGCCTCTGCTTATTTCAATTTTAGTTGTTAAACAGTAATTAAAGTTAACGATAAATATAGCCAAGATCATCTCCAACATCAACATGCAGCCAAACTCCAACAACTGTGGCACTTGACAACACGCAACGGTACTTGAGCAAGCGACTACGACGCGCAAGTCCAACTATCTACCAAACAACAGGTAATAGGAGGTGTCCAGGGCAATATAAGGCTGCAAGGGATATCACGGGTACGAAAACTAGAGCATCGCAACACAGATAGCAAGAGATCAACAGGAGGGAATAAATACTATAAAAGTAAGATAGGTAGAAAGGGGGAGATGCTCGCCTGAAAACATTGCCGAAGGTTCATCCGAAGATCGGGGCGAAGCTCACATCAACTCAACGGCCTTATCCGCGAAGAAGCAAATCACTAGAAGAAACACCGGATGCACTATTTAATACTACGGCAGAAGATCGGGCATGATGCATGTATGATGTATGGCATGGTAAAGATGCGATGCAATTAGGTAATATTAAGTGGAACCGGGGTCCCGACAATTAATTAGGTGGTTCAAGTTGTTTAACTACCCATAATTTAAATGTTGTTTTATCAAAACAAAAGATAGCACCGGTTCGCTACACCAATTTAAATGGGACCAATATACGACTGGATTTGCCCGCATATGGGCCCCATATTTAATTATGAGGTGAATCGACATAAGGTCCCCAAACCACAAATATGCATGCGAGTATGAATAATTTAATATGTAGCAATTTATATAGATGGCATTTATAAAATAGGGGCTCGGGAAAAAGGTTCACACATTAGGGTCTCGACGGTCTTGGTCCGGGGTTCGGGGTCGGTCTCAGGGTTCAGGGTTCGACGGATCGGTCTCGACGGGAACATTCTCGGATATCAGAGGTAGGTCTTGTCGCGTCCGGGAAGCAGAACTTGGGTCGGTGTCGGGGCGCGTCGGATTCTTCCGGGCCGATGCCGTTCTTATCGAATCCGTGGTAGTCGGACCATGTTGTCAGTCTTGTTGTCTCGCGCGGAGGTCTTGGTGTCCCGGAAAGAAGGTCTTGCGGTTTTCGTGCCTTCGGTTCCCTGAAGGCGTGCTTGTCCTCCGTGATGGCGAACTCGATGTCCCGAGAAGATCTTGAAGGGTGCCGGCTTCAATTGTCGATGGCGAACTTGTCCGGTACCGGGTTTTCGGAGATCTTGGCGCGGCACTGGTACGGGATCGACCTTCGGGTTCGGGGGTCTCGGCGTCCGTGGCTTCGGTTGTCGATGGCGACCTTGGGGTTCAAGCTTCTCGCATCGATTCCATCCACGACAGATTTGCGTCAAATATCTTGCGAGTCTTGGGTAGATCTTGGCGATGTCATTGTCCGACTTGTGGTGCATCTCCGAGGTAGATCTTGGGGAGAAACCGCACAGATTCTGAACGAGGCAGGGGCAGCTGGCCGAAACTTGGGTCATGGGCAAGCTGGCAGGCTAACAAGGCCTCGTGCCCTCACGTGAAGAACATCCGAGACCAACCAGGGCAGGGCATGGCTGAGGGTCGACGACGATGGAGGAAGGCGGCCGCGCGGTCTTGGCAGCGGACACGGGCGCCGCGCCTGGCGATAGAGCGGCTCGAAGCGCGGACGCGGGTCTGGCGCGAGGCGGTCGCCGGCTGAGGACGCTGGGCCGACAGCGATGGGGGGCTCAGCGAGGCCGCAGAGGGGAGAGGCGACCGGGCCCTGGAGGAGCTCCGGCGAGGACGGGGTGGGACGGCGGAGGGCGGCGGCCGCTGGCTCGGGAGGCGGAGACGCTGCCTGGCCGGAGGAGCGGCGGCGAGGGCGGGCGGGAGGAGTCATGTGAGGCGGAGGCGGAGGTCGAGGCAGGCCTGGCAGCGGAGGGGCCTGGGAACGCGCAGAGAGAAGAGAAGAGAGAAGGGCGCGCAAGGCCTGGGACGGTGGGGCGAGTGCAAGGTGGAGGAGGGACTGGCTGGAGAAGAGGGGAGGAAAGGGCACGGGCGAGGCGGGGAGGACGCGGAGGCGGGCGAGCCGGCGCAGACGGAGGCAGGGTTCAGGGTTGGTTGCGGGAGGAAGAAAGGGAGGAGGGAGAGAGCGGCGTCGGGTGGTGGGGGAAGATGAACAGGGGCGGCAGGTGGTGGACCGGGGGCGGTGGGACCCAGGCGGTAAGCAGAGGGTGGGGATTAGGTGTGGTGTGCGTGCGTGGTGTGTGTTTGAGTGTGTGCTGTGTGTGTTGTGTGGCAGGGTGAGAGAGAGAGGGTCTAGGTGGAGGGCTAGGATTGGTTAGAGGAGAGAGGTTAGCTGAGGTGGCGATTGGAGGGAGTGAGGTGGAGGGTTGGGCTGGGTAGGTAGTTTGGTAGGTTTAGGAATTAGGTGGACCGATTTTATTTCTGGGGTGGTCGTTCGGGTCGAATCGGCCCGTTCGACTGCCCCACTAAAAATAATTAAATGTTTTATTTATTTCAAACCGGGCTTTTGCAAACCGATAGCAGACAAAACAAAATAATCCGGAGACCCGGGTTTTGCGTTTGAATAAAGACGGGGCGTTTAGAAAACAAATTAGGTTTTTCCGCAAATAGTTTTATGCAAGCGAATGCAAGATGATGATGATGCTCAAATGCAATGTGGCATGATGACATGAGCATGCGGTCATGATGATGCAATGCACAAAAACAACGCGATTTTCTAGTAGTGGTTTTGGCGGGATGCCACAATTCGACACCACTAACAATGGATCTCGCCCTCGAGATCCGCCTCGTGGTACCGGAAAGAAGGTCGGCGATCTGCGTCTTCTCGCTTCGTGTAGATCCTCGCGACACCACTAACAAGAGGTCGTTGTCCGTGATGGTCAGAGAACACTCCGGGAACAAAGGGCGAAGGTAGAGGTATCCACAAATAAAGCCACCTCTAGCTTCCGTGGACGGAGTAAAATTGCATCGACCCACCATTCACTATACACAGCAAATGATAAGAGTAGTAGTATGGTCGCGACTCCATCCCGCACTCAAAGCATTACTATGTACACGAATAACAGATTATGCAACCAACTCTCAGAATTAGACTGAAGATCTCGACAAGCGAGGTTCGGAACAACGGAGTGATGCAGACTCTGCATCGGATCTGGCGTAGATGATGTCGTCGCGTCGGAAAACACCGGAAAGCACAAACAAGGAACAAAGAATGGTACCACAGATAAAGGATTCCTCGGATAGCATGAAGACCAGATGTAGCAACACCGTTACCAAAGGAGGAAGCGAAACCCTGAAGGTACGACGGAACCCAACCACGAGAATTCCTGGACTCGAAGAAAGGGACGAGAGCGGATTCAAAACACGCAGAGGTGAGAGGAGAGCAGCAGAGGGGTAAGGAGTAAAATCAGACCTAATCAGAACTATCCAACCGATTTTGCAAAATAGTTTTGACACTCTACTTCGGCCGTTAGCTAGGTTATCCTACAGGCTGGACTTGTGGGGTATCGCAACTGCTGAGCTCTGATACCACTCAGAACACCCTCAGAATCGACCCTATGCAAGTTTTAGCGAAACCCGCCAAACCCGCATAGAAACGATTCAAAGGTGCCCACCAGGCACTTTCGTGCGGGTGGAAAACGAAGTAATAACATTACACAACAGTCCTCGATGGGACCCACAGAACAGATATATACAACACGACTCCATGAGTCAAGAATACAGATATACGGTACAAAGATCCAAATCACCTTGAAAACGATAGAGCGTCCGACTACGGACAAGATGCAAATGGGGCTAAGAGCCCTGAAGAATAACCAATGGCGTCCATAACCCTGCCCAGGCCAAGCCGGAAGGGTAACCCTGCTAACGACGTCGATCTCAAAACCTGCTTAAACAAAAGGGGTGCTGACAAAGGGCAAAGGAAAAAGAGGCGTCGATCGAGGCCAAGACAGCGAGGCTAGAATTGGCGGTCCTCGCCTACATGTATGGTGGATCAAGCGGCAGCGACATGCACTAATCAACCTATAGAGACTCGTTAATAACCGGCGGCAATCAGAGAGGGTAAGAAAGACCTATTCGGATCCAACCTGATTCTACCATCAAACAAACCCATCTGGTGTTTTCCCTCGAGACCAATCGAGAAGTCAACCGAGGAACTCACACGGTTGGCGCTTTTAATTATCCGATTATAGTTGCGGCACTTTACTAGTCAGGTTTAGATAATCATCCCGTAAAGTAAGCAAGGGCACTTTTAGTTAACCATTCCGTTATAGTGGCAACACTTACTAGTCAGATACAATTAGCATGAGATAACCCCAAAACCCAGCAGTTGTTGGTACTTTTATTCAGCCATTCCGTTGTAGTTGCAATACTTACTAGTCAGATACAATGGTCGCTGGCGACGACCCAAGCAAGCAGTTGTTGGCAGTTTTATTTAGCCATTCCATTATAGTGAAGCTGATTACTAGTCATTATAAAGTCAAGTTTATAGCAATAAACTTTAGTTATGCATGTCTATGGTCGAGATACTGTGCTCCAAGTCGTCCATAATCATGACACGGCTTTCAGAAAGTTTTACCCTGCAGGGGTGCACAAATAGCAACACACACTCGATATGCCTCGGAAAAACCAAATCAAAACCCAACGAGACAGTCACGACAAAGCAATCACAGGATTCAGAAATATTTCAGGGGGCCACCCCATTAAGCTACCCGCAACGGAGTTAGCTGACTCCGAGACGGACTCAAGGTTTGCGCCAATGGCTGTAAACGACAGCAGATCCCAAAACTGGGACTGTCGATACCGCGAAAACACTCCGCTTCCTAAACAGTACAGCGTGCTCCTCACACAATCGTAAATAAAGCAGTAAAGCATGGCATAGGTACAGGATAGTAAATAAAACCTCAAACTAGTTGTGGCCCCAAGAAATAAGAATGAATCAAGCTCTGGCTCAGGGGGGTCCATAAGCCTCCCGGATGTGGATAGCGCGATAAATCAAGGAACAGGTATCAAGTACTCGGGGTCCTACGGGACACAAGTGGGCGTTCGGAAACCAAATATTATCTATCACCCACCGATGCCTCTGCTTATTTCAATTTTAGTTGTTAAACAGTAATTAAAGTTAACGATAAATATAGCCAAGATCATCTCCAACATCAACATGCAGCCAAACTCCAACAACTGTGGCACTTGACAACACGCAACGGTACTTGAGCAAGCGACTACGCCCGCTAAGTCCAACTATCTACCAAACAACAGGTAATAGGAGGTGTCCAGGGCAATATAAGGCTGCAAGGGATATCACGGCACGAAAACTAGAGCATCGCAACACGAGATAGCAAGAGATCAACAGGAGGAATAAAAACTAAAAAAGAAAGATAGGTAGAAAGGGAGATGCTTTGAAAACATTGCCAAGGTTCATCCAAGATCGGGCGGCTCACATCAACTCAACGGCCTTATCCATGAAGAAGCAAATCACTAGAAGAAACACCGGATGCACTATTTAATACTACGGCAGAAGATCGGGCATGATGCATGTATGATGTATGGCATGGTAAAGATGCGATGCAATTAGGTAATATTAAGTGGAACCGGGGTCCCGACAATTAATTAGGTGGTTCAAGTTGTTTAACTACCCCGCAATTTAAATGTTGTTTTATCAAAACAAAAGATAGCACCGGTTCGCTACACCAATTTAAATGGGACCAATATACGACTGGATTTGCCCGCATATGGGCCCCATATTTAATTATGAGGTGAATCGACATAAGGTCCCCAAACCACAAATATGCATGCGAGTATGAATAATTTAATATGTAGCAATTTATATAGATGGCATTTATAAAATAGGGGCTCGGGAAAAAGGTTCACACATTAGGGTCTCGACGGTCTTGGTCCGGGGTTCGGGGTCGGTCTCAGGGTTCAGGGTTCGACGGATCGGTCTCGACGGGAACATTCTCGGATATCAGAGGTAGGTCTTGTCGCGTCCGGGAAGCAGAACTTGGGTCGGTGTCGGGGCGCGTCGGATTCTTCCGGGCCGATGCCGTTCTTATCGAATCCGTGGTAGTCGGACCATGTTGTCAGTCTTGTTGTCTCGCGCGGAGGTCTTGGTGTCCCGGAAAGAAGGTCTTGCGGTTTTCGTGCCTTCGGTTCCCTGAAGGCGTGCTTGTCCTCCGTGATGGCGAACTCGATGTCCCGAGAAGATCTTGAAGGGTGCCGGCTTCAATTGTCGATGGCGAACTTGTCCGGTACCGGGTTTTCGGAGATCTTGGCGCGGCACTGGTACGGGATCGACCTTCGGGTTCGGGGGTCTCGGCGTCCGTAACCCGGTTGTCGATGGCGACCTTGGGGTTCAAGCTTCTCGCATCGATTCCATCCACGAGATTTGTCAAATATCTTGCGTAGTCTTGGGTAGATCTTGGCGATGTCATAGTCCGACTTGTGGTGCATCTCCGAGGTAGATCTTGAGAAACCGCAGATTTCGAACGAGGCGAGGCAGCTGGCCGAAACTTGGGTCATGGGCAAGCTGGCAGGCTAACAAGGCCTCGCGTGTGCCCTCACGTGAAGAACATCCGAGACCAACCAGGGCAGGGCATGGCTGAGGGTCGACGACGATGGAGGAAGGCGGCCGCGGCGGTCTTGGCAGCGGGACACGCGGGGCGCCATACTGGCGATAGAGCGGCTCGGAAGCGGCGGGCTGGCGCGAGGCGGTCGCCGCCCGAGGACGCCGGGCCGACGGGCGATGGGGGGCTCACGAGGCCGCAGAGGGAGAGGCGACCGCGGCCTGGAGGAGCTCCGCGAGGGGAAGTGCGGACGGCCGAGGCGGCGGCCGCTGGGCTCGGAGGCCGGACGCTGCCTGGCCGGAGGGAGCGGCGGCGAGGGCGGGCGGAGGGAGCCACAAGGGAGGCGGGCGGATGTCGAGGCATGGCGGTCTCTGGCCTGGAGGGGGCGCGGGCCGCGAGAGAGCAGAGGAGAAGGGGAAGGGCGCCAGGCGTGGCGGAGGTGGGATTAGGTGTGGTGTGCGTGCGTGGTGTGTGTTTGAGTGTGTCTGTGTGTGTGTGGTGAGAGAGAGAGGGTCTAGGTGGAGGGCTAGGATTGGTTAGAGGAGAGAGGTTAGCTGAGGTGGCGAGAGGCGATTGGAGGGAGTGAGGTGGAGGGTTGGGCTGGGTAGGTAGTTTGGTAGGTTTAGGAATTAGGTGGACCGATTTTATTTCTGGGGTGGTCGTCAATTGAATCGGCCTGCTCAACGCCCCACTAAAAATAATTAAATGTTTTATTTATTTCAAACCGGGCTTTTGCAAACCGATAGCAGACAAAACAAAATAATCCGGAGACCCGGGTTTTGCGTTTGAATAAAGACGGGGCGTTTAGAAAACAAATTAGGTTTTTCCGCAAATAGTTTTATGCAAGCGAATGCAAGATGATGATGATGCTCAAATGCAATGTGGCATGATGACATGAGCATGCGGTCATGATGATGCAATGCACAAAAACAACGCGATTTTCTAGTAGTGGTTTTGGCGGGATGCCACAGCAAGCAAGCTCAAGAGGTTCAACAATGGAGGTCAATTTCATGGTCAAGAACACCTAGAATGCGTAGGGGAAGAACCCCCTTTATAGGGGAAAGCAAATATGGTCGTTGGGAGAAATCCGCACGAACCCGGTTTGAAGTTTGGTTGAACCGGCCCACAGACTAGACGACCCGGTTTCAAGTTCGGCTGAATCCTAGTTGAACCCGGTTGAATCCTGGTTGAACCCGGTTGAACCGGTTCACAGACCGGAAATGTTTAGTATACTATCTCGGAATAGATTCGGTCATGAAAACTGGAAAATCCGGTCTACCGGTGCTGGCGCCGGACCATTCGGTGTTGGGGTCGGTTGGACCGGATCCACAACAGGGATGAAACAGACTTCATGAAAAATGCAATAAATTTTGCATCCAGACTCCGATTTTGATGATCTTGGGCTTGTTTTGACGAGGAAAACAAGATCTACAATATGGTGCATAAAAACATCATAGTAAAAAAGGAGGATAGAACCAAATGAATAAAGGTATGAAGCCTCCCTATAAGAAGAACCAGTAAAACCTCCAAACTCAAAAACGCAACAGAAGATGCATACGAATTCCATTTTCAATGAACTTGGGCTTGTTTAAGAGCTAGCAACAAGGTCAAGAACCTCACATGGAGAAACACCAAGAAGAAACAAAATAGGAAGATGCAAAATATGCAAAGGATTGAGCTCCCTAAGACAATGTGATCAAGTTACCCAACCGAAGCCTCTCTTGATAGTGCGGCTATCTATCCTATAACCCAGTCTCCCAACAACAACCTTGAGACCGGTAAAAGGAAAACCTAGCAAGGCCATAGCTTTGCCTAGCGCATCTTGCTTGATCTTGATGACAACGCTTCAAGCTCCATCCAAGTCGGAAAGCATCACTTGATCATTGTTGCTTCGTGAAGACTCATAATTTCCCCCATACACCACTATGGGATAGCTTCATTGAGACACGACTTCACATCTCCATTATCACCAATATGGAAGGCAAGCTTCAAGCATGATATCTTCTCGAGATGCCTAACATGAACTTACCCTTCTCAACCATACCACAAGATCCATTGAAATCACTCTTCACTCTTTGTATAGGTCAACCATGTATCTTCTCATGCTCCATCCCAATATCTTGAGGTACATAAAGAACTCTTCATTTGATTACATGCTCTAAATCTTAGTCAACTGTAGCTCAACTAATGAGGCTATCATGACACCGACTTAGAGCCATATCTTGAATTCTTTTGTTGAGATCACACTCTCAAGATCTTGATCATATCATATTCTTATCTTCAACTCGATGATCTTGATGCCAATACTCAAGGTATATCTTTGTCTTCATGGCATCCATACTTGAATCCAACACATGGACTACAAGCATGACCTATGGAATATTCCTTCATATAAAACTTAGTGAAAACATTAGTCCATAGGGATTGTCATTAATCTCCAAAACCACATATAGGGGCAATTACCCTTTCACCGGCGCACTGCTGCGTCCGGTGGCAGCATCGAAGTCATGATGGCCGGTTCAGGCGAAAACCGCTTCCCACCCCTCGGGCTCCGCGCGACGGAGGAGGATCTACTGACCGCCTCTATCCAGCACCTCCGCAACCCTGTTGTCCCCGAGGAGGACCCGACAACGGCCACGGCCGCGCTGGAGGCCACCTGCCGATGCCTCCTAGAAGAGGCCAACAGGGTCACTGCCGCCCAACGATAGTTGAACGCAACCGTGCGTGAGTACAACACCGCTCACGACTTCACAAACCTGCCTGGTGCTAGCCAGCAAATCCAGCGCCAAGGCCGCGACCTCGGTTCGGAGCTAGACCATGTTGCTGACCCGCGCACCCCCGCCAAGAACATGAGGGCGGCAGAAGTAGCCACCGTCAAACTAAGGTACCTGGAGGGAGACGAATTGCGTCGCCAGTAGGCACGCATCCAGCTCCTCGTGGCCACGACCAACAAGAAGCAGGACGAGGCAGTTCCTAGCCTGGTGGGGAACAATAAGAGCCAAGCTCCACGTCGGACGGCGGATCTAGCGGCACAAGGAAGTAGCAGGCATGTACTCCAGGCCTCTTCGCCAAATGGAGCTAGGCAAAAGAGCCACCCATGTGGCGGGTCGGCCGACCGCGGGCATCACCAGCATGATCCCACGACGGTTACTAGCAGGAACCGTGCTCCGGTTGATGGATCTGGACAAAGGCAATGCTACCATCCATCTAGCAGAGCCAAAATAAGCAACACGCCACCCAAGTCTCGCCTGATGGGGCGATTCGGCCCACGTGAGCTAGAGACGCATGACGCGCGTGAGCGTATCGACCTCCTGATACAGTCACGGGTAATAGAAGAGGAAAGTTCAGCCGACCCAAGATGTTTCAGGCCGCGCATCCGGAATGAGCCGTTTCCAAAGGGATTTTCGCTCCCAAGGGACACATAAAAGTATGACCACACGGTTAAGCCAGAGGACTGGCCGGTGGATTACGTCACCATGGTGGGCATAGCAACCGGCAACCAGTGAGTGGCGGTGCGTTACGTCCCCCTCATGCTCCTCGACTTGGCCAGAACCTGGCTCAAAAGCCTCAACGACAACAACATGAATGCCTGGGTCGACTTCGAGGAAGGATTCGTCCACAACTTCACCGACACCTATAGGCAGCCTGGCGGCCCCGTGAGCTTGCACTCTGCATTCAGGGAAAGGATGAATCCGACCGTGCATACCTCACCCGGTGAACAAGCATGCACAACTCCTATGAGGGAGTGCGTGAACACCAGGCAATCGACTTTTTCACCAACGTCTGAAAAGACGACACCATGCTCAAGCATAAGCTTAGCCAGGCGGACCCCCAAACCATGGCTCGGGCCATGGCCATCGCGGACAGGTACGCCACCACCGACCTGGTGATGAAGAAATCCATCATAACAGATGACAAAGGGCAGATCATTGTGGACAACTCCGTAGACCGGAGCTAGCTAGGTTAGCATCACCATAACCCCAGGCAGCATGGCCACGATAACCGCCACAGCAAATGGAAGGACGACCAGCTGGATAACCGATATGGCACCAAGCAGGTGGCAGCAGTCCAAGAGGATCCGGCTGCGGGGCAGCCAGAGACAAAAGCTTGATGACCGGCCACCGCGGCCCAAGTATACCACTGAATCGATTCTTGATGGGACATGCAAGTTCCAAAGTAGCTTCAACAAGCCGGCTACACATAGGACTTGCTAGTGTAGCCAGACCAGGAAGATAGCCAAGGTCGCCGGACTCCCACCACCTCCACTGCCTCCGCTAGCCGGTGGCCCATGGGACAACTGCAAGCGCCAGAACCGCCAGGACAAAAACGATGGTGACTACCCTCGCCAAGTGGGTAACTGCCACATTTTCTTCACCGAGCCGGAGACCAAGCACAACAAGAAGCACCGCGAGGCAGAGGTGAATGCAATCATTCCCCATGTCCCTCATTACCTGAAGTAGTCCAAGCAAGAAATAACATGGAGCAGGAAAGACCAGCCGGCTGTACTCCCTAACCCAGGAAGCTATGCGATGGTCCTCGATCCCATCATCATCTCCAAGAAGCACTCTTGTAGGTTCTCACGCGTCCTCATCGACGGGGGTAGCAGCATCAACCTCCTATATAGTGCATCTCACTGGACTGGCTCAGCATTAGTGAGTCTCAACGACAGGCCTCCACCACCTCTTTCCACGGAGGCATCCTGGGTCCATCACATTCATCCATTGGCAAGATCCGGCTGGACGTCATCTTCGGCATGGAGGGCAACTTTTGTCGCGAGCCCATCTAGTTTGAGGTGGTCAACCTCTCCAGCGCGTACCACGCCATCCTCGGACACCCAACGCTCACCGAGTTCATGGAGATACCGCACTACGTGTACCTCAAGATGAAGCTCCCCGGGCCCAAGGGGATAATCATTGTCGTCGGCTGCTACAAGTGGTTAGTGGAGTGCGCCACCGTCGGCTCCAAGCTAGTTGAGTCCATGATCATCGCAGAAGAGAAGCGAATCATCATGGAGAATGTGGCAGCGCTGCAGGCGGACATGCCGGCTGGTGGGCCTAAGCCAGTCGGGGAGGCACAGTTCAAGCCATCCAAGGGCACCAAGAAGATCCTGCTCAATGAGGTCGAGCCGGACAAGTTCGTCCTGGTCAGAGACGGCCTTGACAGCAAATAGGAAATCACGCTCGTTGACTTCTTTCATGAGAATCGGGATATCTTCGCATGGTCCCCCAAGGACATGTCAGGTTTCCGGAGGGAGCTCGCTGAGCACTCTCTCCATGTCCGGCAAGACGCAAAGCCGGTGAAATAGTCTCTATGTCGCTTTGTAGAAGAAAAGAGGAAAACAATTGGTGAGGAAATCACCCGGCTCCTTGCAGCCGAATTCATCACAGAGGTTTACCATCCGGAATGGTTGGCGAACCCGGTGCTGGTACTAAAGAACAAGACATGGCGCATGTGCATCGACTACACCAGTCTCAACAAGGCCTGCCCCAAAGATCCATTCGCCCTGCCAAGGATAGATCAATTGATCGACTCCACGGCCTGGTGCGACCTGTTGTCATTTCTGGATGCCTATTCGGGCTACCACCAGATCAAACTGAACCCTGCTGACCAGATAAAACCAGCATTTATCACCCCCATACGGGGCTTACTGCTATACCACCATGCCGTTTGGACTAAAAATGCAGGGGCAATGTACCAGCGCTCTATGCAGAAATGCCTGCAATCGCAGATTGGTAGAAACGTACATGCCTACATTGACAATGTGGTGGTCAAGAAAAAGGAACGACAAACGCTGCTCGAAGACCTGAAGGAAACATTCGCCAACCTCCGTCGGTTCCAGATGAAGCTGAACTTGGAGAAATGCATGTTCGGTGTTCTAGCCGGCCAGCTCCTCGGTTTCCTCGTCTCAGAACAAGGGATCGAGGCCAACCCAGAGAAGATAGGAACGATCGAGCGCATGCAGTCACCACAAAACCTACGTGATGTGTAGAAGTTCACGGGGTGCCTGGCCTTCCTCAATAAGTTTGTCGGTCGGCTAGGCGAGAAAGCACTCCCACTTTACCAGCTCATGAAGAAAATGGACAAGTTCGTCTGGATGGAACAAGTGGACGAGGCATTTTGTGACCTCAAGTGTATGCTCTCCTCCCCACCAATACTAGCAGCCCCCACCACCAAGGAGCCGATGCTAATGTACATCGCAGCTACTAACCGGGTCATCAGTGTCATGCTCGTGGTGGAGAGGCCAGATGAAGGAAAGGCGCAACTGGTCTAGCACCCGGTGTATTACCTGAGTGAGTTACTCTCACTCTCGAAGTAGAACTACCCCCACTACCAGAAACTGGTGTAAGGCGTGTACATAGCAGCCAAGAAGTTGAAGCACTGCTTCCAAGAACATTCCATTTGGGTGGTGGCATGAGCACCACTTTCGGAGATCATCGGCAACAAGGACGCCACAAGCCGGGTGGCAAAGTGGGCAATAGAGCTTGCCACCCACAACATCCGATACGAGCCAAGAAGTACGATCAAGTCTCAAGCACTGCCGACTTCCTCGTCGATTGGGAAGAAATCGAGTACCTACCACCGGTTCCTGACTCCACACACTCGAAGCTTGTGACACCCCCGGGATTAGGGCTAGACAAATCCCAGACCTCTGTCTGATATAAGCCTAACCAAAATCTCGAAAGCATATAGAGAAAGAATCGGTAACATTATAGTGACCCTATGACCCAAAAATTATTACAGCAAGCTCATAACTGAGCAAAGAACCAAATTATTACAAGCAGAGGTCACTAACCACAAACATCAAACGACGAAAGGCAGATTATGCTATTAAGTATAGCAAACTTAAAAAATGTCCTAAGAGGCCTGAAGCATAACGATGACGTCCCAATCCATAGATTCTAGGCTGCCGACCGGGAACTCCAAGCTACTCGTCGATGTCGATGCTGTAACAAACTCATCTTTTGTGGTAACACTTACCTGCTGCAAAAGTATCAACAATGCAAGGCTGAGTACAGGGTGTACTCCGCAAGACTTATGGCTGGTGGGGTTACTTTGCATAAAGCTAACTTTCTTTGTAAAAGAGAGAGAGGAGAAGCTCGACTAATAGAACCTTTTCAAAGGGGATAAGAAAAAGATATCTCTAGCTTTGATCAGCTTTGATATCCACCGAAACTTTATCAGCTGAACCTACTAACTAGGATCACCCCCTCGGTCCCTGAGGAAGCATCCTTAAGCACACTTTACTTACTTGCCAAGTTTTATGATTAGGTTATAGTTCTCTATGATCATCATGTCCGTTCCCAAGTCGTCTATAACCGTGGACATGGCTTTTCGAAAAGATTAATACCCTGCAGGGGTGCACAATGATGTCTATGCACTTCTATTCTTGTAGACAGTTGTTGGGCCTCCAAGTGCAGAGGTTTGTAGAACAGCAACAAGTTTCCCTTAAGTGGATTACCGAAGTTTATCGAACTCAGGGAGGAAGTGGTCAAAGGTATCCCCTCTCAAACAACCCTGCAATCAAGATACAAGAAGTCTCTTGTGTCCCCAACACACCCAATACACTTGTCAGGTGTATAGGTGCACTAGTTCGGCGAAGAGATAGTAAAATACAAGTGGTATGGATATAAGACAACATTGCCAGAAAATAGCTTGATGGCGTGGAAGAGACTAAATGCAAACTAAAATAAAGATGGCAGCAAGCAAACATGTAACAGATCTAATTGCAAACGGTGTTTCAATGTTTAGAAACAAGGCCTAGGGATCATACTTTCGCTAGTGAACACTCTCATATAATTATCTTCTCTTTATGATACTACTCTTAACTACTCTCTGGTTGGCTCTAATCCATGGTAGGGCTATAACATCACACCTCAAAGTAAGCCTTTCCCATCTAGACAACCCCACACTGTCACCTTCAGCACTAGATGGTTCCAACAAACACCACAATTTCATAGAGACATCCAACTCCAAATATAACTCATAACAAGTATTTGTAATCTCTAGCCTAAGTGCCACCATGGTGTGCATGCTGTCACTTTCACACACATGGGGAGAGCAGAGATCTATTAAAGCACTTGAGTAGCAAGGTAGATCTACTTGATTACAAAGCTCATGATCACAATATGATCATGCATAGAGAGAGAGATGAACACATAGCTACCGGTAGAACACTTAGCCTCGAGGAAGAACTACTCCCTCATCATCATGGGAATCAGCAACGGTGATGGAGATGGTGGTGGAGATCGATGGAGATGGCTCCGGGGCACTTCCCCGTCCCGGCAGGGTACCGGAATAGAGACTTTCTGTCCCCCGAATCTCCCCTTCGGTGGCGGCGCCGCTGCAGAACTTTTCGTGGATGTATGCTGTTCGATTTAGGGTTTTTGCCTCGAGGACTTCTTATAGGCGAAGAGGCGAGGTCGGTGGCCGTCCAGGGGGTGCAGGGGACTCCTTCCCTGCTGCCGGTATCATAGGGGAGCATCGCTCCTTAGCCCCTTCCTTTATGGCTTATTGGGAGCCCTCTCCCATGGAGATGGGATCTATGGGGGAGACAAAAACGTGGCTTTGGTGGCTGCAAATTCGTGGTTGGAGGTGTCTCCCACAAATTAGGTTTCCTCCCTTTATATAGCTTCTCGGATTCATGTCACCCCATCGTGGGCTGCATTAAATCGTGTCTATCGGGCCCGTCCAGACTCGGAATCAGCTAAATGTTATGTCCAGAACGTTTGTCGCGAAATTTCCAATAACTTTGTAGTTGAAGAGTTTTTCGTTTGACGCCGTCTTTGACCCGAAATGTGACCATCTTCAAAAAGAGTTCTGAGACAGATTTCTGGAAAATCCCAATTTGACTCCAACAAGGTTTCCACTTGTATTCTTGGTAATTCGTACACATCAAAGTATAAAACAAGAACATTGTGCACTTTTGCAACTATTAGTAGGTTAGTCCAAATAAATCATAAACTTTATATAAAAATGAGTATCAAAAGCATATTATTAGCATAAAACCATCAAAAATTATAGATACGTTATGGACGTATCAACATCCCCAAGCTTAGTTCATGCTCGTCCTCGAGTAGGTAAACGATAAAAACAATATAAGTTTTGAGGTGACATGCAGCCAACACAATCTTCATCATCATTATTGTAAAAGCATTGATAGCTGGGATCAACATACTCTAAACATGAACATGAAAGATAGAGTTGTAACAATAAGACATAGCAACTATGTTGTAGCATGAAAAGGTGCAAACAAAATATTCATGAATAACAATTCTTTGAAAGACGTTTGTTTGTTTCACATAAAGAAAACACAATGATAATGGTATTCAGCTTGTCCCTCATAGTGTAGCAAAACATAAATGCATAGGACACCCTCAAAGTTCATAAGGGTGACTAGATACAAATAGTTTAAGAACAAGCAATACCAAAGTTATGCATCAATCAACAAGTTTTGGGAAAATGCATATTAAACTAAGAATGGCCACTATACTCTATTAATAGGTGCATAAAGATAGAAGATGTAGACTCAACATAAAAGTAAAAGAAATTCCTTCATAGAAGGAAGCAGGGATTCAAGTCTCATAAAAAGCTTCCAAAAATTATGGTACTTATTAGCTTTTAGCTCTCATTGCCCCTATCATAAGCATCTTGAAGTGATTAAGGTTAAAGTAAAAAACTATGGAGTATATGCTTGACGAAGTATAAGTTGGAAATCTCATGTCCCTTGAATACGAGGGCCACTCCTCATGCTACTCAAGTTTAGTTACCGATAAGTTCTTGTCATTGTAAGTACATGTGTATCATAGAGAACCGCCAACAGGGTACCCCTTGCCCGATGATACAGAAGAATCCCCATATCAAATTGACAAGGCAAGCAGACAACAAGCATCTCAGCAATCTTCTTATTTACCATGGGAAAATGGTGCCTTTTTCTCTCTTTCCTCTTTTCTCATATCTCCTTTTTTCTTTTTCTCTTTTTTCTCAGTATTTGACTCTTTTTTTTATAAGAAGAATGCTTCATAGACAGCTCATTATGGTTACGCTGCAGGTTTCCACCATGACAACATGGATTAGACCGGTGACCCAGGCGTTTCTCTAGCAGACATACATAACTCCATGGACTTACAAGCTCCCCTTTCATTTCACACCGACGACATCCATAGACAAAAGAGCATGATATCAACTAGGTACAAAGTACAAGTGCAATGTTGAAAGTGTTCCCCATGACACCATGGTTCTACTAATCCCCAACATATAAGTGCAAGCATATACAACATAGACGACACAATGGTTCAAGTTTATTAAGGGCAAGAAAAGTAAAGTGTGCCATCAAGTTCGTGAGAGCTTTAATCACTAGTTTTCTCATAACAAGTTTAATTCGGAAGGTAGATAAAAACATGAATATACTTGGAATAGCAAATGCTAATAGGTAGGTATGGTGTACTCTTTGGAATAACTTGGTTTTAGGAGTTGGATGCATGAGTGGAACTCATACTTGGTTATGAAGGCTAGCAAAAGACTTGGAGCGACCAACTAAGAGAGCAATAATGGCCATAATTATGCAGAGCGACAAAACATCATTAATTAAAGCATAAAGTTATATTACAAGTCGAAAACTAAAGGATCATAAAGTCTATGGTGACTTGGGATAGTCATAACATGGTGTGATCATGTGCCAAATCAACCTAAATAAAGCATCAAAGGAGAATACCACAATACTATGCTTTAATATGCTAAAACAACGCATGATTCTTCCAAGGCACATTAAGCAATCTCAATTGTTTATAAAATGTCATGCTACAGCAAAGATCACTAAGCATAAAGCCAAAACAATATCAAGCATGGCATGACAAAGCATAGGCCACAGTCAAAAACAAGCTCTCTTTATCACTTAAGCATGAACTTTCCTACTCTTTTTCCAATCCAATCCAAACTATTTGAAAACCAACGTATGAAAGAGGGGGTCCAACCAATTTATTGCAGCAAACAAAGCAAATGAAAACTAAGAACGAAAATGAAGATGCTCCAAGAACAACACAATTGTGCATGAAACAATAAAAATAAAGTGTTTGGAAGAAACCTGGGATTTTTATTGATGAAGAAGGGGATGCCTTGGGCATCCCCAAGCTTTGACGCTTGTACTTCTTGGATATTTCTTGGGGTGACACGGGTGGCATCCCTAAGCTTGAGCTTTAGTCCTTTCGTCATCTCATTACATCATTCTCTCTATACACCTGAAATTTTTCCTTCATACAAAACTTCACGCAATCTTTATTAGCAACATTAGTGCACTCAAGATAATAAGTCTTTAGGTTCAGTTTCAGCACCAATAAAACTTCCATTAAAACACAAGCTACATAAGCACTTCCCTCAAAAAGCTCAATTCTCCAAAGAGAACTAAAAAAGGAACCAACAAGAAGCAAATGCAAATAATGGCAGAAATCTGTCAAAACAGACCAGCAGGTAAAAACCAATTTTTTAGAAGACCTTCTGTTGCTCAAATCGAAAAGTGTTGAACTAACTAAAGTTAGATAACAACCCGGGGCAGAAGCACAAAAATGCACGCCTCAAAACGACTTATAGAGATGTTACACGAATTTTTACGGTGAAGCACACAAATCTGTTTCAGGACAGCAACTTTCCCAATCATTACTTCTCTCTCATTAGAGGTTACCCTTGGCACAAAAAGCAAATAAAAAGGATAAGGAGCGGTTATTACAGAGGTAATAACTTCCAAGACTCATCTAAAACTTTTGGGTTATCTCCCAATAAGTACTTTTGTTTAACGCCTTTAAGTTAGGCATGATAGTTTGAGAAGATGCTCACATAAAAAAATATGAATTGAAGTAAAAGAGAGCATAAAGAAGCAAATTCAAAGCACATTTAAGTCTAACCCACTTCCTATGCATAGGAATCTTGTAAAGAAACAAGTCATGAAAGCACAAAGCAACAATCATAGGAAAGCAAAACAAGTGCAACTTCAAAATTTTCAACATAAAGAGGGGAAACTTAGTATTGTTGAGATACATAAAACCATGTTTCCCTCTCTCATAATAACTTTCAGTACCATCATGAATAAAATTAACAATATAACTATCACATGAAACATTCTTATCATGAGCCACATGCATATAATAATTATTACTCTCCACATAAGCATAGTCATTCTTATTAATTGTAGTGGGAGCAAATTCAACAAAATAAATATCATTATTATTCTCATCACCATAATCATCAAATATAGGAGGCATATTGTAGTCATAATTAATATCCTCCTCAATAGTAGGTGGACTGAAAATATCATATTCATCATTGTAATCATCATAAATTGGAGGCATAGTATCATCAAAATAAATTTTCTCCTCCGTGCTTGGGGGACTAAAAAGATCATTTTCATAAAAACTAGCATCCCCAAGCTTAGACTTTTCCATAGAATTAGAAATAATGGTGTCCAAAGAATTCATACTAACAACATTGCTATTAGAATGCAAATAAATTAACATAGGTTTTTTAATTTTCTCTTCAAACACTTCATGTCCTAACTCAAGATAAATACTATAAAGCTCTCTAATTTTGTTGTTGTTTTCCATTAAGCCTAACTAGTGAAAATAAAAACAAGAAACAAAAAGAAAAAAATGCATAATCTAAAGGAAATAACTTCAAGCACTCACACTAGAGGATGTGAGTACCTTTTACCTTACCTTCCCGGCAACAGCGCCAGAAAATAGCTTGATGTCTACGCACTTCTATTTTTGTAGACAGTTGTTGGGCCTCCAAGTGCAGAGGTTTGTAGAACAGCAACAAGTTTCCCTTAAGTGGATTACCGAAGTTTATCGAACTCAGGGAGGAAGTGGTCAAAGTTATCCCCTCTCAAACAACCCTGCAATCAAGATACAAGAAGTCTCTTGTGTCCCCAACACACCCAATACACTTGTCAGGTGTATAGGTGCACTAGTTCGGCGAAGAGATAGTAAAATACAAGTGGTATGGATATAAGACAACAGTGCCAGAAAATAGCTTGATGGCGTGGAAGAGACTAAATGCAAACTAAAATAAAGATGGCAGCAAGCAAACATGTAACAGATCTGATTGCAAACGGTGTTTCAATGTTTAGAAACAAGGCCTAGGGATCATACTTTCGCTAGTGAACACTCTCATATAATTATCTTCTCTTTATGATACTACTCTCTGGTTGGACACTCTAATCCACAGTAGGGCTATAACATCACACCTCAAAGTAAGCCTTTCCCATCTAGACAACCCCACACTGTCACCTTCAGCACTAGATGGTTCCAACAAACACCACAATTTCATAGAGACATCCAACTCCAAATATAACTCATAACAAGTATTTGTAATCTCTAGCCTAAGTGCCACCATGGTGTGCACGCTGTCACTTTCACACACATGGGGAGAGCAGAGATCTATTAAAGCACTTGAGTAGCAAGGTAGATCGACTTGATTACAAAGCTCATGATCACAATATGATCATGCATAGAGAGAGAGATGAACACATAGCTACCGGTAGAACACTTAGCCTCGAGGAAGAACTACCCCTCATCATCATGGGAATCAGCAACGGTGATGGAGATGGTGGTGGAGATCGATGGAGATGGCTCCGGGGCACTTCCCCGTCCCGGCAGGGTACCGGAACAGAGACTTTCTGTCCCCGAATCTCCCCTTCGGTGGCGGCGCCGCTGCAGAACTTTTCGTGGATGTATGCTGTTCGATTTAGGGTTTTTGCCTCGAGGACTTCTTATAGGCGAAGAGGCGAGGTCGGTGGCCGTCCAGGGGGCGCGGAGGACTCCTTCCCTGCTGCCGGTATCATAGGGGAGCACCGCTCCTTAGCCCCTTCCTTTATGGTTTATTGGGAGCCCTCTCCCATGGAGATGGGATCTATGGGGGAGGCAAAAACGTGGCTTTGGTGGCTGCAAATTCGTGGTTGGAGGTGTCTCCCACAAATTAGGTTTCCTCCCTTTATATAGCTTCTCGGATTCATGTCACCCCATCGTGGGCTGCATTAAATCGTGTCTATCGGGCCCGTCCAGACTCGGAATCAGCTAAATGTTATGTCCAGAACGTTTGTCACGAAATTTCCAATAACTTTGTAGTTGAAGAGTTTTTCGTTTGACGCCGTCTTTGACCCGAAATGTGACCATCTTCAAAAAGAGTTCTGAGACAGATTTCTGGAAAATCCCAATTTGACTCCAACAAGGTTTCCACTTGTATTCTTGGTAATTCGTACACATCAAAGTATAAAACAAGAACATTGTGCACTTTTGCAACTATTAGTAGGTTAGTCCAAATAAATCATAAACTTTATATAAAAATGAGTATCAAAAGCATATTATTAGCATAAAACCATCAAAAATTATAGATACGTTATCGACGTATCACACAACTTTACCCACACGTACCAATCGACTCTTAATGACACTTAAGATTAGCCCTCTTCCTTGGAAGGCCGACAAAGGGTGATTGGACACGACCTTTACCTTCTTTCGCCGAGACCATGAGTCACACCCTAAGGAGATGTCGCTGTAACAGGTCAAGTCCCGAAGTCGGTCCCTAGAGATGTGCGCAGGGTTCAAGATTACGGAGGTTGTGCCTCTCTTGTTCCCGGCCACGCTTACCTACCTGTATGAATGCACCTCCTCCACTGCCTTCGAGAACAACCAGAATGCATATGTCGAATGGAACGCCCGAACTATGTGACTCATGGAATTTACTAGGCAAGTTAGTTGGTCGAGGGGGTTTCTAGGCCCCGTGTGGTTGTACGCTAGTCTTGGTTCAAGAGGAAAGAACTCAGGTCCTAGTAGTGGCAAGTATGGGACTGCAAAAACCACAACCCGACGTGGCCTCCCATACAAGCCTTATCATGTTTAACTTTCATCTCTGATCATACCACGTCATCCTGTCATACTAGGTTCATTCGCAGCTCCGATTCATCAATCGGATGGATCAGCGGTAACAGCTAAGCTTGGCTAAGCGCAACAGATATATCAACTCTAGCGAAGCTCATAAGCCAAACCCTAGTTATGCTAGGAGCAGTGGATTAGGGAATATAGGCTACAAAGGTAACATGCATTAGATAGGATTATTATATCTACCGGTAAAAGACTTTGGAATCGTATGCGCGTGGCAAGAATGAAATACTTTGAAACCATAGGATTATATCATGTGTGGGGCTATGCTTGCCTTTGCTAGTTGATACTCAGATATAGAACTTTAGGTTCATCTGCTTGGCATCATTCATCGATAACCTTCGATGGTGTTGATCTTGGTCTTCGATCTTGATCTCGATATCGTATTCTACTGGAAAGAACCAAACACCGGAAAGAAAGGGAAACAATAATCAACACATGGCATCGATGTAATGGTCAATCAAGGATGATGATATGAAAATTTAAATTGTATTGAAATGTAACCCTATAGCATGCTTGGCAATTTAAAAGGGATCCAAAGGGTCCAAACCCTAATTCAGAGAAACCCCAGATGCATATGAGAGGGGTTATTTTTTTCTCCTAATTAAACTTGTCATGTAAGTTTCTTAACAATGCATGATTATGAGTCTATTGGATAGATCTCATTTTTCTGAACATTTTGATATAGTATACATATTTTTCTGATTTAAAATGAATTAGTTATGATTTTTCCCAATCTTAATCCATTTTTATATCATTATTAAAACAATTAAACATTTTTGGAATTTATTAAATTATTTTCCAGCTGGTCCCACATGTCAGACTTTTATTAATTTCAGAAATCATTTCCAAAAAAAATAAAACCCTGACTGATAGGGCCCACCTATCAGCATTTTTTATTACAGAAAATAATTACAAAAACATTTAAATAAAAGAAAAGGGGATATGACCTCATATTGACGTCATCATGATGTCAGCAATGGAGATGCTCTCAGGTTGAGCACGCCTGACGTCAGCAATGGAGATGCTCTCAGGTTGAGCACGCTCCCATTCTATCGGCTGCGCGCGGGGCTTCGGGGGTGGGCACGTTCGACGCAGCTCTTCGCGTTGAGCCAAAATCTGGTGGCACCGTTGGCGGGAGGTCACCAGAGAGGCCAACACGACGATGCACGGTGGCGGTTCCTGCAGATGGTCGGTGTGGGCTTGGCAGAGGAAGAGAGGGAATCATTAGAGAGGTCGGCGAGGATCACAAGCTCACCAGGAATGCAGCAGGCCTGATGGGGAGGTCCGGGGTGGTCGGAATCAATGGCGTGCATGTCGGCCAGAGCTCGGGAGGGAGCTATCGATTGCGGCGCCTAGGGCTTCTCCAGCTAGCACGCGAGGTGAACGAGGACGACACGGCGGTCACGGTAGTGGCCTCAGAACGGAGAGGGGGGGTCGGGATGACGGAATCGTCAAAGCCCGAGCGGCTAGGGTTCATCGGCTAGAGAGAAATTGGGGAGAGGAAGGAAGCTAGGGCTTATTGGGCGGCGGGAGGGGTACTTGTAGACATCGACCAGGTCGGTAGCGTGCATCTCCTCGTAGA
This sequence comes from Avena insularis, assembly GCA_023614405.1. Classification (NCBI taxonomy): domain Eukaryota; kingdom Viridiplantae; phylum Streptophyta; class Magnoliopsida; order Poales; family Poaceae; genus Avena; species Avena insularis. The sequence goes on from CM042684.1 coordinate 316,788,446, forward strand.
GGGCATCATGGCGAGGCGAGGACGACGCCGGCGTCGACACGCAGCAGCTTCACTCGTCGCCGTCCTTATGTCAGGGGGAAGAAGAAAAGGAAAAGAAGAGAAAAGAGGTACGGGCCGGTGCTAGGCCATGGTGGACTACTGGCGGCGATAGATAGGGAGATGGCGCACTGGGCTGCAGCCTAGTTTGGTTAAAAGCATTTTTTTCTGTCAGAAACCTTTTTCTTTTATGGTTTTTCTGTTTTTCTCTTTTGTAATTCAATTTTAAACCTGTTTTGAATATTTCTATAATACTAGAACTTTTATAAACTTCTCAAAATACTATAGATCCCTTATAATCCATTTGGGCTCCATAATTTTGGTAATTTTCAAAATAATCGAAACCATTTGAAGGTTTTCAAAGAGAGGGGAAACACTAGGGTTTTAGGGTTTTCTTGTTTCTCTTAATGCAAGATTTATCAAACCATGAGATGCATGCTATGCTCATGATGCACAAAACAAATCCTAATTACTCTTAGTAGTACTATGGGTGTTACAAAGCTGCACTTTGATGGCTCCAAGATGTACGTGGTGCTCGGAGATGGAGTCGTCATCACCTCTCCAAAAGGAGACCGGCTAGGGTATGTGCTGTAGATCCACTTCCGCGCATCCAACAACGTCACCGAATACGAGGTGCTCGTCCATGGCCTCAAGATGGCAAAAAGTGATCGGCATCCGACAGATCCTATGCTTCGGCGATCCGGACCTGGTGGTGCAACAAGTGTCGGGTGATTGGGACGCTAAAGACGTGAACATGGCCCTATACTGCTTCTTTGTCCAGCAGCTATGCCTGCTTTAAAGGGTGCGAGTTCCACCATGTTCCCCGATCCAACAACGATGCTGCCGATGCACTCGCCTGAGTGGGCTCAACAAGACAAGCGATCCCGCCTGGAGTTTAGCTCAAACACCTGAGCAAGCCATCCATCATGCCGTCTCCAGAATCAAACTCCATAGTCCTAGACGTGGAACCGTGGACTGCCGGCTCAAGGGGCCTAGAATATTTCACAAAAGTCCCGAGAACTGCCGCGTCAAACCTGGGAACTGCCGCGTCAATCTCAGGGACTGCCGGATCGAAGGCCATAATCGGCTCCAGCAGCTTAGGGACTGCTGCCTCCGCTCTTCCACCCGGCAGGCCACCCGACGAGCCCGACCTGGCCGCCCGCGAGGAAATCAAGTTGATCATGCAGACCGTGTACGCAATCTAGGAGACCCCTGCATGGGCCAAGCCCTTCATGGATTTCCTGGCCAAAGGAGAATTTCCCAATGAAGAGGTCGAGGCACGACAAGTAAAGCGCAGAGAAAGCATATACACCATCATCAACAATGAGATGTACAAGCGCGGTGTCAGAGGAATCTACCAGCGTCGTGTTAGCCAAGACAAAGGGATCCGATTTCTAGAGGAAATCCACCAGGGCGAGTGCGGACACCACGCATCGTCAAGGGCCATAGTGCCTAAGGCGTTTCACCACGGCTTCATTGGCTGACTATGTTAGAAGACAGCGAGAAATTGGTAAAGGCATGCAATGGTTGCCAGCGTTTCAGCCAGCAAAAGCACACTCCGACTGCAGATCTCAAGACAACCCCCATCACCTGGCCATTTGCCGTCTGGGTGCTGGACATGGTTGGCCCTTTCAAGACAGCATGATCCAGCATGACACCTGCTGGTGGCGGTGGACACATTCACCAAGTGGATTGAGGGCAAGCCCATCAAGAAGCTGGATGGGGCCACGAAAATCAAGTTCTTCACAGACATCATCACACGCTTAGGATAGCCCAATAGCATCATCACTGACAATGGCACGAACTTCGCCAAAGGGGCCTTCGCACGCTTCTATGGAGAAAAGGGGATCCGCTTGGACCTTGCCTCCATCACACACCCCAGTCAAATGGACAATGCGAACGAGCGAATGGTTTGGTCCTAGAGGAAATCAAACCGCTATAGATCGAACCACTGATGAGATCCCCTGAATGCAGGATAGAGGAGCTACCGGCCATGCTATGGAGCTCGCGCACTACACCAAACCGCTCGACCGGCTACACACCATTCTTCCTCATCTACGAAGCGAAGGCGGTCCTGCCAAATGATATCGAGTTCGATGCACCCTGCAAGTTCTTTTACACAGAGCAACAATCCAAGGAAGCACGTGAGGACATCGTTGACCTCCTCGAAGAGGCGCACGAGCTGGACTTTTCCAGATTTGCCGTCTACCAATAAAACCTGCACTGTTACCCTGCCAGCCGGATTCGCTGCATCTCGTTCTGAGAGGGTGGCCTAGTGCTGCGATTGGTATAAAGCACCAAGGGAATGCACAAGCTGTCTCCCCCTTGGGAAGGGCCATTCATCATCAGCCGGGCGCTGCACAACAGCCAGCAAAGAACAAGATGGAATATTCCGACAAATAAACTGAATGCCCCTGGAATGCAAACCTACTTCGTCCATTTTACACTTGAGTGAGAATTGTATGTATCTTACTTTTATGTATCATAAATGAACAAGTTGAGGAGCTTCGACACAGTATCGGGGACTCCATCATCATTTGGCATTTCTTGTTGCATTGTTTTTACCCTGGCTCCGGTGATCTCTCTCGGGGACTCGTCGACTGTCCCAGATGCCCGTGTATTCCAAACAACAGAGTACTGTACGTGGCTCTAAGGGCACACTCTTCGGTCCCGGATGCAGACCACAACCTGTCTTCCAATTCAGAAAAAGCAAAAACCCGAGGACCCCTATACGAAGAATCATAAAGAAGACAAAAACATCTACACATTTTGGTTGCGCTTGCTCGCCTAACGCTGATAACAGAAATCTGAAGTATCGTGCAGTACGCTTACTAGCTACCCTTCAGTTCCGGCTGCAGACCGCAATCCGACTCGCGGCCGACAAGACACAGCTTAATGGCCAATGCTCACTAAGAAAAGGACAAAGTTGCCAGCCTAGTGCGAAATGGCAATTTTCCCCATCAAACCAAAATAAACTACAAATTGTATCCTCCTCATACATATCTAACACAGAAACTATCGTTTGTGTTTATTTTTTGCATGAGCCAAAATTTCACCAAGTGCTCGAGCTAGACGCTATCCAAAGCTACCAGGACGAAAGGCAGAAAAGAGCTCCGACCCAGCTAGATTCTCTAGCCAATCCAAACCTCGGGGACTACACCTAGTGGGTGCACTCCCTCGCCCCCACACAAGACCCTCAAACGACAAAGGCAGAAAAGAGCTTCGATCCGACTGGATTCTCTAGCTGGCCCGAACCTTGAGGACTACACCCGATGGGTGCGCTCCCACGCCCCCACGCAAAAGCCCGCATACGGCAAAAAGAAAATCCACCACTCAGAAAGTTCAAATACGAAAGCACAAGACAACATCTTAACATCAGGAAGATGAAGCTTCCATCAAAGTTTGACATACCATAGATTGTTCACACATGCTACCAAGGACAAAGAGCAATTTTCAAACAACACAATTACTCTCGGCATCCCGAGGATCAGGCCCGAGGCTTATAGAAGGCTCGGTGGCGTCCGCCGCAACCCCGCTGGAATAGGCAATGTTGGTTGCAGACAAGTCGGAGGCTGGTGGAGGCGGAGCAGCAGTCTACGGCAGAGCGGGAGACTCGGTCCAACCGAACGCCTCCATCCCTCCGCGTCGCTGAAGTCTCAGTCTAGCTATATGTAGCTCGCGATCTTGACACCACAAGAGCGGATTTTAGGAACTTCGGCGTGAAGGTTATCGTAGCTGGTCCCTTGCCGAAATCCTCGGGCAAGGCTTCGAAGATCCGCACCTGGGTACCAAGACTTGAGAAGAGTGAGCGCCATCTCCACGCCTCCATGCACAGTGCACTCTCACCTCGTCTCGACAAGGTCAAGGGCGGTCCCGAGTCCATCAGCCAGCGCATCAATGTTGGCAGGCGGAGCGACAAGGGGCCAGAGATAGGTGAAGATCTCTAGGCCTATGTGGCGCAATCGGTCGGCCTCCTCGCTAACCACGGTGACGAGTTCCTCGGAGTGCAGGTTGCGTCTGGCCTCCGCCTTAGGCATGCGCGCAAGGGCCTGGTCGGTTGCCTTAGGATAATGAGTTGCAGCCAACAGGACGAAAACTATTACAAACCGACTGGAGCAAACGGAGAAAGGTCAGCAAAGGATAAGAAGGACTTACTAACGACCACCTCGGTGATGTGGTCCAGCTCCGCGTACGTAGCGTTCTCTAGAGCCTGGACCCTCTTCAGCAGCTCCTCATGCTTGGTCTAAAGATACTCGAGGTTCTTGAGAGCGGTGGCACGCGTGTCAGCGTTTTTCTTGGCCTTGCCGACTGCAGACTCCATCTTCTCATTCAGCACCACCAAGTTATTGATTTGACCCTAGCGCGTGTTGTTGGAGTCTTGTAGCCAAAACACCTCCGCTTTTAGCCGTTCCACCTCCCTCTCCTCGTCCACTATCATGGCTGCAAGATGATACCCGATAGTCAACAAAAACCACGAAAAATCATGCAATCGCGAAGACATGTCAGAGCAAGCAATCTTATGCCCCAGGTCCTGTGTGCTCTTCACCATCTCAGAAAAAGCTTTTTGCAGAAAAAAGGGAAGTGAAAAGGAGAATGGGCGAACCGGCTAAGGCAAACGGACGAGAGTATGAAAAGACACCTACCTCCAAAGAAACCCCCCAACATCTTGGCCTCGCCGATCCCCTACTCCATCACCTCTACCAGGCGGCGCGCCTGGCCAAGGGAGATGGGGGCCAAGCCAGAGAGCTGAGCAAGGATGGCATCCAGCGTCAGCACAACCGGGCTGGCTTGTAGCCAGTCACTAGCACTTCCTCCTCGTCCTCAACAACGTCATGCGAAGCCTCTGCCACGACTACCTCGGCTTTGCCACCTGCACCGCTAGAGCTAGAGGTCGTCGACCGCCCGCTGTCGCCCGCTGCCAGCTGCGCGGAAGTGCTTGGCGCCTGCTCCAACGGCTCCTCGGCCCAGCCAGCTTTCGGGCCCGTCAAAGCATCACTCGAGCACGGGTTCACACCAGCCGTTAGTCGGGGCAGAGTAGTGGTGGCGTCGCGCCCGGCCTCAAGCATATGAGTGATCTAAGAGGTAGCCGGTGCACGGTGCAGCGACGCTGGCGCAGCCGGCGGAGACGCATCTTCCATGGTCGAAGCAGCCCCAGCCGGAACGGTTGGGATGGGCGCAGCTGGCTCGACCGACGAAGCCAAAGCAGGCATGGTGGTGGAAGCGCCAGAGCCGTCCAACAACATCGCCTCGCTGAATGAGTAGATCAAACTCAACGAAAAGGACAAGTCAACAAGACAAAAGGCTGAAGAGATCAGCAAGACACGTACTAGGGGATGCTCAGCATGAACACCACTAACCTTTGCTGGCAAGGTTTCTTCGCGCCACCACCGGCTGGAGTGGTGCTGGACGCTGCCCGCTTCCCCTTGGCCTTTGCCACGGCGCCGGGGGCAGGAGGAGCTGCATCTCTATACATGGCTACATGAACACGAGCAAACCTCAATGTCTGGTTGAAGACGACAAATCGGTGAACAAACACAAAATAGAAAACCCTTACCGAGTGGATACGGCAAACCCTCATCGCCCCCGGTAGGGAAGCGCTCAGGCTCCGGCAGTGAAAACTTTGGCACCAGGCGGTCAGCCCAGAAGTGGGGGAGATCACAGTCACCCATACCATCTTTCGCTATCTGTGCCATAAAAATCTACTCAAAGGGGGTAAATAAGAAGTGAGAAAAAATACCTTCAGTAAAAATCCACCCGGCAAGAAAAGAAGACTAACCTTAGGAGGCAGGCGGCCCCGATGGTACGGCCTACAGGAGTAGCGCCAACCGTTCTCCAGGTCCTCCTTCGAGATCATGGCAAGCCAGTCTCGGAGGGACTCGTACGACATGTCCAGCTGGGACGACCGGGTGGGATCGTTCGGGTCGGACAAGCGGCACATCTTATGCGATCGTTATTGTAGCGGGAGCACAGGCGGGTAATCCAGGACAAGGTGATGTCCCGAGCGCTGAGCCGCTCCGTCTCCACCAGCACCTGCACCCGGGCGTCCATCCGGTTGATGTCTTCCTGGGCGCCCAACCCCTTCACGGTCCAGCCCTTCCGGGTGGAAGGGACGTTGGCAAAGACTAGAAGTCGGATCTAGTCGACTTCGTTGGCATTGCTCACATAGAAATATGAGCGCTGCCATAACTTCACCGTGTCGAGGAGGTCGAACTGCGGCATCTGGGACATCGGACGTGGGTAGATGGCGCATCAGCCAGTCTCCATCAGCAGGCCACCCTTGTGCATCGTCTGGGCTTTGAAGTTCAAAAACTTGAGGAAGTTCGCCGAGTCCGGGCAAACCCCCAAGTATGACTTGCAGCAGTCCGCGTGATGCGATAGATGTGCCATAGCATTCGCCCATAGATGATGAAGCTGGAGGTCGAACATGGTGAGGAGCTCAAGGATGAAGTCGCTCAGCGGCAGGCCGAAGCCGCGAGGGAAGTGAGCGAGGAAGACGACGGCCTCATCGGGATTAGGGTGAGAGACACGCTCCCCCTTCGGCGTGAGCTGATTTTTCACCAGCCATTCCGACAAGATAAACTTTCCCCACCGGTACTTGTAGATGAGCTCCTCCATAATGAAGGAGTCGCACCATACCCCACGCTACTCCAGAAGCATGTCTTCGGGCATGGATGCCGTGATGGAGAAGCGTGCTCCCGCCATTGTGCGAATTTGAAGTGGCGTCGGTGACCTAAATCCGGTGGCGGAAGAGGAGGAAGGGGAAGTGCGATAGGGCGAGAAGAGCAGGAACAGGGAGAAGGCGAAGTGGGAGAAAACCCTGTCCCCGTGGCCCTATTTATCACCGCTGGCCGAACGCGCCCCCTTCGCTCCCTTCCACCAAGTGGCAGGCAACTGCCCCACCTTCCCACGATGTTTCGGTTGCGGATGCAATATGCCAGCGCGACCCCACACAGAAGATCTCGCAGGTGTTACTGCGGGAGGCGAGGCGTGCGTGCCCCCCTGAGAAACTGTAGCGGCCAGACGTGCGCAAGGTTACCAAAAACTGCTGCTGCAGAGCGAGCGGTCAAAGTGACACGACACACGTCAGAACCGCCAAGCGTAGCTAGCGTAATCACTGGCCTCAGCAACCAGACGATTCATCTCCCTCCTTCCGGTTGCGCTAGTCGGTCGCTACCATCACCACTCACACCCAGTGGGTGGCCACCGATTCCATAGCCAGGAAACTATAGCCGGGAAACAACAAGCACCTCGAGCAGAATCTACAACTAGTTTTTTCATCACCAACCATTTCAGTTCGATCAATGAGCACGCAAGAACTTCTCTGCAAGGCGAAGTCCCTACGCGCTCGGGGACTAGTGTCGGGGGGATGACCCCTGGGTGGAGTAAGCCATGCCTAACCGCCCGGCTCTAGAAGTACCTAGCCGGATGGCCATAAGGCAAAGGACTGCAACCAGGTGGACCACTCCAACCGATCCGCCCTCAAGATTTCCCAGCTGGCCGTCTAGCCGGATGACCAGAAGAACCGGCTAGGTGGTCGTCTCCACCCCGCCGCCTCACATTTGGTGGCAAGGATACGGAGGGGGTGATGCTCCTTGCTGAGCACGCCTCTGGCTCCTTGCATCATCACACAGGCTGGCGCGCCGCCCTACGGCACTAGAAGACAACCGTACTAAGCGTGGCAAAGCTAGAAGCTGAGCGAGGCACTGCCGGCTGACCGCCAAAGCACCGGCTAAACGTTAAAGTGCTAGATGACGCCCAAAGCACCAGCATTGGGACACTGTAGCATTGTCTCCCCATACTGAAGGGATGACTGGGTCCTGGTCCACCGGCTAGACCCTACCAGCCGGCCCGCTTTATAAACCCAAAGCCCAAACAGTAAACCCTAGAACCCACATTGTAACCTGCCTCTCTCGACCAGTATATAAGGGAGGGTAGAGCTAGGGTTCAGGGCAGAGACTTTTAGATTCCCCAAGTTCATCTTCTTCCTCTAGCCCTCGATAGTTTCTAAGGAAACATCTCTAGGAGCACTTGTACTGGGCGTTCACCCCTTATATAGTAGATCCTTGCAGGAGTAGGGATGTTACCTCGCCAAGAGGGCCCCGAACCTGAGTACATCATTGTGTTTGCAGTTTCTGTACCCAACCTATTGCGTTAGCCACAGATAATATCCTGATTCTCCCCTCTTAAGCCATCCCCGATGGCATTGTCGTGTTCCACACCATGACACTGAGAGATACGGTCACCATGGGAGAGGACGGTTGAGGCTGCGACCTGCCTCCAGCGGTCGGCACGGCTGGTTCGGGGTTCATGACGCCTATATCTACTCATGGCGTCGCAGGGGGCCATGGGTGCGCGAAGATTGGCGGTGGTGGCTGGGCGGGAATGGGGAAGAGGGGAAACTTTGTCGCGCACAAACTACCTGTGCAGTGCGGGTCGCGTACAGGCCTGGTTTCCAACCCTCGAATGTAGAGGTCGACGAACGGATTTGGCTCCAGCCGGCATTTTTTTTACCGATCGCCTCCTTTACGGGTTCCGATTTGTGCCATTTAAGTCCGTTAAACCGCAAACTAGCAGTTATTTTAAGGGTTTGTCTAGGTTTGCCCCTTTTAAGGGTTCCGTTAGAGATGCTCTTAGAACTCTATATACTTTTTTCTGAAATGGGGAGGATAGCCCCGGTCTCTACATCGTAATGATGCATAACTCTATATACTAGATATACATAATGATTAAATATTGTTAGTTTCGTATCTTTGATCAAAATTGATATTTTCTTCATCGGTGGGATAATGACGAGCCGGACATGGACGAGACGCCACGTCGGCATTCCTTGCAAAGCATATGTGGGATGCGCAAGCATGGAATGTGCTCCAAATCATTATTCAATGTGCAAATTGCGGTTGGGTGTGGCTACGCCAATATCAACCTTGTTTTAGCCTAACCCGAGGTCACGTAGACAGGATCATAACTTTCTATTTTGGGAAAAGATGAGGCAAGCAATCATACCAGAAAAAGGATGTACCTGGGGGCGTGATCACCCGCGCGCGAAGGTAGTATCCATGCGCACAACACCTTCCGTAGAGTATTAGGTATATGGTTGTTACGATAGTTTAGATAGAGTTAGGATCTGTTTACGTACAGTTCTAACTTGACTCATACTCTAAGATAATTCTCTGTAAGCCTATATATACTCGTCCATGAGGCTCCGTAATATATCCATCATATTCTGCCAAATTTATACTCTTTTATGGTATCAGTCTAAATCGATCTCAAACCCTAACTTCCGCCGCGCTGCCCCCGGGGAGGTCGGTCTCCATGATTTCCGTCGGGGGCTGCGCAACCCGTATGCTAGGTTCATCCGTCGATCTGTGATCGGCTGTCCTGTAAGTCTTTTTCTCTAATCTCTTGATCGTCTTTCTTTTTGGTTTACCGATCTTAGATCGGATTGAGTTGCCCACCGCCGCGTCATCGCCGCGCCTCTACTCCGACCATCGGCATCGAGGATCTACATCGCGTCCGTGCGCCTGTCCCCTCCGCTGCTGCACCTGCCTCGGCAGGCTGTCGCGGCCTCAAGGCAGGCTGCCGCACACCACGGACGGCTGCTATGCTTTTCTCGGAAGGCTACCGCGGCCACCCCCTGGGATCCTCTTCGTCGTCATCGTTCGGGACTTCACCGACAACGTCTCCATCGAATCTGATCTACGCATCGTCCATGCCATGGCGCATACGGTGCACCTACCACCGATCGAGCTACGGGCTGCCGCTGTGTCGCCCCATCAGGCCGCAGCGCCGCCGCCTTTGGTACACGCTACCGGCTTCCAACGCGCCTTCCTTGGCGTGTACGTCCCTGGTGGTCTCCCAGCCGCTACACCGACTTGCGCCCTGCAGCTATGCCGCCCCCTCGAGTCGTAGCGTGGCTGCACGCAGTCTACTTCACCGTCCTCGTGCATCGACAACCTCGACTTTTACCGCGCCATCTCCTACGGCGCGGATCGCTACCGTCTGCACATGATCTTCATCATGTCGTTGGGTCTTCCTCGCCTACTTCGAGCACCGCCACTGCGTTTCAAAAGGTAACCTGCAGGGCGCCCTCTCGTCGTCGCAGGTCCCGCCGACTACCCCATCGCCACTCCAGGCATCCAGCATGACTACCCTAGGTCGCTGCTGTTTTCGCCGCCTTCTACGTCTTCGTCCACTACAACTTCGCCGCCAGCGTCATCGCCTCATCCCCGACTACAGCACCTTCTACTCTACTTCGACAACCGCAGACAACGCCGGCATCTCTCCCTTCGCCGCTCTGCGTGCCGCAACCGCTCTGGAGGCTTCCTCTGCTAGTCTTTCTGACATGGCGGCAAGTTCATGATGGTCCCTGCCCCCGCACGCCTGGTCCTGACAACACTGGGAGTGCCTTCGTCCCCAACGCGTTCCCGAGTCTGGCAAGCTCGTATCGGTGCCTCGTCTTCATCGGCTTCGACAACGTCTTCTTCGACATCGACCCCTCTACGACTGCTTCGATCGCATCACCGATGAGTTCTTGTTTGCATACTCGGTTCTGGCAAAATCGGAGTGTGTGTTCGTCCCCGACGTGCACCTAGTTCTGGCAAAACTATGATCGTACCTCGTCCTCGACGGCTCGGACTGCATCGGCTTCGACATCGACACCCTCGACGACTGCCTCGATGCGTCTCTGTCATCCTTCTCGTGCACTGTACGCATGCGGCTTCACATGCGGCTACCTCGACACCGTCATCCCCAACCACGACATCGACCACAGCAACCCCTCGCACGGCTACTTCGACCACGACACCACCCAACACTCTCGGCTCCCTCGACATCGGCACAAGGGCTATCACCTCACTTGAGCATCACCAGCTTCCTCTACAGTCTAAGCAACCGTGACGTGACACCGTCCACGATGTTCTCGCTACGACTGCGGGGGGATGTCAGCCTACTGGATGCTACTTCGATTTATCTTCAGTCTGACCGTCCGCGATGTTCTAGTTGTTCACGATGCTACCGCTACGACTGTGGGGGATGTTAGAATATTAGGTATATACGGTTGTTATGGTAGTTTAGATAGAGTTCGTACAGTCCTAACTTGACTCGTACTCTAAGATAATCCTCTGTACGCCTATATATATCCGCCCATGGGGCTCAATAATATATCCATCATATTCCGCCAAACTCATACTCTTTCACCTTCTACCTACAGTCTGCTCCCCGCTAACAAGTTCAATAATAAGTAACAACCCTCGTAAATTCTAGAGAAAAATTTCTGCGCTATGGTGGAGCCCAAGAAAAATGTCCGTTAAGTTCCAGCCACAAATTTCCCTCCTTATTTATTCTTGGAATTCTGCCGAGATCTAGAGCTAGAAGAGCTACATCCAAACAGTTCAGCCCCAATTTTCCCCCTATTTATTCTTGAACTCTGCACAGATCTAGTTCTAGGCGGGCTACATCCAAAAAGTTCCAGCCTCAACTTTCCCCCTATATATTCTTGAACTCTGTCGTGACCCGGATGCAGCTACCTTGTTACATCCAAGTGATTTTTTTGCAACATCTACTTTCTAACATCCATTGTATGCTCATAGTAACTAGGAACATGACCCGTTTTCTGTGAAACAACTATGGTTATAAAAAATAAACATCTAGTGGTTGAAATGAAAATTGACCTGAATATTGTTACATCCTCGATGCACAAGAGCATGTCACATGTTTCTAGAAATATTATTATATCCCAGTGCATCAAGAAAAAAATAAAATTAGTTTGAACTCATATATATACAGTTGTGTTACATCTATTTTATCAGGAATAAACATAAAAGTATTGCATAAATCCAGAAGTCACTAATCTGAAGTAAATGCTAGAAATATTGTTACATCCCAGTGCATGCGAAGAGAAAAAGGAACTCATTTTGAATGCATATATGTTCAAATGAAACATAAAAGGAACATCCAGAGATAGAACTTTTTGTCTTGTGCATGCTCAGAGTAACTAGCAACATGAGATGTCTCTCAAACAACTACAGTCATCAAAAGAAATATCCAGTGGTCGAAGATGGAACTTGACCTGAACCCTCTTCGTGAACATTGCTGTTGCGATGAAAAACATCAATTTTGTTATAGACCGAGTCATAATTTGTGAACGTTTCGTGAAAATGGGTTGTTGTGCTATTCTTAGCTTATTTTTGTTACATTCACTGGTTCTATGTACTAACATCGGTATGTATCCAAAAAGATCAGTTAGATTTAAGCCATTTTGGTTCTACGTACTCCCTCTGTCTCTAAATAAGTGACTTGGGTTTGTCTAGATTTAGACGTATCTAGACATATTTTAATATGTAGATACATATAAATCTAGATAAATCCAAGTCACTTATTTTGAGACGGATAGAGTATGACAAACAAAAAACAAGATTTATTAAGTTACATGTATAGAAAAACTAAACTAAACTACACTGAGTTTAGTTCATGCCCACCTTTTTTATGCATAGGTTTTAAACTTAGAAACAAGTGCATCGGATAACCAAAAAAACAGTTAGATGGAACCATCTCTTTCACTATCTAGTTTTCCATATTAAGAATTACATTCTACAGACAAAAACACAATATTAGGTTCCATCTAATTTGACACCTAACACTATGTGTCAATGGAAGGATGTCATCTACTCCCTCCGTTCTAAAATATAAGATGTTTTAGCTTTTGTGAAGCGAATGTACCTAAACATCTTTTACTGTATAGGTTCAGAGTGAACTTACACACTAAAAGAAGTCTAGATACATTTGTTTCACAAAAGCTAAAACATCTTATATTATAGAACGGAGGGAGTAGTTCGATATAAAATTTTCATCTAATGTGATAAACAATACAACCTTCATGACATCTACACATAACAGCAATCCCCCCTTAAGTTACATCTGATAAAGAACAAAAATATGATTTGTTGTCTAGTTGTCTATTTATTAGAAATTACATTGTATACATGCATGGCCCCCATATAGAAAGTTCCATCTAATTTATAGTTGAACCTGGATGCTAAAGAAAAGTTAACTACTGTGTAATATTGCAGGACACTATCTAGGTGTCAACTTGTTCACCATATGTTATCATCTTAAAAATTGCATTCTTATATGTTGGACACCATATAAAAGGTCCCATCTAATTCAACAATTAAGCAAACTTTACACCTAGTTCACAGTGAAAAAAAAGGAACATCCAACCTAGACAAGCACATGTATACAACTATAAAATGTTACATACATATGGGAACTAAAAAAGAAAAATACAACATGGAACTAGAAGATCAGTGATACCACTCAAACTAACCTCCTATGTATGTATTACCATAGATAAGATAAACTAGATGATGACATGATTGAGAGGTCGCAAGAACTAATCATCCGCACTGAGCTTAGGAAATTAGTGAGCTAAACCATAGCATCAAATAAACCCATAAAAGTCTAGACAGTATAAGCTAGCATCCAGAAGCAAGAGAAACAGCATGATCAAACCGATAACCACATATCACATACACTCCACCAGAGCAAGTCATCAATAGTAGTGAACAGATGCTAGGAATTGTTACACCCATAATCACTAATAAAGGCAGTAGCTCCCCTAGGAATCCAATTAAACACTAACAAGAACACCTAGAATCATCAGGACGTACCCAATCCAGTTAATCATCTGGCTATGCATGCATCGCCAGGACCAAGACTTGAAACTAAAAGGCCATAGCTTGGAGAGGGAGACGATCTCACTTGGGAGGGAAGGTAGACAATGCCAGTGCCCCATGTATGCGTCGTCAAGCAAGAGCACCGCTGGTCTACGACCGTGTCATCGACATGGGATACTAGTGGCACACATGTGGGCTGCAGGGGAGCATTTGAGGCTAGCAGCCAAAGCAGCGGCGCCAAGACAGAAAATCACAGGTTTTGGCACATCGCTAAGCCTAGTGCATGGTGTTGTCGATGGTTATGGTAAGCAATCTCCTTTTCCTTATCTGAAAACACATCTACCTATATGAAAACACATACAGGTATATGCAACACATCTACCTATATGAAAACACATCTACCTAGATGTGACAAATTCAACATACATGTAACACATCTACATGGATGTAACACTGAATATTTATCCACTATTTTGTAGAGTTTCATGTGATACATCTATTGAAACAAAGGATCCTTGGCAGTACATAAGTAAAGAAACCACACACAGGCCAAATCGCAGGTTCAATAGTTGACAAACCCCTAGCATCCGTCAAAAAGGATCGAACCAGTACCAGGTCGATATGCTCATGGGTATCAAAAACACATACCTTACATGGGGATGTAGCCAACGACACTTGGATATAGCCGACAACGAGAGGATGCGGCCGGTGACGAGAGGGCGCGGCCATCGATGAGAGGATTCGATCTACGACGCGAGGATGCAGCCGAACCGCACGACGACGCAACCTGGGCCCAACGAGGATGTAGCCGCTGCCGACGAAGTAGGAGAGCCACCGACGACGAGGAGCGCCATCCTATCTCTTCCAACAACGGCCTAAATCGCCGGATTCACTCCCGAGCAGAGGAGGTGGACTGAAATGAGGATTCCTTCAGCAACTCACGCAAAATTGTTAAGACATGCTCTGGCTACAGGTACCAACTAGAAAAGACAGTGCGCGCTGGACCTAGAGGACGGAAACCACCGCCCGTTGTGTGCCGTTCGATATCGATCCCGTGGCCAAAGGCGTGACCTCGACTAGACGTTAAAACAAGGTCAGTATAGGAACAGAAATTGCATACGAATATACAGGAAGCGTTACTGGCTGTTCAGATGTAGTAGCTGGGCCAGGTTAAATATACTGTTACATCATGATCATTAATAGAAGATCTTCGGTACTAGATGTAGCTCACATAGCTGTTACTAGCAGTACTAGATGTAGTTGAAGGCAAAGGTTATATATACTAAAAAAGAGTCTTCAGTGAAAGAAACATCTGATTATCATTACTATGAATCGGTAGACGTAACCCACCTGAATATTACTAGCAGTAGTAGATTTACTAGATGCATGGGCACATGTTACATATAAAAAAGGCTTCAGGTAGTACATCTACTACATCAGGACAAGGGCTATCATCTACTTACAATCAGGAAGAACATCATGAATTAGTAGTATAGGGAAAACCATGTTACATCTACTATTGAAAAAATAACATTATGACCAATCAGCAAATAGAACATCCCTGAAATTAGTAGTACATGAACAAACGAGTTACATCTACTCTTTAAAAAAGGAACATCATGCGAGTAGTACATGAAAAAATAGTTGTGCTTCATATGAGTAGATGTAACACGTGTGCCCAAAAAAAACTAGATGTGCTAAAAGTGTGAATTCCAAACAAACTAGTTACATAAAAAACATATGAGAGTGCATCTACTAGATCAGGTTGCAAAGTACGTCTACTGAAAGCAAAGAAGACGAGCTCCCAATCATAATCAGGCGAAACAGGTACATCTACTGAAGTACACCAAACAAAGATTCCAGGGGTGCGGTCACATGTACTCCCTCCGTCCCAAAATAAGTGACTTGAGTTTGTCTAGATTCGCATGTACCTATATACTAAAACGTGTCTACATACATCCGAATCTAGACAAACCCACGTCACTTATTTTGGGACAGAGGGAGTAGTAGAAATATGAATGCAGTACAGGTCGTTTCAGGGTGTACAGAAAATTACCTCGTCGGGAATGTAGCCACTAGCCAAACAATGGAGCCCGGGAAGTAGCTTGGGGGTGCGAGGGAGCAGCCGGGGCGCACGGGATGTGTCCTGCGGCGCAATATAACAAAAGGTCGTCCGCGGGATGTAGCCGACGACACGAAGGAGCTGTGTCGTCCAAAATTACCGCCCCCCGCGTGGATGTAGCCGATGGCACGATGGAGCAGGAAGTCGAGCGCGGGATGTAACCTATGCCGTGGAGGAGCTGCGCCGTCCGAAATCACCTTTGCGCGAGTGGATGTAACCAACGGCGCGTGGGAGTAGCAGGTCGTCCTCCCGCTGGAGGAGCTGCGCCGTTCGAACTCACCGCCGCACCGCGTGGTTGTAAACCGGCGGCGCCAGGTAACAACAGGTCGGTCGCGGGATGTAGCTGACGACGCGGAGGAGTTACACCATCCGAGAATCACCGCAACACGGCGCGATTCGATGGAGAAACGCCATGAATTTTGGTGGATTCCTGCTAGAAGAAGAAAAGAAAGAAGTCCACATAATCCCCTAAGTATCGGGTTTGGGACACTTAACCCCCTTATGTATCGAATACCATGCAAATTACCCCCTCCGGCTGCGCAAGGCTGTTTTGGTAGTTGTTTTGGCCACGTGGACAAGTGGTTTTAGCCACGCTGGAGATTAGCTATTAATTAATTTCCTACCGCAACTGTTCTTGCTCACGAGTGCCACTGTTTGAGGTCACGGCAACGACAGTCATGGCGATTCTACATAAAGGATCAGAAAATAGCTTCCAGGGGTCACAGGCGGTAGGGGCATGATGCCCTTTTCCTGTCTGTGTACCTCGGCACGTGCAGCTCCCTGGTGGCGACGATGGGCCACCGGTTCCTGGAGCTGGGCATGAAGGAGTGCCGAATGCCGGTCCATGACCTGGCTCGAGTTCGCGGCCTTGTAGGTGCTCCTGGACAGGGCCAGCAGCCGGAGCGGCATCTACGGCAAGCACAAGTCCGACTACGTCCGACGTCCCATCACCAATGACGCGTGCAACGACATCTTCTCTTGGTTCAAGTTGGACGGCTCAGCCGAGTCCGGGCACATAATGTTGGAGCCCTACGTCGGGTTCATGGACAGTATACCCACCGCCGCAACGCCGTACCCACACCAAAGTGATGTGTTGTATGTCGTCCCTTGTGCCATGACACGGTGGCACGGCGGCGCCGATAGCCAGGCATGGCGGCTTCTACTACTTCATGGAGCAGTACGTGAGCACGATTGCACGAACATGGTGGTGGAAGCGTACGCCATGTTCTCATCCTAGAGCGTACGCCATGTTCTCTCTGTCTGTCTCTTTTCATAGAAGCGTACGCCATGTTCTCATCCTGGACATATGCTTGAACATGGTGGTGGACGACATGAGCGATGTCGTCTCTGCCGACCCGGCACGCCGCCACCTATACTCCTCGCCTCTATACAAAGCTGCATGCAAGGATCCAGCGCCGACCTCGAACAGTGGCACTTTGAGCAAGAACAGTTGCGGTAGGAAATCAATTAACCGCTAATCTCTACCGTGGCTAAAACCAGTTGTCCCACTAGTAGAAACCGGACAATTTGCCCCGGTTCGTAAGGGCCTTTAGTCCCAGATTTCGAACCAGGGCTGCGAAAGCGGGACTAAACCTCCAAGCTTTAGCCCCGGTTCAGTTACGAACCGGGGCTAGAGGTCCAACCACGTGGCCTGCTAGGCGCGCTGGGCGGCAGGAATTTAGTCTCGGGTCGTGTTACGAACCGGGACTAAAGGTTTTCTGCTGCGGCAGCATTTTGGGCCATTTGGCTGCCGCGGCAGGGGATGGGGTTTTAGGGTTTTGTGTTTTTCTTTTCATTTTGTGTTTAATTATTTTTCATTCTGTGTTTTCATTAGAAACAAGTTTTCGTATACATACAGAACACTACTACACAGTACTTGTACATATTGACGCAATATATAATATAATTACTCTTACAAGCATATATGGAGTCCCAACCGGGTCTAGAGCATGTCTATTTGATTACATGGAGATCATTACATGGATGATTTAAGGTCTACTTATACAGTATTCTCCGCGTGGGTCTATGACCTCGTCGAGAAAAAATACAGCAAATTCCTCTTGGATTGCTATTAGGCGGTCCTCTGGTAGGAGCTTGTCCCGCATCGCGTCCAACTATGTAAAAAGGAGATCGTATGAATTAGACTCAACACGACTTTTTATAATAAAAATAAAGGGTGAATATATTATTTACTTACTCGAACATTTTCCGAGGACTTCTCAATACTGATGCGAATGAACTCGCACACGTAGAATCCACATAGATTAGTTCCATTTGGCTGCCTCGCGCACTTTACAAGAATAGAATTCAATCAAATAATAACGCTAGCATGATAAATGCACATAAACTAGAATTAAATAGATGCGCGGACTTAGCTCGTACTACTTACCGAGAGTGATTTAAAAAATAGCTCTTCATGCCATTGACCGCGGACATGTTTCTTGAACTGTGTCCAAACCCTACCTGAAAAAGAAAATTAATGTATGAGTTAATAACTACTTGATATCCTAGAAAATGAACGAAAGAAACCGATATAGTGCGATAATGGTTGAAATTACCTCTGGAGCGCATCGATAATGATGCGGTAGTTTTCAATGTCTTTGTTTAGTGAGTCCATGATGTGAACTCTTCCCATGTCAAGTGAAATGCTTAGAAGAATCCAGTGGTATCTACGCAAGGTTTACATACGTCAGTAACTCATCATTTATACTGAACATCGAGTAAGCAAAAGTTAATGTGTACAAAAACTCACTTGTCGTCGTGGTAAGGAAATAGTATTTCGTTACAAAAATGTTGTTTCGTGAGAAACCGCAACAAGTTGTGCTCGGTCTCCAGTGGTTTATCCTTTAGTATAGCTCCATGAACTCGATGTGAGTCAATGTACCCAAATCCGTTGATAGCCTTTCTTTTATAATCGAGCATCTTCATTCTACATTATTATATATAGCGTACAAAAGAATATAGTGAGTATACTTACCGGCAATGAATTAAACAAGCTGAGATAGAGACCTAATTACATAAATAAAGTAATCACTTATAGACAATACGAACTGAGGATAGTTTTGTCGAGTTCCTTTAGATTGAATAACTGAAATAATTCTGTAAATTCAATATCGACATCGTCTTCAATGAAGTAATGCGATTTTCAAACTTTCAGTATGAGCCAATTTCGATGTTCTTTTGATGCTTTCATGTACCATTCATGGAATCGTCGCATTTGTGTTGTCATATCCCGAAGCCTCTCAGAACTGACCAGAGGCTCCCCGTTAACAAATTTGGGTGCTACCTCAGCCTTGAGCATATCGTCGTGAATAATTTTATGAATAGGCATACCACATTGCTCGGCCAATATCCTAGCCGTTTCCGGATCCATAGGTTCTTTCTCATATAGTTGAGGTTTGGGTATGTTCACCTGGAGTGGGGGGAGCGATTGGTTTGCTTGTTTCCCCAGCTGGGGAACATCTCTTTTGGTTCTTCGGCTACCACTCGATTGTTTTGCTTGTTTCCCCAGCTGGGGGATGTCTGTTCTGATGCTTCCGCTACCACTCGATTGTTTTGCTTGTTCCCCCTGCTGGGGAACCTCTTTTTTGATGCTTCCTCTACCGCTTGATCTCTTCTGTTTCAATGTCTTCTGAAGACATCGTGTATAGTCATCTGGCGCATTTAACTGAGCTTGGGATGGCTGCGTCACTATTTTCCTAAAGTGCTCCTTGGTTTCCGGTTTTATTTGGACCTCTGGCTCAGGTTGTTTCTTTTTAAAATGAGCATCCACTTCGGCCCGTACGACCGCATCGGTGTCCTCATCGGTCAGGTCGTAAGCCCTCTTGGGAGGAACCGGCGGTACTCTTGGGAGGGGCGACAACTATCGCTTCGGGCGTTGGTTATCGCTCGACGGAGCGGTGGTATTCTTCCGCTTTTGGCCCTTAGTGGGTGCAGGCGGCTGCGTAGATTGAGATGGACTCATGTTGGAGTCATGGATTGGACTATTACTGGGAGGAGACGGTGCACTTGGAGGTGGACTTGGAGGAGACGGTGCACTGGGAGGAGACGGTTGCCTTGGTGGAGAAGGTGGCCTTGGTGTCGAGCCTGGAAACTTGATGTATTCTTTTTTCCAAAGAATGAAGCCACTCGTGACTTCTCCCAGTGTCGTCTCCCCTTCACCTCCAGGGATGTCAAGCTGTAGTGACTGACACATAGGTAGAATTTCATCCACACCGACACGAGCATAGCCAGCTGGAATCGGATTGCAATGGTAGGTCGCTCCCGGTGCAGAAGGTAAAGCAAAGCCGACCGCCACCTTCATGGAAATATTCTTCAGTTCAACGTGCAGCTCACAACTAGTCTTATCCTTAATTGCATCCACGGGATACACATCCATCGTTGCATCATTATCGTGGCCCTCCGTGGAAGCCACGCTGCTTTTCCGTTGCGATGGGCCGACCGTACTGTCCGGTATAGGATCTTGCTACCGGAGTCCTTTAAGTTCATTAAGACCTTGGCGATACTCCTGTAGCATGGCTTCAAACCTCGCGAACTGCTCCGTATCCTCCTCTTTTTGCCAGTTTGTTCTTCTCGATCGGCTTCTGTACGTGTCACGGTGCTCGGGAAACCCGATAACCCATGGATAAGAAGGTCTGAACCCTCTTGTTCGTCCAGCCTTTTCAGGATTCCCGAGAGCCTTTGTCAGCTCATCGTTCTCTCTGTCGGGAACAAACGTTCCCTGTTCAACCTCTTTTATCACTTTAACAAGTTCTTTCTTGGGTGAAGAAATTTCTTCGGCTGCAACAATCTCGCCTGTTTCTGGGTCTAATGATGCCCCATGCCTGAATACCCAATTTCTTGACCTCAAGGGCCAACTAGACGTAGCTGGAGTGACCCCTTTAGCCTCTAAGCCAGCTTCAGCTTTATCCCACTTAGGCATGGCACTTCTGTAGCCACCTGTGCCCATATGATGGTTATATTTCTTTTTGGCTGCATTTACCTTATTTTTTGCTGATATTCCCTTAGCTAGTGCCGAGGTCTTGTATTACACAAATGCGGCCCAGTTATCCTGCTGCAATTCTAGTGGGCCAACAAATGGAGGAGTTGTTTCCTTCAAGACATACTTGTGATACAATCTTTTTTCCATTCCTTGAATAGTTCGGCCATCTTCTTAAGAGCAAAGTGCTTGACTTTCCTCGTCATTTGCTGTGTGAGCTTATCAGTCTCCAAGACTGGTAGGGTGAAATGTGTCATGAGAGAATTCCACATTGTATCTTTCGCTCTGTCATCTACAAAACTAGCCCCAGTTGGATCCTTTTTCTTTCCTGGCTTGTTCCAGTTTTGCGTGGTGATCGGGACTTTGTCTCTAACAATCACTCCGCATTGACTTGTAAATGCATTCGCAGCTTCTTTGGGCTCTAGCGGTTGACCCTGCGGAGAGACTAAGTCAATGCTGAAACGGACATCAGCTGGCAACTTGTGTGTCGGGCCTCTTGTATTTGTAGAAGATTGGCCGGAAGCGGAGGTCTAAGAGAAGAAACATTCGTCAATACATATATATGAATCAATTAGTGCATCTATACTAGTGAACGATCGATAGAGGCTTTATATACCTTGACGAAGTTTGTCATTATTATGGTGTCTTTACCATGGTCTCCACCATGGTCAGCACCATCATCTCCACTATTTTCTCCACCATCGTCTCCTCCAGACAAATTAAGATATTCGGAGCCATCATAATAAGACCCCCAGTACCCTCATCTATCATGTTGAGAAGCTCCTCTTCATTTTGTCTACCGTCCATAGCTTAACTAATACAGAAAAAGAATATTGCATTAAGTAAAAGAATATTACAACTGCGACAACTCGGATACAGTACTTAGTGATTAAGATAAAGTACAATAATATAAGATAAAGTACATTATTAATACATCACCGGAGAATAGCTCGGGTGCATTATAGGATAAAGTATAAGATAAAGTACATTATTAAGATAAACTAGCGAATGCGGCTGCCGCGTTCTGTGCTACGGGAGCTCTGCAGCCACAAAAGAGGAACCATCACCGGAGAATAGCTCGGGTGAGATCCGTGAACCTGCCAGATATTGGAGAACCTAGTCTCCAAAAGATACATGTATCACCGTACATGCTCGTCCTCCTCCCTGATATGATGACGTACCACCTCCTCGGGGGCTGGCTCCCTCTGCACCGCTCCTGGACCTCGTGGACGCCACCAAAGAAGCTTCGGGTCGACGATAATACCCGGATTCCTCACCAAGATACGAGTCCCGACAGATAGCACCTCCCAGTGCCAACCCGGCGGAGCCCAGACTCGGACATCCCCGACGGAGTCCAGTAGGCTCGGACGAGGTGGACGCGGCATAACTAAATAATAGCAATAAACAATCATAAAACATAAACAGTAACTAAATCACTAAGTATCTATTGCCCTAATAACAATAACCCTAAACCTATCACTAACTAAACTAAATCTAATTAACTAAGTATTCTAACTAAACCTAATCCCTAATAAACCCTAATCCCTAATAAACCCTAAGCCCTAATAATAAACTAACTAAAATCCCTAACTAAAATCACTAACTAAATCACTAAAATCACTAACTAAAATCCCTAACTAAATCAATAACTATTATCCCTAACTAAATCACTAAATAAATCACTAACTAAAATCACTAACTAAATCACTACTAAAATCCCTAACTAAATCACTACTAAAATCCCTAACTAAAATTCCTAACTAAATCACTACTAAAATCCCTAATTAACTAAAATCCCCAATTAACTAAATCCCTAACTAAATAATAAAATCCCTAATTAACTAACAAAATCACTAACTACACCTACGTATACCTCACCTGCAGGGGGTGGCCAGGATGGACGAAGCGGCGGCAGCGTGATCCCTCCTTGGCACGGGCGGCAGTGACAAGGCGGTGGACGGGCGGCTGGGACGCGGCGAGACGGCGGGCTAGGACGGCGCAGCAGGAGGGATGAACGATGGCGGCGGGCACGATACGGATCTGGCGGGTATGGCTGGGCGGAGGCAAGGCGGCAAGCGCAGTGGCGGACGACGATGGTATGAGCTCAGAGAAAGAAGAAACTGGCTCTCCGGGTCATGCCACGACCCGAGGCGGGGGTGGGGTATTTATACCACCCCCCTTTAGCCCCGGGTTGTAATATGAACCGGGCTAAAGGTTTCCCTTTAGCCTCGGTTCGTATTACCCTTTAGCCCCGGTTCGTATTACAACCCAAGGCTAAAGGTGTTTTGGCCAACGCACTTCACAGAATTGAAACCCTTTAGCCTGGTTTGTAATACAACCCACTAGCCCAGTCTGCTAACCCGGTTTGTAATACAAACTGTATAAAGGTTATTTTTACCAAAAACCAAAAATGGTGTATAGTTTTCAGAAAATTATGTATTATATATCAAAATTTTCAGAAAAAGAAGATCTATAATTTAAATCTATTATCATACTTTATTATACAACTTAAATGAAATTATCTATTATTTAACAAGTATTATATTTAATAGAAATGTTCACAAAAAATAATAAAAATATAGTTTATTATTTAAAAATGGAAAAATACATATAATATAGCAAAATATTCACAAAAATATAGTAGAAATGTTCTCCCGCCATTTCCCCCGCTTCCCGCCATGTTCTCTCGCCATTTCCTCCGCTTCCCGCCATGTTCTCCCGCCATTTCTCCCGCTTCCCGCCATGTTTCTCCCGCCATTTCCCCCGCTTACCGCCATGTTCTCTCGCCATGTCCCTCTATATCTAGGCCGACCGCCATTTCCATCGACACATCCACACCTTCTCTCTCACAACAATGGACACCTCTTATTGGGCTTTTCTGACGCTCGAGGAGACCGAGGCGCTGTGCGCCTTCAGCTACCCATGCCCGCCGGGGTACCAGTTGCCCGCTGGCTGGATGCTAAGTGCTAGAGGGGTTCCTGTTCCTCCTATGTCTCAAGGTTCGGCCCGCCAGGCGGCCATCACGAACCACTTCTACCTCGAGCTCACGCCGAAGCAGCGGATGGATCCCTATTGGGATCCCGACAACCTCGACACCTGGAATGCCTTCTTCGCAAACCGGTGGGAAAGGGAGCTAGCCAGGTACGAGGGTGACGGCCCGCCCTAGTGAAGCACAATGAGGCTTGTCGCCACCTGTGGTGGACGAACCAGACTATCGCCGGTGTGATGCGCTACATCGCCATGGGAGACCATCCTCGCCTGAGGTACCCACACTTTCACCAGCAGCATAGCCACAAGAATGGTGGTGGTGGTGAAGGCCTAGGGCGTACTGGGGTCGTCATCCGGGAGCCCCCTCCCCCGCGCGTCGTGAATCCGAGGCCGGAGGATCCATCCGCGTGCTACGAGCGACGACGATGACGATGACGATTCCGAAGACGACCCAGAAGCTGTGTACTACAGGGCTAGATATGATTATGACTAATTTTTACGTTTTAATATTAATAAATATCTGGCCACAACAAGTTGCAATACTACCTATTGAGATCGAGAAAGTCATATCCATATACATATAAGAAGATCATTAAAAATAAAGGTTTAATAATATTGTACATCACCAACATCCACACATGTTAGGGTTTTCTTCTAATCCGTAACCATGGAGCATCTTCCTTACTTAACGGGATGCTTGGGTCATCCTTCACAGCGAATGGCGGAATTTCATGAAACTTATCATAATCATCTGACATGTCTGTCTTATCCTCCACCCCTACGATGTTTCTTTTTCCCGAAAGAACTATGTGGCGCTTTGGCTCATCGGATGCTATATTCTTTTGCTTATCTTTCCTTTTTCTCGGTTTGGTAGACATGTCCTTCACATAAAAAACCTGAGCCACATCATTGGCTAGGACAAATGGTTCATCTCTATACGCAAGGTTGTTGAGATCCACTGTTGTCATTCTGTATTTCTTGTCTACCTCAACCCCGCCTCCTGTCAGCTTGACCCATTTGCACCGAAACAAAGGAACCTTAAAAAAGGTCCATAGTCAAGTTCCCATATATCTCCTCTATGTAACCATAATATGTGTCCTTTTGCCCATTCTCGTCTGTTTCATCAAATCGGACACCACTGTTTTGATTGGTGCTCTTTTTATCTCGGGCGATCATGTAAAATGTATTCCCATTTATCTCGTACCCTTGGAAAGTCAATATAGTCGAAGATGGTGACCTGGCCAACAAGTACAACTGCTCTCCAACATTTATGGCATTCATGAGATGTGTCTGCAACCAACCGCCAAAAGTCCTCATATGTTCATCTCTAATCCAGGAGCCAGGCTTCCCTGGGTTGTTGGAGTGTATAATATTCTTGTGTTTCTCGATATACGGAGCCACCAAGGTGGAACTTTGCAGAACTGTGTAGTGTGCTTTAGTAAGAGAATGGCCATCCATACATATCCTTGCTTTCTTTCCTAGCGTGCCTTTTCCACTAATTCTACCCTCATGCCGTGATTCAGGAACACCGATGGGCTTAAGGTCAGGAATAAAGTCAACACAAAGCTCAATGACCTCCTCTGTTCCATATCCCTTTGAGATGCTTCCTTCTGGCCTAGCACGGTTATGAACATATTTATTTAACACTCCCATGAACCTCTCAAAGGGGAACATATTGTGTAGAAATACAGGACCAAGAATGTTAATCTCATCGACTAGGTGAACTAGGAGGTGAGTCATAATATTAAAGAAGGATGGTGGGAACACCAACTCGAAGCTGACAAGACATTGGACCACATCTTTCTGTAACCTTAGTAGACTATCTAGACTGATTACCTTCTGAGAAACGCACATAGCTTCAATGGGTACTCGAACTTTTTCCGACAGGAGTCCCCTCAATGCAATAGGAAGCAGCTGGGTCATAAGCACGTGGCAGTCATGAGACTTTAGGTTTTGAAATTTTTTCTCTGCCATATTTATTATTCCCTTTATGTTCGACGAGAAACCAGACAGGACCTTGATACTGTAAAGGAATTCAAAAAAGATTTCCTTCTCTTCTTTGGTAAGAGCATAGCTAGCAGTACCTTCAAACAGCTCTGGATGCATGCTGTCTCGGTCTTTTATACGTTGTTGGTCCTGCCGTGCTTCAGGTGTATCTTTGCTCTTCCCATACACGCCCAAGAAGCCTAGAAGCGTCACACAAAGATTCTTCGTCAGGTGCATCACGTCAATTGCAGAGCAGACCTCTAGGACTTTCCAATAGGGTAGCTCCCAAAATATAGATTTCTTTTTCCACATGGGTGCGTGTCCGACATCGTCCTTCGGAACAGATTGTCTACCAGGACCCTTTCCAAAGATTACTTTTAAATCCTTCACCATGTCAAATACATCATCACCAGTACGGCGAATAGGCTTACACTAGCTGTCTGCCTCACCATTGAAATGCTTACCTTTCTTTCTTAGGATGTGTGAGGGCGGAAGAAAACGACGATTCCCCGGGTACACATTATTCTTACATTTATCCAAACATATACTTTCAGTATCGTTTAAACATTGTGTGCATGCATTGTATCCCTTGTTTGTCTGTCCTAAAATGTTACTAAGAGCAGGCCAATCATTGATTGTTATGAACAACAACGCTCGTAGGTCAAATTCCTCCTGCTTGTTCTCATCCCACACACATACACCTTGTCCGTGCCACAACTGTAAGAGTTCTTCAACTAATGGCCTTAGGTACACATCAATGTCGTTGCCAGGTTGCTTCGGGCCTTGGATGAGCACTGGCATCATAATAAACTTCCGCTTCATGCACAACCAAGGAGGAAGGTTATAGATACACAGAGTCACAGGCCAGGTGCTATGACTGCAGCTCTGCTCCCCAAAAGGATTCATGCCATCTGTACTTAGACCAAACCATAAGTTCCTCGCATCACCTACAAAGTCTGGAAACTCTCTCTCGATTTTTCTCCACCGCAACCCATCAGCGGGGTGTCTCAACATCTCGTCTTTCTTACGGTCTTCCATGTGCCATCGCAACAACTTGGCATGCTCTTTGTTCCTGAATAAACGTTTCAACCGTGGTATTATAGGAGCATACCACATCACCTTGGCAGGAACCCTCTTCATGCGGCACTCGCCCTCAACATCACCAGGGTCATCTCGCCTTATCTTATACCGCAATGCAGTGCATACTGGGCATGCATCCAAATTCTCGTACTCGCCGTGGTAGAGGATGCAGTCATTAATGCATGCATGTATCTTCTGCACCTCTAATCCTAGAGGCGCATAACCTTCTTTGCTTCAGAGGTAATCTTGGCGGCAGTTCGTTATCCTTTGAAAGCAACTTCTTCATTATTCTCAGCAACTTTTCAAATCCTTTGTCATCACACCGTTCTCTGCCTTCCATTGCAGCAATTCCGACAGTGCTACCCAGTTTTTGTGCCCATCTTCACAATTTGGGTACAACAATTTTTTGTGATCCTCTAACATCTTCTTGAACTTCAACCTCTCCCTTTCAGTTACGCATTCTTCCTGGGCATCAGCAATGGCCCGACTAAGATCATCATCGGGCAGATCTGATGCCCGTTCTTTATCTTTTTCTCCATCAATATCTTTCATTGTAGTACCATCGTATTCAGGGTAGTCGTTGTCATTCTCTTCTTCTTCGTTGTCTTCCATCATAACACCTCTTTCTCCGTGCTTGGTCCAACAATTATAGCCGGTCATGAAACCGGACGAACAGTGGGCTGTGAAGGACTCTTGAGGAAGAGTATTCTTTATGATTCCGACAGACACCACATGGACAAGACATAAAACCACTCCGCTTGTTTGCCTCGGCCACAAGAAGAAAAGAATGCACGCCTTTAATGAATTCGTTAGAGAGTCGGTCAGCGTACATCCATTGCCGGCTCATCTGCAATATATAATTAATTAAGTACATCAAACATAATCATAATTAATTAGTACTAATCTAAAACCAGCAACCAGGACTAAAGATATGATGAACCTTTAGTTCCGGTTGGAGGCACCAACCGGGACTAAATGTGGATGTGGAGAAAACATGTCGACACTATGTCCTCAATGGGCAGCACTAAGCCAGTAAATTAAATGCCGACACTATTTTGGGTGGGTGACAGCACTATGCCAGCGTGAGTGTGTCGACATTATGTCATCAGTGCCCGACACTATGTTGTGCTGCTTAATCTATAAATAGGTATGCATTCTTGTGAAGAACTGCAAGATGGTGTGCGAGACCAGGGACACCACTACGGCGGAGCTTCTCGAAGATGTCTTAGGACCTCGTCCTCAGACATCTTCGAGGAGCTCGCCGTAGAGGCACTCTCTAATATGTGAAATTAGTTAGCTCCACCAGCATACTGATTTAGCTAGAGAAGATATAAACCGAAAGATGGTGTGGGAGAGCAGGGACACCACTATGGCAGAGCTTCTCGAAGATGTCTTAGGATCCCGTCCTCAGACATCTTCGAGGAGCTCGCCATAGAGGCACTCCCTAATATGTGAATTGTGATGTCTTCTTATCAAGCTTTTATGAATTAACCCTATCTTTGTTACAATTTTTTCAGTTTGTTGAACGCAGGTAGACGAAGAAGGATATTTTGCCTAGCTAGCTAGTTAGAATGATGAACTCACGCATGTGTGTACTTCTAAAATCAATTTTCGAGACTATGTGCCAAAACAATATATATATAGATAAAATCCACATATTGTGATATTTACCTTAGAGTTCCTTACATTAATACAAGATAGATAGAATCTAAACATCGATCTCATGCTATCACTGCAAAAATTACTACCAAGCTAAATCCACAAATCCATCTATAAGATAGAGCATGAAATGAGCTAATATAGCAATGAGAGTTCAAAGGATGAAGTTGCTCACCTTCTAGAACCTTTGGATAGATGGAGCACCACAAAATATAGATAAATCTTGAGGAAAAAAAGGCATGAACTCGAGATTGAAGCAAGAAAGAGAGAGAGAGGAGAGCCACCAGCTTGAATGGCGGCTCAGACAGGGAAAGAAGATATAGCCAGACCTTTAGCCCCGGTTCCACCTTTAGCCCCGGGTCGTATAACAAACCGGGACTAAAGGGTCTGACGCCCGACCTGGCCTGCCTGAAACCCTTTAGCCCCGGTTTGTTACACGACCCGGGGCTAAAGGTCCCGTTCGAACCGGGGCTAGTGTCTGCCACCCCCTGAGCCAGTTCTAGCCATTGGACCGGGGCATTAGTCCCGGTTTGTAGCAAAACCGGGGCTAATACCCCTGGACCAAAGGTCTGTTTTCTACTAGTGTCCATGTGGACCAAAACAACTACCAAAACAGCCTTCAGCTGCCGGAGGGGGTAATCTGCATGCTATTTGATACATAGGGGGGTTAAGTGCCCCAATCTACGCTTGAGGTGGGTTAGTGTTCCAAACCCAGTATTTATAGAGGTTATGTGGACTTCTTTCAGAAGAAAATGGGGAACGGTCTCTTCGCGTCCTCCTCCTCTGTGCGCTGGGCCTTAGAAACAAAACGCAGCGGTTGCCGCGGACCGTCCGATCGCATC
The DNA here is from genome assembly GCA_023614405.1 of Avena insularis. Lineage (NCBI taxonomy): Eukaryota > Viridiplantae > Streptophyta > Magnoliopsida > Poales > Poaceae > Avena > Avena insularis. Next base: position 316,817,810 of record CM042684.1, read on the forward strand.
GCGTGGTCCGGAGAAGCGACCTTGTTGTACCTTAAAACTAGGTCAACCTGGGGTAAGATTTTACGATCGCGGTTACCCTGGAAGCGTTGTCAATTTCAGACTCGCGCGATCGTCCAGATCCCAAATTTCTCGGAGATCCTCCAGCAATAAAAGGAAGAATGAGATCTGCGTGTTTCTCCCTCTCTCATATATACTCTGATCGTCTCTCCCATCTCCAAGAAAACAAAACAGTAGAGGAGAGATAATGGGGAACAGTCGCAGTGTGGAGAAAGGCAAAGCCTCGGCGGCTCGGCGCCGCCGCCCGCAGGCGACAACTAACAGGTACGTATGTCAGTTCATGCACGCGTCTTCTCCATCTTGCTCTGGCCGCCGGCGTTTTCCTTCCTTCCATCTCGAATCAGATAGCTAGGTTACCAGATCAGCTAGTGTCATGGATATACACCGCGGCATCATGCAGTTTAGATCGATCGATGCCAGGACATATCAGTTACGGTCTGCAGTTGCCAACTCTAGTAGTACTACTGTACTAGGTTACTAACACGTTATATCCATCACTGTGCGGACGCCGGCGACAAGGAAGAGGTACGCATCATCCATCCATCTCCGTTTTGCTCCGGCCGCCGGCGTTTTCCTTCCTTCCCTCCCGTGAAATCTCCACCCTTGATCTGTACTTGTAGGCTACCAACTTCTAGCTAGATGATCAGGTATGCACCGTAACTTCAGGCATTTTAGGTTACGCTAGCTCCGCAGTTGCCAACTCTAGTAGTAGTACCGTGCGAACGCCGTCGATGAATTTACATTCTTTTTTTCATATTGGATAACAAACAATACTCCCTATGGTCTATATTAATGCCTTCAAATTTATTTAGATACGAGAAATGCATCTAGTCTAAATACTCAACTAGATACATACGAACGTAGATAAAATTAAGACCATTAATATGGACCGAAGGTAGTAGTAGTATAGTACGTTTGTGTTGTATTACTCCATGAACAAATTGTTAGATCGACATGAATGTTTTTCCAAAATTCACCAAGACTTGATTAGTATTTCTTAGTTCTTACTAGCACTAGTGGAAACGAGGCCTTTAGTTGAGCCTGGAAATGGGCTTTAACACCGGTTCTTCTACGAACCGGTGTTAAAGGGGGGCTTGTACCAGCGTGGCCCGTGCAGCAAAAAGGATCCCCCTTTAACACTGGTTCGTGGCACGAACCGGTGTTAAAGGTCCCTGCACCAGTGACCCGCGCAGCCCCCCCTTTAACACCGGTTCGTGGCTTGAATCGGTGTTAAAGGGGGGCTATATAAGACACCGCAGCCCACACCTCACTCTTCCATTTTTTCACTATCTCATTTTGGAGCCTAGCAAGAGGGTGTGAAGTGTGCTAGTTTGTGTTTTTTTCGTATGCACAAGAGGTGTTCGGTGAAATGCCCGAGAGCTCAAAATAAGTTTTCTCGTTGCTCTTTCCTTCTCGGTCGAGGTCGGCAACTATCCTTTCATGTGTCATTGATGTACTATATATATAAATGGTCATATCCCTATTATTTTTTGATATATACTATATATTAATGCAGATGAACCGGCAATGGATGTACGGTGACCGCCGCACTTCCGAGTACATTACGGGCCTCCAAAATTTCATCGTTGTGGCTAATGTAAACTGTGGTCACAATGGTTTTATGTGTTGTCCGTGTGTTCACTGTCAGAACAAGAAAGACTACTCAAATACCAGAACCATTCACACCCACCTGCTTCGATCCGGTTTCATGCCCGGCTATAATTGTTGGACCAAGCATGGAGAAAAAGGGGTTGTGATGGAAGACAACGAAAAAGAAGAGAATGATGACAACTATCATAATATGTATCCTGAATATGATGATACTGCAACGGGGGTAGATAATGAAGATCAAGAGGCAGCAGATGGGCCCGCTGATGACGATCTTGGTCGGGCCATTACTGATGCAAAGGAAGAATGTGAAACTGAAAAGGAGAAGGAGAAGCTGGAGCAGATGTTAAAGGATCACAAAACATTGTTGTACCCAACTTGCGAAGATGGCCACAAAAGCTAGGTACCACCGGATTTGCTGCAATGGAAGGCAGAAAAGCAGTGTGGTGGCATTTTCAAAGTTGTTGGTAAAAATGAAGAATCTTCTTCCAAGAAATAATGAGTTGCCCGACAGTACATACCAAGCAAAGAAGGTTGACTGCCCTTTAGGATTAGGCGTGCAGAAGATACATGCCTGCATCCTCTACCGCGGTGAGAAGTACGAGAATTTGGATGCATGCCCGGTATGCACTGCACTGCGGTATAAGATCAGACGAGACGATCCTGGCGATGTTGAGGGCGAGGCCCCTAGGAAGAAGGTTCCTGCCAAGGTTATGTGGTATGCTCCTATAATACCACGGTTAAAACGTCTCTTCAGAAATAAAGAGCATGCCAAGTTGTTGCGATGGCACATGGAAGACCGTAAGAAAGACGCGATGTTGAGACACCCCGCTGATGGGTCACAATGGAGAAAAGTCGAGCGAGAGTACCCAGACTTCGCACGTGACGCAAGAAACTTAAGGTTTGGTCTAAGTACAGATGGCATGAATCCTTTTGGTGAGCAGAGCTGCAGTCACAGCACCTGGCCTATGACTCTATGTATCTATAACCTTCCTCCTTGGTTGTGTATGAAGAGGAAGTTCATTATGATGCCAGTGCTCATCCAAGGCCCGAGGCAACCCAGCAACGACATTGATGTGTACCTAAGGCCATTAGTTGAAGAACTTTTACAGCTGTGGGCCAAACCAGATGTACGTATGTGGGATGAGCACAAAGGGGAGCCATTTGACCTACGAGCATTGCTTTTCGTAACCATCAATGATTGGCCTGCTCTTAGTAACATTTCAGGGCAGACAAACAAGGGATACAATGCATGCACACACTGTTTAGATGAGACTGAAAGTGTATATTTGGATAAATGTAAGAAGGTTGTGTACCTAGGGTATCGTCGATTTCTTCCGAACCTGCATCCAGTAAGAAAGAAAGGCAAGCATTTCAAACGTCTGGCAGAACCTCGGAGGAAGCCTGTCCTCCGTACTGGTGAGGAGGTATTTGGTATGGTCAAGGACCTAGAAGTAATCTTTGGAAAAGATCCTGGCAGTCTATCTTTGGAAGAATGGATCACGACGCATATAAGAGATCAGATTTTTTTGTGCGGAGACGACAAGATCGCCTTCAACATTCAAGACTTGCATTTTCTATTCAATCAGAAGGAACTCGACAAAGCTGCCATCAGCCTTTATTGTGTGTAAGTACTATTTCTGTATTTTCTATCTCATCTCATTCACTTTATTAATTGCATGTATATATATATGCTCACCATATATGTATATACTATTATACAGGAAAAAGGTTATGGAATGCATGAAAGGAGGACCTTTTGACATTGGGTTTGTTGACCCAAATAGAGTTCATGAAGAAGTGGTAAGAACCAAACCTGGGCAAACAGAAGATTTATTGCTAAGGTCTTTACTGAGACAACAAACCAAAAGGGAAATACTATTGCCTTACAACTTCTCGTGAGTAATCATTACCCTCTCTTGTACACATTCTGCTTTTACTTTTCGATGTTAAGTGTAACTGATGATGAGTTATGCGTCGTGAGGTTCCACTTTATTCTGCTAGTCATTCAACCTGACTCAGGAAAAGTCCTTGCCATGGACTCGTTACAAAAAGAAAAAGAGCGATGGGCAGACTTTAGAGAGATGCTCCAGAGGTAATTTCAATCATATTATCGCACTAGATTGGCAACTTTCGTGACAACAAGTAATTAATTACTCCTTTATCCATTTTCTTTGCCGGACAGGGTTTGGAAAAGGTTCACGGGCAGGGCCGTGGGTGAATGGTCAGAAGAACTAAAATTTGTAGACCAAAATGTATGTAATACTAGCTAGCTAGGTCTGCGTATCTCTTTGATTCTGCTTCCAATTCCATTATATCATGCTTTATTGATTATTATTTTGATTGAACTCTATTCTCGTAAAGTGCGCGCATCAGGGACATGGCAATAACTTATGTGGGTACTATGTTTGCGAGTTCATTCGCAACACGATATGTGCGACGGGCCAAGCCGCACTAGAACAACTTAGAGTAAGTAAACAAAGTACACAACATTATTTTATTACCATCAATTGTGTTGAGTTTTATTCTTATATATATATTGACCCCATTTTTCATATATATTCAGATCGAACGGATGCGGGACCAACTCCTACCATTTGACCGCATACGAGCCATTCAAGAGGAATTGGCGGGGTTCATACTTGATGAGATCGTCACGCCTAGCGGAGAACTCTTTAGATATCCACCAAAGTGAACGTTGTATATATGATTGAACGTGTTTGTCTTGTACTTGATGCTTCAACGTTTACGGAGAATACCACACAATGACGATGTTGTGTATAATAATAGTTGCTTAATTATTCATGTACTCGTATGTACCGATGACGATGTATGTGTATACCGCTCCCGATCGATTCCCCCTCCCCCCTCCTCGTCCCCTGGCCACGAAATACGCCGAGCAGGCAGGGGCTGAACTCTGCCACGAGATTTAGGCCGTTTTTCTGCCTGGCGAGAACTCTGCAGAGATTTATCTCCTTTTCCTGCCGACAGAACCTTTAACACCGGTTCGTTACGAACCGTGTTAAGGGGGATCTGAGCCTGCGGCAGCCCGTCGCCACCCTTTAACACCGGTTCGTATAAGAACCGGTGTTAAAGGGGGGGGCCTCTAACACTGAACCCTCAACAGCGGTTCTACAACCGCTGTTAGAGGGCCCTCCAAACCGGTGTTAGAGGGGGCCGTGTGCACTAGTGTAGACCAAGACTCGGACACTCATTTTTTTTTGTACATATATAGCACCACACACATGGTGGAATACAAGTTTTGAACTATATACAGCCATGCATATTGTCGCGAATTAACTTTACAAACCTTTAATTTTGTTCTCAGGATCGCATAGTTTTAGAGGAGAATCTCCACCGTACTAGGCTGGAGCTGCAGAGAATGCTCGTCTTTGTCGGCTGACGCCGACGAGACAATCTCCAAGCTCATTGCGGCCGCGCAGAGGATGTGGTACTTTAACGGGTCATTAATTCCTGGACGACCAAGAAAAGGTTACTTAAGTTCACTCCTGCCGTGTTAGCTAGCAAATTCTTGTCTCGTAGATACTGCAGGTCAGAATCCAACCAAGCTAGCAGGGTGATCAGATCAGGGAGTGTTATCTTCAAAAGTTGTGGTGTTCTGATTTAATGTATGTTACGTTTTGCAGATGCCTATTGTAGTAGCCACTAGTACATTATATCCAATCATGTTAATTATCGCCAATTAATTTGACAAATCTGATTGTGTGTTGCATGATCTTAGCGCTTTACAGGAGAAGCTTTACAAAACTAGGTTCGAGCTGCAGAAAATGCTTGCATGGTCAGTCACTGATGCCGACAACATAATCAGCACCCCCATTATGACCGCGCCAAGGATAAAGCAAGAGGAGGAAGAGGCAGTGTACATGGAGCAGAACATGCTGCTGGAGGATAGGCGAAAAGAAACACGCAAGCGCAGGTGATGATGATGGCGACGCTCCTGTCAGGAACACCCACAGCCACCATTGGTTAGCAGCTTCTACGACATACAGGCTAACGTGGTGTCAGTCGTGACACAGGAGCTCTACTGTGCCCATGCGTCACGGCTGGCACTACGGAAGCATGGTTGCCATAGTAGCAGCTAGCCAGAATGGTAGGTTGCGGCTGTTCTGGACAGGGATACCGCCGTCATCATCACCTGCGCTTGCGCGTTTCTTTTCGCGTGGAGCTCCTTCAGCAGCACGTTCCACTCCACGTAGGCTGCCTCATCCCTCTCCTAATTTATCCTTGTCGTGGTCACAGTGGAGCTGCAGATATTGGTGTCGGCGTCGGTGGCCGATAATGCAAGCGTTTTTTGCAGCTCGAACCTAGTTCTGTAAAGCTTCTCATGTAAAGCGCTAAGATCCTGCAGCACACAGGGTTCTGACCTGTAGTATCTACATGACAAAAACTTTCTAGCCAACACGGCAAGACGTATATTTGTAGGTTGATCCGAAACAGAGAAGACGCATGATGGATGAACTTAAGTAGGTACCTCTTCTTGGTCACCGGCGGGCGTGGCGCCGCTACTTTGCCTTTCTCCACCCCGACGTTGATCCCATGTCTATCCCTCTCCCTGGTCTCTCTTCTTGGTACTGTTTTGTTTCCACAGTCTGAGGGAGACGATGGGATGATCTATATATTAGAGAGGGTGTCGGGGGTCACCCCCGGGTAGGATAAGCCAGGTTGGACAGGACAACTCCAGAAAGGTCAGGTCGGATGGCCACAGGAAATGCAGCCACAGCCGGTTGGAATGCTCCAACTAGACCTCAATCAAGATCACCCCGGCTGGCTCATCTAGCCGGTCAACCAGAGAAGCCCGCCAGATGGCCAACTCCATCTAGTAACCTCGTAATCAGTATCGAGGATCTAGAGGGCGTGATAGTCACGGCAGGGGCACGCCTCCGGGTTCTCGACTTTGCGTCAGCCTAGACTGCGACGCCGCACATATTGTAAGATACGACATCTGCTCTGTGCGGGGTAAAGCTGGCGGCTAACCACTGTAGCGATGGCGGTTAACCATTGTAGTGCTGACTATTTCACTATGGCCCACCGGCTGGGTCCCGCCAGCCGGCCGACCTTGTAACGTGCACCCTGAGGAAGTATATATGAGGGAGGGCAGGGCTACCATTAAGGACTTCACTTTCTCTAGATCATCTTCCACCTCTAGCTCTCTCTATGTCATCATAGATACAGCTCCAGGAGCACTTGTATTAGGCATAACCCTTGATATATTAGATCCTTGCAGGAGTAGGAGTGTTACCTCGTCAAGAGGGCCCCGAACCTAGGTACCTCGTTGTGTTTGCAATGCTCGTTCCCAATCCCGTTTGTGGTAGCCACCCTTGGCATCTGGTTGTCCCCTCTAAAGCCATCCCCGATGGCACTATCATGTTCCACACCACGACAGTTGGCGTCCACCGTGGGGCACAACACTACGATTTGGTTCATCTTCCACATGGGACTTCCACTCATTGCCGGTGAGCGCGTCGCCTTTGGCCTCATGCTTACTCTCGGCTCCTTCTACTGCGTCATAGACAACGCATCGTGCTTCTCCGGGGAAACGTTCCCCAGCGATGGCTCCATTCTCCACTTCAGCAACCTCCATGTCTATGTTGCCACCATCATCGAGGCTTTCCCTCGTGGAGTTGTCACCGTATCCGGCAAACCTCTCGGTTTCGTCGGTCCGCGCGTCGCTGCACCCAACCGCAACGTTGAGGTCATGATGGCCGGCTCAGGCGAAAACCGTCACCCACCCCTTGAGCGTCGGGTGGGAGGTAACAACTTCACCTCGTGCGAGGCGGAGCAAGACCTACTAATGTCCTCCATTCATCACATCCACAACCCCATCGTCCCCGAGGCGGATCCAGCTATGGCCGCGACCGCACTGGAAGCTCCTCGCCAATACATCCTGGATAAGGCCACCAAAGTCGCCGCCGCCTAGCACAGGCTGAACGCCACCATGCGCGAGCACAATACCGCACACGGCTTTACCGCTTTCCCGGCACCAATTGACACGTCCATCATCAAGGTCGTGACATCGGCGCGGAATTAGACTGTGTCGTTCACCCGCGCACTCCTGAGGCTCAGCCGGTTTACAACACCCACGTCAAGAATATGAGAGTGGTAGAAGCAGCTGTCGTGGAGCTGAACCACCTCGAGGGCGAAGAGTTGCGTCACCAGCAGTAGTGTGTCCAGCTCCTTGTCGTCACGTCCAACTTGTAGTAGGCGGAGGCAGGTCCCTGTCGGATGGCGGATCCGGTGGTTCTTTGTGGTAGCAAGCAGGTGCACCAAGCATCCTCACAAAATGGGCCGAAGCAGAACAGCAGCCCGCGTGGCGGATTGGGCAGCCGCAACCAGCACCAGCACGACACTACTGCAGTCACCAGCAAGAACCGACAACATCACTAGGAACTTGCCGACGGAGCCGGTCGAATCCACGTTCCCCCGGTGTCTCGTCTGACCAGACGGCTTGGTCCCAGCGAGACGGAGGACATGGATGCCCGCGAGCGCATCGACTTGTTCGTCTAGTCGCACAACATGAAACAAGAAAGTCCGGCTGGTCTGAGATGTTTCGGTCCATGCATCCGGAATGAACCATTTCCAAAGGGATTTTTGCTCCCGAGAGACACACCAAAGTACAACGGCATGGTCAAATCGGAAGACTGGTTGGTGGATTACGTCATCATGATGGGCATCAAAAACGGCAACAGTCGGGTGGTTGTACAATACGTTCCCCTCATGCTCCTCAACTCAGCCAGAACATGGCTAAACAGCCTCCCTAACAACAGCATCAACGTCTGGCTGGACTTCGAGGAAGCGTTCGTCTGCAACTCCATCGACACCTACAAGCAGCAGGACATGCCCCGTGAGCTTGCCCTCTGCGTCCAGGGCAAGGACGAGTCCGATCATGCCTACCTCACTCGATGGACGAGCATGCATAACTCCTGCGAAGGGGTGCGTGAGCACCAGGTGATTAAATTCTTCACCAACGGTTGCCACGATGGCACCATGCTCAAGCACAAGCTCAGCTAGAAGGATCCCCAGACCATGGCCATCGTGGACAAGTATGCCACCATGGACTCAGCGATGGAGAAAGCCATTGTGGTGGACGACCAAGGGAAAATTATCGCTGATAACTCGGTTGCCCAACGCTAGCCGGGTGAGCACCACCACAACTCCAAGTGGCATGGCCATGACAACCGCCAAGGCAAAAGGAAAGACGACCAGCCGAACAATTGGTATGGTTCCCAGCAAGTGGCGATAGTTCAGGAGGATCCGGCTGCAGGAGGCAGCTGAAGGCAGTAACTGGATGATCGCCCACCCAAACCCAAGTACACTATTGAGTCAATGCTTGATGGGCTGTGCAAGTTCGACAACGGCGGTAACAAGTTGGCTATGCCACAAGATCCGCTAGTGCACCTGGACCAGGAGAATGGCTGAAGTCGGTGGACTCCCACCACTACCTCCGCCTCTCCCATCCGCAGGCCCGCTGGATAACCGAGAACGTCAGCACCGCCAGGAGGAGACTGGTGAGGATTAGGCTCACCATGTGAGCAACTACCACATCTTCACCACCGAGCCGGAAACCAAGAACAAAAAGAGACGCCATGAGGCGGAAGTGAACGCCATCGCCCCGCCCGTTCCCTAATACCTGAATTGGTCGGAAAAGGAGATCACATGGAGCAGGAGGGACCAGCTAGCTATGCTACCTTATCCGGGCAGCTACGGGATGGTATTAGACCCCATCATCATCTCTCATAAGAAATCCTACAGATTCTCGTGCATCCTCATCGACAGCGGAATCAACATCAACCTCCTATATCGCAGCTCGCTAGACCGGCTCGGCATCAGCGAGTCCCAGCTTCAACCCTCCAGCACCTCCTTTCGCGGCACCATCCTAGGCCCTTCGCATTCGCCAGTCGGCAAAATCTGGTTGGACGTCATCTTCAGCGTAGGGGACATTTTTTGCTACAAGGCTATCTGGTTCGAGGTGGTCAACCTCGCCAGCGCTTAGCATGCTATCCTTGGGCGCCCAATGCTGACCAAGTTCATGGAAGTACCACACTACGCATAACTCAAGATGAAGCTCCCTGGCCCCAAGGCAGCAATCACTGTCACCGGCTTCTACAAGCGGTCAATAGAGTGTGCCTCCACCAGCTCCAACCTGGCCGAGTAATGATCATCACAGAGGAGAAGCGCGTCATCATACAGAATGTGGCGTTTGCGCAAGCTGACATGCTGGATGGTGGTCCCAAGCCAGCCCAGGAGATGCAACTCAAGCCGGCCAAGGGCACCATGAAGATTTTTCTTAACGAGGCCAAGCCGGATAAGTTCATCATAGTCGGAACTAGCCTTGACAGCAAATAGGAAAGCGCACTCGTTGACTTCCTCCATGAGAATCAGGATATCTTTGCATGGTCCCCAAAGGACATCCCATGTGTTCCAAGGAAGCTCACCAAGCACTCTCTCCACGTCCGGCCGGATGAAAAGCTGGTCAAGCAATCTCTCTACCGCTTCCCAGAAGAGAAAAGGAAGACAATTGGTGAAGAGATCACCTGGCTCCTTGCAGTTGGGTTCATCATGGAAGTGTACCATCCGGAGTGCCTGGCGAACCCGGTACTGGTACTAAATAAAAACAAGACGTGGAGCATGTGTGTCGACTACACCAGCCTCAATAAGGCATGCCCCAAAGATCCCTTCACCTTGCCTCAGATAGATCTGGTGATCAACTCCACAACCGGTTCCGACCTGCTATCCTTTCTGGACGCCTATTCAGGCTACCACTAGATTAAGTTGAATCACGTGGATCAAATAAAAACAGCCTTCATTACCCCGTATAGGGCTTACTGCTATACCACCATGCCCTTTGGACTGAAAAATGCAGGTGCAACCTACCAGCGCTACATGCAAAAATGTTTGCAAGCACAAATTGGGATAAACGTGCTTACGTTAACGATGTGGTGGTGAAGACGAAAGAGAGACACACGCTCCTCGAAGACTTGAAGGAAACATTCACAAACCTCCGTCGGTTCCAGATGAAGCTGAACCCGGAGAAGTGCGTCTTTGGTCTCCCAGCCGGTCAGCTCCTCAGTTTCCTCATCTTAGAACGAGGAATCAAGGCCAACCCGGAGAAGATAGGCGCAATCAAGCGCATGTAGCCGCCGCAAAACTTGCACGACGTGCAGAAGTTCGTCGGGTGTCTGGCCTCCCTCAACTGATTTGTCAGCTCGCGATAAAGCACTCCCGTTGTACCAGCTCACAAAGAAAACCGACCTGTTCGTCTGGTCGGCTCAGGAGGACGAGGCTTTCCACGACCTCAAGTGCATGCTCTCCTCCCTGCCCGTACTGGTAGCCCCAGCCGCAAAGGAGGCAATGTTGATGTACATCACGGCTACCAACCGGGTCGTTAGTGTTGTGCTCGTGGTGGAGAGGCCAGAAAAGGGAAATGCGCAGCCGTTCTAGTGCCTAGTGTACTATTTGAGCGAAGTTCTCTTGCTCTCGATGTAGAACTACCCCCACTACCAGAAGCTGGTGTATGGCGTGTACATGGCTGCCAAGAAATTGAAGCACTACTTCCAAGAGCATTCCATCTGGGTGGTGGCCTTGGCCCCACTCTCTGAGATCATCAACAACTAGGACGCCACCAGCCAGGTGGCGAAATGGGCTATCGAGCTCCCCACAAACAGCATCTAGTACGAGCCACAAATGGCGATCAAGTCCCAGGCCCTGGCTGACTTCCTAGTCGACTGGGAAGAAACCTAGTACCGTCCATTGGTCCTCGACTCCATGCATTGGAGATTACACTTTGACGGCTCAAAGATGCGCGGGGGCTTGGGAGTCAGCATCGTCATCACCTCTCCGAAGGGTTACCGACGGGAGTATATGATGAAAATCCAACTTCGCGTGTCTAACAACGTTGCCGAATACGAAGCACTCATTCATGGCCTCTGGCTAGCAAAAGAAATTGGCATCTGCCAGATCCTTTGCTTCAGCGACTTGGATCTAGTGGTGTAGCAAGTATCGACTAGGATGACAAGGATGCAAATATGACCCTATACCAGTTCTTCGTCTAGCAGTTGTGCACTTGTTTCGAGGGGTGTGAGTTCCACCACGTCCCTCGAGCCAACAATGAAGCTACCGATGCGCTCATGCGAGTCAGCTCCACAAGACAAGCAATCCCACTTGGAGTTTCCCTGGAGCACCTGCGTAAGCCCTTAATCTAGCCGTCTCCAAAATCTAAGTCGATCATTCTGGATGCGGACCCGGGGACCGCTAGCTCCAAGGACCCAGAAGCCGCCAAGAATGTCCCCGGGACTATCGAGTCGAAGGTCCCACCACCCCGCGCCGGCTCTAGCGGCCCAGGGACTGATGAGTCCTCCCTTCCACCCAGTAGGCCACCCGATGAGCCCGACCCGACCAAGCAAGACGAAGTACACCTGATCATCCAGACCGTGTTCATTATCCAGGAGACCCCGACGTGGGCCAATCCCTTCATGGATTTCATCACCAAAGGCAAACTCCCAGATGAAGAAGCAGCGACAAGGTAAATCACGCACGGAACGCGTGCATACACCATCAACAACAATGAGCTATACATGCACAACGTGGGCGGTATCTACCAACACTGTGTAGACCAAGAGGAAGGCATCCGGCTGCTCGTGGACATCCACCAAGGAGAGTGTGGTCACCATGCATCATCAAGACACATAGTAGCCAAGACATTTCGACACGGTTTCTACTGGCCAACTATGCTAGAAGACACCGAGGAAATGGTGCGAGCATGCAATGGCTGCCAGCATTTCAGTCAACAAAACCACACACCGGCTGCTGCACTCAAGACGATCCACATCACCTGGCCATTCGCTGTCTGGGGGCTCGACATGGTTGGACCCTTTAAGAGAATGCGATCCACCATGACACATCTCCTGGTGGCAGTGGACAAGTTCACCAAGTGGATCGAGGCAAGGCCCTTCAAGAAGCTGGATGAACCCACAGTGGTCAAATTCTTCATGAACATCATCACGCGCTATGGTTACCCCCACAACATCATCACTGACAATGACACAAATTTTGCCAAGGGGGCCTTCGTGCGCTACCACAGAGAAAAGGGCATCTGCTTGGATCTAGCATCCGTCGTCCACCCCTAGTCCAATGGGCAATGTGAAAGAGAAAACGGCTTGATCTTAGCCGGAATCAAAACCTAGTTGATTGAGCCACTGATGAGGTCACCCAGATGCTGGATAGAAGAGACATCGACTGTGCTATGGAGCTTGCACACCACACCGAACCGTTCAACCGGATACACTCCATTCTTCCTCGTCTACGGTGAAGATGCCATCCTACCAACTAACATCGAGTTCGACTCGCCCTGCAAACTGCTATACATGGATAAAGACGCCAAAGAAGGTTGCGAAGATAGTGTCGACCTCCTCGAGGAAGCACGCGAGCTAGCTTTGTCTAAATCAGCCATCTACCAGCAGGACCTATGCTGCTACCATGCCAGTGGGATACGCCTATCTCGTTTCGAGAGTGCGACCTAGTACTCCGGCTAGTACAAAGCACCAAGGGTATACACAAGATGTCTCCCCTTGGGAGGGGCCATTCAACATCATCCGGGCGCTGCACAACAACTCCTACTACCTCATCGATACACAACAGTCGACAAAAGAACAAGATGGACCGCTCTGACAAGGAGACCAAGCGGCCCTGGAACGTGAACCTGCTTCACCCATTTTACTCTTGAACAAGAATGTATGTATCCCCACCCTTTATATATTATGAATGAACAACTGCGGAGCCCCGAAATGATCTAGGGGACTCCTTCGTCGTATCTTAGCATTTTTTGTTGCCACATATTTTTTCCGACTCCAGCAGACTCCCTCGGGGACTCTTCGGCTGGCCCAGACTGCTACCCTTTCATGTCGACCGAGTAATGTACGTGGCGCCAAAGGCCCACTCTTCAATTCTGGCTACAAAGCGTAACCTGGCTGTCAGTTCGGCAAGAGCAAAATCCCAAGGCCCCGTACACAAAAATCGCAAGGAAGATAAACGTCTAGACATCCCGGTTACGGTCGCACACCCGATTCCGGTAATAGAAATCTGAAGTATCATGCAATACGCTTACTAGCTACCCCTTCGGCTCCGGCTGTAGACCGCAACCCGGCTATCATCCGGCAAGGACATAGCGCAACGGCTAATGCTCACGAGAAAAACACAAAGTCGTTGCCTAAACACTAAACAACATATTTTTATAGCACACCCAGTGACTAAAAATTACATTTACATAGTACATACTTAACAAACAAACTAGCACTTGTGTTTTTTGCACAACCTAAACTACACCAGCTGCTCGACTCGGACATTGGCCCAAGACTCCATCAGATAAAGTTTTGGCCCGACTGATGGAGCTACACCCAGTGGGTGCGCTCCCGCGCCCCCACGAGAAGATGGAACCACCTAGCCGGATGGAGAACCGGCTAGACGACGAAGCAATAAGCATCGATGTCGAGTAAAAGTTTTGGCCCGACTAACTCCATTAGTCGGCCCAAAACTCGGGGACTACACCCAGTGGATGCACTCCTGCGCCCCCACGAAAATTCAAAGTCTAAGCAAAGGAAAAAAAGGAGCTTCGCACCGGTGAATCCTTTAGCCGACCCGAACCTTGGGGACTACACCCAGTGGGTGCGCTCCCGCGCCCCCACATAAGGACAAGCACCCGGCAAGCATACCCGGAAAATGGAAAATTTCAAAGTGAAAAGCAGAAGTCAATATCATAAAGCATCCAGAAGACGAAGCTCCCACAGTTTTCAACAAGAACAAATTGTTCATGCACATAAGTAAATAAGTTCATACAATTCCACCCGGCATATCGGGGATTCAGACTCAAGGATGGGAGGTTAGATCGGTGGCGGCAGACACAGTCCAGCTGTAGGAGACAATGTGAACAACAGCATCCGGGTTGGTGCCTGGCGGAGGAGCATCAGTCTCACTACCGGCTTCAACGTCATCTTCTTCCTGCGCTAGCTCCATAGCATTTGGGTCGCTAAAATCCTGACCTAGCTCCATGCAGCGTGCCATCTGGATGGCGCTAGTTTAGAGCCTGGGAAGTTCTTGACGCAGGCCAACCAAACTAGTCCCCTCTCGGAAGCCACGTCTAGATCCGTAGTGGATACCAGGACTTGACAAGGGCCAGAGTGAGTTTCGCGCCCCCGCGCGCAGCCCATTCCCGCCTAGAGTCAGTGGCGTTCGATGCACCCTCCACTTATGTAGGAAGCATGTCGATAGTAGCCGGTTCCTTTGTAATCCCCGGACCTCACATTTCTAAATCAAAAGCCGGTATAATCCGAATCAGGGGAGGACGTACTACCGTGGAGGCCGCAAGGCCGCCCACAACTAGGCCGCAATGGCAGGGTAAGGTACCAACCAACCATCCACCCACCCTAGTATTCATGATTATAGCATCGAGTGCGGGAAACGTGACCGACTGTCTGCGATTCTAACGTACACAAGTGAGTATGGACGCCAACAACATACAAGAGTACATCGGAGCAATCTCATCTAAAAGAAATATAAATATATTGCAACACCATTACATCAAGATCCAAATTATATAGATAGTAGTAATAATATTTTAGGATTATATCCTCATACTCACTCAAAAATTCATCAAACAGAAGCGGAAACACAGATCCGAGTATGGATTAAGAGTCAAATCGGCATAAGATGCCACGGAAATAAGCATATTCCTGCGCACATATGTCAGAGATCTCTATCCATGTAATCTCTAAGCAAAATGATCGTTACCTCCATCATCATCCTCATCGATATAGTAGCCTCCATATGGATGTACCTGACAACCTAATCAATATTTATGGTGTGTGACCCTAGGGCACTCAGCAAGTCTTTATGCATCTAAAGGGAACCACCTAGGGGTGACACAATTGCAGTGAAAGATAAATATCTAAATAATTCTATAGAGACACACTACAACATCCACCCAGCCAGATATGGACGGATGCTCGTTAATTATAACCAACATTTATATAAGAAACATAAGTAAACATCCCTCGTCCTTCTTCTTGCTTACTGAACGAGAAGGAAAAAAGAACATCCCATCCGTTGGCAATTTTTTTAACCATTCCATGAGTGTTGCACTAATTACTAGTCATGTTTTAGTCAAATTAAACACAATACTTTAGTTATAGTTGTCTATGATCAAGAAACTGTGCTCCAAGTTGTTCATAACCGCACTAAGCTATCCGCAACAAAATCGGCCGGCTCTGAGACGGAGTCAGGGTTTGTGATGACGGCTGTAAACTACTGGGAACCCGAAAGTGTGACTATGCTTGTTGATACCGTGAAAATGTGGCATGAGTTCTAAAATATTACAGGCACTCCATGTGTAATAGTAAATAAAGCAGTAAAGCATGGAATAAGTACATGATAGTAATAATGCCCCAAACTAGTTTGTAGACCCAAGAAATAAGATATGAATCAAGCTCAGACAAAGAGGATTCATGGTCCCACATGCGGATAGTGCGGCAGTCAAGGAACAAGAATCAAGTACACGGGTCTTACGGGACACAAGTGAGCATGGAAGATCTAAATAACAGCTATTGTCCACTGATGCTCTTTCTTTAGTTATCCAATTACTATACAGTTTAAGTTGTTTAGGTACCTCGTTATCCAAAGACTCACATAAATCCTACACATGCAATTCTACGACTCACATGGCTCAAACAACTCCTGTAGTAATGGCTCATAGGATTGAGGATACAACTTTGGTGGGATTTAAAAGGAAAGGCTATGCTGTACTTGGGATTTCAATTTAATGCGAATCGTGACACAATGATGCAAGAATAAAGACAGAGGCATATGTGCTATATGCAATGCAAGCATGGGAAATTGATTTCCTATTAGCTCAGCAGTAGAATAACTAGGATCTGTATAGTACTCTTGGTTCTCCTGATAACTCCCTTGCTTGGAGTCTATCTGGAATAAGAACCAAACACACAAAAGGGCCATAATAAATAAAATGCGCAATAATATGAATATATGCAACAAGCAAAAAAAATATGCCATGATGGAATGATGCACAATTGCATGACATAACATACCATGGCTTGGGTGAGGTGTAAGAACAATAATAAAACACTTTAATTATTTAGTCATGTTTTGCTCCCATTAGCCTTGCTGAATGCTTAATATTTATATGATACATGCTTCAATTGATATCATGGAATGCATAGTTAGAAAGGGCTCGTCGCGCTCATCGATTTAGATATATTATTTGTCAAATTTTGAATTACGGAATTAAAGTTATGAATTTATTAAGAAATAGGCATTTATTGGTATTAAGTTAATTCGAAAATTTTAAATGCCTAGAGAATATTTTAAAAAGCATATTCATATTCCTAGCAGTTTTCTAATAAGAAAAAATATATAATTTGTATTATTTGAATTTATAAATTTAAAAACATTATTAAATGCAAAACAATTCAAATTAGGATCAAAGTTAGAGGTTTGACTAGCTAGAGTTGACTCAAAAAATGTTTGAATACATATTTGAATTAACATTAAAAAACAATTCATATTTCATATAGAAAGTTTGTTCAAAAATAAATTCATTTGAAAGATACAAATTATTTGAGATATATTCATATTCTAGAATTTTTATTTAAATTATAATATTCTGCGGGAAACTTTTGGTACTGGCTTAGAGTCTACCCGCAACCACTGACTGGCGGGACCGCGGGACCAACGGGGCCACGGCGCGCGCGGAACGCGGGCTGCTGACACATGGATATGCAGGGACTGAGGGTTGAGATTATCAAAACGCTAGGGGGTTGCTAGAAAAGCTCCACGAGCTGATCTCTGATGAAACTGAACACAAGGTTGCTGTTTTCAGGAGATCGGCGCCTCTTCGGATGACGATGGCGAGCAACTGGCGGTGAAACTCATGACGCTGCAACAACCAAAGATGTAGATGGGGTTACGGGCTACCCGATTGGTTCAAAAAGTTTTGCCGGAGGACGTCAAGGTGCGTCGGGAATCTTCAATGAACATGGGGGAAACAAGGGGGTTTTCTAGCACGAACCGACAATGCGACGTCAGTGATATTGGCGAAGATTGTGACATCACGGGCGGCCACGTTGGTGTGGCGGAGGGATCACGTCGATGTTCCAAAGACAGAGGGGACAACCTGGAACGGTTAGGCGTGGTTGATGGCGCCGAAGTGGATGGGTGCGGTCGGTGGCGAGGTGGAGACAGAGAAGCAGCAAGTGGTGTTACTGAGGTTCAGCTGCGGCGCGGTTGCGGAGCACGTCGTTGATGACCACGATCTTACGGCGGAACGAAAGTGGCGATAGAGGGGACGGGTTGGAAGAAGTCGGGGTGATTACCACAGTCGACTTCCCGTAGGAATCAAAGCTAGGGGTGGTTGGAGGCGACAGTGAGGGCGGCGGTGGTAGCTCCAAGCGGGTTCGGCTCCTCCTGGCAGGATGGCTCGACACAGAGGTCCAAGGTGATGCTTCCCCGCGACTACACGAACATCGATGAGGATGGGAGCGATGATGCGGAGACCTACCTGGCGGCGGCCATGGTGCGGTTTAGAGGAGGGGCGGAAATAGAGAGGAGAGGCTAGGGTTCAGGACGACGCGAGGCGAGGATAAGGAGGGAGGCACCCTCGAGATTCGCGTGCTGCTGACGCGGACGACGGCGGCTCACCGCTACCTGTTGCCTGCCGTGAGTTGAAGAGAGAGGAAGGAAACGGGAGAAGAAGAACATGAACGAAGGATATCCTTCGTCGATGCGGTATGGGTCGGGTGCTGTCCTCTGGGCCAGCCCTAGGAAGGAGAAGAGGATATGCTCTAGTGGTCTGCTGTGCTGGCCTACTGCGGCTGGACTGCCAGGAGCCCTCTCTATCTCTTTTTTTTAATTTCAAGTTCTGTTTTTAAATGTTTGTTTGTTTCAAATTTGAATCAGCTATGGTTTACAAAACACTTGGAAAAATGCTAGAACAAACCAAGATAGATGGCAGGGGTTATCTCACTAGAAGATGAAGCTGGAAAAAGGAAAAGGAGAAAGGGAGCTTAAATAGAGGGTTTTTCCTTTATTAGGTGATATGCATTTTTGTGTGATAATAAACAACAACATGTAAGGTCCAAGGACTTGCAAAACCCATATGGAAAGAAGAAAAGAGGAGGTATTGGTCTTGCATAGGCCATGCATGTATGCATGATGTATTGGTGAAAACCACTAATCAACCTACCCAAAAAGAAAACAAGCAAGCTTCCTCTCATGAGCTTATTTAGAGATAGGTATATTTGAAACAAGAGCCATGTTTAGTGTGTCTGTGCCACTATATTTTAATATGGCTCCATAGTTCAAATACAACCACAACTAGAGTAACCCATGATAAGAATTCAAAAAAGATTCTACTAGTACATGGCATGCAAAGGTGGCCATGTAGGCTTTCATAACGAATATTGTTAAAACAATATGATACCATATATGGGAGCATGTAGACAAGGATTAGATCCACCCCACTCGTATGAGCTAGATTTAAATACCAAAGAGAATTGCAATGGCTCATATTAGTTAGGGTGGTGGAATTTAGATGGAGCCAAAAGAAAGGTGGTGGAATTATAAAAGATATGCCTCCAACTCAACTTGGGCATCAAGCAATATATCAAAACCCAACTACAATATATCAAGAGGCAAATTCAATTAATAAGGCAAGTGAAATTTGAAGAGAAGAACCAAATGGAAGGATTTAATATGATGATCAAATGCAATGTGGCATGGTGACATGAGCATGATATGATGATGAAATTAATGACATGTAGGAATTAGCATTTTATATATTAACCCATGTAGCATTACAATTGTTAGACAATTGGGATGCTACATCCTTGTCAAAGGGCCATAGATACTCAAAGAGTTTGACGCAAGCTTTGCGCAAAAGGAGGGCCTCCTCAACAAGAGTATCGACAAGATCTTCAGCCACCAAGTCACGTCCAGCTTCGTCGGCAGGCAAACGGGCAAGCGCTTGATCGACCACCTGTGGATAGTAGGCTACAACCGGTAGAGCAGAAGTTACAAGCCAACTCTGGTTGTCATAAAAATATTAAATGTCAAAGGGACATACCAACCACGGCCTGGGCGATGCGCTGCAGCTCCTCGCGCGCCTTCTCGTGTGACCAGTTCAGGTTGTATAGGTCCCCTGCTCCTTGTGGGTGCTCTCGAGCACCTTGAAGGCTTCAACGCGAATATGCACATTCTTCTTAGTCTTCTCGGCGGAGGCCTCTATCTTTTTCTTCTGCGCCACAAGCTCGTCAATCTGGCCTTGACGCATTTGGTTTGATGCCTCCAGCCAGCGGACTTCTACCCATAGTCGGTCCACCTACTTCTCCCTATCCACAATCATGGTTGCCGGAGGATTCCCGATGGTCAGCAAAAACTACAAGAATTCGCGCAATTGCGAGGACATATAGGAGCGAGCAATCTTACGCCCCAAGTCCTGCATATTCTTCATCATCTATGAATAATCTTTCTGCAAAAAGAGAGAAGTGAAAAAGGGAAAAAGCAAACCACCTGAAACAATAACGCAAGTCAGGAGAAGACCATACCTCCTATGAAACATTCAGCTGCTTAGCTTTGCCGAGCCCCAACTCCAGCACTTCCACCAGGCACCACGCTTGGCCAAGGGAGACAGGCGCCTGGCTAGAGAGTTGAGCAAGGAGAGCATCTGGCGTCAGCATGGGATAGGTGGGTTGGTACCTGGTAACCAGCACCTCCTCCTCGTCCTTGGTGTCAGAGAGGTCCCCTGCGGGTAGATGGCGGCGCAGCCGGCGTCCACTAGCGGACCATCCTTGAAGACTGTCTGAGATTTGAAGTTGAAAAACTTCAAGAAATTGCCCACATTTGGGTGGACACCGATGTACGACTCACAGCATGCAGTATGGTGCACGAGTTCCGCCATGGTGTTCGCACCAACATGGTGTAGGAGCAAGTCAAACATCTTGAAGAGCGCGATGAGGAAGTCACTCGCGGGCAGGCAGAACGTGTGAGTGAAGTGCGTGAGGAAGACGACGGCCTCGTCGAGCTCGGGATTAGGGACCTGCTCCCCCTTCTGCGCAACCTGGGCCCCCAGCAGCCTCTCCAGCGGCAGGAATCGGCCCTGCTGGTACTTCGCGACGAGTTCCTCCATCACGAAGGAGTTGTACCACCCCCTGCACTATGATGACATTATGTCTTCTAGAGTAGCCGTGATGGAGATCCGAGGGTCCATCATCGCGTAGTCTTGTGGCGGTACCGACGACCTTTATCTGGCGGCGCAAGCTAGGGGAAGAACAGGAGCATCGTAGTGGTGGTGACAACAGCAAAGAGAAGGGGAAAGTGCGAGGAGGAGAAAACCCCAACCCCCAGACCCCTATTTATCATCACGGAAGGCATGTAGCCTCGGCTCCCTCACCCCCACGTGGCGCGCAACCGCCCATCTCCCCCACGATGGTTTAGGTCTGGATTGCGTGCGCTAGCGCATCCTGGTACAGAAGATCCCGGAGGAGTTACCGAGGCGTGCGTGCGCGGTTACCAAGAAACTAAAGTGACAAGACGTGCATCAGAACTGCTAGTCGTGGCTGACGCAAGCACTGACCTTAGTGGCGATACCCTTTGTCTCCAAGGCTCCGGCTGCGCCAGTCGGCCACTCCCGTCAATGTTTCACCCAGTGGGTGTCTACCGATTCCGTATCCGGTTTATTCGAGCTAGGTACCAACAGGGGAAAATAAGTCAAGCTCTAGCCGGCATCAACAAGAACTAGTTCAACTTGGTCAGAAGCATGCAAGAACTTCTCTACCAGGAAAAGTCCCAATGCGTTCGGGGACTAGTGTCGGGGGGGTCACCCCCGGGTAGGATAAGCCAGGCCGGACATGCCGGCTCTAGAAATGTCAGGTCAGATGGCCACAGTACATGAAGCCAGAGCTGGTTGGAATGCTCCAACCGCACCTCAACCAAGATCACCACGGCTACCCCGTCTAGCCAGTCAACCAAAGAAGCCCGCCGGATGGCCAGCTCCATCTGATAGCCTCAAAATTAGTACTGAGGATCCATAGGGCATGACAGTCAAAGTAGGGGCACGCCTCTGGGTTCTCAGCTTTGTGTTAGCCTAAAATGTGGCACCCCCATACCACAAGATATGATATCCGCTCTATGCGGGGTAAAGCTGGCGGCTAACCACTGTAGTGCTGACTATTAGCTATGGCCCACCGGCTGGGTCCCACCAGCCACCCAACCTTGTAACCTACACCCCAGGCAGTATATAGGGGGGTAGGGCTACAGTTAGCAAGGACTTCACTTTCTCTAGATCACCTTCCATCTCTAGTTCTCTCTAGTTCATCAGAGATACAACTCCAGAAGCACTTGTATTGGGCATATGCCCTTGATATAGTAGATCCTTGTAGGAGTAGGGGTGTTACCTCACCAAGAGAGCCCCGAACCTAGGCACCTCGCTGTGTTTGTAGTGCTCGTGCCTAATATCGTTTGCGGTAGCCACCGCTAGCATCTGATTGTCCTCTCTAAAGCCATCGCCGATGGCACTACCGTGTTCCACACCATGACAAAGGGAGGGGTTGACACCATGCACCAAATCAAATGTCGCAGATCTTCGAGCAAACAATTATTGATAATGCATACATGGAAGAAAACCGTGATTTCCACAAGAAATCCATGGGCATTGAAGTACGGATCACCGGCTATCGGAGCAGCACAGTAGAGAGCGGCAACCCACGTGTGCTCATCTCCTATGCCTTCTTCAATCTCCTTCGCCATGGATGATTTCGCACCAGGTCAGGCAAGATCAGAAGATTTCTTTTGTGATGGTTTAGGTTTAATGATGCCTTTACCTCGGCTCGGTTCTGTGATAATATAGGTAGAAGCCATCGATAGATACATCAGGAGAGGTTGCTTGATAGAGGGATAAGCGGGATCGATCTGATCTTTATTTTAGATTAGATCATTTACAAGTACGGTAAACAAACTCTAAAGCCTATCTCCAGTCCCGTATGCACCATCACAATGTTACACGCACACACACGTTACATGTTGTCTCGCACGCACATGTTACACGTTATCACGTTGCCTGACCTAACATCCCTCCTCAATCTCAGCCTTTAGGTTGAGATTATGTGTGAACTCTTCAAGCTGCCGCACTGGTAAAGCCTTTTGAAGCCATCTGCCACTTGATCTTGGAAAGGAATGAACCTGATCTCAAGCAATTTTTTGCAACTCTTTCTCATACAAAATGAAAATCATTTTCAATATGTTATGTATAAAAAATGGGATTCACGGAAAGATATGTGGCTCCCATAATATCACACCATAAACATGAAGTTTGTTTTCTTTGAATACCAAGTTCTCCTAGCAGGGACTCAATCCAAATTGACTCAGCTGTGGTATTTGCCAAAGTTTTATACTCATCTTCTATGCTTGATCTTGAAACTGTTGCCTATTTTATAGCACTCCAAGAGATTAAGTTAGATCCAAAGTAAACTGCAAAACCTCATGTAGATCTTCTGTCATCTACACAACCTGCCTAGTCAACATCTAAAAATGCACTTACAAGAGTAGAAGAAGATTTTTTGAAGGTCAAGTCAAGACTCATAGTTCCACTGATGTACCTTAGTATCCTCTTTACAAAAGTCTAATGACCAGTGCTCGTTGCATGTAAATACTGACATACCTTATTTACTGAAAAGACAATATATGGTCTTGTGAGGGTCAGGTATTGGAGTGCTCCAACAATGCTTATGTATCTTGTATCTTGTATCGTCTTCAGGTCTAAGGGGATTACCTTCTATAGAAAATAATTTTTCTGAGGGTGAAAGTGGGGCTGGAAAAGGTGAACAATCCTTCATGCCAACTCTAGTTGCTATTAAGGATTATAAATAGATCAGGGGCCTTTTGCAAAATAATAAGTATTTACTTGGAGACCAAAGAAACTGAAAAGAGAGAAAACCTCCGTGACTTCACCTCCTTTCCTTTCCCTAACCCATTTTGGTCCTGTCATTCAGTTCAACCGTGCCACCTTCCCTCCCTCCCAATTTCCATGTCCCAGCCCTCATTTGCACCACTTTTGTCGCTGCATCTTTTCCATTACAGACAGCCACGGCTTTGGAGCACGACCACGAGCAGAGGCAGCATGGAGCCGCCTTCCCCTGCAACCAGCTGGGGCCACTTCCTACTGCCGCATTCACTACAGATGCGCTCCACCTGTTCGAAGAATTGCTCCTGCAGGCATGGCCCGCTCTCGCCGTCTTTGCCATCACCTAATTCTTCAAAATCGCCCCCTCCCCTTCATGGCCCGCTCTCGCCGTCTGCCTCTTCAACTACGTCAGCATAACTGGCTTGAGAAGATGGCTCCAACTATTGGCCATGTCTTCAAGAAAGGTTGTAGTCCTTCACCAATACACCTTCACACACCTGTTCAGGGCCCTCCGGGTAGACAAGAATACTAGCGATGCAATAGACACTATGGTCCAACAAATGCCTGATCATGAGCGCACACCCAATGTCTTATACCCCATTCATACCAAGGGCCTATGTCAGGAAAAAAGACTCAAAGGCCCTGAAGTTTCTCTACATGATTCATATTGACAATGATGATGGAGATAGTTCAAGACTTGCAGTCCTACAGTGATGTCATTCGATACTGATATTGATGGTTTCCTTAAACAAGGTGACGTAAACAAAGATTACAGCTTGTTTCATGAAATGCTAGAACGTGGGATTTCACCAAATCATGTAACTTACAGCCCAGACATCAAAGTTCTATAAGGCCAAGATGTCCCTTAACATAATGATTGAAGATGGGGTTCTGCCGGCTCGATTGCACCACGGACCACAGATACTAGTCTTGTGCATGGATATTAATCGGGACAGTGGAAAGAGGCAGTGAGTATTATTGGAGAAATGTACAGATTTACAATCATGTCAGATCGCTACTTATACCTCATTGATGAATTTGTAAGAATGGTGATGCTCTGAAGCTAGGAAGTTTTTGTTCTGTTGTCTAGAAAGGCCAGAACCCAGATGCTAGCACCCATAGCATTTTGCTTCATAGTATGGAACTGAAGGATCTCTTTTGGTGGATATGCATAATCTCTTTACTTTGATGCTAGGAGATGGTATTGATATGTCCATATTTGAAACATGAAATGGCTGATGAGGCAATAATTATATTTAACAAAATGTGGCAATATGGGTTGAGCCCTGATATAGTCACATATGGAACAACAATAGTTGGTCACTGCAAGATAGGTCAAGTGGATGATGCTTTATTCCAATTTAGTCGCATAGTATGACATAGGTACGATTACTCGGGTTCTTATGATTCGCTGCCCTATGACCAGATGAAGACTTAAGGCCCATGAAGATTTCAGATGACAGCCCAAGGAAGCAATTGACGAAGGCTTTTATTGTATTAGGAAAGAGACTATGAACCGACATTATGTTGGTGTTGTATTTACGTGTGTATGAAACCTATCCGCATACAGCTTTGAGACCCGGCCTATTATATATAGGACGGGGAAGCCCAAGCGAGGGTAGAGAAATCTAGAGGATAACTTGTAATAGCGTGTTTTACTTAAAATTCAGGGGACTTTGTCTTCATTATTTTCCTGACATGCGACAAAATCCCCTGCGTTCTCTTTTCCGCAAAACCCCAAGTCCATCACCATGGGTATTGCCGAGGTTACCCCTCGTCAATTGGCGCCGTCTGTGGGAAATCTGAACTCTAGAAACACGGATTCAGCGAAACACTCTCCACCAAGCATCAACTCGACGAAAGCAAATCCACACCCACCCACCCATAAAGCTACGCCAATAGAATAACCGGAACCTTCCATCGGATCCTCAATGGAAGTCGAAGCACAGATCAAAGCAGGTGACGAAAGCGAGCAAATCGAGATGAATCTGGGGGATCTTGATGGTCTATATGACAATCTCTCCTTCGGATCAGACCCACAGTTAACCCCAGCACACGAAGCGAGCTCAGATAATTTGGAACCCGAAGAAAGCAGCGAAAGCATCGACTTCGGAATTCGGATGGCGGAAATCTATCTAGAACAGAAACTGATGGACTTCACTGGTTCATCCAATAGTGTCTCCTCATAGGGTCTTCCGAAGAAATTCTCATCGGGTCTTTCCTCCCGGTGTACGCCCACATGGCAGAAAGCTGGGCCTGAAGCGGTTGGACACGAATCCGCAAAAAGTATGCCAAGACCTGGAGACCCGACAATTCCTTGCCAACCTCATGTCGCAACTTTGAAATGCGATCAACAAAGGGCTGGATCTCCGCCATTTCTTTAGCAGAGGGACACTGATCCTAGGAGTCAAGTTTACGGTAGGTTCTCCTAGGATCAAAGGGGGCTAACCCGAAAGATTAGCCTTCAAGTGGCTGATCCTTGACATAAAACCACTTAGAGCAAGTATAATAAGTCCTAGTCAGCTGGCTATAAGGATTAAAATATTATTTTCTTGTCTAGTTGGAAGAGAGAGAAAAGGAGAGAGAAGAAGAGTGGGCTCTCATGCAAGAGCCAGCTCTAGCACGTGCTCCTAGGCACTTTGAGAGAGTGAAAGGTGGGCCATGTAGTGCTAAATAGTATATTTTTATAGCTCACTATTGTACATGTCAGCTCTAAGTGGGCTATAGATGACATGGCACTTGGCTTATAGCCAGCAGCTGGCTATACTATTGTCCTTGCTCTTAGACTTCCAACCTTGGACAGAATCTGTGATTTTGAAGTCCAAGTAATCAACATCGGACCGGATAGAAAAATGGGCCACCAACATCATGGACAATGGTGTCAGTGGCGTTATAACAAACATAGAAGAAGTGCTTCCAAAGGCCCTAATGGAGATCAATCCCAAGAAAACACTCACAAAGAGTGACGAAACAAGCGACGTGGTGAATAGAATTGGGCGTGAGCTGATACAGATGCATGCCATAGACAAACAAAAGGCCACACAGAAATTCGTGGACAAGAAGAAAAAGACCGCGAAAGAGGAAAGGGCGGAACATTACCCTCCAGCCAGGCTCGGGGATGGAGCAACCTCGTCTCTAGGGAGCTTGAAGGAACCCTCCATCAGATAGATGGAGTTCTGCGCCTCACGGAGTTCCCGCGTCGTGCACTTGGTGGGAGCCCATCCAATGGCCCTCTTCCTGGTGGCCTTCACGGCGGCAGCAGAAGTTCTAGCAGCCTTCCTTTTCCCATGGTGGCAAAAGGGGAATACGAGCACAAGAACTGGAGTTTTGCAAGGGAGCAGGAGCAGGATCTCGCAAGGGGGCAAGAGCGCAAGGAAGAAGATGAAGCAGGGGAATGTGAGGTAAAATAGTAAAACATGCCTCCTTTCCCTTATAAATAGCAAAGGCGCATGGTCCAAACCGTTCGATGAGAAATCGAACCGACAGAAATGCACATGATGGTGACACGTGTTCCAAGGATTCCGTAAAGGAAAACCCAAAGAAGTTATGGCCGCGGTAAAAACGGAGGACAGCACGTGACGCCTTGATTTTTGCGCGAAGAGGGGACGTGCAGTCAAGAATCTCCGTTGAATACGCTATCACGCATCATCAGTACTGCTGTATGGCCCCACATTCCACACGTCCAGTCACGACGTGTCCTCTGAAAATCAACAGCATCAGATACGTCATCACTAATGTCACAGTGAAAGCGTTACAGGATATTGTGGCTTGTTTTAAAAGATATGACCCGACAAAAAACACAGAAACACTGGCGCCATAAAATTAAGTTTTCCAGCCTATGTTTCGATACATATATCCAAACGTAGCCTCGGGGGCTACTCCTATCAGGAGCGCTGATGCGCACCCGATAAAGAAAGACAAAGAAAACATTCGATGACAAATACTCCTATCAGGAGTGGTTACAAAAAGCAAAAAGTTTGAGTGTCACTATAAAGCAAAAAACTCTCGGATCGCACCGACCCGATAAAAATCCGAATGCCATGTTCAGAAACATGAAGGTAAGACCGCAGGATTTGTTCTGTGTGGCCTGATAATCGTACAAGAATATGCTCTGCCAGAAAAATATCTGTATCAACGATGCGATAAAAAATCCCGACGGACACGTTGGGTACCCGGTAAAAATAGAAAACTGGAATTCAGTATTCGATAAGACCTCAGCGGCTCGAACTGAATTATGCCAATAGCAAATTCCAGATTCGAGCCCGGGGACTTGAATTTGATGTAGGAGAACCTTGTTTTTGCCCAGAAACAATTAACTGATTCCTGATCCGTCGGAAGTATCATACTCGTTGTACCAAAATCCCTACAAAGATAAAAAGGAAAAAGAAACTTTGAGACTCAACCTGAAAACTGCGGTTCAAGTAGAGTCTCGGGGGCTACTGACATATGTATGATTACTCGGGTGCTTATGATTCGCTACCCTATGACCAGATGAAGGCTTACGGCCCATGAAGATTTCAGATGACAGCCCAAGAAAGCAATCGACAAAGGCTTTGATTGTATTAGGAAAGATACTATGAACCGACATTATGTTGGTGTTGTATTTACGCGTGTATGAAACCTATTCGCATACAGCTTTGAGATCTGGCTTATTATATATAGGACGGGAGAAGTCCAAGCGAGGGTAGAGAAATCTAGAGGACAACTTGTAATAGCGTGTTTTACTTAATATTCAGGTGACTTTATCTTCATTGTTTTCCTGACATTCGACGAAATCTCCAGCGTTCTCTTTTCTGCGAAACCCCAAGTCCATCATTATGGGCATTGCCGAGATTACCCCTCGTCATAGTCGGTGAAGGATTGTCTCCTAATATTACATTTTTTTCAACCATTATCCATGGTTCTTGTACCTGTGGCAACTGATAGAAGGCTAAGATATTGTTAAATGATGAACATAGGCTTCCGTCCATACGTGTTCTCCAATACAATAATCGGCAACTTGTGCAAAGATAGTAGGGTTACATAAGCTCAAAATATCTAGCTTTATTGTACATACAGATGAAAGTCTGATGCATGTACATGTACAACAATAATAAATGGGTACTGACTAGTTGGTAAGATCGATGAAGCAATGAGTTTACTTAATGGTATGGTCTCAATTAGTTTGAAACATGATGGTGTGTCCGACAATACATTGATCAATGGATGTTGTATAAATGTAAGGATACATGAAGGATTAACTATGTCAAGAGCAAGGTTGTGCAAAGGAGTTAAGGATGGAGTTATTTCTCATAGCATAATACTGGAAGAGTTGTTTCAGACTAGGAAGGCTGTTTCTGCGAAGGGGATCTATGTCAGGATGATTATCGGTGGAATATTCTTGGATGTTATCATGTACTCCCTCCGTTTTAAAATATAAGATGTTTTAGCTTTATGAAGAGAGTGTATCTAGACCCATTTTAGTTTGTAGGTTCACGCTAAACCTAGATGAACCTATACACTAAAAGGGGTCTAGGTACACTTCTTCACAAAACCAAAACGTCTTATATTTTAAAACAAAGGGAGTACTATATAATTCTCACGGGACTCTGGAAATATTAAGATTGCTGCATGACTTAAAGGTGGCTGAGGTAGTAGACGTTGGTTTACTTATCTGTAATGATGAGGAAGTAGCCCTTGATGGTGAATATCAACGATATTAGAGGTTTCTCCAAGCATCAGTGTTTGTAGAATCTACAAATGGTGAAGCTTTTTGCAGCTGGGGAATCCTGACAGTCTTAACTGTCCACTGAGAAGAGATATTTTTCTGTATATGAAGAAGGTATGTATGTTACCTACCTCTCCTAACCTTTCTTAAGAGAAACTATCTGAACTGCTGATAAGCAACTGCAATCTTATAGATGATTCCCTCCCTTCTTATAGGTAAATGGTAACTAATAATTTAATTGATTGAAGACCGCTAGATGGCACAGGTGGAGGACTAGTTCACTACTGGCTCAATCCTGTGATTATATATTGTTGTCTTACCATGAAAATTTAGTTGGCATTGGTATCTGCTTAGTAGAATACCAATTTCTCTGTAGGCATTTCGCCTATAAAGGGATCAGTAACTGTAGCCAAAGATTAAAATCCTTTCAATTACCTTATGTGTTGTAGAGGCGTCAATTTGGACACAAATCCGAGAATAGTGTAGGAAATCATTATTTGTTGAGTAGGATAACTAAAGCTAGACCTATAATACTCCCTTTGGATGAAAATCTAACTGGAACCCCTTCCTGTAACTGATCTTCTCCCGTTGACTTAGACATACCTCTTGAATGTATGTGCTCGAGAGCCTGAGATGAATCTTTGTTTTCTTCACATACTCGCATGGAATCTGGGATCCTCGGATCAATTTTATTTCCCTCAAATATCACTTGAAATCTTGGACAAGAAACTTCTACAAGTTATGCTCGTCTATGGCTCTATGCACATTAAATGTAGCCCCTTCATATTTTCATATTTGGTCCTGCTGAAAATAGTGGAGTCAGGCAGTGGACCATTAGAGCAACAACTAAATTGTGCGATCTAAGTCAAATTTATAGGGTTCTCAAAATTTGATTATAGTACTATTGTCTTGTTGGTATACATCTTTTTATATGGGTATAAAAGATGAACATCAGATTCCTTTTATCATATGCAATACTTCCAAGACCACAAGTTTTGTTATGACATAACACTTCAATATTAATTGTCTTCATGAACTATCTAAAGTTGACTTATTGGCAACTAACGTGTATTTAGTCCTAGACGCACAATGTAAGTATGCACCCAACTCTGGTAGTAGCGTAGAAAATTTATGTTGAGCTAGGAAATCTGCAATTTAAGGACAATTTGGCTACTTAATTTTAGTTCATTTGGGTTGATCTTGTTTTAGTTAAAACCTCTATGTAGTACTTCCAGTGTTAGCATCCATAATTTTGCCAATGTTGTCTTGTTAGTGCATGGGATCTATGCTTTGAACAAATATCTTATTTTTTCTTGTGAGAAAAACATCTTCTATTTGTATATCTAAATAACGGGTGTTCAAACTTGATTGGTTGATGGTAAAGATGCCTGGGAATGGCGTACACACTTGATATCTAGATCAGGCAGTGCTTAGTAGGAGTAGTATCTACCAGCACTCTAGCTACTTTTATGTGCTTATTAGAAGGAAAATTAAAACTGCAGTATTTCGTGAGTCACTCGTGTTGTCCATGCATTGTATTGCTCTACACATCTTAGAGCATCTATAACCAAAACCAAAAAACTTTAGAGGAGCAAATTTGCTACTTGTAGCACCTAACCAATCCCCTAAAACGCTTTAGAGGAGCAAATATAGGATTTCGGCCCCTAAACATTTCTAACCCTCTCCTATATTTGCTCGGTCGTGCGGCCGATCAGAAAAAATCCACCCATACCGCCGCTCAGTCTCCCGGCACTGTTCTTCCCACCACCTCTTTTTTTTTTTGAAACGGAGGCATCGCCCCAGCCTCTGCATCAAAACGATGCATACAATTTTTTTATTGCATTATTAAACGAGTCTCAAACTCAAATCCATCAGATAGTACAAAGGGTGGATAAACGGATCAACCATCAAAAATGGACTAACATATACGGTGCCATCAGGAAGTATTAGATCGCCACCCACACCGGCTGAACAAGTCTTGCGTAGCCGTCTCCAATATGTCGCATCCAACACGCATAACTTGGCGGCCCTCCATAGGTTGTAGCAGCGATCAAGTACAGATCCAATGAGAAGCCATATGACTAACCTGCAAGAAAGATGTGCATCGAGTCTTGTTAAAAATAACATCATTCTGGGTGTTCCAGATAGCCCATATAATAGTGCATACTCTCACCCTAATCTATTTTTTTCCTTTTTTGGGATAACCGTAAGCCAATTTCTAAATAAATTGTTTATACTTGAGAGTGGTGTTAAATTAAAGTTCATATGAATAATGCGCTAAATGATTGTAGCGAGTAGGCATTCAATAAAAAGGTGTTGTATAGTGTCGGGCTTGTCACAAAAACAACATACTAAATCCTCCTGCCAATGTCTTTTCTTCAAATTATCTTTAATAAGAATTACCTTATGATGAACAAACCACATAAAGATTCTGATTTTGAGAGGAGTTTTAATTTTCCAAATATAATTTTTAAGAAACCTCGTGTTTCCATTTAATAGATCAAGATACATGGATTTAACAGTAAAAACACCATTTTGCGCAATGCGCCAGATGAAGACATCCCTTTCATTTGTTAAATTAATTTGCATAAGCCTAGACACCAGTTGCAACCAAGTATTCCACTTATTTCCCATCAAAGATCTTCTAAAAGACATGTTTATTGGGTACGAAGATAAGACTTCGGCAATAGTTACTTGTTTCTGTTGCACAAATATTATATAGAGAACTATATTTTTGTGCTAGAGTCGTATTCCCGAGCCAAACATTTTCCCCAAAGCGGGTGCTTGTCCCATATTTAACCTCAAAACATCCCCTAGCAAAGAATTCTGTTTCACCTTCATTAAACCTTTCCAAAAGGGAGAGTCATTCGGCTGTGCGGTCTCTTGTGACAGGTTTTAGAGTGTGAATATTTGTTCTGTAGCAGTTCCTGCCAGACTCCCTCCTCGTTCATTAATTTGAAAAGCTATTTACTAAGTAAACATTTATTGTTGGTTGCCGTATCTTCAACTCCTAAACCTCCTTGATCCTTGGGCCGACAGATGATGTTTCATTTTGTTAACTGATTTTTTTTTTATGATTGTCACTTTGCCAAAAGAAATGCGATCTAAAAATCCAGTCATTTTCTAACCCCAATAGGTACTTCCATAAATGAAAACATAAACATAGGTAGGCTAGTTAAGACCGAATTAATGAGCACAAGACAATCTCTATAAGACAGTAACTTCTCGATCCAATTTCCAAGCTTCGTTTCAAAGCGTTCTTTCACGGGTTTCCATTCTCCATTTCTTAATTTACGGAAGTGAATGGTTATGCCAATATACTTAAAAGGAAACGATCCGAATTGGCATCCAAACAGGTCTTTATATTGATCCTCTACCGTTTTGGCTTGTCCAAAGCAGAAAAGTTCACTTTTATAAAAATTAATCTTAAGTCCTGATAGTTGTTCAAATATGCAAAGAATAAGTTTCATATTCAGTGCTTTCTGTAAGTCATGTTCCATAAAGATTATCGTATCATCTACATATTGAAGGATCAACACCCTACCGACAACTAAATATGGGACGAGACCACTAACTTGACCATCTTCTTTTGCACAGCTAATGATAGCTGCTAACATATTCGTAATGATATTAAAAAATAGCGATAGGGGGTCCCCTTGACGCAATCCCTTGTGAGTTTGGAAATAGTGCCCAATTCTATCATTGACTCTGACACCCACACTGTCTCGTGTTATGAAATTTGTTATACACCATTTTGGATTGAAACATTTCATTCGCATAACTTGTTGCAAGAAAGTCCACATAATTTTATCATAAGACTTCTCAAAATCAATCTTAAGAAGGACCCCATCCATTTTTCCTTATGTAGCTCATGAATAATTTCATGGAGTACCACCACCCCTTCTAAGATATGTCTTCCCTGCATAAAAGCTGTTTGTGAAATCCTAATTACTTTGTTTGCTATACCAGTTATTAGGTTAGTACCCACTTTTGTGAATATCTTGAAACTCACATTCAGTAGGAATATGGGCCTATATTGTTGGATTTCTATAGCATTTTCTTTTTTGGGCAGTAGAATAATTATGCCACAGTTCATCCGGAATAGCGATCGTTCACCATTTTGGAAAGAACAAACATCATCATAACATCATGTTGGAAATATGCCCTAGAGACAAATAGTAGTAAGGACTATTATCATATTTCATATAGTTTATGATTAAGTTTTATATTATGCTATAACTGTATTGAGTGGAAACATCAATACACGTGTGATATAAAAACAACCAGGGGTTCCCAGTGAAACTCTAATCACTAGTTCGTTGGTCAACAGATGATCATGTTTCCTGATCATGCGGCATTTATGCCAGTTGGAAATGAGATCATCTCATTCTGAGAATGAGATGATGAAACAATACCCAACCTAAACATCATGACCCGATCATGTCACGAAGTTCAAGTTACGATGATTAGAAATGGATCCTCATAGACTATTCCTTAGACTGTGAGGCTATATCAATCACTGTCTCCCGAGAGTGCTTAGATAACATCAAACACCATCTGGTAATACGGTGGTTATAAAGGTGTGTTCAGGTACTCGGAGGAAACCGTAGAGGCAATATATGTCAAGAGCAGGATTTGTCCGTCCATGTGATGGGAAGATACTCAAGGGCCCACTCGGAGAAGTTATATCCAATAGTTGCGCAGCGTGTGATTTGATCACGGGGATATCACATGTCGGAACGAGTCAAGTAGCATTGTTCAGTAACGAGATTGAACACGACATGGTGATGTCATTGATCAGATCTCGGGCAATGCAAGTATCGAGTGACAAAGGGAATAAGACATGACTGTCCCGGTTCAAACGACGAAAGATCTTCGTGGAACGCACAGGGGTCACATGGCCATCCAGGTCCCTCTGTCGATCATTGGTGCGGGAGTGCCCCGACCATGTCTGGAGTGTTCCCGAACCGTGGGGTATCACGCTTAAGGGCTTTATGATGCTTAGAGAGTGTTTATAGGATCGGTGGAATCACCGAAGAAGAGTAGGGAGAAAACCGGAAGGGTTTCAGTAAGTCCGGAGGATGTCCGGAGTGGAGATGGAAGGTGTTCCATAGCCATCGAGATTGAATAATGTGTGAATGAATGTTCAATATTGATTTAATCATTTATTCATAATTATTTAATAAATAGAAAATCAATTTAAATGGTCAAAGGCTTAATGGGCCAATTTCTGGAGGGAGAGGGCCCATTGGGGGAAAGGAGAGAGGAAGAGGGGCCAAGGGGGAGGCCGGCTGGGCCTAGCCCCCCGACTCCCCCCTACGCGGGGCCCACTAGGGTGGCCGGCGGCCACCCCTCCCCCTCCTCTCCTTTAGTCCCACCCCGGGACTTTGAGGGAGGTAGTACCTCCCCTCCCCCTATATATAGTGGGGGTATTTGGCCAAATAAAATACACCAATAATCAATAAAGGTGTTCTCACTTTTGGGAGGACCTCTAATTGATATTTTCTCTTTCCCCCTCTCTCTCATTACCGTGGTCCCAAGTCTGGACTGCGCGAACGAGAGACATCTTCACCGCGGAGCGCTGTCGCGCTGCGGGATTCAGATCCGGGAGCTCTACTTCCGCAACTGCTGCTGGATCGGGGAAGCGGTAGTTATCGCCAGGCACCGGACGTGTGTAACTCCCCGCGAGGTGTCGCACTTGAGGCACTCAAGTCGTTGGAGCCAAGGAGCGCAAGGACTTCATCACGACCTTGAGGTCGGCTTCGGCTCATCTACATCAACCACGTTCTCCTGAGTGTTGACAACGCTTTTCGGTCTTCAAGGGTAAGTTCGTGAAAATCCCCTCCCGTTACTGTATTACTAATAGATAGGTCCTGGCATCTTCAAGGGTTCAGGGGCATAGAATAAAATTTATTGTTTTCATACGCGGAACCCCAACAGTGGTATCAGAGCTAGATCTATGCGTAGTAATGCTAGTACGGGTAGAACACACGAGATGTAGCATGTGGGCGTTGATCTTTTAGTTGTTACCCTCCCACGTGTACTTGTGTATACCGCAGTAATGCTTGATGAAGCGGCCCCCAACTGACTTTATGCGTGCATTCGCGAGACTGGTCCACGTTTGACATATGGCTTGTACCGTATAAAGTGGCTTAGGGGGGTGTCTGTCTCTCTTGCATTAGTTGGTATACCATTTGCAACGGAGGGCCCCGAAAGGGGTGTAGTAGAGACAACTACTTGATCAACGTTGTGCTAAAAGTTCGTAGGTAAGAACGTTTCTTGTGCGAAAGCCCATTCAGCCACGTAAAACATGCAAAGGTAAAGTAGAGGCGTCTAACTTTGTTTTGCAGGGGGGCGTTGCTTTGTGATATGGTTGTGGCAAAGGTAAAGTGATTACCTTTTGTTACATAGTAGTAGATAGTCACGGAGGTGACAAACTACCACGCCGGAAAGACACCGGTACACTGGTGTCTACGACGTCGGAACCCTGGCGCCGGAACCCGGTGATGACGGATGGAGATCACGACGTGAAGGACCATATCACATAGCATTTACATTCAATGTTATTGTTTGTATATCTTAATGTGTGCTAGTATTAGATACTCGACGATATCCTAATAAGACGATCCCTGTTAAAATTACCAACGATTGTGTTCCCCCTTAGTGTGCACCACCAAGAAAGTTCTTCGGTATGAGGCAGGCCGTGATGATCGGGTGTCAGACATATCTACGTTTGCATATAGTGGGTGTAAGCCATGTTGCACAGTGAATAAACTAAGCTTGAGTTGGCGAGCCTAGCATGTATAGACATGGCCTCGGAACATGGATGGTCAAAAGATCGAGCACGAGTCGCATGAATGATGTGACCGACGTTTAGCGTCCACCCTTGAACCCACATTGATGACCGTGATGATCGGGGGAGATGTGGCTGATAGGGGTCGTGTTATCACTTGGAACCCTTCTAGGGATAGGTGTTTCTGAGTGGAGTTATTATTAACTCATTTAATTATAAACTTAGTCTAAATTCCTTTTGCAATTATAAATGTAGATGGCACCTTTCGTATTGACGGTTGATTGGTTAGAAGGAGAGAAGCTTAGATTAGATGGATCAAACTTCTCCATATGGGTTGCGCGTCTCCACGTTCTCCTTAGCGAGAACGACATGGTCAACTACATACTCGATGTGATGGATTTGGATCAACCCACTGTCCTAGAGACCCCAGAGGAGCGGAAAGACCGCTATCTCCGTCGTGAGATGGCCTCCTTCATTTCAGTTACCATGCGCTTCGGAATGGTGGATGAGCTATGGACTTTCGTGGGTGATGTCGACCCTCGTTCGGTGATGCTACAGCTTAGGACACATTTTGTGGAACAAGTACGCATATGGGAGCATGAGCTGATGGGAGACTTCCTATCCATTAAGATGGAGGAGAACTCATTATTGGACGACCACTTGGAGAACATGCATGATGTGTACATGAGGCCTGCATACTTCCTGGATAACTGGATGACGGGCTCTTTCTCAAACAGTGTTGTGCTGCGATCGCTGCCACCAAGCTACCAAGCACAAGTCAGGACTTGCATAATGAGGGGTGACGCGGAATCAATGGAGTTCCACCGGTTCGTGACACATCTCAGGAATGTGTTGGTTAACCAGATGTCGCCCAGGTCATCAATGACAAAGGTATATATTTGATATACAGTTTTATAAATGTTATAATCTTCCAAACACATTTGCAGTGTTAAGTATATCTGATACTTGTTCTGTTTTGCCGAAAATAGGTCCTTCTGCATGAGAGGTGCTTGCTGGAGAGGAGGTGACGTTGCGTGTTGATGGTGAGCATGATGATGATGGCCGACGACACTCTCCCTCGACATTTATCATTTAGTTTATGTTTTAGGATGATTTTTGTAATC
The DNA here is from genome assembly GCA_023614405.1 of Avena insularis. NCBI lineage: Eukaryota > Viridiplantae > Streptophyta > Magnoliopsida > Poales > Poaceae > Avena > Avena insularis. The sequence goes on from CM042684.1 coordinate 316,855,078, forward strand.
AAGAGATTGTGAACTTCTTTAGTGTGTCTCACACTTCGTGAGACGGTTATTCATATGAGTTTGTAACAAACGGTTGCTCCACTTTTATGAATGATTTCTATTCGTGTTCATATCTTGTTTGATTATGTGTGAATTATCCTTGTTGTTTGAAACTAATTGATAATACATGAACATTTGTAAAATATTGAAATGCCTTAAAATACCCAACTTAAATGATATTTCATTACGGAATGAAAACCATTGTTTGAATTCGAAGTTATGGGATAATATGTGAAAGACATTCGATTTCTTGTCACATATAAATCATGCCTAAGTTCGGCAAAGTAACTTGAACACCGTGTATTACTTGAATACAAAGTGTTTAAAGAATTGTTAAAAGTAAATACATATTCGATGTATTGTGTTTTAACGAAAATGGTAATTATCATTAAATGATTGTTTAAATGTGTAAAGAAGTTTACCAAAGGAAACATGAATATGAAACTATTTGATTTGATCAAAGTGTTTCATCAACAATGGGTATAAATATAAAAGAGAATCCAATTACTATGATTTGATCAATAGTAATGAAATTCAACTTTATAAGAATAGCATAAAAGTAATTGTGAAATGCAAAGCGTTTTGAAACTTCAAAATGCAAAGCATCACAATGTGATATTAGATATCAAAGGGGTTGAATAGAAGGTACCAAATAAATCGTTGTAGTGTAGATGTAGAGACCATTAGCTTAGAAATAGTTAACACTCAATTAGAATATAGTGAACCATCTGTGTTCGTGAAAGTTTTGGGGTTGTTCGATATAACCAAAACAATAGCAAATAAGTCCTTGTAGCATATTCATTGGAAACTTTGAATAAGAAACCCATAGCTGAAACCAAATGGAAAGCAAGATTCGTAATGCTTGGATTTTGGTACATTCTTGAGAAAGCTCACTTTTAGTGATGTTTCTCGATTATGGAGCAAATGGAAGATAGTGAAAAACACGATGAGGATTCAAAACCCTTCATCAGAGTGTTGAGAAGCGCAACGGACAACGTTCCTGAACGTTTCTCTGCACAGAAGGAAAGTATCGATGATATTGATCATAGTGTTTTCCCCACTAGTGTTTTCACTACATGAAGTAGGATTCAAAATGTAATCCATATCTAGTATGGAGACATTTGTGAATCATTTGTCATGATTACTGGAATATGACATACCTACGAACTACTAAGGAAATAATGGTAAACTAAATTATGAGAAATCCTAAAAGCAAAATTCACTTGAGATTAGAAAGCAATTTGTTGCCGAATCTCACAAGTAAAAGGTGTTACTTGGAATTTTCCCAAATGTCTGCAAAGCCATAGTGCAAAAGGGGGTGAATGACAAAAGCACAATTTGTCAAGTATTGGACAAATTCAAATGAATTTGATTCATGTGTGCTAAATGTCTAGTGGATTTAAAACTAGTAAAGTACTAGTATCTCATAGTAAAATCTCCAAGTTTGGTATTTGATCAAAGGATTTTTGAAGTCATTCAAAATAGTGAGTGGATGTGCAATTTGCATAAAATTGAGTGGGAGCTATGTAAGTCTTCCTGAAACGATATGTTGGCAACATATTTTTGAGTGGGAGATTATACAGTAATTCTTAAGGGAGTTAAGAATAAAGGCGCACATACTTATAAATAATGATTTATAAGATGTAGAAGTTGATAATAAGTGTATTATGATATTATTTAGTATTCCTCAAGGGATTTCAGAATAGAAGTTAATTAAGGAACTAGTCCTTAATAACTCAAATTAGGAATTGCATTAAGTTTAACATCAATAGTTTGAAAGAAAGAAAAGGATGATCATCATCCACTATGTTGAGACATAGGTTCTATCTTAGAAAACCATGATGATAACTTAGCATAATATATGATCCAATATGGAACATTTAAAAGTGATTAAGTTTGAATCATAGAATGTTGAGCTGAGTTTGTCCGCAGTGTCTAGTAGAGAACTGCAGATATGTTTTCCAAATCCATAAAGGATGACATATCTTAAAACATAAAGAGTTATGTTATAAGGGAATATGTTGGAAACTCCCGTAATACCGATTAAAGTCAAGTAGGAAGCGAGGTGAACAAAAACATCGAAGGTTGCACAGAGTGCACTAGTGTTTCGATGAATACATTTATAATAATAGATAGGGGTACCATCTAAAGTGTTGTATAATGTTATGGAGGGGCTAATTCGCTTTTAACATAGAATGATGTGTCCCAGGGCACAATGCCCATGAGAAAGCCCTCGAGGTTGATATAACATCACTGTAGGCTCTTGGAATCAGGCCTCGTTCTGCTGCCATAGCAACGATGCATACACACAGATGCTATCATGTGATGATAAAGTATTAATGTCAATCAAGGTGACATTAGTAAGTTACAAAGGATTTGGGACTGTAAAGTACAGACCCAAGACTCCTCTTCCATGATCAAGCATGTTCAAGGTACCGGGTATATGTTGCCAATGATTGAGAACAAATGCAGCTAGTGTATTTGTACTCTAGTGCAAGTGGGAGACTGTTGGAAATATTCCCTAGAGACAACTAGTAGTAAGGACTATTATCATATTTCATATAGATTATGATTAAGTTTTATATCATGCTATAACTGTATTGAGTGGAAACATCAATACATGTGTGATATACAAACAACCAGGGGTTCCCAGTGAAACTCTAGTCACTAGTTCATTGGTCAACAGATGATCATGTTTCCTAATCATGTGGCATTTATGCCAGTTGGAAATGAGGTCATCTCATTCTGAGAATGGGATGATGAACCAATACCCAACCTAAACATCGTGACCCGATCATGTCACGAAGTTCATGTTACGATGATTAGAAATGGATCCTCATAGACTATTCCTTAGACCGTGAGGCTATATCAATCACTGTCTCCTGAGAGTGCTTAGATAGCATCAAACGCCATCTGGTAATACGGTGATTATAAAGGTGTGTTCAGGTACTCGAAGGAAACCATAGAGGCAATATATGTCAAGAGCGGGATTTGTCTGTCCATGTGACGGGAAGATACTCAAGGGCCCACTCGGAGAAGTTATATCCAATAGCTGCGCATCGTGTGATTTGATCACGGGGATATCACTTGTCGGAACGAGTCAAGTAGCATTGTTCAGTAACAAGATTGAACATGACATGGTGATATCATTGATCAGATCTCGGGCAATGCAAGTATCGAGTGACAAAGGGAATAAGACACGACTGTCCTGGTTCAAACGACGAAAAATCTTCATGGAACACACAGGGGTCACATGGCCATCCAGGTCCCTCTGTCGATCATTGGTGCGGGAGTGTCCCGACCATGTCTAGAGTGTTACCGAACCGTGGGGTATCACGCTTAAGGGCTTGATGATGCTTAGAGAGTGTTTATAGGATCGGTGGAATCACCGAAGAAGAGTAGGAAGAAAACTGGAAGGGTTTCGGTATGTCCGGAGTGGAGATGGAAGGTGTTCCATAGCCACGGAGATTGAATAATGTGTGAATGAATGTTAAATGTTGATTTAATCATTTATTCATAATTATTTAATAAAGAGAAAATCAATTTAAATGGTCAAAGGCTTAATGGGCCAATTTCCGGAGGGAGAGGGCCCATTAGGGGAAAGGATAGAGGGAGAGGGGCCAAGGGGGAGGCCGGCTGGCCTAGCCCCCCCGCCCCCGCGCGGGGCCCACTAGGGTGGCCGACGGCCACCCCTCCCCCTCCTCTCCTTTAGTCCCACCCCGGGACTCTGAGGGAGGTAGTACCTCCCCTATATATAGTGGGGGTATTTGGCCAAATAAAAAACACCAATAATCAATAAAGGTCTTCTCACTTTTGGGAGGACCTCTAATTGATATTCTCTATCCCCCTCTCTCTCTCGTGACCGTAGTCCCAAGTCTGGACTGCGCGCACGAGAGACATCTTCACCACGGAGCGCCATCGCGCTGCGGGATTCAGATCCGGAAACTCTACTTCCACAACTACTGCTGGATCGGGGAAGCAGGAGTCATCGTCAGGCACCAGACGTGTGTAACTCCCCGCGAGGTGTCGCACTTGAGGCACTCAAGTTGTTGGAGCCAAGGAGAGCAAGGACTTCATCACGACCTTGAGGTTGGCTTCGCCTCGTCTACATCAACCACGTTCTCTTGAGCGTTGACAATGCTTTTTGGTCTTCAAGGGTACGTCACAAAAGCCCCTCCTGCTATCAGACATTAATAGATAGGTCCTGGCAGCTTCAGGGGTCCAGGGGCGTAGAATAAAATTTATTGTTTTCATACGCGGAACCCCAACACATCAGGCTTAATTAGTTGCCCGAAAACTTGAAAGAATTCAGCGGGAAAACAATCCGTCCTAGGTGCTTTATTTTTTTCCATTTGTGTAATGGAGTCATGAATTTATTTTTCAGAGAAATCCGCACACAAAATTGCATTTTCCTCCAAAGAAAGTTGAGGGATGTCTTGTACTTCCGACTCATTCATGGAGAATTTTTTTTCATAAGGTGGCCCAAAAAGTGATTTGGAAAACTCCGAATATATACACCCACAAGTTTTCTTCCCCAACTATCGTGCTCGTCCTACTCTAATTGGAAAATCATCTTCCTATGGTGTTTCCCGTTTGCAATCAAATGGAAATATTTTGTATTTTCTCCTCCCTCCTGAATGTGTTTAGCTTTTGCCCTTTGTGCCCACTTAGATTCCTCATCTTGACGAAAGTTTGCGAGATCATCATTGGCCCTTCTTAATTCATCTCTTTCGGCTAAAGACAGTGTGTTAGATTCGGCCCTTATGTCTAGCAGCACAATTAAATTTAACAAACGTTCCTTTTCTTGTTTGTATTGACCGCTAATGTTTCCAGCCCACCCTCTCAAGAACTGTCTAATATGGTGGAGCTTGTTTTGCCAGTTTCTTAGAGAGTTAGGGTCTATAAACATCAAGGTCCACTCGTTAGAAATCATACCAAAGAAACCTTCTTTACGCAACCAGGATAGTTCAAAGGAAAATTTAAATTTATTTCCAAGGTGAGCTTGTTCACCAGAATCAATTATAATGGGTGTGTGATCCGAGCCTGCCCGGGCAAGAGCTCTAACAGTAACCAAAGGAAACTTCTGTTCCCATTCAACACTAGCGAGCACTTTATCTAGCTTTTCATAAGTTGGATTTACCCTACGACTAGCCCATGTGAATTGTTGATCGGAAAGTGCTATTTCTCTTAAGTCAAGGCTCTCTATTATTGCACTAAAAACATAAGGCCATCTCGGATTAAAATTGTCATTATTCTTCTCCTCTTGTCTTCTTATAATATTAAAATCACCCCTACTTGTAAAGGAAGGGTTTCATGTTCACATATACGCACAAGCTCGGCCAAGAAGCGATGCTTGTTCACTTCTTGTGCCGCCCCGTACACCGGAATTAAAACCCATTCGAGCCCATCACTCTTAGATTTAAGATAGAACTTGACACAAAAAACTCCATTAACCACCTTATTAACCCAATGTGTTATAGCATTTATTCCAACTAAAATACCACCCGACCGTCCTTGTGGTGGCAAGCAGTACCATTCAAAATCTAAACCTCCCGACAAGTGTTGTAGAAACAGTGTTGAAAAGTTATCCCTACCCGTTTCCAGGATAGCAAAAAAATCAAGTTTCAACTATTTGATTGTCTCTTGAATGAATAAATGTTTTGTGGGATCTCTAAAACCCTCACTATTCCAAAAACCTCCCTTCATTGAGAAAAACTATGACAACTTTTTAATTCTAGAGCTCCTTGTCATAACTACAAACTCTGAATAGCGTTTCTTGCTATTTTGGCAACAAGTAGCTGGTAGATCCTTGTGATCAAAAAGTTCATGATTTTCATCATCAGCAAGGTCCTCACTAAGTAACAAAGCTTTATGAAGAACTAGACTTCTGGAAACCTCTTCCTTACCCTGCGCTTATTCTTTCTTTTTATTTAGAGTGATTAAAGTTCTTTTCAAATCGATATCTTTAATTAACTTAACAGACGCAAAACCTACTTTTTAGATAGACCTAACGAGACCCCTAACTTTGTGGCTCTAGCGACCACTGCATCATCTGGCAAGGAAGCAATTGAAAAAGATGGGATGACAGAAATACCTGGTCCTGAACTTGCACAACTTGGTGCACCCTCTCCATCTGAGTCAAATCGGCATTTGGTTGAGCCTGAATCCGATCACTGGAACGCATTCCTATAGCCGATCTCTCTGGAATGCCACCAAAAGAGATAACCTTTCTTTAGAATATCTTCCACCCAAGAAAACACCGGTCCCCTCTGTGTACAAGCATCCTTGAGCTTGAGGTTTCGTTGCAGTAAAATAGCGAACTGGACAGTCATCAACCAACATAGTTTTTGGTGAAGGAAACTCATCAAAACCCTCTTCAAAATCTTGACGGGATACAACATTGGTGTCGGCCTGACTATTAGCGGCAGCACTCTGCCTAGGCGCTGCAGCTGCTTGGTGAAAAGGTTCAGTGGCTTTTCGAGAGGTACTTTGTTGTGGACAAACTTTGCACGGTTCAGATTTAGCACATCTCTCCTCCTCCTCTTCGACCATCTCAAACCAACGTTGTCGAGGTGCAGACATTGATCCGCAAGCATTCTTGCGACTCGCAAACAGGGGATCAATCGTACCAAATTTAATAACATCAGTGGTTGCAGCGGTGTTCTTATATGAAACAGCTGCATTGCCTTTACTTTCCATACTAGCCATAGTTCCCTGGTTTTGTCAGATTAGGTGCATCCCTAAAATATCATTTGCATGATCACCAGGTTTAGAATTCTCATCTTTACCCTTGTCATCAACATCCGCATGTTCCATGGTCTCCTCTGTTAGGAGAAGCTCCCCATCAGGTCCCTCAACAAAGAATTCGATTCCATATCCAGTATCTTCACAATAGTGATCAGTTCCATTTGGAATTCCTTGTGGGTTTGTGATCGCCAAAAATATCTCGAGCTCGTTGGAAAACCCCAAGAGTAAGGTATGATGAGCACAGCAACAAGTTTTCCCTCAGTTATGAAACCAAGGTTATCGAACCAGTAGGAGCAAGGAAACACCTCCAAGGTGTTGCTAGCTAGCCTTTGGCAGGGCGCACTACCGGTGCTAGCAACAACGTGGAAACCTGCACAACACAAACACAAAACTTTACCCCTAACTTATAGTGAGGTTATCAATCTCACCGGTTTTGCTGAAAACAAAGGATTAAACGTATTGTGTGGAAGAAAGTAATAGTTTGCAGAAAGTAAACAAAAAGCAGTAAACAGTTGTAGATTGATGGTAAAAGAAAGGACCGGGGTCCATAGTTCACTAGTGGTGGTTCTCCTTAAGATAGATGACATGTTGGGTGAACAAATTACAGCGAGGCAATTGACAAACATCGAGAAATCAATATGCATATACTAATCATCTTGACTCCGTTGACATTTGATTGGGCATTACAACATTATACATAGACCGTAATCCAACTGCATCTACGACTAATAATCCACCTTCAGCTTATCATCTGAACCCCCTCCAGTATTAAGTTGCAAGCAACGGATAATTGCATGACGCATTGCGTGTAAAGTAAACAATATGATTGTTCTATCAATAAAGGATTGTTGTTTTCTCCCTAGTAGCAACAACACATCTAGTACCTTAGAGATCTCTGTCACTTCCCTAGATTACTAGAGGCATGAACCCACTATCGAGCATAAATACTAAATCTTGGAGTTGCTAGCATCTACTTGGACAAGATAGCTACTAACAATGGAAAGCATGCAAGATCACAAATAACAAAGACATGATAGAATCAATAATCAATCTGAAATAGCATCTCAATATCCATCGGATCCCCGCAAACGCAACATGTAATTACAAATAGATGATCTTGATCATGAACGGAGCTCACAAGATCTAAACATGGTAGCACAAAGAAGGAGAACCAACCATCTAGCTACTACATGGACCCGTAGTCCAGAGATGAACTACTCACGCATCACACCAGAGGCTTGCATGGTGATGAAGAAGGCCTCCAGGGTGAATTCCCCTCTCCGGCAGGGTGCCAGGAAGAGCTTCAGATCCCTCCCGATCTAGGGATGGAGATGATGGCGGCTACAGACTCTTTCGTGGAATTTTTATCAGGTACCTAGGGTTTCTATATCAGGGGCATCTTATAGGCGAAAGGGGAGGCCGAGGGGGTGCCTAGGGCGGCCAGACCACCCCCTGGCGCGGGCCAGGCTGGGCCGCGTGGCTAGTTGGTGTGGCGGCCCTCTGGCCCCTCTCCGTCTCGTATTCTGGCTCTAGGTGTCCCTCGGTGAAAAACTGACTTTGGCTTTTGTCCCGTCTAATTCCGAGAATATTCATTTTTTCTGACTTTCCTGGAACCAAAAACAGCAGAAAATGTGCACCGCTTTGTGGCATCTTGTTAATAGGTTAGTCCAAGAAAGTGTATAGAAAGTACTCCAAAGTGTGGACAAAACACAAGAAAGTAGATAAAACCAAGCATGGAACATCAAAAATTATGGATACTTTAGCAACGTATCAACATCCCCAAGCTTAACTCCTGCTCGTCCTTGAGTAGGTAAGTGATAAAAAGAAAGAATAATTTTTGAGGTGACATGCACCATCATAAACTTGATCAAAGTATTTGTAAAACAATGATAGCTAGGATCATAGTACTTCAATCATAACATGAAAGATAAAGTTCTAGCAATAACACAAAGCAACTATGTTGCAACATGAAAAGGCACAAACAAAAGATTCATGAATAACAATGCTTTGCAAGACGTTTGTTTGTTTCACATAAAGAAAACATAGCATAGTGGCATTCAGCTTGTCCCTCATAGAGTAGCAAACATAAATGCATAGGACACCTTCAAAGTTCATAAGAGTGACTAGATACAAATAGTTTAAAACAAGCAATATCAAAGCTATGCATCAATCAACAAGTCTTGGGATAATGCACATAGAACTAAGAATAGCCACTATGCTCTCAAAGAAGGTGCATAAAGATAGAAGGTGGAGACTCAACATAAAAGTAAAAGAGAGGCCTTCATTGAAGGAAGTAGGGATTCGTGTTTCATAAAGAGGTTCCAAAAATTATGGTACTTATTAGCTTTTAGCTCTCATTGCCCCTATCATAAGCATCTTGAAGTGATTAAGGTTAAAGTGAACAAACTATGGTGTAATGCTTGACGAAGTATAAGTTGGAAATCTCATGTCCCTTGAATACGAGGGCCGCTCCTCATGCTACTCAAGTTTAGTTATCGGTAAGTTCTTGTTATAGTAAGCACATGTGTATCATAGAGAACCGCCAACGGGGTACCCCTTGCCCGATGATACAGAAGAATCCTCGTATCAAAATGACAAGGCAAGCAGACAACAAGCATCTCAGCAATCTTCTTATTTACCATGGGAAAGTGGTGCTTTTTTCTCTCTTTCCTCTTTTCTCATATCTTTTTTTTCTTTTCTCTTTTTTTCACAATCTGACTCTTTTTTTATAAGAAGAATGCTTTATAGACAGCTCATTATGGTTACGCTGCAGGTTTCCACCATGACGGTATGGATTAGACCGGCAGCCTAGGCATTTCTCTAACACACATACATAACTCCATGGACTTACAAGCTCCCCTTTCATTTCACACCAACGACATCCATAGACAAAAGAGCATGATATCAACTAGGTACAAAGTACAAGTGCAATGTTGAAAGCGTTCCCCATGACAGCATGGTTCTTCTAATCCCCAACATATAAGTGCAAGCATATACAACATAGACGACACAATGGTTCAAGTTTATTAAGGGCAAGAAAAGTAAAGTGTGCCATCAAGTTCATGAGAGCTTTAATCACTAGTTTTCTCATAACAAGTTTAATTCGGAAGGTAGATAAAAACATGAATATACTTGGAATAGCATATGCTAATAGGTAGGTATGGTGGATTCTTTGGAATAACTTGGTTTTAGGAGTTGGATGCATGAGTGGAACTACTTGGTTATGGAGGTTAGCAAAACACTGGGAGCGACCAACTAAGAGAGCAATAATGGCCATAATCATGCAGAGTGACAAAACATCAGTAATCAAAGCATAAAGTGATATTACAAGTCAAAACTAAAGGATCATAAAGGCTATAGTGACTTCGGATACTCATAACATGGTGTGAGCATGTACCAAGTCAACCCAAATAAAGCATCAAAGGAGAATACCACAATACTATGCTTTAACATGCTAAAACAACGCATGATTCTTATAAGGCACATTAAGCAATCTCAATTGTTTATAACAAGTCATGCTACAACAAAGAATACTAAGCATAAAGCCAAAACAATATCAAGCATGGCATGACAAAGCATAGGCCACAGTCAAAAACAAGCTCTCTTTACCACTTAAGCATGAACTTTCCTACTCTTTTCCAACCCAAACCAAACTATTTGAAAACCAGTGCATGAAAGAGGGGGTCCAACCAATTTATTCTGCAAACTAAGAAAACAAAGAAAACTAAAAACCAAAACAAAAATGAAAAATAAGATGCTCCAAGAACAACACAACTGTGCATGAAACAATAAAAATGAAGTGTTTGGAAGAAACCTAGAATTTTTATTGATGAAGAAGGGGATGCCTTGGGCATGCCCAAGCTTTGACGCTTGTACTTCTTGGATATTTCTTGGGGTGACACGCGTGGCATCCCCAAGCTTGAGCTTTAGTCCATCCTTCATCTCATTACTCATTCCTTCCATACACCTGAAATTTTTCCTTCACACAAAACTTCACACAATCTTTATTAGCAACATTAGTGCACTCAAGATAATAAGTCTTTAGGTTCAGTTCCAACACCAATAAAACTTCCATTAAAACACAAGCTACTGTAGCACTTCCCTCAAAAAGCTCAATTCCCCAAAAGAACTCAAAAAGGAACCAACAAGAAGCAAATACAGAAAATGGCAGAAATCTGTCAAAACAGACCAGCAGGTAAAGAAGAATTTTTTCGAAGACCTTCTGTTGCTCAAATCAAAAAGTGTTGAACTAACGAAAGTTAGATAACAACCTGGGGCAGAAGCACAAAAATTCACGCCTCAAAAGGACGTACAGAGATTTTACACGAATGTTTACGGTGAAGCATAGAAATCTATTTCGGGACAACAACTTTCCCAATCATTACTTCTCTCTCATTAGAGGTTACTGATACATTGCAAATGTATCTATAATTTTTGATGTTCCATGATTGGTTTTATCTACTTTCTTATGTTTTGTCCACACTTTGGAGTACTTTTCATATGATTTCTTGGACTAACCTATTAACAAGATGCCACAGTGCCAGTTGCCTGTTTTCTGCTGTTTTTGGTTCCAGGAAGTCAGAAAATGAATATTCTCAGAATTGGACGGGACAAAAGCCAAAGTTCCTATTTTACCGGAAGACTCACGGAGCCAGAATACGAGACGGAGGAGGGCCAGGGCCTGGCCACACCCCCCAGGCGCGGGCTAGCCCTACCCGCGCCACCAGGTGGTGTGGGCCCCCTGGCACTCCACCGACCTTGCCCTCTGGCCTATAAGAAGCCTCCCGAAGCCAAAACCCTAAATCGTCCTGCCTCCAGCCACGAAAAGTTCCGCAGCGCCGCCGCCACCGAAGGGGAGATTCGGGGGACAGAAAGTCTCTGCTCCGACACCCTGCCGAGACGGGGAAGTGCCCCCGGAGCCATCTCCATCGATCTCCACCGCCATCTCCATCACCATTGCTGATTCCCATGATGAGGAGGGAGTAGTTCTCTCTCGAGGCTAAGGGTTCTACCGGTAGCTATGTGTTCATCTCTCTCTATGCATGATCATATTATGATCATGAGCTTGTAATCTATAGATCTACCTTGCTACTCAAGTGCTTTAATAGATCTCTTCTCTCCCCATGTGTGTGAAAGTGACAGCGTGCACACCATGGTGGCACTTAGGCTAGAGATTATAAATACTTGTTATGAGTTATATTTGGAGTTGGATGTCTTTATGAAATTGTGGTGTTTGTTGGAACCATCTAGTGCTCAAGGTGACAGTGTGGGGTTTTCTAGATGGGAAAGACTTACTTTGAGGTGTGCTGTTATAGCCCTACCATCGATTAGTGTTCAACTGGAGAGTAGTTAAGAGTAGTATCATAAAGATAAGATATTTATATGAGAGTGTTCACTAGTGAAAGTATGATCCCTAGGCCTTGTTTCTAAGCACCGAAACACCGTTTGCTATTAGATCTATTACATGTTTGCTTGCTTCTATCTTTATTTCAGTTTTACTTTAGTCATTTCCACGCCATCAAGTTATTTTCTATCACCATTACCACTTATAATTATCTATACCACTTGTATTTCACTATCTCTTCGCCGAACTAGTGCACCTATACACCTGAAAATTGTATTGGGTGTGTTGGGGACACAAGAGACTTCTTGTATCTTGATTGCAGGATTGCTTGAGAGGGAATACCTTTGACCACTTCCTCCCTGAGTTTGATAAACCTTGGGTGATCCACTTAAGGGAAAACTTGCTGCTGTTCTACAAACCTCTGCACTTGGAGGCCCAACAACTATCTACAAGAATAGAAGTGCGTAGACATCAGTTACTCTTGGCACAAAAAGCAAATAAAAAGGATAAGGAGCGGTTATTACTGAGGTAATAACTTCCAAGACTCATCTAAAACTTTTGGGTTATCTCCCAATAAGTACTTTTCTTTAACGCCTTCAAGTTAGGCATAGAAAGCTTCAAAAGATGCTCACAGAAGAAATATGAATTGAAGTAAAAGTGAGCATCAAAAAGCAATTTAAAAACATATTTAAGTCTAACCCACTTCCTATGCATAGGAATCTTGTATTCAAATAAATTTGCAAAGAACAAAGTGACATGCATAGGAAGATAAACCAAGAGTATCTTCAAAACTTTGAGCACATAGAGAGGTGTTTCAATACCATGAAAACTTCTACAACCATATTTTCCTCTCTCATAATTATTTTCAGTAGCCTCATGAATAAATTAAACAATATAACTATCACATAAAGTATGCTTTTCATGATCTTCAAGCACTAGAGCTTTATTATAAACATTTTCAAAAGAATCCTCAGGAACATAACATTCATCCTCCTTTAGTAAGCATGGGGGACAATCAAATATTTTAAGGGGTAAAGAGTTACTCTCATTAGAAGGTAGGAATGGGTAGATCCATTCTTCCTCCTCTTGATCATCACTCTCCTCCTCTTTTTCATCCAATGAGCTTCCAGTTTCAGCAATTTCTTCTTCCATAGGCTCCTGCAAGGCATTAGTCTCTTCCACTGGTGGAGAGCATCTATTACGATATTCAAGAATATATCCATTTTCTTCCTTGTAATTATCAAAGCAAAATTGAAGTATATCATAAACCTCATATTTATAAGGTGCATCATCAGTATTTTCAAGCAAACTAGCAAGTTCAAATGCACCCTTCCAAGCAATAAATTCTTAAATTTGTTCCACATCATAAAAGTCATAATTTCCTTTAACATAAGAAGATATGGTAACATTATCATTATACTCACATTGAAAAGGGAGGTGTTTATACCTCCTACAACAACAAGATTTATCAAAGCAATAAGTAACATTATAAGTAGAGCACACGTTTATAGCAATGGTATACAATTTATCAATTTGTTCCCATAAGTGTTTCCCTTTTTGTGATAAGCGGTGTTCCTTATAATAATATTTTTGTTCTTCCGTGAACCCACCTTGCCAATAAGATTCAATTTCAAAGAAACCAACCATTGATAGAAAGCATCATAAACCAAGACAATAATAGACCAATGAAAATAACAACTATAGTAGGAACTAATAATTTTTTTTTGTATTTTTGATAAAGAAACAAGCAAACAAAGCAAAAATAAACTAAGCAAAACAAAAACAACAAAGTAAAGAGATTGGTTATGAGGGACTCCCCTTGTGAAGATGTCCTTGACTCCTCGGCAACGGCGCCAAAAAATTGGTTACTAAGCCCAAAATATATCGAGCCCATTGGGGAACCCCAAGAGGAAGGTATGATGGGCACATCAGCAAGTTTTCCCTCAGTTATGAAACCAAGGTTATCAATCTAGTAGGGGCAAGGAAACACGTCAAAGGTGTTGCTAGCTGAACTTTGGCAGGTATGCACATCGGTGCCAAAGAACGTGAGACCTGCACAACACAACCACAGAACTCTGCCCCAACTTGCGATGAGGTTGTCAATCTCACCGGTTTTGCTAAAAACAAAGGATTAAACGTATCGAGTGAAAGAAAGTAATAGTTTGCAGAAAGTAAATAGAAAATAGTAAACAGTTGATTGTAGATTGATAGTAAAAGAAAGGATCGGGATACATAGTTCACTAGTGGTGGCTCTCCTTAAGATAGATGACATGTTGGGTGAACAAATTACAGCGGGGCAATTGACAAACATCGAGAAAGCAATCATGCATATACTACTCATCTTGACTCCTTTGAGACTTGATTGGGCATTACAACATTATACATAGACCGTAATCCAACTGCATCTATGACTAATAATCCACCTTCAGGTTATCATCCGAACCCCCTCCAGTATTAAGTTGCAAGCAACGGATAATTGCATTACGCATTGCGTGTAAAGTAAACAATACGATTGTTCTGTGAACAAAGGATTGTTGTTTTCTCCCTAGTAGCAACAGCACATCTAGTACCTTAGAGATTTCTATCACTTCCCTAGATTACTAGAGGCATGAACCCACTATTGAGCATAAATACTAACTCTTGGAGTTGCTAGCATCTACTTGGCCAAGATAGCTACTAACAACAGAAAGCATGCAAGATCACAAATGATAGAATCAATAATCAATCTGAAATAGCATCTCAATATCCATCGGATCCCTGCAAACACAACATGTAATTACAAATAGATGATCTTGATCATGAACGGAGCTCACAAGATCTAAACATGGTAGCACAAAGGAGAACCAACCATCTAACTACTACATGGACCCGTAGTCCAAAGATGAACTACTCACGTATCACACCGGAGGCTTGCATGGTGATGAAGAAGGCCTCCAGGGTGAATTCCCCTCTTCGACAGGGTGCCGGGAAGACCTTCAGATCCCTCCCGATCTAGGGATGGAGATGACGGCAGATACAGTCTCTTTCGTGGAATTTTTATCGGGTACCTAAGGTTTGTGTATCGGAGGCATCTTATAGGCTAAAGGGGAGGCCGAGGGGGTGCCTAGGGCGGCCACCACCTGGCGCAGGCTGCCAGCTGGGCCGGCCAGTGGTGTGGCGGGCCCCCTCTCCCTCTCCTCAGATTCTGCTCGGTGTCCTCGGTGAAACTGACTTTGGCTTTTGTCCCGTCCAATTCCGAGAATATTCATTTTCTGACTTTCTTGGAACCAAAAATAGCAGAAAACAGGCAGCTGGCATGGTGGCTCTTGTTAATAGGTTAGTCCAAGAAAGTGTATAGAAAGTACTCCAAAGTGTGGACAAAACACAAGAAAGTAGATAAAACCAAGCACGGAACATCAAAAATTATGGATATGTTAGCAACGTATCAGCGGCTACAGACTCTTTCGTGGAATTTTGATCGGGTGCTTAGGGTTTCTGTATCGGAGGCATCTTATAGGTGAAAGGGGAGGCCGAGGGGGTGCCCTAGGCGGCCAGACCACTCCCTGGCGCGGGCCAGGCCTGGACGCGCGGCCAGGTGGTGTGGCCGGCCCCTGGCCCCTCTCTGTCTCATATTCTGGCTCCGTGTCCCCCTCGCTGAAAAACTGACTTTAGCTTTTGTCCCGTCCAATTATGAGAATATTCATTTTCTGACTTTCCTGGAACCAAAAACAGCAGAAAACATGCAGCTGGCACTGTGGCATCTTATTAATAGGTTAGTCCAAGAAAGTGTATAGAAAGTACTCCAAAGTGTGGACAAAACATAAGAAAGTAGATAAAACCAGGCATGGAACATAAAAAATTATGGATACGTTAGCAACGTATCAACATCCCCAAGCTTAACTCCTGCTCGTCCTCGAGTAGGTAAGTGATAAAAAGAAAGAATAATTTTTGAGGTGACATGCACCATCATAAACTTGATCAAAGTATTTTTAAAACATCTACAGCTGGGATCATAGTATTTCAACATAGCATGAAAGATAAAGTTCTAACAATAAGACATAGCAACTATGTTGCAACATGAAAAGGCACAAACAAAAGATTCATGAATAACAATGCTTTGCAAGATGTTTGTTTGTTTCACATAAAGAAAACATAGCATAGTAGCATTCAGCTTGTCCCTCATAGAGTAGCAAACATAAATGCATAGGACACCTTCAAAGTTCATAAGAGTGGCTAGAAACAAATAGTTTAAGAACAAGCAATTTCATAATTATGCATCAATCAACAAGTCTTGGGACAATGCACATATAACTAAGAATGGCCACTATGCTCTCAAAGTAGGTGTATAAAGATAGAAGGTGGAGACTCAACATAAAAGTAAAAGAAAAGCCTTCATAGAAGGAAGTAGAGATTCAAGTTTCATAAAGAGCTTCCAAAAATTATGGTACTTATTAGCTTTCAGCTCTCATTGCCCCTATCATAAGCATCTTTAGGTTATTAAGGTTAAAATGACACAACTAAGAGGATATGCTTGACAAGTTATAAGTTGAAATCTCATGCCCCTTACTTACGAAGACCGAACCTCATGCTACTCAACTTTAGTCACAAGTAAGATCTTTTCATTGTAAGTACATATGTATCATAGAGAACCGCCAACGGGGTACCCCTTGCACATGATACAGGAGCCATCCCATAATCAAAATGATAAGGCAAGCAGACAATGAGCATCTCAGCGATCTTTTTATTTGCTATTTTCATAGGGTTTTATTGAGGATGCTTCATAGAGTGCTCATTATGGTTATGCTGCAAGTTTCCACCATGATCAGGCATGGCTTAGGCTAGCGGCCCAGGCGTTTCTCTAACACACATATAAACTCCATGATCTTACAAGTTCCCCTTTTATTTCACACCGCCGGGATCCATAAGCAAAAGAACATGATATCAACTGGGTACAATGTACCAGTGCAATGTTGAAAACGGTCCCCATGATACATGGTTATGCTAACTTCAACTTATAAAGCACAAGCATATACGCAACAAACATGGACACCATGGTTCAAGTTTATTAAGTGCAAGAAAGTAAAGTGTGCCATCAAGTTTGTGAGAGCTTTAATCACTAATTTTCACATAACAAGTTTAATTCGGAAGGTAGATTAAAACATGAATATACTTGGAATAGAAAATGATAATAGGTAGGTATGGTGGACTCTTTGGAATAACTTGGTTTTAGGAGTTGGATGCATGAGTGGAACTCACACTTGGTTATGGAGGCTAGCAAAAGACTGAGAGTGACCAACTAAGAGAGCAATACTGGCCATAATCATGCAGAGCGACAAAACATCATTAATCAAAGCATAAAGTGATATTACAAGTCGAAAACTAAAGGATCATAAAGGCTATGGTGACTTGGGATAGTCATAAAATGGTGTGAGCATGCGCCAAGTCAACCCAAATAAAGCATCAAAGGAGAATACCACAATACTATGCTTTAATATGCTAAAACAACGCATGATTCTTTCAAAGGCACATTAAAAAATCTCAATTGTTTATAACAAGTCATGCTACAACAAAGATCACTAAGCATAAAGCCAAAACAATATCAAGCATGGCATGACAAAGCATAAGACACAGTCAAAAACAAACTCCTTTTACCACTTAAGCATGAACTTTTCCTACTCTTTTCCAATCCAAACCAAAATATTTGAAAACCAATGCATGAAAGAGGGGGTCCAACTAATTTATTCAGCAAACTAAGAAAACTAAGAAAACGAAAACCAAAAACAAAAATCAAAGATGCTCCAAGAACAACACAACTGTGCATGAAACAATAAAAATGAAGTGTTTCGAAAAAACCTAGGACTTTTATTGATGAAGAAGGGGATGCCTTGGGCATCCCCAAGCTTTGACGCTTGTACTTCTTGGATATTTCTTGGGGTGACACACGTGGCTTCCCCAATCTTGAGCTTTAGTCCATTCTTCATCTCATTACATCATTCTCTCCATACACCTGAAAATTTTCCTTCATACAAAACTTCACACAATCTTTATTAGCAACATTAGTGCACTCAAGATAATAAGTCTTTAGGTTCTGTTTCAACACCAACAAAACTTCCAATTAAACACAAGCTACTGAAGCACTTCCCTCAAAAAGCTCAATTACCCAAAGGAACTCAAAAAGGAACCAACAAGAAGAAAATGCAAATAATGGCAGAAATCTATCAAAACAGACCAGCAGGTAAAAACCAATTTTTTCGAAGACCTTCTGTTGCTCAAATCAAAAATTGTTGAACTAACGAAAGTTAGATAACTGTTATGTCCGAGCATTAGAGCTTAGAAATAAGCTGAACACAGGTGAGTGCATTGCATTCATGCATAGAAAATCCAGATAATTTTCACGCTTTTAAATAAAACTTGTCAAAGTGATTGAAGCTTCACTTAACTTGGTGGAACTGAAGTAGATCATCAAGTTGACTGCGATAAGTTTCAGTATGACCTTTGCTAAAACCTTATCTTTGGGTAATATAATTTGATCTAAGGGTAGATCAAATGTAATAAAACTAAGTCACAACACACTACTTAATAAGGAGTACTTGATCTTATAGAGATCATGATATGGTATTCCATACAACAACTCAAGGATGAATACTTAATATTCTAAAGATGATATTAAGATATTATCTACCACAAACCTTGAATAGCAAGTTAAGTACATAACTTAACTAAAGAAATTCTATAACTAAATCTAGAAACACTTGATTGCCATAGTTGTTCCTACCATGGGTATCATGGTAGTTCTAAAACATTTACTCTTATTACAAATAGAGTAGAAAGGAAAGTCAAGCCAAGATCATCCATCACATACCCTTAGTGTCAAGTTAATAGATGACGATCCTAGTTAACCAAGTCCTAGTGTCTGTTGATCATCAATGTGTGATCAATTCTTGACCTAGAACTTATTGACTCATAGCCTTTGACCTATGGTGTTGACCTTTCAAATACCTTAAGTAAATTAATCTGAAGGAAGAAATAGATATGGTTGAGTGTACCATCATCAATGGAATGTGATCCTTAGTGGAGATCAAACCATTTGATGTTGGAGAAGTTAACTCACTCCTGAGTTAACTAGAAGCAGTATTTAAACCAGGAAGTAACTAGTGATCATGGAGCTATGAGAAAGCTAGTAGTATTAGTACATTAGATAACAATCTTGTTAGGACAAGTGGATATAGACTTAGAATAAGCTTGCTTAACAAGATAAGTCTATAGAGAGACTAATACAAGTTTACTACTTAGTTGATTATAGATCTTGATCAGACAATTAGAAGCCTAATCTTAGTTTGATCCAGTGATGGTGGTCATTATTCTCAAGTCACTTGAGAATAGATGATTAGGTGTTGAAGAAGAGTTATGAATATACCAAGTTAGGAAAATCCTAGTGAGCTAAATCATCTAGCTTGATCATTAGAAGTCAAGCTAGAGTATGATGAAGTATTTGATAAGTTGTATGGAGTAGTTGGAGGCATAGTAGCTTAACCAAGTTAATATAAGGACATCTGGTGTTATGGGAGTAGTACTAAACCTGTTTCAAAGGATTGATATCCTTTGTTATGTATAGTGAGGATTGTAGTCTTGCAAACCTTGGAAGTAGTTGCAAGATGAAGTTAAGGAAGTTAATAGATGGAGTTAGCAGTAGCTACATTGATAGGTGCATCAATGATAGTTAATTAAGAGAAGTTATATACTAGGAGTAAGAATGGAGTAATGTTGAAGTGGCATGACCATGTCATCATATGATGATGGATATGGTGGAGTCAGATGATTGTCTTATTCAGGAAGATGTGATCTTTGTGAATAAGATAAGAGAGAAATATAGAGTATATTTAGGAAAGGAATTCCTTATCTCAAGATATCCTTAGTGAGGTATTAAGGTAAGGATTCTTTTGAAGCCTTAACCAACAATATATCAAGCCATGAACAGAACCATGTCTACCATCTTGCTCTATTTGGAGATATCAGACTCACTCATAGATTTAGAAGTAGTATCCCTAAACCTTGATCCCTGTCCATACCTATAATTGAATATGAGTCATTGAATCCTCTCAGAAGCCATGATAACTATACGTAGATGAGTATCTTCATTGTTGTTATCCATGTATAAGAATTAACCAAAATGGTTTTATGATAATTAAAAACATTATTATGCAAGTAGAACTTCATGAGGGAAAATTCCAAGTTTTGGAGAACCATGAAATTTAAACCACCAATCTGTGAAACCCAAGATTTAATTCATTGAAAAAGGTTTATTCCATTAATCCTTATATGAGTCTAGGCTAGAATATAATTCCATTTATATGATTAGCCATCCTAAACCATCACCCTTACCGTGGTGAAAACAAGAACATTTCTATAAGATTTGCATAGAAGTAACAAATCCCTAAAACCCTAATCTCTATTAATACTTCCTAATAAAAAGAAATTTTCATATATTTCTGAATATATTTTGTTGCTCAATAAAAAAATGAAGAGAAGATGATTATAAATTCTACAAACAATAATATTCATGACTTATAAAGTTTCTACACATTTTAAATCTTTGTAGAAATTGAATTAGAAGTGAATTTATAAATAGCAAAGAAAACAGAAACTGGAGTTAAAATAAAAAAATAAAAAGGGCAGCCAGTCGTTCGGCCCACGACCCATTTTCGTCTCTGCGTTAGCTGCCGCCTACGTGCACCCTCCGAAAATCCTCGCTCACTCAGCCACGGCCTAGTAGCAGCCCAGCCCGAATACCCTTTTGTCTGACCTATCTCCGTCGTCCACCTCGGGCAACGACCGAAGCAGCTCGGTGGCCGCTTCCTCATCACCGGCAAGCGCCAAGATCAGTGCCGCGGTCACTGGGAGGGATAAGAACACCACCATGTCGTACTCTTGTCCTCATCCTCATCCACTCCTCCTCTCTCTCGCTCTCTAGAGCTCTCAATCTCTCTCTCTCCCGTTGAACACCGAAACCCTAGCTCGTCGGAGGTGATCGTTCCCGTCGTTTCCGAGCACCCCGTGCCTCGATGAAGCCACCGCTGGATGCGCTGAGGTCTCGTTGTTCGTCTTTGACAAGATCTGTAGGCAAGCGCGTGGTGGGCAGCACGAAATCAAGCGTCGCATCTCGCCGGCCATCGCAACCTCACCGTCGATTCACACTGCTACAGTGCTCCTCTGGTTAATTCGACCCCACCAACAACATCCTGGTGAGCCAACGGTGCTCAATCACCTCTCTAATCCCCCTCTCTCGCTTTGGATCATTGCATCGCCGTTGTTCTCTGTCGGTCTCCGCAGACCTTGGTCGCCGGTGATGCTCCGGTGATCTTCAGTGTGCGTGAGGGGTCTAGATAGGTTCGTCAGGCTTCCCTCGTTTGAACGCACCCTTCACATGGTCCCTGGTGCCAGAAATTGGTGTCGCCGCCGTGTGCCGGCATTCAGCCACCATGTTCCGGCGTGCTAACATCATGGTCAGGTCCAGTGACGTCATCCCAGCCCCACCAGTCAGTGGCTTTGGGTAAAATAAAATAGGGTATAAAAATCTTTTGTTCCGTGTGGCAGGCGACGTGGCCTATGGCCCACCTGTCTGTGACTACAGCTAGGGTTAGTGTTAGTATAAAAAGTATTATCTTTTTAGAAAATAGATAAAATCTAATAAGTTTAATATAAATATAATTCCAGAAATTTAATAAAAGGATTAAATCTTGTTAATTCTATATCTTTTGTTTATAATTTAGAAAAATATATATAATATATCAAAATGTTTAGAAAAATAAAATCTATAATTTAACCTGGTTATCAAATATTATTGTGTTAATTATTTAAATAATTATTATTCAATAAAGTTTTATAAGTAATAAAACTTTAAAAATTAATATTTTAATATTGGTAAATAAGAAAAAAAAATAATATACCAAAATTCTTATAAAAACAAAATCTACATTTATAAACTAATTTCAATTATTTTTGTATCTTTTAACTAATATTTATTATTTGTTTAGTATTTATAAAGTGAATAAATTTATAAAAATCATATCTTATTATTTAAAATTCACAAAAATACTTATAATATACCAAAATGATCACAAAAATAAAATCTACACACTAAAAATATAAACTCCTACTTTTGAAGTAAAATAAAAGGTAAAGGTCTAATAAATCTTATTTAAACCCCTTTGTTTTATTTTAATTCATTAAAAATATATAAGTACTTACTATTACCTTTAGCATTATTTGTTTAAAGTTTAAAAGTGTAATAATAAGTGGAACCTATGTTTAAATGAAGTTAACATAAGTCTAACCATTTTAAGTTATACTTACTAAAATTACCATTTCAAATTAAATAAGTTTTACTCTCCAAAAATATTTTATCAATTATGAAACCAACTAAAATAGTATGTTGTTCATCACAAGAATCCTATTCACTTATACTATGATTATTTCATGTAGTAATGTTTTCCTATTTAATAATCTTAGCTATTAAGAAACCTTAAAGTGTTAACCTTAAGTTTAAGTGCTCTTTACTTTGTAAAAGTAATCTTTCCTCAAAGGTTATTCTTTTAAGAAACATTCAAAGTAATCCTTGAACACCTATTTAAAAACTCTAATGGAATCTTAATCTTGTTTAAGAAGTATTTCAGATACCATATCATTTGAGTGCTTTACTATTGCATATTACTTATTATATTTACTTATTGTTTCACACGCACTCTCACAAGCCTTAATAAGAAGCACAAGTGTGAATCTGTTATAAAAGTGCAACACATTCTAAAGAACTCATTTGCAGTTTCCAAACCCTAGATTAGATATGACTATTCTGGGGATTCGCGTTTCTCAAATTGCATTATATTACTTATGCATCATTGCATTTTGCTTCTTTAAACATTAGTCCGTACTAGACCAATGATACTATTTACAGAATTTAGATCTTCTATTGTCATTGAAGAACGTGATTGCATAATCTTGCAATCACAAAAGGCAACTTCATAACTTGCTCATGTCCTTTGATTATTTTCTATGCTTGTAACTCAACTATGTCATCACCTGCATTTCAAAAAGGTCGAAAACACTATTTTCACAATTAACTGGAAATATCGGTTACTGATCCAGGGTGATCAGCTAATCTATAATAACTGGCAATGGAAATGCCATTGTACAGTAATGTATCATCTAGGACTTAACAACCAATGTCGGCAGTGATTCTAGCGCCATATAACACGCGTCAACCATGAGATTTGGAATGGGACATAGGAGTCAGCTGTATCTTCTTCCTTTCATATGGAGGCAAGATGACCTTATCATGACGTTGGGATTCCTGGTGTGGATCCAACATATGGGTGGGAACCCTTAGGCCCCACGATTTTGGTGTCTATATTATTTATGAGTGGCTGCCGTAGGTATAGTCAGGCCTTTTAGGGAGGTTACCAGGGGTATCACCACTTCATAGAGTCTTCGGGAACTCACGAAGGTTATAACTTGCCCTAGTTGGAGGCTTAACGGAGGTGGAGTCAGCCCGGGAGGATCGTGAAGACATATGGGGTCGCAGAGAGGTCAGTGATTGGCTTGGATCTTAGACTGGGGCCCATACCAAGGAAGTATGGACAAGGTCATGACTTGGTTGTGCAACAAGGCTAAGCTCTCTTGTGGGAAAAGTGACGCACCTCTGCAGAGTGTAAGAATTGTGACATGTTACTCCCTGTTCCAGGAAGGAGCTACGAACACGGCAGGAAAGGAACTCCATGAAGTTCTAGTCAACCTGTGAAGGCTGTCGGACATAGTTTTCAGAATAAAAGCAACCTTTGAAGAAATGTTTACGAAAACCTGCATTGCCTACGACCTATGGTCTATGGCTGTAGAGATAGTGCATCATACACTCCTTTTTAGTGAACTTGCTGAGTATGCTCGTACTCAACCGTACCTTCTTAACCCTTGCTAGGTTCTAAGCTATTGAAGATGACGTCAACATCAATGTCTGCTCAAGAAACAATCATCGGCAACTCAACTTCTTCAATAAAGTCAATGAAGTCAACATATACATCAGCTGAAGTGAACATAAAGTGTCGGTTTAGATAGGAGTAGATTTTCTAGCCATAAAACCTATTTCTGTAGAGCATTGCAATAGCAGCAATGGCAAGCCAAATAGTTTAGATACTAGTCATTGTTACTAGATAGTTCTGAGTTTTTATTTCTGGTTCTTCTTTGTAAGAAGTTTCTTTCTCTCTCTTTAACCTAGCATGTTCTCTGGATCTTTTCTAAAGAGTCGAGTTGTAATCTATAGTCATGTCTTGGACCTGCTGTGTTTCTATAGTACCACTCTGAGGGATGTAATACTGGTGAATGGAGTTTCATTGGTGTTATGTCATCGACTATAGTGTACTACATCATGAAGTGGTATGCTGGGTCACCGCAGCTGGTATCAGAGCATATGCTTTGACCTTAGGATTAAAAAACCTTTTAGGAAGATCTGTAGGTTGGATAGTGACTATAGGAGCCATCTTATCTAAACCAAAACTTGTGATGGATATCCACTTGAGGATAATCTTGTCACACTTAAGTTGCATGTTCTTACCATCTTTCTTAAGGATTAGTTATATGTATTCTCTATAGAAATGCCATTTTAGTATCGTTCTAAATAGGTATAACACCACTAAGATATCTTAAGTAAGATAAAATATCAAGTAAGATTAGGACTAAGATCAGGATACCATGTGGAGTAGTATTAGTGATGGAGTCTATATTTAGAATCCATGGGAAGTAGAATAATCTTATCACTAGTAGATACTACCATACCACTTAAGTTAGACCATTAGAGTATTTATAAATACAATTGGAAGTAAATCATGTGGCATTCACTTGAGAATTCCATGAGATGGAGTAGAATTTTGTTAAGAATCATTAATACTAAGTCAAGAAGAAGAGTTGTCATGGTGAGATTACATCTTTAATCATGATGACGTGGTAAATCTTGACAAGTTCGTGGTAAGAATAGCTCCGAGACCATGATAAGTCTGTAATTAGAACCAATACTTAGTAACTAATATTGTAGTAACCGTAAGTTAAGAACAATGAAGGTCTATGATAGAAGTCATAGATATTATCATATTATGATAATTGTTGGATTAAGGTAGTAACTACAATGTTGTTAGTAGTTTTGAGAGATCATGTGAGGATAGTTATGATAGAATAGAAAATTAGGAGTATTTAGTAGTCCCGAAAGAAAAGGTAAGTGGTTAGTTAGAACCAAAGTGAGACCACTTTGCTCAAAATTTTCCTGTTATAATTGGGTAGTTTGGGTAAATATTGAGACAAAGAGTAGTTTAACCCTTAAGTGCTAAGTATCATGGTGTAAACCTATAATAGGAGGTGTCATATAGTACACAGCTAAGCCTGAATTCTAGAGGTATTATACTCAACTACTATATTCCGGGCATAGAATGATGTGTGTTATATGTACCACATTTGGATTTCTTGGTTTTTCTTGCATCTTCTTGATTGACTAGATATGTGCATAAAGTTTGACTTGCTGTGCAAATGCATGTTGCATCATCAAGTTATTACTTGATGTTATAGACCTAGATAGAAAAGGGAATTCGTATGAGGGAGTGACGAGTTCCGAAGATCAAGTTGAAGACTTGCAAGAAGAAGGAAGCTAAATATAAGGAGTATCAACACTATTTTGAAGGATGGATCAACCCCAACTCACTATGAGATGGCAATAAGAAGGATTATTAGTGCAGAAAAAAAGGGGAGAGCTACAGGAAGGATGAATTTAAGTTCACTTAAGATAGGTGATGTTGCTCATAAGCTAATAAAGTAGTTGTACCTAGTTCATGGAAGTATCATGAATCAGTGCAAGGAAGAAGTCTTGTAATAAAGGTGGTATTCAAGCTCTGACAACTCAGAGAGAATGCCAATAAGAAGTCAAAAACCGTAGGTTAATTCGTACACCTAGGAAGATCCGCAGCTAGTATCCGCAGCTGGTATCCGTAGTTGGTATCCGTAGCTGACATCCTAGCGGTTTAGCTAATTAGGTCATCTTTGTGTAATCTAAAGAGTATAAAACTTGGCCTAAGTTAAGTTAGACCTAAGGAGTATAGAATTTAAGCGAAACGGCTTTCGAGATGTTATCGAGATCGGGCTTACCAAAGAGAAAATGTCCAGAAGGCTAGAAGTAAGACAAATAATGTTGGAAGATTCATCTCGAAGATCCACAATTGTGTGGGTGTACCGTAAATTCTTTCATGAAGTCTTATAGAGATAAAGTATAAGCTAGACAAAGACCAATATTTACTATTGAGTTAATGGATATTATACATGAAGTGTAGAGACCATTAGGAAACCCCAAGGGGGAGAGTATACAATAAACACTGAAGTGTGTTGTCCAACTTTCCGACTAAAGGTTGGAGGAGAAGTACTAAACTATGATGAGATTAAGCCTTATTCTCATAAGGTTATAAGAAATCATCTGTATAAGAGTACTCTCTAGAGTATGTTCGGATGAAAGATCGAAGGAGATATAACTGCTTAACTCTAGTGGACTCGTTATAAAGGAGACAAATGGTAAAGTTATCTTGTAGTGTTAAAAGAGTATTCCAAAGTAGACCGGTGTATAGTAGTAGGAAAGCCGGATTGGAATGGACTAAATGTGTCCCAAACCAATCCTAAGTAAAACTTTAAAGACATAACCCAGGGGATTATAGTCGAAGGAGTTATGATACATATTGGAAGTGACAATTGGAAGTTACCAAGTATGAAGGAAAAAGATTTGGATACGGGATATCACAATTATTCCCAATTATGATCACTATGGATTTGAGAAATGGTGTGATCAATACAAGTCAATACCTCATTCCGAAATGCAAGAGAGTACGAACTTCAGGGACGAAGTTTATTTTAAGGGGGAGAGTCTGTAATGTCCCAACATTAGAGCTTAGAAATAAGCTGAACACGGGTGTGTGCATTGCATTCATGCATAGAAAATCCGAATAATTTTCGCGCTTTTAAATAAAACTTGTCAAAGTGATTGAAGCTTCTCTTAACTTGGTGGAACTGAAGTAGATCATCAAGTTAACTGCAATAAGTTTCAGTATGACGTTTGCAAAAACCTTATCTTTGGGTAATATAATTTGATCTAAGGGTAGATCAAATGTAATAAAACTAAGTCACAACACACTACTTAATAAGGAGTACTTGATCTTATAGAGATCATGATATGGTATTCCATACAACAACTCAAGGATGAATACTTAATATTCTAAAGATGATATTAAGATATTATCTACCACAAACCTTGAATAACAAGTGAAGTACATAACTTAAGTAAAGAAATTCTATAACTAAATCTGGAAACACTTGATTGCCATAGTTGTTCCTACCATGGGTATCATGGTAGTTCTTAAACATTTACTCTTATTACAAATAGAGTAGAAAGGAAAGTCAAGCCAAGATCATCCATCACAAACCCTTAGTGTCAAGTTAATAGATGACGATCCTAGTTAACCAAGTCCTAGTGTCTGTTGATCATCAATGTGTGTGATCAATTCTTGACCTAGAACTTATTGACTCATAGCCTTTGACCTATGGTGTTGACCTTTCAAATACCTTAAGTAAATTAATCTGAAGGAAGAACTACATATGGTTGAGTGTACCATCATCAATGGAATGTGATCCTTAGTGGAGATCAAACCATTTGGTGTTGGAGGAGTTAACTCACTCCTGAGTTAACTAGAAGCAGTATTTAAACCAGGAAGTAATTAGTGATCATGGAGCTATGAGAAAGCTAGTAGTATTAGAACATTAGATAACAGTCTTGTTAGGACAAGTGGATATAGACTTAGAATAAGCTTGCTTAACAAGATAAGTCTGTAGAGAGACTAATACAAGTTTACTATTTAGTTGATTATAGATCTTGATCAGACAATTAGAAGCCTAAGCTTAGTTTGATCCAATGATGGTGGTCATTATTCTCAAGTCACTTGAGAATAGATGATTAGGTGTTGAAGAAGAGTTATGAATATACCAAGTAAGGAAAATCCTAGTGAGCTGAACCATCTAGCTTGATCATTAGAAGTCAAGCTAGAGTATGATGAAGTATTTGATAAGTTGTATGGAGTAGTTGGAGGCATAGTAGCTTAACCAAGTTAATATAAGGACAACTGGTGTTATGGGAGTAGTACTAAACTTGTTTCAAAGGATTGATATCCTTTGTTACGTATAGTGAGGATTGTAGTCTTTCAAACCTTGGAAGTAGTTGCAAGATGAAGTTAAGGAAGTTAATAGATGGAGTTAGCAGTAGCTACATTGATAGGTGCATCAATGATAGTTAATTAAGAGAAGTTATATACTAGGAGTAAGAATGGAGTAATGTTGAAGTGGGATGACCATGTCATCATATGATGATGGGTATGGTGGAGTCAGATGATTGTCTTATTCAGGAAGATGTGATCTTTGTGAATAAGATAAGAGAGAAATATAGAGTATATTTAGGAAAGGAATTCCTTATCTCAATATATCCTTAGTGAGGTATTAAGGTAAGGATTCTTTTTAAGCCTTAACCAAAAATATATCAAACCATGAACAGAACCATGTCTACCATCTTGCTCCATATGGAGATATCAAACTCACTCATAGATTTAGAAGTAGTATCCCTAAACCTTGATCCTTGTCCATACCTATAATTGAATATGAGTTATTGAATCCTCTCTGAAGCCATGATAACTATATGTAGATGAGTATCTTCATTGTTGTTATCCATGTATAAGAATTAACCAAAATAGTTTTATGATAATTATAAACATTATTATGCAAGTAGAACTTCATCAGGGAAAATTCCAAGTTTTGGAGAACCATGAAATTTAAACCACCAATCTGTGAAACCCAAGATTTAATTCATTGAAAAAGGTTTATTCCATTAATCCTTATATGAGTCTAGGCTAGAATAGAATTCCATTTATATTATTAGCCATCCTAAACCATCACCCTTACCATGGTGAAAACAAGAACATTTCTATAAGATTTGCATAGAAGTAACAAATCCCTAAAACCCTAATCTCTATTAATACTTCCTAATGAAAAGAACTTTTCATATATTTCTGAATATATTTTGTTGCTCAATAAAAAAATGAAGAGAAGATGATTATAAATTCTACAAACAATAATATTCATGACTTATAAAGTTTCTACACATTTTAAATCTTTGTAGAAATCGAATTAGAAGTGAATTTATAAATAGCAAAGAAAATAGAAACTAGAGTTAAAATAAAAAAACTAAAAGGGCAGCCAGTCGTTCGGCCCACGGCCCATTTTCATCTCTGCGTTAGCTGCCGCCTACGTGCACCCTCCGGAAATCCTCGCTCACTCAGCCACGGCCCAGTAGCATCCTGGCCCGAATACCCTTTCGTCCGACCTATCTCCATCGTCCACCTCATGCAACGACTGAAGCAGCTCGGTGGCTGCTTCCTCGTCGCCGGCGAGCGCCAAGATCGGTGCCGCGGTCGCTAGGACAGATAAGAACACCACCGTGTCGTACTCCCGTCCTCATCCTCATCCACTCCTCCTCTCTCTCGCTCTCTGGAGCTCTCTATCTCTCTCTCCTGTTGAACACTGAAACCCTAGCTTGTCAGAGGTCAGCGTTCCCGCCGTTTCCGAGCACCCCGTGCCTCGATGAAGCCACCACTTGATGCGCTAAGGTCTCCTTGTTCGTCTTCGACAAGCTCTGCAGGCAGGTGCGTGGTGGGCAGCACGAAATCGAGCGTCGCATCTCGCCGGCCATCGCAACCTCACCGTCGATTCGCACCGCTAAAGTGCTCCTCCCGTCAATTCGACCCCACCAACAACATCCCGGTGAGCCAACGGTTCTCAAGCACCTCTCCAATCCCCCTCTCTCGCTTTGGATCATTGCATCGCCATTGTTCGCCGTCGGTCTCCGCAGACGCTAGTCGCCGACGCCGCTCCGGTGATCTTCAGTGTGTGTGAGGGGTCTAGATAGGTTCGTCAGGCTTCCCTCGTTCGAACGCACCCTTCACATGGTCCCTGGTGCTAGAAATTAGTGTCGCCGCCGTGTTTCGGCGTGCTGTCATCATGGTTAGGTCCAGTGACGTCATCCCAGCCCCACCAGTCATTGGCTCTAGGTAAACTAAAAAAGGTTATAAAAATCTTTTGTTCCGCGTGGCAGGCGACGTGGCCTATGGCCCACCTGTCTGTGACTACATCTAGGGTTAGTGTTAGTATAAATAGTATTATCTGTTTAGAAAATAGATAAAACCGAATAAGTTTAATATAAATATAATTCCAGAAATTTAATAAAAGGATTAAATCTTATTAATTCTATATCTTTTGTTTTATAATTCAGAAAAATGTATATAATATATCAAAATGTTTAGAAAAATAAAATCTATAATTGAACCTTATTATCACATATTATTGCGTTAATCATTTAAATAATTATTATTCAATAAAGATTTTATAAGTAATAAAACTTTAAAATTTAATCTTTTAATATTGGTAAATAAGAAAAAAATAAATAATATACCAAAATTCTTATAAAAACAAAATCTACATTTATAAACTAATTTCAATTATTTTTGTATCTTTTAAGTAATATTTATTATTTGTTTAGTATTTATGAAGTGAGTAAACTTATAAAAATCATATCTTATTATTTAAAATTCACAAAATTACTTATAATATAGGAAAATGATCACAAAAATAAAATCTACACACTACAAATATCAACTCCTACTTTTGAAGTAAAATAAAAGGTAAAGGTCTAATAAATCTTATTTAAACCCTTTTCTTTTATTTTAATTCATTAAAAATATATAAGTACTTACTATTACCTTTAGCATTATTTGTTTAAAGTTTAAAAGTGTAATAATAAGTGCAAGCTATGTTTAAATGAAGTTAACATAAGTCTAACCATTTTAAGTTATACTTACTAAAATTACCATTTCAAATTAAATAAGTTTTACTCTTCAAAAATATTTTATCAATTATGAAACCAACTAAAATAGTATATTGTTCATCACAAGAATCCTATTCACTTATACTATGATTATTTAATGTAGTAATGTTTTCCTATTTAATAATCTTAGCTAATAAGAAACCTTATAGTGTTAACCTTAAGTTTAAGTACTCTTTACTTTGTAAAAGTAATCTTTCCTCAAAGGTTATTCTTTTAAGAAACATTAAAAGTAATCCTTGAACACCTATTTAAAAACTCTAATGGAATCTTAATCTTGTTTAAGAAGTATTTCAGATACCATATCATTTGAGTGCTTTACTATTGCATATTACTTGTTATATTTACTTATTGTTTCACACGCATTCTCACAAGCCTTAATAAGAAGCACAAGTGTGAATCTGTTATAAAAGTGCAACACATTCTAAAGAACTCATTTCCAGTTTCCAAACCCTAGATTAGATACGAGTATTCCGGGGATTCGCGTTTCTCAAATTGCATTACATTACTTATCCATCATTGCATTTTGCTTCTTTAAATGTTAGTCCTTACTGGACTAATGATGCTATTTACAGAATTTGGATCTTCTATTGTCATTGAAGACTGTGAGTGCATAATCTTGCAATCACAAAAGGCAAGTTCACAACTTGCTCATGTCCTTTGATTATTTTCTATGCTTGTAACTCAACTGTGTCATCACCTGCATTTCAAAAAGGTCGAAGACACTATTTTCAAAATTAACTGGAAATATCGGTTACTGATCCAGGGTGATCAGCTAATCTATAATAACTGGCACTGGAAACGCCATTGTATAGTAATGTATCATCTAGGACTTAACAACCAATGTCGCCAGTGATTCTAGCGCTGTATATCATGCGTCAACCATGAGATTTGGAATGGGACAGAGAAGTCAGTTGTATCTTATTCCTTTCATATGGAGGCAAGATGACCTTATCATGACGTTGGGATTCCTGGTGTGGATCCAACATATGGGTGGGAACCCTTAGGCCCCACGATTTTGGTGTCTAGATAATTTATGAGTGGCTGCCGGAGGTATAGTCGAGCCTTTAGGGAGCTTACTAGGGGCATCACCACTTGATAGAGTCTTCGAGAACTCACCAGGGTTATAGCTTGCCCTAGTTGGAGGCTTAACGGAGGTGGAGTCAGCCCCGGAGGATCGTGCAGACATATGGGGTCGCAGAGAGGGCAGTGATTGGCTTGGATCTTAGACTGGGCCCCATACCAAGGAAGTATGGACAAGGTCATGACTTGGTTGTGCAACAAGGCTAAAGTCTCTTGTGGGAAAAATGACGCACCTCTGCAGAGTGTAAGAATTGTGACATGTTACTCCCTGTTCCGGGAAGGAGCTATGAATGCGGCAGGAAAGGAACTCCATGAAGTTCTGGTCAACCTGTGAAGGCTGTCGGACATAGTTTTCAGAATAAAAGCAACCTTTGAAGAAATGTTTACGAAAACCTGCATTGCCTACGACCTATGGTCTATGGCTGTAGAGATAGTCATCATACACTCCTTTTTAGTGAACTTACTGAGTACGCTCGTACTCAACCGTACCTTCTTAACCCTTGCTAGGTTCTAAGCTATTGAATACGACGTCAACATCAATGTCTGCTCAAGCAACCATCATCGGCAACTCAAGTTCTTTAATAAAGTCAATGAAGTCAACATATACATCAGCTGAAGTGAAGATAAAGTGTCGGTTTAGATAGGAGTAGATTCTCTAGCCATAAAACCTATTTCTGTAGAGCATTGCAATAGCAGCAATGGCAAGCCAAATAGTTTAGATACTAGTCATTGTTACTAGATAGTTCTGAGTTTTTATTTTTGGTTCTTCTTTGTAAGAAGTTTCTTTCTCTCTCTCTTTAACCTAGGATGTTCTCTGGATCTTTTGTAAAGAGTCGAGTTGTAATCTATAGTCATGTCTTGGACCTGTTGTGTTTCTGTTGTACCACTCTGAGGGATGTAATACTGGTGAATGGTGTTTCATTGGTGTTATGTCAACGACTATAGTGTACTACATCATGAAGTGGTATACTGGGTCACCGCAGCTGGTATCAGAGCATATGCTTTGACCTTAGGATTAAAAAACCTTTTAGGAAGATCTATAGGTTGGATAGTGACTATAGGAGCCATCTTATCTAAACCAAAACTTGTGATGGATATCCACTTGAGGATAATCTTGTCACATTTAAGTTGGATGTTCTTATCATCTTTCTTAAGGATTAGTTATATGTATTCTCTAGAGAAATGCCATTTTAGTATCGTTCTAAATAGGTATAACACCACTAAGATATCTTAAGTAATATAAAATATCAAGTAAGAATAGGACTAAGATCAGGACACCATGTGGAGTAGTATTAGTGATGGAGTCTATATTTAGAATCCATGGGAAGTAGTAGAATCTTATCACTAGTAGATACTACCATACCACTTAAGTTAGACCATTAGAGTATTTATAAATAAAATTGGAAGTAAATCATGTGGCATTCATTTGATAATTCCATGAGATGGAGTAGAATTTTGTTAAGAACCATTAATAGTAAATGAAGAAGAAGAGTTGTCATGGTGAGATTAGCTCTTTAATCATGATGACGAGGTAAATCTTGACAAGTTCGTGGTGAGAATAGCTCCGAGACCATGATAAGTCTGTAATTAGGACCAATACTTAGTAACTAATCTTGTAGTAACCGTAAGTTAAGAACAATGAAGGTCTATGATAGAAGTCATAGATATTATAATATTACGATAATTGTTGGATTAAGGTAGTAACTAAAATGTTGTTAGTAGTTTTGAGAGATCATGTGAGGATAGTTATGATAGAATAGAAAATTAGGAGTATTTAGTAGCCCTGAAATAAAAGGTAAGTGGTTAGTTAGAACCAAAGTGAGACCATTTTGCTCAAAATTATCCTGTTATAATTGGGTAGTTTGGGTAAATATTGAGACAACGAGTAGTTTAACCCTTAAGTGCTAAGTATCACAGTGTAAACCTATAATAGGAGGTGTCATATACTATACAGCTAAGCCTGAATTCTAGAGGTATTATACTCAACTACTATATTCCGGGCTTAGAATGATGTGTGTTATATGTACCACATTTGGATTTCTTGGTTTTTCTTGCATCTTCTTGATTGACTAGATCTGTGCATGAAGTTTGACTGTGTAGTGGTTCCCCTGTTCCCCTGAGTCCAACCAAGTCCTCACCGGTCTACCCCTAAGCCACACCAGCAGTGGAGCGCCGCCACATTTTGGTCACCGCCGGCCAAACGTGGGCAAGGCGCCACAGACAACACCGCTCCGTTCCAGCACCACCACTAGCTCCGCCTAACCCTACCGCACCTCCCTGCCCCTTCCCCAAGCAAAACCAGGCCCTATACCACACCCCAGCACCACCGCCCATTCTCTCTACGAGCTCGATAGAGCGCGCCAGAGCACGTTAGACGCCAGCATGCCATAGACCACCCCTCGACCGCAGCACCCCGCCAGACACGGCCGTGCACCGCCGTGCGACCCACAGTCGTCGTGCGCCGTGTTGAGCACCGCCTTTTTCTCCCAGAGCGCGGGACGCTCCCGACCAAACGCCACCGCCCCTAGCGTTGCCTTTAAGCCGTAGATGACCGCCAGGGGGTAGGCCACCGTCCGCATATGCCGCCCATGCCTCTAGCCGCCCTCCCCAGGACAAACTCCTCACACCACTCCACTCCCCTCTCATCACTGATCCTTCCCCACCTCTCGCCAGAGCCGCTCGAGTCATAGTTCGCCGGAATTGCGCCGGAGGAGCCGCTGTAGAGGAAGAGAAGCTACCGTTGATTTCGTCCACCGCAGCCCCTGCCGCGACCACGCCTGAGCTCGCCGTCATCCACCAGTTCATTTGCCCGCCTCACCGCAGTAGCTGGAGCCCTGGTATGTCCCTGGTAGACCCCTGCTGGCCGTTTAGGGTTTGGTCTCGAAGGCGACGAGTCCGTCGTCGACGACGACTGTGAGCCGTCGATCTTCTAATAAATAATGGCGATTGCCCGTGCCGTCGTTCGGGTTCTAAGTCTCGACAAGCGACACCGACTGTCGACCACCCTCTGCTGGCGCCACTGGCCGGCCTGCTTTCTTTTTCAGCTAGCCCGTGAATTCAAATATAGATTTTTCTATTTTAGTTTGAACTCACTTCCGTCCCTTAGTTTAAAAATCAATTCAAGGATATCTATTGAACCAAATTGAGTGATTCAAATTTTGTTAGAAAGATACTAAAAACATCTATCAAAGCCCATTGGATTTAATTCATTTAGAGTTAGAGATCTCTCCTAGTAAAAATAACAAGACAGAAGCATTTGCACATTCAAACATTTTTATAAAATCAACCATAATAGCTTTTGAGTTGATTCCAACTCTCAAAAATCACATTTAACCATACCTATCTGAATATGTAATAATATTGAGGTTTGCATGCAGTGACTTTGGACTAGTACCAAAATAATGCTATATGGGCATCTCTAGTCACTCTAAATCATTAAATAATAAACTTAAGCTTAATTAAAATGTGACCCAACATTTAAATCACATTCCCATATGTTAGAATATGTGGTGAGGACATGTGTCCATATGATCCCTATTTTAATTGGTGAATATTAAATCTTAGTTATTTTTCAATGAGTAGAAATTACTTTTCTCAAATAAAAACAATGAAACTAGTTAATAAAACTTTGTGATGCTTGTGATGATAATAGATCATCAAATGTGTGCCTTAGAGTGCTAAGTAGACTAGTTAAGTATTGTTTGGTGATTGTGTACTCCGTATGTATTTATAGACGATAATACTGACCAAGCTTTCGAGGAGGAGGAGTGCTATCAAGAGGAGGAAGAAAACTTCAACCACTTCACCAACCAAGGCAAGCTATTGTTAGCAAGATAGAATTAAGGTAGATGACTTAAGAAAGATGCATTAGGCATGCTTTGGTTATACCACTTTGACTAGTACCTATTGCAAGTTTACTTTCAAGCTTCTACTTTCTTTACTTTACCAAAGTCCTTACTTTTTTTGAAGGTAGCATAAAAAGTATACAACTTGACCTATCTAGATAACCTTAGATGTCATTCTATGGCATGAGATTGATCTTAGCCTCCCACCTTAGTGAACACTCTTAACTTAGTAGTTTAGAGCTAAACCAAAACTTGATTCACTTTAGATGGGAACACTTGGTAAAAAAATGAATTATGAAAACCTTAGAATGAAGAGTCATTCTATTGAGATGTTTTGACATGTGTTGAGAAACACAAATGGTTTATGATGATGAAAATGTTGAGGCATGAGCCTCAACCCTTTTACAAAACTGATGGTTGGATTCGGATGCGATGCCATTCCAATTTTACCGTACAACCACAATACCTGAATTGGGTAAGGCTTAGCCAGAAATTTATATGCATTAGTATTAGTTCCCTCGCGGGAGAGGTTTGAGCTGAAGCTACCTCTCAATGTGGTCCATCTATGCAGTGCCCAAGATGACAGATGGTCATGGTTGGGAGGCCATGCTCATAGGAGAGGTGCTTTAACTAGGGTGTGTAAAGGAAAGATTATGTTTGATTATCTACATACTAAGTATGATGATTCAGGTTTATCCCTGACAAATGTATCGAATCTTGTGGTGAAAGTGTACCACCTCTGCAGAGTGTCAAACTATTCGAATAGCCGTGTCCGTGGTTATGGACAGTTGGAGTGGCCATACTGTTTCGTTGTCAGACATTTTCAAAATAACTTTTGAAATGAATGATGAATCTTGACTTGACCACAACAGGGTTGTGACTATGACACTAGCTTCCCAACTTAAGTGATTCTAGAACTTTATTTTATCTTTCTTTGTTTCTAAACTCAGCTTAGGTTTCAAACTTAACTTTATAGTTAAACTTAGAGTTAGCACCTTACACTAGAACTATACTACTTGTTAGTGGTAGTTTGCGAGTACTTAAAGAGTACTCATGGCTTTTGTCCCTGGCTATTCCTATGGCCAGACTTTGAAGGAGACTACCAAGATGATGGCCAGCAGGACGGCTATGATAACTAGGACTATCTACCTTCGTCAGCATTGCCTGTGCCCCTGAAGATGGACCCCACCTCCGCGCTTATTACTTATTCCGCTGCTTGTTGTATTAAGACTAGATCATGAGATCCTTATTTGTGTAAGACCTTATTTATGGTTTGTAATGGATGATGTACTGTGATATCCAATCTGTTATGTCTCGCAAAAATGGTAATCCTGGGATTGCGATGTATGACATAAGAGGCATCTAGGATTAAAAATCCGGGTGTTGACAACAAGTGGATATAGACTTAGAATAAGCATGCTTACCAAGATAAGTCTATAGAGAGACTAATACAAGTTTACTACTTAGTTGATTATAGATCTTGATCAGACAATAAGAAGCCTAAGCTTAGTTTGATCCAATGATGGTGGTCATTATTTTCAAGTCACTTGAGAATAGATGATTGGGTGTTGAAGAAGAGTTATGAATATACCAAGTTAGGAAAATCCTAGTGAGCTGAATCATCTAGCTTGATCATTAGAAGTCAAGCTAGAGTATGATGAAGTATTTGATAAGTTGTATGAAGTAGTTGGAGGCATAGTAGCTTAACCAAGTTAATATAATGACAACTGGTGTTATGGGAGTAGTACTAAACCTGTTTCAAAGGATTGATATCCTTTGTTATGTATAGTGAGTATTGTAGTCTTGCAAACCTTGGAAGTAGTTGTAAGATGAAGTTAAGGAAGTTAATAGATGGAGTTAGCAGTAGCTACATTGATAGGTGCATCAATGATAGTTAATTAAGAGAAGTTATATACTAGGAGTAAGAATGGAGTAATGTTGAAGTGGCATGACCATGTCATCATATGATGATGGATATGGTGGAGTCAGATGATTGTCTTATTCAGGAAGATGTGATCTTTGTGAATAAGATAAGAGAGAAATATAGAGTATATTTAGGAAAGGAATTCCTTATCTCAAGATATACTTAGTGATGTATTAAGGTAAGGATTCTTTTGAAGCCTTAACCAACAATATATCAAGCCATGAACAGAACCATGTCTACCATCTTGCTCTATGTGGAGATATCAAACTCACTCATAGATTTAGAAGTAGTATCCGTAAACCTTGATCCTTGTCCATACCTATAATTGAATATGAGTTATTGAATCCTCTCAGAAGCCATGATAACTATATGTAGATGAGTATCTTCATTGTTGTTATCCATGTATAAGAATTAACCAAAATTGTTTTATGATAATTATGAACATTATTATGCAAGTAGAACTTCATCAGGGAAAATTCCAAGTTTTGGAGAACCATGAAATTTAAACCACCAATCTGTGAAACCCAAGATTTAATTCATTGAAAAAGGTTTATTCCATTAATCCTTATATGAGTCTAGGCTAGAATAGAATTCCATTTATATTATTAGCCATCCTAAACCATCACCC
Organism: Avena insularis; assembly: GCA_023614405.1. NCBI lineage: Eukaryota > Viridiplantae > Streptophyta > Magnoliopsida > Poales > Poaceae > Avena > Avena insularis. The sequence continues at coordinate 316,893,658 of CM042684.1, forward strand.
TTACCATGGTGAAAACAAGAACATTTCTATAAGATTTGCATAGAAGTAACAAATCCCTAAAACCCTAATCTCTATTAATACTTCCTAATGAAAAGAACTTTTCATATATTTATGAATATATTTTGTTGCTCAATAAAAAAATTAAGAGAAGATGATTATAAATTCTACAAACAATAATATTCATGACTTATAAAGTTTCTACACATTTTAAATCTTTGTAGAAATTGAATTAGAAGTGAATTTATAAATAGCAAAGAAAACAGAAACTGGAGTTAAAATACAAAAAGTAAAAGGGCAGCCAGTCCTTCGGCCCACGACCCATTTTCGTCTCTGCATTAGCAGACACCTACGTGCACCCTCCGGAAATCCTCGCTCACTCAGCCACGGCCCAGTAGCAGCCCGACCCGAATACCCTTTCGTCCGACCTATCTCCGTCATCCACCTCGCGCAACGACCGAAGCAGCTCGGTGGCCGCTTCCTCGTTGCCAGCGAGCACCAAGATCAGTGCCGCAGTCGCTAGGGGGGATAAGAACACCACCGTGTCGTACTCCCGTCCTCATCCTTATCCACTCTCCTCTCTCTCGCTCTCTGGAGCTCTCTATCTCTCTCTCCCGTTGAACACCGAAACCCTAGCTCGTCGGAGGTCATCCTTCCCGCCGTTTCCGAGCACCCCGTGCCTCGATGAAGCCACCGCTGGATGCGCTGAGGTCTCCTTGTTCGTCTTCGACAAGCTCTGCAGGCAGGCACGTGGTGGGCAGCACGAAATCGAGCGTCGCATCTCGCCGGCCATCGCAACCTCACCGTCGATTCGCACCGCTACAGTGCTCCTCCGGTCAATTCGACCCCACCAACAGCATCCTGGTGAGCCAACGGTGCTCAAGCACCTCTCCAATCCCACTCTCTCGCTTTGGATCATTGCATCGCCATTGTTAGCAGTCGGTCTCCGCAGACGTTGGTCGCTGGCGATGCTCCGGTGATCTTCAGTGTGCGTGTGGGGTCTAGATAGGTTCGTCAGGCTTCCCTCGTCCGAACGCACCCTTCACATGGTCCCTGGTGCCAGAAATTGGTGTCGCCGCCGTGCGTCGGCGTTCAGCCGCCGTGTTCTGGCGTGCTAACGTCATGGTCAGGTCCAGTGACGTCATCCCAGCCCCACCAGTCAGTGGCTCTGGGTAAAATAAAATAGGGTATAAAAATCTTTTGTTCCGTGTGGCAGGCGACGTGGCCTATGGCCCACCTGTCTATGACTACAGCTAGGGTTAGTGTTAGTATAAAAAGTATTATATGTTTAGAAAATAGATAAAACCAAATAAGTTTAATATAAATATAATTCTAGAAATTTAATAAAAGGATTGAATCTTGTTAATTCTATATCTTCTGTTTTATAATTCAGAAAAATGTCTATAATATATCAAAATGTTTAGAAAAATAAAATCTATAATTTAACGTTATTATCACATATTATTGCGTTAATTATTTAAATAATTATTATTCAATAAAGATTTTATAAGTAGTAAAACTTTAAAAATTAATATTTTAATATTGGTAAATAAGAAAAAAATAAATAATATACCAAAATTCTTATAATAACAAAATCTACATTTATGAACTAATTTCAATTATTTTTGTATCTTTTAACTATTATTTATTATTTGTTTACTATTTATAAAGTCAATAAACTTATAAAAATCATATCTTGTTATTTAAAATTCACAAAAATACTTATAATATACCAAAATGATCACAAAAATAAAATCTACACACTAAAAATATCAACTCATACTTTTGAAGTAAAATAAAAGGTAAAGGTCTAATAAATCTTATTTAAACCCTTTTCATTTATTTTAATTAATTATAAATATATAAGTACTTACTATTACCTTCAGCATTATTTGTTTAAAGTTTAAAGTGTAATAATAAGTGCAAGATATGTTTAAATGAAGTTAACATAAGTCTAACCATTTTAAGTTATACTTACTAAAATTACCATTTCAAATTAAATAAGTTTTACTCTCCAAAAATATTTTATCAATTATGAAACCAACTAAAATAGTATATTGTTCATCACAAGAATCCTATTCACTTATACTATGATTATTTAATGTAGTAATGTTTTCCTATTTAATAATCTTAGCTAATAAGAAACCTTAAAGTGTTAACCTTAAGTTTAAGTACTCTTTACTTTGTAAAAGTAATATTTCCTCAAAGGTTATTCTTTTAAGAAACATTAAAAGTAATCCTTGAACACCTATTTAAAAACTCTAATGGAATCTTAATCTTGTTTAAGAAGTATTTGAGATACCTATCATTTGAGTGCTTTACTATTGCATATTACTTGTTATATTTACTTATTGTTTCACACGCACTCTCATAAGCCTTAATAAGAAGCACAAGTGTTAATCTGTTATAAATGTGCAACACATTCTAAAGAACTCATTTCTAGTTTCCAAACCCTAGATTAGATACGACTATTCTGGGGATTCGTGTTTCTCAAATTGCATTACATTACTTATCCATCATTGCATTTTGCTTCTTTAAACGTTAGTCCTTACTCGACCAATGATGCTATTTACAGAATTTGGATCTTCTATTGTCATTAAAGACTGTGAGTGCATAATCTTGCAATCACAAAAGGCAAGTTCACAACTTGCTCATGTCCTTTGATTATTTTCTATGCTTGTAACTCAACTGTGTCATCTCCTGCATTTCAAAAAGGTCGAAAACACTATTTTCAAAATTAACTGGAAATATCGGTTACTGATCCAGGGTGATCAGCTAATTTATAATAACTGGCAATGGAAACTCCATTGTACAGTAATGTATCATCTAGGACTTAACAACCAATGTCGCCAGTGATTCTAGCGCTGTATATCACGCGTCAACCATGAGATTTGGAATGGGACAGAGAAGTCAGATGTATCTTATTCCTTTCATATGGAGGCAAGATGACCTTATCATGACGTTGGGATTCCTGGTGTGGATCCAACATATGGGTGGGAACCCTTAGGCCCCACGATTTCGGTGTCTAGATAATTTATGAGTGGCTGTCGGAGGTATAGTCGGGCCTTTTAGGGAGCTTACCAGGGGCATCACCACTTCATAGAGTCTTCGGGAACTCACCAGGGTTATAGCTTGCCCTAGTTGGAGGCTTAACGGAGGTGGAGTCAGCCCCGGAGGATCGTGCAGACATATGGGGTCGCAGAGAGGGCAGTGATTGGCTTGGATCTTAGACTGGGCCCCATACCAAGGAAGTATGGACAAGGTCATGACTTGGTTGTGTAACAAGGCTAAGTTCTCTTGTGGGAAAAATGACGCACCTCTGCAGAGTGTAAGAATTGTGACATGTTACTCCCTGTTCCGGGAAGGAGCTACGAACGCGGCAGGAAAGGAACTCCATGAAGTTCTGGTCAACCTGTGAAGGTTATCGGACATAGTTTTCAGAATAAAAGCAACCTTTGAAGAAATGTTTATGAAAACCTGCATTGCCTACGACCTATGGTCTGTGGTTGTAGAGATAGTGCATCATATACTCCTTTCTAGTGAACTTGCTGAGTACGCTCGTACTCAAACGTACCTTCTTAACCATTGCTAGGTTCTAAGCTATTTAAGACAACATCAACATCAATGTCTGCTTAAGAAACCATCATCAGCAACTCAAGTTCTTCAATAAAGTCAATGAAGTCAACATATACATCAGCTGAAGTGAAGATAAAGTGTCAGTTTAGATAGGAGTAGATTCTCTAGCCATAAAACCTATTTATATAGAGCATTGCAATAGCAGCAATGGCAAGCCAAATAGTTTAGATACTAGTCATAGTTACCAGATAATTCTGAGTTTTTATTTCTGGTTCTTCTTTGTAAGAAGTTTCTTTCTCTCTTTAACCTAGCATGTTCTCTAGATCTTTTGTAAAGAGTTGAGTTGTAATCTATTGTCATGTCTTGGACCTACAGTGTTTCTGTTGTACCACTCTGAGGGATGTAATACTGGTGAATGGTGTTTCATTGGTGCTATGTCAACGACTATAGTGTACTACATCATGTAGTGGTATGCTGGGTCATCGCAATAACAACCTGGGACAGAAGCACAAAAATTCACGCCTCAAAACAACGTACAGAGATTTTACATGAATATTTATGGTGAAGAACAGAAATCTGTTTCGGGACAAAAACTTTCCCAATCATTACTTCTCTCTCATTAGAGGTTACTCTTGGCACAAAAAGCAAATAAAAAGGATAAGGAGTGGTTATTACAGAGGTAATAACTTCCACGACTCATCTAAAACTTTTGGGTTATCTCCCAATAAGTACTTTTCTTTAACGCCTTTAAGTTAGGGATAAGAAGCAAGAAAAAGAATCAAGTGTTCTCAAATGAAGAAGCATTAAAACCAAATTTTGTTTTCATAGGAGGGGCAAAAGAAATCTTCTCTCTCTTCTTAGGGAAGTGTTCTATACCTTTCCTGAGTGGGAGTTGATATTTAATTGTGCCTTCTTTCATATCAATAATGGCACCAACAGTTCTAAGAAAGGCTCTTCCCAAAGTAATAGGACAAGAAGCATTGCATTCAACATCCAAAACATTGAAATCAACGGGGACATAGGAATTGTTAACCATAATAGGAACATCATTAATACTCCCCATGAGTTTCTTTTTAGCATTGTCATCGAGTGGGACATTCAAATAACAATCTTCAGATGGTGGCAAATCAAACATATCATAAATCCTTCTAGGCATAATAGAAACACTACTATCAAGATCACATAGAGCTTTGAAATCAAAATCATTCACTTTCATATTAATGATGGGTTCCCAACCATATTCTTGTTTCATAGGAATAGAATCTTTATGTTTCATCTTTTGTTCTTTAATTTTTATGAGAGCATCAGTAATTTGTTTTGTAAAGGCCATATTCATAGCACTAGCATTAGGACTTTTAGCAAGCTTTTGTAGGAACTTAATAACTTCAGAGATATTGCAACCATCAAGATCAAAATAATAATAATAATCTAAAGTAGTAGATCTATTACTAGCCTCAACACTAGTGGTAGTGATAGTAGAAACACTAATGTTTCTAGTAATTTCATCTTCTCGTTCACACTTAGAATGCAATTCAGCTAATAGTCTAACATTTTCATCAATTCTAACTTGTATGACATTAGTAGCAGCAAAGGGATTATCAATAGTTTCAGGTTTAGCAACCATTTTATTCGAAGAAGACTGAGCTTCAGCCAATGACGCTATATTTCTTTCAGCATTAGAGAGTTTTTCCTCAATAGTTTTATTGAAAGCAGTTTGTTTACTAATAAAATCTTTAAGCATAACTTCAAGTTTAGAGGGAGCACTCCTATTATTGTTGTAGGAATTTCCATGAGCATTACCATTATTTGGAGGATATGGCCTATAGTTGTTGTTACCAAAATTATTCCTGTAGGCATTGTTGCTAAAATTGTTATTTCTTATAAAGTACACATCAACTTGCTCTTCTTGAGTAACCAAAGAGGCTAAGGGAACATGATTTGGATCAATATGAGCCTTCCCATTAACAAGCATAGACATAATAACATCAATTTTATCACTCAAGGAGGAGGTTTCCTCAACAATATTTACCTTCTTACCTTGTGGAGCTCTTTCAGTGTGCCATTCAGAATAGTTAACCATCATATTATCCAGAAGCTTTGTTTCAACACCCAAAGTAATGGTCATAAAGGTACCTCCAGCAGCAGAATCCAATAGATTTCTTGAAGAATAGTTCAATCCTGCATAAAAGGTTTTGATAATCATCCAAGCAGTCAGTCCATGAGTGGGACAATTCTTTACGAAAGATTTCATTCTTTCCCAAGCTTGAGCAACATGTTCATTATCAGATTGTTTAAACTTCATTATTTCACTTCTCATATATATAATCTTAGCATGAGGATAGTATTTTCCAATGAAAGCATCTTTGCATTTAGTCCAAGAATCAATACTATTCCTAGTTAGGGATTGCAACCATTCTTTAGCTTTTCCTCTCAAAGAGAAAGGAAACAATTTAAGCTTAATAATATCTCCATCTATATCCCTATGCTTTTGCATCTCACAAAGTTCAACAAAGTTATTTAGATGCGCAGCGGCATCTTCATTACCAATACCAGAAAATTGTTCCCTCATAACAAGGTTGAGTAAAGCAGGTTTAATTTCAAAGAAAGTAGCTTCAGTAACAGGTGGAGCAATAGGTGTGCACATGAAATCGTTGTTGTTGGTGCTAGTGAAGTCACACAACTTAGTGTTTTCAAGAGTAGTCATTTTTTTGTGTTTTTAATAAAGAAAGCAAACTAGTAAAACTAATTTTTTTGTGTTTTTGATAAAGAAACAAGCAAACAAAGCAAAAAGTAAACTAAGCAAAACAAAAATAACAAAGTAACGAGGTTGGTTATGAGGGACTCTCCTTGTGAAGATGTCCTTGACTCCCCGGCAACGGCGCCAGAAAAAGTACTTGATGGCCCAAAATATCTCGAGCTCGTTGGGGAACCCCAAGAGGAAGGTATGATGAGCACAGCAGCAAGTTTTCCCTCAGTTATGAAACCAAGGTTATCGAACCAGTAGGATCAAGGAAACACCTCCAAGGTGTTGCTAGCTAGCCTTTGGCAGGGCGCACTACCGGTGCTAGCAGCAACGTGGAAACCTGTACAACACAACCACATAACTTTTCCCTCAACTTACAGTGAGGTTGTCAATCTCACCGGTTTTGCTAAAAACAAAAGATTAAACATATTGTGTGGAAGAAAGTAATAGTTTGCAGAAAGTAAGCGAAGCAGCTTCTTGATTGATGGTAAAAGAAAGGACCGGGGTCCATAGTTCACTAGTGGTGGTTCTCCTTAAGATAGATGACATGTTGGGTGAACAAATTACAGCGGGGCAATTGACAAACATCGATAAAGCAATATGCATATACTAATCATCTTGACTCCTTTGAGATTTGATTGGGCATTACAACGTTATACATAGATCGTAATCCAACTACATCTATGACTAATAATCCACCTTCAGGTTATCATCCGAAGCCCCTCCAGTATTAAGTTGCAAGCAACAGGTAATTGCATTACGCATTGCGTGTAAAGTAAACAATACGATTGTTCTATGAACAAAGGATTGCTATTTTCTCCCTAGTAGAAACAACACATCTAGTACCTTAGAGATTTCTGTCACTTCCCTAGATTACTAGAGGCATGAACCCACTATCGAGCATAAATACTAACTCTTGGAGTTGCTAGCATCTACTTGGCCAAGATAGCTAATAACAACAGAAAGCATGCAAGATCACAAATAAGAAAGACATGATAAAATCAATAATCAATCTAAAATAGCATCTCAATATCCATCGGATTCTCACAAACACAACATGTAGGATTACAAATAGATGATATTGATCATGAACGGAGCTCACAAGATCTAAACATGATAGAACAAAGGAGAAGAACCAGCCATCTAGCTACTACATGGACCCGTAGTCCAAGGATTAACTACTCACGCATCACACCGGAGGCTTGCATGGTGATGAAGAAGGCCTCTAGGGTGAATTCTCCCCTCCAGCAGGGTGCCAGGAAGAGCTTTAGATCCCTCTCAATCTAGGGATGGAGATGACGGCGGCTACAGACTCTTTTGTGGAATGTTGATCGGGTTCTTAGGGTTTTGTATCGGAGGCATCTTATAGGCGAAAGGGGAGGCCGAGGGGGTGCCCTAGGCGGTCAGACCACCCCCTGGCATGGGCTAGGCCTGGCCGCACGGCCAGGTGGTGTGGCCACCCCCTGGAGAATATCATTTTGTGGCTCGAAAGTTGGGGTGTCCAGGCAACGCGGTACCCGAGTTCCCTGATATCATCCGTGATGACTATAGTTGGCGTGCCAAATACTCAGAGGGTCTTTTTCGGCACGAATTCAAATTTATGTTTCAATACAAAAAATCAGGCTAACGGCCATCAAGTTGGGCCCCCTGTCAGTTCTCGCCATTATGTCACTCCTGTCGCTCCCGTCGCTTAGGTGTCAATTAAGCTTGCAGCGTTGGCGCCTGCATCCATTACGCGTCTTCTTCTTCCCCGGAGCGGCAATCTGTGGGGCGTCGCATCCATGGCACGGAGCTGGGACATGGACGAACCTGCTCGGCCCAGCTCTCCTCCCTGTAGGCTTGCAGTGTTGGCGCCTCCATTACTCGTCTTCTTCCCCGGAGCGGCAATCTATGGTCGCGGCCATGGCGCAGAGCTGGGAAGTGACGAAGCTGCTCGGCCCCGCTCTCCTCCCCATCCCGAGTCGGAGCTTGCCCTCACCGTGGACGCACCAATGGCACGGCCGGGGACGAGAATTGGTTCCCCGTGAGATCTATCACCTTGTCGACCATGCTCGGTTCTGTTTTCCTCCTCTAGAATCTGAGCTCGTCGTCGCCGTGGTTGCACCCGCACCAATTCTGCCACCTCTGCCTAGGTCTCTCTGGTAGCTCAAGTTCTGGGGCTTTCCAAGTTCTGCCATGTTGGGCCTGTAAGTGTTGTTGTATGTTAAAGTAGCAACTCTCGTTTGTTCAAATCTCTTGGGCTGTACCAACTTCATTGTGTTTAATTATGAAAGACAAAATATAAATGACTTCTCTCAATTTCTCGCATAGAAAAATGCACAGCTAATTTCATATTCTCGCAGGAACTGGCCCCACTTGTTGAACCGGCGGCACTGCCACGATCTCCACGTAACCACGGTGAGTTCTCGAACCAAAAGTTGCAGTTACCACGTTTCTTCTGCAGTCATTCCTCTTCCTCAGTAATTTCTCTGCAGTTTTTCCTGGTGCTTCTTCTTCCTCTGTTCTGGAATCATCGGTTCATCTTCTTCTTCCTCTCGAAGGCAGTTCCTTTCACCCATTTCCTTGCAGGCATGGACAATGGGAAACGAACAACAGAGACCCACTTGGTCCCTGCCCATGGCACCACGACTTTGACAGTGGTGTACACAAATGATGAAGCGATTGTGGAGACAACTCTCGCCAGGTTTGAGCAATTGCTTGAGAAAGAGAAGCACAAGTTTGTGGGGCTAGACTTGGAGTACACCCATGCAAATAAGCGAAAAAATCCTCCACAAGAGATCGATGTCGTGCAAATCGCCATACATGAGGAGGTCCTCGTTTACCACTTCTGCAGGTATGTGAAATTTAAATTTGAGATCACCACTTCTGCATCCCTTGTTCCCTTACATCCCTAGAACCATCTAAGTGCATGTGTAAACCAACTGAGATGCGTTGTCCGGCTCTGGTCGAGTTCTTGTGTAGGAAAGGGACAACTTACACTAGCGTGGATATCACAAATGACACAATTATTCTTTCTCGTGCATTGATAAAAATCCCAGAGGGGCACCACATCGACATCCAAAATCTGTACAAGATCAAATCATACCCAGCGAAGGATGGCATGGGTGATCTGGCAGTGGAAATCATCGATAAATCCTATGAAAAACTCAAGAAATTGAAGCGACTCGATCACGACTACTGGGAGTGGAAGCCGATGAGCCAGGCGCACCTCGAGTATGCAGCCAGAGACGCCTACATGGCGTACGAGTTGTACAGTAAGCTCATTACCATGAAAGATGGGATGGTTAAGGCGGGGCTTTTCACGAGAGAGCTATGCTCTGGTTGCAAGCTAGCCCAGGAGAAGAAGCACGAGGAGGACAGAAAGCGGTTTCAGGACGAGCAGGGATCTTGGGACGGTGGTGACATCAAGCGGCTGAAGGGGAAGCAAGTCAAGGACGACAACAAGTGGTGGTGATACATTATGTGTTTGAACTAGATTTTAGTTTCTAGTTTATTATGTGTGTGATACATTTAGTTACTTCAATACAAAATTTGAACCAATTTAACTTGTTGATGTATTTCTTGACAATTATAATATAATCGAGCACTAGAAATATTTTGTAGTGTGCATGAGCATGATCAGTAAATATAATTTAACACTAGAAACTTTAAGGCACTCCATATAAAGGAGTAGATTAATATATAAGGTTCACCAGAGACACCACGGATATATTGTCTTACATGCCACACACAGGTAATAATTAACTAGAACAAAATAAAAGCAGGGGCTACAACAGGAGGCCGGGACACGGAGACGCCTAGCAGGGCAGGGGTTTATCAGCAGGAGGCAGCGACAGCCTAGTCGATGGGATACAGGCCAGTCCTGACATACTTCCGGAGGAATTTGCCGTAGGCTGCATGCCGCGCCAAGGTAATCGGCCTATGGCTTCTGCCTCTGCCTCTGCCAACGCCCTCCGCGTGCTGGATCATGCTGTTGAGGTCCACGTTGATTGCTCTGCCACAGAATGGGCAAACCAGTCTCCCCCTACGGTGGAAACGGATTAGCCCACATCGTAACCGCCTCAGCACGTAGCGGCTCTTGTTGTCCCTGAATTCCTTGCTAGCGTCCACTTCATCATCATCCTCCTGTTGATTTTTAAGAACAATACTTAGACTCGTACATATGATTGAATTGTATTACAATTCAAGAATTGACAACGTGTATATGTAAGACAATATATCCATGAATATCAAAGATAAAGCATCTCAGCAATAGTTTGATCGGTTCATATATCATTTAATCTCAACACAATGACAAATAATTGCATCAGATTGCAGCCTCATAAGTTTATTCAGGGACGGCGTGAGTGAACCAAGTAACAATTGCATAGCCTGTATTGTTGTTGTACATCACCCCAGGTTCACTAACTTGTCCCTGAAAAATCTAACACCAATGTGTCTGCCTCTCTTTTGGGACAAATTTGAATCATTAGCCACAATAAGAAATTGAAATATAATCGTACAAAACATTATTCAGGGATATACATAGTCAGGTACAAAAACAAGCCTAAATATTGTAATTATAAATAAAAAACCAAACAATTAATCCTCAGGTGCATGTTAAAAATACTTATGATCAAAACCATTCATATACATATGCATCATACCAATCATTAAAAGATCAGAAACAATTCAAGGATCATATATGTAGTTCCACATGAGAATAAATCTAGGGCCTCATAATTTGTTTTAGAGATGGAGTAGGCGAACCAAAGTACCAACATCACAACCTATATTTTTTGTGTGCATTGCTGCCTCAGGTTCACCAACCCATCTCTAAAACACGACACCATAATACGTGTCTCCCCTTGAACTCTTTTGGGGCAAATTTCAATCATCGGCCTCGGTGACAAACTAAAATGTAATTCTTATACACTATGAATGCATGGAATAGATAATTTGAATATCATAGTTCTATGAATGTAGAATAAAGATTGCGGCCTCATAAGTTTATTCAGGGACGGCGTGAGTGAACCAAGTAACAATTGCACAGCCTATATTGTTGTTGTACATCACCCCAGGTTCACTAACTCGTCCCTGAAAAAATCTGACACCAATGTGTCTGCCTCTCTTTTGGGATAAATTTGAATCATTGGCCATAATAAGAAATTGAAATGTAATCGTACAAAACATTTTTCAGGGATATACATAGTCAGGTACAAAAACAAGCCTAAATATTGTAATTATAAATAAAAAACCAAACAATTAATCCTCAGGTGCATGTTAAAAATACTTATGATCAAAACCATTCATATACATATGCATCATACCAATCATTAAAAGATCCAAAACAATTCAAGGATCATATATTTAGTTCCACATGAGAATAAATCTAGGGCCTCATAATTTGTTTTAGAGATGGAGTAGGCGAACCAAAGTACCAACAACACAACCTATATTGTTTGTGTGCATTGCTGCCTCAGGTTCAGCAACCCATCCCTAAAACACGATACCATCATACGTGTCTCTCCTTGAACTCTTTTGGGGCAAATTTCAATCATCGGCCTCGGTGACAAACTAAAATGTAATTCTTATACACTATGAATACATGGAATAGATAATTTGAATATCATAGTTCTATGAATGTAGAATAAAGATTGCAGCCTCATAAGTTTATTCAGGGACGACGTGAGTGAACCAAGTAACAATTGCACAGCCTATATTGTTGTTGTACATCGCCCCAGGTTCACTAACTCGTCCCTGAAAAAATCTGACACCAATGTGTCTGCCTCTCTTTTGGGACAAATTTGAATCATTGGCCACAATAAGAAATTGAAATGTAATCGTAAAAAACATTATTCAGGGATATACATAGTCAGGTACAAAAACAAGCCTAAATATTGTAATTATAAATAAAAAACCAAACAATTAATCCTCAGGTGCATGTTAAAAATACTTATGATCAAAACCATTCATATACATATGCATCATACCAATCATTAAAAGATCCGAAACAATTCAAGGATCATATATGTAGTTCCACATGAGAATAAATCTAGGGCCTCATAATTTGTTTTAGAGATGGAGTAGGCAAACCAAAGTACCAACAGCACAACCTATATTGTTTGTGTGCATTGCTGCCTCAGGTTCACCAACCCATCCCTAAAACACGATACCATCATACGTGTCTCCCCTTGAACTCTTTTGGGGCAAATTTCAATCATCGGCCTCGGTGACAAACTAAAATGTAATTCTTATACACTATGAATGCATGGAATAGATAATTTGAATATCATAGTTCTATGAATGTAGAATAAAGATTGCGGCCTCATAAGTTTATTCAGGGACGGCGTGAGTGAACCAAGTAACAATTGCACAGCCTATATTGTTCTTGTACATCACCCCAGGTTCACTAACTCGTCCCTAAAAAAATCTGACACCGATGTGTCTGCCTCTCTTTTGGGGCAAATTTGAATCATTGGCCACAATAAGAAATTGAAATGAAACTGTACAAAACATTATTCAGGGATATACATAGTCAGGTACAAAAACAAGCCTAAATATTGTAATTATAAATAAAAAACCAAACAATTAATCTTGAGGTACATGTTAAAAATACTTATGATCAAAACCATTCATATACATATGCATCATACCAATAATTAAAAGATCAGAAACAATTCAAGGATCATATATGTAGTTCCATATGAGAATAAATCAAGGGCCTCATAATTTGTTTCAGAGATGGAGTTGGAGAACCAAAGTACCAACAACACAACCTATATTGTTTGTGTGCATTGCTGCCTCAGGTTCACCAACCCAGCCCTAAAACACGACACCTTCATACGTGTCTCCCCTTGAACTCTTTTGGGGCAAATTTCAATCATCGGCCTTGGTGACAAACTAAAATGTAATTCTTATACACTATGAATGCATGGAATAGATAATTCAAATATCATAGTTCTATGAATGTAGAATAAAGATTGCAGCCTCATAAGTTTCTACAGAGATGGAGTAAGCGAACCAAGTAACAATTGCACAGCTTATATTGATCGTGTACATGGCCCAGGTTCGCTCACTCATCCATATAAAAATTTGGCACCAATGTGTCTGCCTCTCTTTGGGGCAAATTTGAATCATTGGCCACAATAAGAAATTGAAATGTAATCATACCAAACAATATTCAGAGATATACAAATGCATCATACAACGCATTCATAGATCAGAAACAATACAAATATTATATATTTAGGTTCCATATGAGAGAAAAAATTAGGGCCTCATTTTTTTCAGCGATGGAGTCGGAGAACCAAAATACCAACAGCACAACCTATATTGTTTATGTGCATTTCTGCCTCGGGGCCACTAACCATCCCTAAGAAAACGAGACCATCAGATGCCCTTGCACTATTTTGGGGCAAAATTGAATCATTGGGCTCAGTAAGGAATAGAAATGTAATGTTATAGGCCTGCTGTGTATCGAAATCAACACGCAACTAGCAAACTCAACTAGATGGCAGATGAGCAGATTGGGGTTTTGTGACTAGACGGATTGGGGTTTTGTGACTAGATGGCAGATGCGTCAATCAACCGATCGAATCATATATATACTACCCTACTTCAAGAGCAAAAGAATTTGTACACGATTGAGCAAATCCTATGTATGAACAGTGAAAACTGCGGCTGCGACTAGAGAAGCTAGCAATGTAGTACCTCGGACTCCTCATCAGGGACCTCCTCCTCGAACTCATCATTCTCCGCGATTGCGTCGAAGATTTCTTGAACGACGATGGGGCCGTCGATATAGATCACCGGATTGCCTCCGCCTGCCACCTGCCCCCCATCCAGATTTGCCGCTGGCACCACGCCGTTGTCGGCCACCTGCTGCTCGGCGGCGATGGCTACTACCGGCTGCTCGGCTACGATGGCTACCACCTGCTGCTCGGCGGCGACGGCTACCAACTATTGCTCGGCGGCGACGGCTACCACCTACTACTCGGCAGCGACGGCTACTGGCTAGACGGATGAGTTTGCACCCTCGACGGCACGGCGACGAGCGGCGTTCGTGCCCGGAGAAGACGCCTCCGTCTGCTTGGCGACAACTAGCTTCACCTCCGGATCTTCTCCATGCGTACGCTTCATGGCGCACCAAGGGAAGGAGGTAGTGCAAACGAGGGAGATTCAGCGCGCGCGGCAGGTGTAGATTGGGGTCTTGGGACTAGACAGACTGGGGGGAAATGACACGAGCTCATGGAAGAAGAAGGTCGAGGGGGGTTATAAACACCGGACAGTTCGTAGTCCTCGAGTGGACACGTGTGGTGGGCGGGGGGGGGGTGGGGGGTGGGGGGCTACCACGATCTCCACCCTTTTTTTGGTTCCCTTTTTTTGAAACAGCCACGATCTCCACTTTAGAGCTGAATTGAAAACACGCTCATGGCAGACCTTGATTCCACTGCATGCAAGTGGCGCGGAACTAATTTCTAGCAACGTTAGATCTACTCGAGGGGGGCCCTTGACTCATGGAATTTACTAGCTGTAGGGCCCAGTTGGAAGTGAGATTGAGAGTGCTGCGTATAAATGGGATATGTCTGATTAAAATCAAGTAGCAATAAATTGCAGCATCCCGTCGACAACCGTGCACTCGATGACCCTGTTGCCCTGTGCATGAGTTGTAGTAGCAGTAGTAGGCTTTTCAGACTTGATTAAACTTGACATGACCGCTCGATGACTTTTTCGATGGACGACATCATGTTCCTTCCTGTAGAAGTCTCGCGGAGGGAGACGTCCGTGCTGTCTCACGTTGTACTATGAAGGGCACGAGGTGTGCAACAATCATTGTTGGATCGCACAGAATCAACGGTTGGTGCGCACGATCCGCGTGACAACTGTGACAACCAATCCAGGAGTAGCAGACAGGGTGAGCACAGTTTTGGGCTTCTACGAAAGATAGAGAGGGGGGGGGGGTGGGCAAAACTAAGTAGTACCGCAAAAAACCAAGGGCAAAACTAAGTAGTATAAAAATGGAAAGTGTCTTGTACAATGAAATACATCGTGGAATACATCAAATTATGCAAAGATAGATCCACTAGAGTTCATTGGATGTGTGTTCTTCTCATAAACCACACCCAGTGTCATTGCATGTGTGTTTTTCTAAACAAACCACATAAGGATCCACCAGTGTCATTGCATGTCTGTTCCTTTCATGAACCACATAAGGATGGGACCACCAGTGTCATTGCATGTCTGTTCTTTTCATGAACCACACCCAGTGCCAGTGCATGTCTGTTCTATTCATGAACCACACCCAGTTTCACTGCATGTCTGTTCTTTTCATGAACCACATAAGGATCTACCAGTGTCATTGCATGTCTTTTACTTCCATAAACCACATGTGGATCCACCAGTGTCATTGCATGTCTGTTCCTCTAAACAAATCACATAAGGATCCACTAGTGTCATTGTGTGTCTGTTCTTTTCATGAACCACACCCAGTGTCATTGCATGCGTGTTCTTCTAAACAAACCACATAAGGATCCACCAGTGTCACTGCCTATATGTTCTTTTCATGAGCGACACCCAGTGTCATTGCATGTGTGTTATTCAAAACAAACCACATAAGTCATTGCATGTCTGTTCTTTTCATGAACCACACCCGGTGTCATTGCATGTCTGTTCTTTTCATGAACCACGGCTAGAGTCATTGCATGTCTGTTCCTCTAAACAAACCACATAAGGATTCACCAGTGTCATTGCATATCTGTTCTTTTCATTAACCACATAAGGATCTACCACTGTCATTGACTGTCTGTTCTTTTCATGAACCACACCCAATGTCATTGCATGTGTGTTACTTCCATAAACCACATGTGGATCCACTGGTGTCATTGCATGTCTGTTCCTCTAAACAAACCACATAAGGATCCACCAGTGTCACTGCATGTCTGTTCTTTTCATGAACCACATAAGGATGGGCCCACCAGTATTATTGCCTGTCAGTTCTTTTCATGAACCACTCCTAGTGTGAGTGCATGTATGTTCTTTTCATGAACCACACCTAGTGTCACTGCATGTCAGTTCTTTTCATGAACCACATAAGGATCTACCAGAGTCATTGGATGTGTGTTCTTCTCATGAACCACACGTCGATCCACCGGTGTCATTGCATGTCTGTTCCTCTAAACAAACCACATGTGGATCCACCGGTGTCATTGCGTGTGTGTTCTTTTCATTAACCACACACAGTGTCATTGCATGTGTATTCTTCTAAACAAACCACATAAGGATCCACTAGTGTCATTGTATGTCTGTTCTTTTCATGAACCACATAAGGATGGGCGCACCGGTGTCATTGCATGGCTGTTCTTTTCATGAACCACACCCAGTGTCAGTGCATGTCTGTTTTATTCATGAACCACACCCAGTTTCACTGCATGTCTGTTCTTTTCATGAACCACATAAGGATCTACCAGTGTCATTGCATGTCTTTTACTTCTATAAACCACATTTGGATCCACCGGTGTTATTGCATGTGTGTTCTTGTAAACAAACCACATAAGGATCCACCAGTGTCATTGCTTGTCTGTTATTTTCATGAACCACATAAGGATGGGCCCACCAGTGTCATTGCATGTCTATTCTTTTCATGAACCACACCCAGTGTCAGTGCATGTCTGTTCTTTTCATGAACCACACCTAGTGTGTCAGTGCATGTCTATTCTATTCATGAACCATATAAGGATCTACCAGTGTCATTGCATGTCTTTTACTTCCATAAACCACATGTGGATCCACCGGTGTCATTGCATGTTTGTTCCTCTAAACAAACCACATAAGGATCCACCAGTGTCATTGCGTGTCTGTTCTTCTCATGAACCACATAAGGATCTACTAGTGTCATTGCATGTCTGTTCTTTTCATGAACCACACCCAGTGTCATTGCATGTGTGTTACTTCCATAAACCACATGTGGATCCACCGGTGTGATTGCATGTATGTTCCTTCCATAAACCACATAAGGATCTACCAGTGTCATTGCCTGCCTGTTCTTCTCGTGAACCACTCCTAGTGTCAGTGCATGTCTGTTCTTTTCATCAACCACACCTAGTGTCACTGCATGTTAGTTCTTTTCATGAACCACATAAGGATCTACCAGGGTCATTGGATGTGTGTTCTTCTCATGAGCCACACGTGGATCCACCGGTGTCATTGCATGTCTGTTCCTCTAAACAAACCACATAAGGATCCACCGGTGTCATTGCGTGTGTGTTCTTCTCATGAACCACACCCAGTGTCATTGCATGTGTGTTCTTCTAAACAAACCACATAAGGATCCACCAGTGTCATTGCATGTCTGTTCTTTTCATGAACCACATAAGGATCCACCGGTGTCATTGCATGTATGTTCTTTTCATGAATCACAACCAGTGTCACTGCATGTCTGTTCTTTTTGATAAACCACATAAGGATGGGCCCACCAGTGTCATTGCATGTCTATTCCTCTAAACAAACCACATAAGGATCCACCAGTGTCATTGCGTGTCTGTTCTTTTCATGAACCACACCTAGTGTCATTGCATGCGTGTTGTTCTAAACAAACCACATAAGGATCCACCAGTGTCATTGCCTATATGTTCTTTTCATGAACCACACCCAGTGTCATTGCATGTGTGTGATTCTAAACAAACCACATAAGTTATTGCATGTCTGTTCTTTTCATGAACCACACCCGGTGTCATTGCATGTCTGTTCTTTTCATGAACCACGGCTAGAGTCATTGCATGTCTGTTCCTCTAAACAAACCACATAAGGATCCACCAGTGTCATTGCATGTCTGTTCTTTTCATGAACCACATAAGGATGGGCCCACCAGTGTCATTGCATGTCTGTTCTTTTCATGAACCACACCCAGGTGTCGGTGCATGTCTGTTTCTATTCATGAACCACACCGGTTTCTCTGCATGTACATTCTTTTCATGAACCACATAAGGATCTACCAGTGTCATTGCATGTCTTTTACTTCCATAAACCACATGTGGATCCACCGGTGTCATTGCATGTGTGTTCTTCTAAACAAACCACATAAGGATCCAATAGTGTCATTGCATGTCTGTTCTTTTCCATAAACCACATAAGGATGGGCCCACCAGTGTCATTGCATGTCTGTTCTTCTCATGAACCACACCCAGTGTCATTGCGTGTCTGTTCTTTTCATGAACCACACCCAGTGTCAGTGCATGTCTGTTCTATTCATGAACCACATAAGGATCTACCAGTGTCATTGCATGTCTTTTACTTCCATAAACCACATGTGGATCCACCGGTGTCATTGCATGTCTGTTCCTCTAAACAAACCACATAAGGATACACCAGTGTCATTGCGTGTCTGTTCTTCTCATGAACCACATAAGGATCTACCAGTGTCATTGCATGTCTGTTCTTTTCATGAACCACACCCGGTGTCATTGCATGTGTGTTACTTCCACAAACCACATGTGGATCCACCGGTGTGATTGCATGTCTGTTCCTTCCATAAACCACATAAGGATCTACCAGTGTCATTGCATGTCTGTTCTTTTCATGAACCACACCCAGTGTCATTGCTTGTGTGTTACTTCCATAAACCACATGTGGATCCACCGGTGTGATTGCATGTCTGTTCCTTCCATAAACCACATAAGGATCCACCAGTGTCATTGCCTGTCAGTGCTTTTCATGAACCACTCCTAGTGTCAGTGCATGTCTGTTCTTTTCATGAACCACACCCAGTGTCACTACATGTCAGTTCTTTTCATGAACCACATAAGGATCTACCAGAGTCATTGGATGTGTGTTCTTCTCATGAACCACACGTGGAACCACTGGTGTCATTGCATGTCTGTTCCTCTAAACAAACCACATGTGGATCCACCGGTGTCATTGCGTGTGTGTTCTTTTCATGAACCACACCCAGTGTCATTGCATGTGTGTTCTTCTAAACAAACCACATAAGGATCCACCAGTGTCATTGTATGTCTGTTCTTTTCATGAACCACATAAGGATGGGCCCACCAATGTCATTGCATGTCTGTTCTTTTCATGAACCACACCTAGTGTTAGTGCATGTCTGTTCTATTCATGAATCACACCTAGTTTCACTGCATGTCTGTTCTTTTCATGAACCACATAAGGATCTACCCGTGTCATTGCATGTCTTTTACTTCCATAAACCACATGTGGATCCACCGGTGTCATTGCATGTGTGTTCTTCTAAACAAACTAAATAAGGATCCACCAGTGTCATTGCATGTCTGTTCTTTTCCATAAACCACATAAGGATGGGCCCATCGGTGTCATTGCGTGTGTGTTCTTTTCATGAACCACACCCAGTGTCATTGCATATGTTTTATTCTAAACAAACCACATAAGGATCCACCAGTGTCATCGCATGTCTGTTCTTTTCATGAACCACATAAGGATGGGCCCACCAGTGTCATTGCATGTTTGTTCTTTTCATGAACCACACCTAGTGTTAGTGCATATCTTTTCTATTGATGAACGACACCTAGTTTCACTGCATGTCTGTTCTTTTCATGAACCACATAAGGATCTACCAGTGTCATTGCATGTCTTTTACTTCCATAAACCACATGTGGATCCACTGGTGTCATTGCATGTGTGTTCTTCTAAACAAACCACATAAGGATCCACCAGTGTCATTGCATGTCTGGTCTTTTCATGAACCACATAAGGATGGTCCCACCAGTGTCATTGCATGTCTGTTCTTTTCATGAACCACTCCTAGTTTCAGTGCATGTCTGTTCTTTTTATGAACCACACCTAGTGTCACTACATGTCAGTTCTTTTCATGAACCACATAAGGATCTACTAGAGTCATTGGATGTGTGTTCTTCTCATGAACCACAGGTCGATCCACCGGTGTCATTGCATGTCTGTTCCTCTAAACAAACCACATGTGGATCCACCGGTGTCATTGCGTGTGTGTTCTTTTCATGAACCACACCCAGTGTCATTGCATGTGTGTTCTTCTAAACAAACCACATAAGGATCCACCAGTGTCATTGCATGTCTGTTCTTTTCATGAACCACATAAGGATCCACCGGTGTCATTGCATGTCTGTTCTTTTCATGAATCACAGCCAGTGTCACTGCATGTCTGTTCTTTTCCATAAACCACATAAGGATGGGCCCACCAGTGTCATTGCATGTATGTTCCTCTAAACAAACCACATAAGGATCCACAAGTGTCATTGCATGTCTCTTCTTTTCATGAGCCACACCCAGTGTAATTGCATGTGTGTTCTTCTAAACAAACCACATAAGGATCCACCAGTGTCATTGCCTATATGTTCTTTTCATGACCCACACCCAGTGGCATTGCATGTGTGTTATTCTAAACAAACCACGTAAGTCATTGCATGTCTGTTCTCTTCATGAACCACACCCGGTGTCATTGCATGTCTGTTCTTTTCATGAACCACGTCTAGATTCATTGCATGTATGTTCCTCTAAACAAACCACATAAGGATCCACCAGTGTCATTGCATGTTTGTTCTTTTCATGAACCACATAAGGATCTACCAGTGTCATTACATGTCTGTTCTTTTCATGAACCACACCCAGTGTCATTGCATGTGTGTTACTTCCATAAACCACATGTGGATCCACTAGTGTCATTGCATGTCTGTTCTATTCATGAACCACACCCAGTTTCACTGCATGTCTGTTCTTTTCATGATCCACATAAGGATCTACTAGTGTCATTGCATGTCTTTTACTTCTATAAACCACATGTGGATCCACCGGTGTCATTGCATGTGTGTTCTTCTAAACAAACCACATAAGGATCCACCAGTGTCATTGCATGTCTGTTCTTTTCCATAAACCACATAAGGATGGGCCCACCAGTGTCATTGCATGTCTGTTCTTCTCATGAACCACACCCAGTGTCATTGCGTGTCTGTTCTTTTCATGAACCACACCCAGTGTCAGTGCATGTTTGTTTTATTCATGAACCACATAAGGATCTACCAGTGTCATTGCATGTCTTTTACTTCCATAAACCACATGTGGATCCACCGGTGTAATTGCATGTCTGTTCTTCTAAACAAACAACATAAGGATCCACCAGTGTCATTGTGTGTCTGTTCTTCTCATGAACCACATAAGGATCTACCAGTGTCATTGCATGTCTGTTCTTTTCATGAACCATACCCAGTGTCAGTGCATGTCAGTTGTTTTCATGAACCCCATAAGGATCTACCAGAGTCATTGGATGTGTGTTCTTCTCATAAACCACACGTGGATCCACCGGTGTCCTTGCATGTCTGTTCTTCTAAACAAACCACGTAAGGATCCACCGGTGTCATTCCGCGTGTGTTCTTCTCATGAACCACACCGAGTGTCATTGCATGTGTGTTCTTCTAAAAGCCACATAAGGATCCACCAGTGTCATTGCATGTCTGTTCTTTTCATGAACCACATAAGGATCCACCGGTGTCATTGCATGTATGTTCTTTTCATGAATCACAGCCAGTGTCACTGCATGTCTATTCTTTTCCATAAACCACATAAGGATGGGCCCACCAGTGTCATTGCATGTCTATTCCTCTAAACAAACCACATAAGGATCCACTAGTCTCATTGCGTGTCTGTTCTTTTCATGAACCACACCCAGTGTCGTTTCATGCGTGTTCTTCTAAATAATCCACATAAGGATCCACCAGTGTAATTGCCTATATGTTCTTTTCATGAACCACACCCAGTGTCATTGCATGGGCGTTATTCTAAACAAACCACATAAGTCATTGCATGTCTGTTCTTTTCATGAACCACACCCGGTGTCATTGCATGTCTGTTCTTTTCATGAACCACGGCTAGAGTCATTGCATGTATGTTCCTCTAAAAAAACCACATAAGGATCCACCAGTGTCATTGCATGTCTGTTCTTTTCATGAACCACATGTGGATCCACTGGTGTCATTGCATGTCTGTTCTTTTCATGAACCACATAAGGATGGGCCCACCGGTGTCATTACATGTATGTTCTTTTCATGAACCACACCCAGTGTCAGTGCATGTATGTTCTATTCATGAACCACACCCAGTTTCACTGCATGTCTCTTCTTTTCATGAACCACATAAGGATCTACCAGTGTCATTGCATGTCTTTTACTTCCATAAACCACATGTGGATCCACCGGTGTCATTGCATGTGTGTTCTTTAAACAAACCACATAAGGATCCACCAGTGTCATTGCATGTCTGTTCTTTTCATGAACCACATCAGGATGGGCCCACCTGTGTCATTGCATGTCTATTCTTTTCATGAACCACACCTAGTGTCATTGCATGTGTGTTACTTCCATAAACCACATGTGGATCCACCGGTGTCATTGCATGTCTGTACCTCTAAACAAACCACATAAGGATCCACGGTGTCATTGCATGTACATTCTTTTCATGAACCACATAAGGATGGGCCTACCAGTGCCATTACATGTATGTTCTTTTCATGAACCACTCCTAGTGTCAGTGCATGTCTGTTCTTTTCATGAACCACACATAGTGTCACTGCATGTCAGTTATTTTCATGAACCACATAAGGATCTACCAGAGTCATTGGATGTGTGTTCTTCTCATGAACCACACGTGGATCAACCGGTGTCATTGCATGTATGTTCCTCTAAACAAACCACATGTGGATCCACCGGTGTCATTGCGTGTGTGTTCTTTTCATGAACCACACCCAGTGTCATTGCATGTGTGTTCTTCTAAACAAACCACATAAGGATCCACTAGTGTCATTGCATGTCATTCTTTTCATGAACCACATAAGGATGGGCCCACTGGTGTCATTGCATGTATGTTCTTTTCATGAACCACACCCAGTGTCAGTGCATGTATGTTCTATTCATGAACCACACCCAGTTTCCTTTGCATGTTTCTTTTCATGAACCACATAAGGATCTACCAGTGTCATTGCATGTCTTTTACTTCCATAAACCACATGTGGATCCACCGGTGTCATTGCATGTGTGTTCTTCTAAACAAACCACATAAGGATCCACCAGTGTCATTGCATGTCTGTTCTTTTCATGAACCACATAAGGATGGGCCCACCAGTGTCATTGCATGTCTGTTCTTTTCATGAACCACACCTAGTGTCAGTGCATGTCTGTTCCTTTCATGAACCACACCCAGTGTCAGTGCATGTCTTTTCTATTCATGAACCACATAAGGATCTACCAGTGTCAATGCATGTCTTTTACTTCCATAAACCACATGTGGATCCACTGGTGTCATTGCATGTCTGTTCTTTTCATGAACCACACCCGGTGTCATTGCATGTCTGATCTTTTCATGAATGTCGGCTGGAGTCATTGCATGTCTAATCCTCTAAACAAACCACATAAGGATCCACCAGTGTCATTGCATGTTTGTTCTTTTCATGAACCACACCCAGTGTCATTGCATGTGTGTTCTTCTAAACAAACCACATAAGGATCCACAAGTGTCATTGAATGTCTGTTCTTTTCATGAACCACATAAGGATGGGCCCACCGGTGTCATTGCATGTATGTTCTTTTCATGAACCACACCCAGTGTCAGTGCATGTATGTTCTATTCATGAACCACACCCAGTTTCACTGCATGTCTGTTCTTTTCATGAACCACATAAGGATCCACCAATGTCATTGCATGTCTGTTCTTTTCATGAACCACATAAGGATGGGCCCACCGGTGTCATTGCATGTATGTTCTTTTCATGAACCACACCCAGTGTCAGTGCATGTATGTTCTATTCATGAACCACACCCAGTTTCACTGCATGTCTCTTCTTTTCATGAACCACATAAGGATCTACCAGTGTCATTGCATGTCTTTTACTTCCATAAACCACATGTGGATCCACCGGTGTCATTGCATGTGTGTTCTTTAAACAAACCACATAAGGATCCACCAGTGTCATTGCATGTCTGTTCTTTTCATGAACCACATCAGGATGGGCCCACCTGTGTCATTGCATGTCTATTCTTTTCATGAACCACACCTAGTGTCATTGCATGTGTGTTACTTCCATAAACCACATGTGGATCCACCGGTGTCATTGCATGTCTGTACCTCTAAACAAACCACATAAGGATCCACCAGTGTCACTGCATGTCTGTTCTTTTCATGAACCACATAAGGATGGGCCTACCAGTGCCATTACATGTATGTTCTTTTCATGAACCACTCCTAGTGTCGATTGCATGTCTTTTCATGAACCACACATAGTGTCACTGCATGTCAGTTATTTTCATGAACCACATAAGGATCTACCAGAGTCATTGGATGTGTGTTCTTCTCATGAACCACACGTGGATCAACCGGTGTCATTGCATGTATGTTCCTCTAAACAAACCACATGTGGATCCACCGGTGTCATTGCGTGTGTGTTCTTTTCATGAACCACACCCAGTGTCATTGCATGTGTGTTCTTCTAAACAAACCACATAAGGATCCACCAGTGTCATTGCATGTCTGTTCTTTTCATGAACCACATAAGGATGGGCCCACCGGTGTCATTGCATGTATGTTCTTTTCATGAACCACACCCAGTGTCAGTGCATGTATGTTCTATTCATGAACCACACCCAGTTTCACTGCATGTCTGTTCTTTTCATGAACCACATAAGGATCTACCAGTGTCATTGCCTGTCTTTTACTTCCATAAACCACATGTGGATCCACCGGTGTCATTGCATGTGTGTTCTTCTAAACAAACCACATAAGGATCCACCAGTGTCATTGCATGTCTATTCTTTTCCATAAACCACATAAGGATGGGCCCACCAGTGTCATTGCATGTCTGTTCTTCTCATGAACCACACCCATTGTCATTGCGTGTCTGTTCTTTTCATGAACCACACCAAGTGTCAGTGCATGTCTGTTCTATTCATGAACCACATAAGGATCTACCAGTGTCATTGCATGTCTTTTACTTCCATAAACCACATGTGGATCCACCGGTGTCATTGCATGTTTGTTCCTCTAAAGAAACCACATAAGGATCCACCAGTGTCATTGCGTGTCTGTTCTTCTCATGAACCACATAAGGATCTACCAGTGTCATTGCATGCCTATTCTTTTCATGAACCACACCCAGTGTCATTGCATGTGTGTTACTTCCATAAACCACATGTGGATCCACCGGTGTGATTGCATGTCTGTTCCTTCCATAAACCACATAAGGATCCACCAGTGTCATTGCCTGTCTGTTCTTTTCATAAACCACTCCTACTGTTAGTGCATGTCTGTTCTTTTCATGAACCACACCCAGTGTCACTGTATGTCAGTTCTTTTCATGAACCACATAAGGATCTACCAGAGTCATTGGATGTGTGTTCTTCTAATGAACCACACGTGGATCAACCGGTGTCATTGCATGTCTGTTCCTCTAAACAAACCACATGTGGATCCACCGGTATCATTGCGTGTGTGTTCTTTTCATGAAGCACACCCAGTGTCATTGCATGTGTGTTCTTCTAAACAAACCACATAAGGATCCACCAGTGTCATTGTATGTCCGTTCTTTTCATGAACCACATAAGGATGGGCCCACCGGTGTCATTGCATGTCTGTTCCTTTCATGAACCACACCAAGTGTCAGTGCATGTCTGTTCTATTCATGAACCACACCTAGTTTCACTGCATGTCTGTTCTTTTCATGAACCACATAAGGATCTACCGGTTTCTTTACATGTCTTTTACTTCCATAAACCACATGTGGATCCACCGGTGTCATTGCATGTGTGTTCTTCTAAACAAACCACATAAGGATCCACCAATGTCATTGTCTGTCTGTTCTTTTCACGAACCACATAAGGAAGGGCCCACCAGTGTCATTGCATGTCTGTTCTTTTCATGAACCACACCCAGTGTTAGTGTATATCTGTTCTTTTCATGAACCACACCAAGTGTCATTGCATGTTTGTCCTATTCATGAACCACATAAGGATCTACCAGTGTCAGTGCATGTCTTTTACTTCCATAAACCACATGTGGATCCACCGGTGTCATTGCATGTCTGTTCCTCTAAACAAACCACATAACGACCCACCAGTGTCATTGCGTGTCTGTTCTTCTCATGAACCACATAAGGATCAACCAGTGTCATTGCATGTCTGTTCTTTTCATGAACCACACCCAGTGTCATTTCATGTGTGTTACTTCCATAAACCACATGTGGATCCACCAGTGTGATTGCATGTCTGTTCTTCTCGTGAACCACTCCTAGTGTCAGTGCATGTCTGTTCTTTTCATGAACCACACCCAGTGTCACTGCATGTCAGTTCTTTTCATGAACCACATAAGGATCTACCAGAGTCATTGGATGTGTGTTCTTCTCATGAACCACACGTGGATCCCCCGGTGTCATTGCATGTCTGTTCCTCTAAACAAACCACATGTGGATCCACCGGTGTCATTGCGTGTGTGTTCTTTTCATGAACCACACCCAGTGTCATTGCATGTGTGTTCTTCTAAACAAACCACATAAGGATTCACTAGTGTCATTGCTTGTCTGTTCTTTTCATGAACCACATAAGGATGGGCCCACCAGTGTCATTGCATGTCTGTTCTTTTCATGAACCACACCAGTGTCAGTGCATGTCTGTTCTATTCATGAACCACACCTAGTTTCACTGCATGTCTGTTCTTTTCATGAACCACATAAGGATCTACCCGTGTCATTGCATGTCTTTTACTTCCATAAACCACATGTGGATCCACCGGTGGCATTGCATGTGTGTTCTTCTAAACAAACCACATAAGGATCCACCAGTGTCATTGCATGTCCGTTCTTTTCCATAAACCACATAAGGATGGGCCCACCAGTGTCATTGCATGTCTGTTCTTCTCATGAACCACACCCAGTGTCATTATGTACGTTCTTTTCATGAACCACACCCAGTGTCAGTGCATGTCTGTTCTATTCATGAACCACATAAGGATCTACCAGTGTCATTGCATGTCTTTTACTTCCATAAACCACATGTGGATCCACTGGTGTCATTGCATGTCTGTTCCTCTAAACAAACAACATAAGGATCCACCAGTGTCATTGCGTGTCTGTTCTTCTCATGAACCACATAAGGATCTACCAGTGTCATTGCATGTCTGTTCTTTTCATGAACCACACATGTGTGTTACTTCCATAAACCACATGTGTATCCACCGGTGTGATTGCATGTCTGTTCCTTCCATAAACCACATCAGGATCCACCAGTGTCATTGCCTGTCAGTTCTTTTCATGAACCACTCCTAGTGTCAGTGCATGTCTGTTCTTTTCATGAACCACACCCAGTGTCACTGCATGTCAGTTCTTTTCATCAACCACATAAGGATCTACCAAAGTCATTGGATGTGTGTTCTTCTCATTAACCACACGTGGATCCACCGGTGTCATTGCATGTCTGTTCCTCTAAACAAACCACATGTGGATCCACCGGTGTCATTGCGTGTGTGTTCTTTTCATGAACCACACCCAGTGTCATTGCATGTGTGTTCTTCTAAACAAACCACATAAGGATCCACAAGTGTCATTGAATGTCTGTTCTTTTCATGAACCACATAAGGATGGGCCCACCGGTGTCATTGCATGTATGTTCTTTTCATGAACCACACCCAGTGTCAGTGCATGTATGTTCTATTCATGAACCACACCCAGTTTCACTGCATGTCTGTTCTTTTCATGAACCACATAAGGATCCACCAATGTCATTGCATGTCTGTTCTTTTCATGAACCACATAAGGATGGGCCCACCGGTGTCATTGCATGTATGTTCTTTTCATGAACCACACCCAGTGTCAGTGAATGTATGTTCTATTCATGAACCACACCCAGTTTCACTGCATGTCTCTTCTTTTCATGAACCACATAAGGATCTACCAGTGTCATTGCATGTCTTTTACTTCCATAAACCACATGTGGATCCACCGGTGTCATTGCATGTGTGTTCTTTAAACAAACCACATAAGGATCCACCAGTGTCATTGCATGTCTGTTCTTTTCATGAACCACATCAGGATGGGCCCACCTGTGTCATTGCATGTCTATTCTTTTCATGAACCACACCTAGTGTCATTGCATGTGTGTTACTTCCATAAACCACATGTGGATCCACCGGTGTCATTGCATGTCTGTACCTCTAAACAAACCACATAAGGATCCACCAGTGTCACTGCATGTCTGTTCTTTTCATGAACCACATAAGGATGGGCCTACCAGTGCCATTACATGTATGTTCTTTTCATGAACCACTCCTAGTGTCAGTGCATGTCTGTTCTTTTCATGAACCACACATAGTGTCACTGCATGTCAGTTATTTTCATGAACCACATAAGGATCTACCAGAGTCATTGGATGTGTGTTCTTCTCATGAACCACACGTGGATCAACCGGTGTCATTGCATGTATGTTCCTCTAAACAAACCACATGTGGATCCACCGGTGTCATTGCGTGTGTGTTCTTTTCATGAACCACACCCAGTGTCATTGCATGTGTGTTCTTCTAAACAAACCACATAAGGATCCACCAGTGTCATTGCATGTCTGTTCTTTTCATGAACCACATAAGGATGGGCCCACCGGTGTCATTGCATGTATGTTCTTTTCATGAACCACACCCAGTGTCAGTGCATGTATGTTCTATTCATGAACCACACCCAGTTTCACTGCATGTCTGTTCTTTTCATGAACCACATAAGGATCTACCAGTGTCATTGCATGTCTTTTACTTCCATAAACCACATGTGGATCCACCGGTGTCATTGCATGTGTGTTCTTCTAAACAAACCACATAAGGATCCACCAGTGTCATTGCATGTCTGTTCTTTTCATGAACCACATAAGGATGGGCC
This sequence comes from Avena insularis, assembly GCA_023614405.1. Lineage (NCBI taxonomy): Eukaryota > Viridiplantae > Streptophyta > Magnoliopsida > Poales > Poaceae > Avena > Avena insularis. Next base: position 316,922,856 of record CM042684.1, read on the forward strand.
CACCAGTGTCATTGCATGTCTGTTCTTTTCATGAACCACACCTAGTGTCAGTGCATGTCTGTTCCTTTCATGAACCACACCCAGTGTCAGTGCATGTCTTTTCTATTCATGAACCACATAAGGATCTACCAGTGTCAATGCATGTCTTTTACTTCCATAAACCACATGTGGATCCACTGGTGTCATTGCATGTCTGTTCCTCTAAACAAACCACATAAGGATCCACCAGTGTCATTACGTGTCTGTTCTTCTCATGAACCACATAAGGATCTACCAGTGTCATTGCATGTCTGTTCTTTTCATGAACCACACCCAGTGTCATTGCATGTGTGTTACTTCCATAAACCACATGTGGATCCACCGGTGTGATTGCATGTCTGTTCCTTCCATAAACCACATAAGGATCCACCAGTGTCATTGCATGTCTGTTCTTCTCGTGAACCACTCCCAGTGTCAGTGCATGTCAGTTCTTTTCATGAACCACATAAGGATCTACTAGAGGCATTGGATGTGCGTTCTTCTCATGAACCACACGTGGATCTACCGGTGTCATTGCATGTTTTTTCCTCTAAACAAACCACATGTGGATCCACCGGTGTCATTGCGTGTGTGTTCTTTTCATGAACCACACCCAGTGTCATTGCATGTGTGTTCTTCTAAACAAACCACATAAGGATCCACCAGTGTCATTGCATGTCTGTTCTTTTCATGAACCACATAAGGATCCACCGGTGTCATTGCATGTCTGTTCTTTTCATGAATCACAGCCAGTGTCACTGCATGTCTGTTCTTTTCCATAAACCACATAAGGATGGGCCCACCAGTGTCATTGCATGTCTGTTCCTCTAAAAAAGCCACATAAGGATCCACCAGTGTCATTGCGTGTCTGTTCTTTTCATGAACCACACCCAGTGTCATTGCATGCGTGTTCTTCTAAACAAACCACATAAGGATCCACCAGTGTCATTGCCTATATGTTCTTTTCATGAACCACACCTAGTGTCATTGCATGGGTGTTATTCTAAACAAACCACATAAGTCATTGCATGTCTGTTCTTTTCATGAACCACACCCGGTGTCATTGCATGTCTGATCTTTTCATGAATGTCGGCTGGAGTCATTGCATGTCTAATCCTCTAAACAAACCACATAAGGATCCACCAGTGTCATTGCATGTTTGTTCTTTTCATGAACCACACCCAGTGTCATTGCATGTGTGTTACTTCCATAAACCACATGTAGATCCACTGGTGTCATTGCATGTCTGTTCCTCTAAACAAACCACATAAGGATCCACAAGTGTCATTGCATGTCTGTTCCTCTAAACAAACCACATGTGGATCCACCGGTGTCATTGCGTGTGTGTTCTTTTCATGGACCACACCCAATGTCATTGCATGTGTGTTCTTCTAAACAAACCACATAAGGATCCACCAGTGTCATTGCATGTCTGTTCTTTTCATGAACCACATAAGGATCTACCAGTGTCATTGCATGTCTGTTCTTTTCATGAACCACAGCCAGTGTCATTGCATGTGTGTTACTTCCATAAACCACATGTGGATCCACCGGTGTCATTGCATGTCTGTTCCTCTAAACAAACCACATAAGGATCCACCAGTGTCACTGCATGTCTGTTCTTTTCATGAACCACATAAGGATGGGCCCACCAGTGTCATTGCATGTCTGTTCTTTTCATGATCCACACCTAGTGTCATTGCACGTGTGTTACTTCCATAAACCACATATGGATCCATCGGTGTGATTGCATGTCTGTTCCTTCCATAAACCACATAAGGATCCACAAGTGTCATTGCATGTCTGTTCTTCTCATGAACCACGTCTAGAGTCATTGCATGTCTGTTCTTTTCATGAACCACGGCTAGAGTCATTGCATGTCTTTTACTTCCATAAACCACATAAGGATCCACCGGTGTTATTGTATGTGTGTTCCTCTAAACAAATCACAAAAGGATCCACCATTGTCATTGCGTGTCTATTCTTCTCATGAACCACATAAGGATCTACCAGTGTTATTGCATGTCTGTTCTTTTCATGAACCACACCCAGTGTCATTGCATGTGTGTTACTACCATAAACCACATGTGGATCCACCGGTGTGATTGCATGTCTGTTCCTTCCATAAACCACATAAGGGCCCACCAGTGTCATTGCATGTCTGTTCTTCTCATGAACCACACCCAGTGTCATTGCGTGTCTGTTCTTTTCATGAACCACACCAAGTGTCAGTGCATGTCTGTTCTATTCATGAACCACATAAGGATCTACCAGAGTCATTGGATGAGTGTTCTTCTCATGAACCACACGTGGATCCACCGGTGTCATTGCATGTCTGTTCCTCTAAACAAACCACATGTGGATCCACCGGTGTCATTGCGTGTGTGTTCTTTTCATGAACCACACCCAGTGTCATTGCATGTGTGTTCTTCTAGACAAACCACATAAGGATCCACTAGTGTCATTGCATGTCTGTTCTTTTCATGAACCACATAAGGATCCACCGGTGTCATTGCATGTCTGTTCTTTTCATGAATCATAGCTAGTGTCACTAAATGTCTGTTCTTTTCCATAAACCACATAAGGATGGGCCCACAAGTGTCATTGGATGTCTATTCCTCTAAACAAACCACATAAGGATACACTAGTGTCATTGCGTGTCTGTTCTTTTCATGAACCACACCCAGTGTCATTGCATGCGTGTTCTCCTAAACAAACCACATAAGGATCCACCGGTGTCATTGCCTATATGTTCTCTTCATGAACCACACCCAGTGTAATTGCATGTGTGTTATTCTAAACAAACCACATAAGTCATTGCATGTCTGTTCTTTTCATGAACCACACCCGGTGTCATTGCATGTCTGTTCTTTTCATGAACCACGGCTAGAGTTATTGCATGTCTGTTCCTCTAAACAAACCACATAAGGATCCACCAGTGTCATTGCATGTCTGTTCTTTTCATGAACCACATAAGGATCTACCAGTATCATTGCATGTCTGTTCTTTTCATGAACCACACCCAGTGTCATTGCATGTGTGTTACTTCCATAAACCACATGTGGATCCACCGGTGTCATTGCATGTCTGTTCCTCTAAACAAACCACATAAGGATCCACCAGTGTCACTGCATGTCTGTTCTTTTCATGAACCACATAAGGATGGGCCCACCAGTGTCATTGCATGTCTGTTCTTTTCATGAACCACTCTTAGTGTCAGTGCATGTCTGTTCTTTTCATGAACCACACATAGTGTCACTGCATGTCAGTTCTTTTCATGAACCACATAAGGATCTACCAGAGTCATTGGATGTGTGTTCTTCTCATGAACCACACGTGGATCCACCGGTGTCATTGCATGTCTGTTCCTCTAAACAAACCACATGTGGATCCACCGGTGTCATTGCGTGTGTGTTCTTTTCATGAAGCGCACCCAGTGTCATTGCATGTGTGTTATTCTAAACAAACCACATAAGGATCCACCAGTGTCATTGCATGTCTGTTATTTTCATGAACCACATAAGGATGGGCCCACCAGTGTCATTGCATGTCTGTTCTTTTCATGAACCACACCTAGTGTCAGTGCATGTCTTTTCTATTCATGAATGACACCCAGTTTCACTACATGTCTGTTCTTTTCATGAACCACATAAGGATCTACTAATGTCATTGCATGTCTTTTACTTCCATAAACCACATGTGGATCCACCGGTGTCATTGCATGTGTGTTCTTCTAAACAAACCACATAAGGATCCACCAGTGTCATTGCCTGTCTGTTCTTTTCATGAACCACATAAGGATGGGCCCACCAGTGTCATTGCATGTCTGTTCTTTTCATGAACCACACCCAGTGTCATTGCGTGTGTGTTCTTTTCATGAACCACACCCAGTGTCAGTGCATGTCTATTCTATTCATGAGCCACATAAGGATCTACCGGTGTCATTGCATGTCTTTTACTTCCATAAACCACATGTGGATCCACCGGTGTCATTGCATGTCTGTTCCTCTAAACAAACCACATAAGGATCCACTAGGGTAATTGCATGTGTGTTCTTCTCATGAACCACACCTAGTGTCATTGCATGTGTGTTCTTCTAAACAAACCACATAAGGATCCACCAATGTCATTGCCTGTCTGTTCTTTTCATGAACCACATAAGGATCCACTAGTGTCATTGCATGTCTGTTCTTTTCATGAATCACAGCCAGTGGCATTGCATGTCAGTTATTTTCATGAAAAACACCCAGTGTCATTGCATGGGTAGCCGTTAGACCGAGTCTTCTAGAAGGCACGCCCTAACACAGTTGTTCTGTTTGACGATTGTTACATATCGTTCGATTGGGGCGCTTGGACGATTGGGATGGTCTTCGTGAGAGCGATCTGCGAGTAGGCTATTCTGTGGCATGATTGGCCACGCTTGCTTTGGACAAACTGGCAACACCAGGCGCTCCCCTGTTTCGAGTGTCACGTCTCACGAGTTCAGTGGGCCACATCCCAGTGTAACGTCCCCATTACTTCTCTTCCTCCGTGTACTTCTCTTCCTTACCCTCGAATCCACTTTCCCCACTTCACTCCCATCCTGCCGTTGCCACTAGCCGACGGCGCCTCCATCCCAATCCCCTCTCCGGCAGCCACCCCCCCACCCCTCTCGCCATGGGTTCAAGGGGAGACGGCGAGGAAACGCGTCGTGACGACAGGGACGGTGATTTCGATGTGAGTCATCTCATCTCTATTTCTATCATCTGTGGCCAGTTATCTATTTTTTGAGCTAGATCTAATCTGTTTACTCATGCGCGTATGATGTATTAGGACAACCAGACGATGTATGACTCTGACTATCACGGTTTAGAGGATGAAGACAGTCCTCTGGTATGTAAACATGGATATGTGCCCGCTAAATTTGTAGCCTTCGAAGGACGAAACACAGGAAGGAGGTTTCTATGGTGTCAAGGACATCGTGCAATGATGCAAGGAAGAAGTTGCGGTCTTGTCAAATGGGTAGATCCAGAGTGGCCCAAATCGATGCAGAAAATGCTGGACAAACTATGGGAAATGACTGTCGAGTTGAAAGAATCCGTATTCAGCTCACTTCTTGACAGTGTTGAGATGAATCTATGGGAACCAGTTGACACGACCAAGCATAAGCGAGATCTCAGGTGGGTGCAAGACAAGGTTATCAAAGTCGAGAAGGAGAGGGACGCTTGGCTATTCTCAAGGCTAAAGAAGAGCAAGAACTGACTCAAGCAAGGAACGATCTCCACCAGGCCAAAGTCCTGCAGTACACAACTACGAGTATTGACAAGTGCATGAGGAAAAATGCAGAGAAACAATTGAAGCTGTGCATGGAAGATGCTAAAAGGAAGGAGCAGACAATTCGATCCTTGCTCTCGTAGGAAGATGCGCATCGGGCCAAGATTAGGAAGATCAAGGAGATGTGTGATAACTAGTTCTATTTAGCTTAAGATCCATGCCTTTTTAAGTTGTAATATTTGTACTTGTTGACCTAGTAGTCTGAACTGTTGGTCCCGAATTCTAGGGAGGAAAAAATTGCTCTGACCCCGCATTAATTTGTGGAAGAATTTGTCATTTAGATCAATTTCTGCCTCATTTAGATCTCTGTCCCGGATTGGGAACGTAACCGTGGACCAAAGACACCTTTTCTACTAGTGTATTCTGACACTGGTGGTTTGTTTAAACGTAATCTACGTGGATTGTGCCGCATGCAAATGACACAACCATAATTTATAAAGTGGAAGCACGTACACCATTCGGAGATCCGGGAGCTTCGCCAGATGCAGGGGATGCAGGAGCAGAGAGGCGGTGAGATAGACGGGCTCAAGATTAGGCCAGAAAGTGGTACCCATTTCCTCCTCATCTGGGCATTATCGGTGAGAACATTGTTGTTTATGTTGCCACATCGTTGTGCAGCATCTGAAATAAGTTGCAGCTTCGTGGAGTGTGGCAGCTTAAATAATTTATTTATGTGCCACTTACATTCCATCGTATTTAGAGACCTCCTGCCCCTCAGCAATCGTGGAACCGGTGGATCATTGTTTTCAGATAGCACTGGAACAATCACAATTTTGGATTCAACTACTAACTCGGGCATTTCCAAACCCTAATTCACGATACATTTTACTCAGAGAACGTGGGTAGATTGTTTCGTCCAGCAACGTGCCACACACAGAGCGATCATAATTTAACAGAATTACATATATAGGTTCAAGTTCAACATATTACTATGCATCTTCATTGCCAGCAGCCTTCTTCCGTAGCCTGGGTGCCAAGCCTTCACGTCCACTAGCTTCTTCCTTTCCTGCCTTCTTCCTCTTCCTCGGTGACAATTTTCTAAGATTCACGTACTCTGCATCGCCGGGACAATGGGCACCAGAATCGTGTCCAGCATCATCTTTCCACTCGTTTTTAATTTCTTCGGGCAGCAAAATCACTGATCCGGCAATCATGTTTCTAACCTTGCGGCGCTTCCTGTCAAAGAAACAAGACTGCTGCATAACTGCCTAATATCTATAGAGTAAATAAAACAAAAATTACAATTCAGCACAAACATGCGAACCCCAAGCGACCTTTGCTTACCAGGAGCTAATTGGGTTCGAGCAACCACCCTGTCCAAGAATAGAAGGGCGACTCCTAGTTGCAGCAGCTTCCACATCCAGTACATGACATTTCAGGTCAAACATGGCAGCCGAAGCATACCTTTTCATCAACCCAATTAGCTGACTGTCACACGTTATAGGGACCATGATGCCACATTCATCCATGAAGCTAAACTTTGCTGTCTGCTTTGGCCATAATTCAACATGATTACGCAGAGCAGAAACCATACTAGATATAGTGCAGATCTGTGTAGGCGCTTCTTCCATCGTGAAACAATGGCTTCCATACCACTTGCCATTAGAGTCGTACCTGTAGAGGACTATCATAACCAGGTAAGGGGGGTCCGCGCAGATCCCACTTGACAAAAAACTGTGGACAAAATATGTTTGTCAGCGTTGGGCTAACAAATAATTTGAGGTTCAGTAGCCAACTAGCAGTTGTAATTAGTACGAATAGCAAAGAGAAGGGTATCTCACCCGCTTGTAGACAGAACTTATTCTTTCTTGATAGTAGGATCTGCCAGCCTCCGAGCTGCTCGGCTCATCGGCGGCGGAGGCGGGCTAGAGCCTCGCAACGGAAGCTACGGCATGCGCCATTGGAGCTTGGTATCAGCGACTGGGCTTAGCAACTGGGCACAGCAACTTGGCCCCGGAAGTCAAATGTCCGAAGGGATCGTCCTGCCTGGAGGGTGGATTCCGACGCCGCCGGTGCTAGAGGAAAGCTGGGAATGGATTTGTGAAATTGGTCAAAGCATCCAATCCACTTAGCTGCTCGATTTGCCTAAGAGGTTGCCGCGTTGGCGCCCACATCACGGACAGATAACCGACATGTGGGTCCCGACCGTCTACTTCATGGGGCGGTTTAACGGAATGTTTGTATTTGGCGGGGTGAGATGAGTTTGCCTCGAAATGGCCCCTCTCAGTAGTTGGCGGCCCAACTTTTCGAAACGTGGTGATTTCAGGCAACTTAGGTACTGCCATGCGCTGGCCTGCCAACTTTGGTACCGCAGACGAACAAGCCCCACCCCCTGGCCCGTCTCTGTCTCGTATTCTGGCTCTGTGTCCCCCTCGGTGAAAAATTAACTTTGGCTTTTGTCCCGTCTAATTCCAAGAATATTCATTTTCTGACTTTCCTGGAACCAAAAACAACAGAAAACAGGCAGCTGGCACTGTGGCATCTTGTTAATAGGTTAGTCCAAGAAAGTGTATAGAATGTACTCCAAAGTATGGACAAAACATAACAAAGTAGATAAAACCAAGAATGGAACATCAAAAATTATGGATACGCTAGCAACGTATCAATTTGCGCAAGCAATAAGATCTGTAATCACAAGGTTTTCCCTTGTAAATTTCATGTCCACCTCTTTTGTTTTCCCAATTAAAGATCCCATCCAAAGCAGGCCAAGTAGTCACGAAAAAGAGCCTCAAGACACCCAGTGATATGAACCCAAACGTCTTGGAGACGCCAAGAGTCAAGCTTCTAATTAGACCACTCCTCAAAATGCATGACAAAAAAGGAGTATCATCTACCTCAATCATTTTAATTTTGCGCAATCTAGCTAGATCAGTGGTGGTTGAGAGCACCACTTTAAAAATATTATTTTCAACCATAGAGATATCCAATTGGTGATCTCCAGGAAGCATCCACTTGATCTCGTTAACCACCTGATTAGTCGTCATAACCCCACCTTCAACACGGATCCTAGCAGTCTTGTCACTGTCATTCTTGACCCAAAGTTCCCTAGTCTTTGGTGTTTCAAAAAGCATCAAACTCTCTCTGCAAAACCCATAACAAATAGCAGTTGGTTTTGGCATGCTCAACTTAGGGCAATCAACATCAGCATGCAGCGGCGACTCGCAGTAAATATATAATACAAATGTACATTCAGTTGCAAAGTGGCCTGTCAAACTGTATTTAAAACATATAATGTTATCAACTTTCTTAGTCGGAGTCAGTGGCCATGGACACTGCAGCGGCCATCCGATCACCGCCGGCCTCCTTGGATAAAACATTATTGTTGTCGGTCACTATATTCTGCCCAAGCTGAGCCGCCCTCGCTCCCAAGGAAGACGATTGCGACCTAGGAGTCTCGGCAGGTGTATTACGCAGCAAGGTATCTTCTTGAGGATCCCTTCTTTTGTAATGGCCATTGAAACGGCCCTGCCACCACCACGACCACTGGAGTTATTCTTGCAGAATCCCTACGACTTGTAGTTTCTACGGAACCTGTGAGCATTGTTAGCACATCCCTGATTTGAGCCCTGATCAGCATCATAGTACCCTTCCTCAAACTGTCCAAAATTGCCATTGAAACCCTCACTTCTAAAATTTCGTTGTCCATCCCCATTCCTCCTATTGGACTGTGAATTAGAGCCCACATTGTACGCTCCCTCCCTGCGCATATTATGAGGAAGGTACCCTTGTGTGCCTCACCCACGGTTAGTCCTCTCGACCGCATGCGTGCGAGCTTCCTCGGCCCAGCATCCGCAAAGCTACCGCCTTGTCCAGCAGCATCAGTACCTTCCCAGAACTGAGTCTGCCGAGGTTGATTAGGTGGCATCGGTGGTCTTGCACCTCAGCCTGCCATCACAGCGGCTGCAGAAAACCTCTGTCTAACTCCTAAAACCCTAGATGAGACTAGATGTCTTGTCGACCGGCAACCACCAACCAGGTTCAAGGATAATCCGATTTTGGTAAACTCCGTTGCGACCAGGCCCTTGTGGCAAATCACAGTCGAGTCACCCCTTGAATCCTCATGGGCCTTGTGCCCAGATGGCCCAACCGAAGTAAGAAAGGAATTTGAAATTTGAAAAATAGTCTTAATATGAAATTCGTGATTTGGATACAAAGGCGATCTCGCTGGCAGCGATGAAGATGATGGTACACTCTTGTGATGTAGGCCTCTTCTTTGACTCCGGCAACGTTTCCTTTGGATGGTAGTCCACGCAGAAGCATCCAGCGCATCTCCCAATGTCACTGATGGTAACAGAACTAGTAGCTTCAGCGGCGATCGACCCTTCACTAGAGGCGGACCAGTAGGGCTCCCATCCGGCAGTGATCTGATATGCGGAGCCCCTCCACGTCCCATCTCCTCCATCTTCTCTTCTCCAAACAAAAATTATTCTTGTCAACAAGATGTCAGCGACGATCCACCTTAGGCGAGTGGCAAAGATATCGCAGTGATCTCTCTGATCTATCTGCCGACAAGGGAGACGACAATGATAATGGCTGCTCGAAGTCAGACTCACCCAAACACTAGAAGTGCCCGCTGGTGAAACCACTAGGGTAGCCACCGAAGCCGCCCTAGGCGTCGCCCCAGCCTCACTCATCCCACCGCCTCTCCTTCCACCAAAACTCGTCGGAGATGGCTGGATCCCATCGTCGGTCGTCATCGCCTATCTGCAGCGCCTTTTGGGGCCACGGTGTGTCTCGTGGCCGTAGATCGGGGCTTCGCGACATCCCTCCGCTGGCGCCACCGCATGACCAGTACCACGGCGTGCGGCAGCGGGAGTGGGGGACCTGGGTGGCAAAGATCACCGACCGGAACACCGGCCAACGCTAGTGGCTGGGCATCTTCTAGTCGGTGCGGCAGGCGGAGTGGGCGCACGATGTCACCAACATTGGCCTCCACGGCTCTGACTACAGGCTGCTGAACTTCCCTCGCGGAAGTGAGGTGTCGGAGCTCTCCTCCCCTCACAGCCGCAGCCACGCCGCTCGCATCGCTCGGGAGGACCGGGAGGCCCGGGAGCGACTCGAGGCCGAGGCTGCCGGCGAGCTGTACATGGCCGAGCTCCGCGTTAAAATCCTGAATGTGTCGCTTCGTAGGCCGCGCGCTACGAGGAGTATGCCGCATGTCGTGGCCTTGCCTCTTCCTCCTCGGCGGTAGGGAAATCTTCGTCCGCGACGACGGAAGGGCCTTCTTCCTCCACGATGGTGGCAGGGCCTTCTTCCTTCGCGACTGCGGCTGTGTCTTCCTCGGTGCCATCGCAGGAAGTCATCGACCTTAGTGACAGCGACATCGACTCCACAGATAGCTTTGACACGTGGCGCGACAGCCGTGCAAGTAGGTGGACACCGACGCTCGGCGGCGTGGCTAGGGTTTCTGTGATAGCCACCGACGCCACCGACCATCCTAGTGTTAGAATCTATGTATGAACTATGCAATGTGTGTATGAACTAAGTGTTTTAGTTTGATTTTGATGTGTTTTCGTTTTATTGTAATGTGTTTATTGAAATCCCTAGTGGAAGATTGAAATATAGGAGTGTAAATTTAGGGGATCAATTCTGTGGAGCAAATTTTTTCTCATCGATGAAGAGTGTGCCGATATCGGCTCTAACATTTAGGAGATAAGTTAGAGATGCTCTTAGAGATGAAACTGCACCATAACGCTATTGTTCTGCCTTTGCTGTATAGTGCATTATACATGCTGCTTGTAAAACCTGTAGTTCGAAAGCAGGCATGTTCTGAAAAATTACTACACATCTTACCCACAGAGAAGTTAATATTCTTGTGGATTCCTCCTCCAACTACAAGTAGGAGTAGCCGGGTGGAGGTACTGGCCGGCCGGCCGGTGCATCTCCCTAGCCGGCGGTGAGTCGCACCTGCACACATGACACGGTTTACCATCCCAACGAGCTCGTGCGTCCGACGCATCTCCCTAGCCGGGTGACTCACACCTGCACACTTCACCATTCCAACCAGCCACGCGGTCTTGTCCCTTTCCCCATGTCCTCACAGCCTCGCTCTAACCATGCATAGAAACCGCAGCAGCAAACTGCTGCTAGCCACACATGCACAACACAGCTCCGGTATCAGGCATTCAGGCTCAGTCAGTTTGATGGGGCACTATCATGGATCAGATTCACATCCATGCTGAAGCCATGACATCACCGTCGTCCCCCAGCCTCTAAACACTGGAGAAGGCTCGGAACAAACACCCTGCAGCCTGCTCACTCCTCTCCCTCTGCGTAGACGAGTAGTAGCTCGTCGAAAGCATCCCTCTCTCCATGCAGCATCTCCCAGCAGCGAGCTATGTCCGTAGGTCACTCTCAGCACTCGGTCACCTCGAGCACGCGACATCGGCAGGAGGCTGAGCTCGCCGCGGCAGAAGAGCATGAGCGAGAGGCAGCAACAACTGTTGCGATGACAGCGAGGACGTCCAGGCTGGCAGCGGTGGAGCTGGCAGTAGCCAGAACGGAGGTGGAAGCATCAGCGATGGCGAATGCAGAACATGAGGCGAAAGCGGAGGCCGAGGTATTGCGCGGCAGCGCCAACAACTCAGTTTCTGCTGACAAAAGCGCCGATGCAGACCTCGAGCTGCTGGCAAGGGACGCAACGCGAGAGTGGCAGCATAGTGGGCAGCCGAGCACACCCTCGCGTACAGCGGTGGCGCTTCCGGAGGAGGCGCGCACGGCGGCAGCGACGGTTGGGACAACAAAGACCGAGGCCTCTATGTGGTCCGGACCGTGGTTAGGGAAGTTGGTCCCAGTGCTGGGTGGCCTACCCTCACCAAAACCAACTACGTCGAGTGGGCCGCGGTCATGAGGCACAGGCTCCAGGTGCGTCACATGTGGGAGGCGGTCTAGTACGGCGACATCGACTACCATAAAGATCGACGGGTGCTGGATGCCCTCACCGCTGCAGTCCTGCTCGAGATGGAGTTCTCGTTTTCCAACAAGCGGACTCCGAAGGAAGCTTGGGATGCCATCGCTGCGGCACGCATCGGCAGTGACCGCGCCCGCAAGTCCAGACTACAGACACTTCATAAGGAGTAGGAGAACCTGGCCTTCAAGCCAGGTGAGGACGTTGATAACTTCTCTCTCTATCTCAACACTCTGCTCCAGAAGATTATGCAGTTCGTCGATGACACCTACGGCGAGGAGAGAGTTGTTGAGAAGCTCTTTTGATGCGTCGCCGAGAAGTAGAAGAAGATGGCTCGCTCGATCGAGTCTCTACTGGACCTCTCCACGATGTCGATAGAGGAGACGATATGTCGTCGACACTGATGAGCCACAACCTCTCTCGGGGTCCATCACCACCGGCGGGAAGCTACTTCTCACTCGGGGCCCATCAAGGACAGCATCCTTGACTGGTTTTTAGGACATCACATTAGTATCTTAGACTAGCATCTAGGACAGCATCTTAGCATATGCTTGGCTGGCTCGCAGCCTGTAAATATGTATCCCAACCCCTCAGGATATGGAATTGTGTGAGAAATAAACAAAAAAATTGCCCTAACTCCTAGTGTCATCCTCTCCATAGATGAAAGTAAGAATTCTGCGACTAACATAGAGAACTACTGGCAAGAGCCACGAAGTTATATGATTATAAGCATTCATCTTTTATTTTATTAAGAAATCATAAAGATTTTTCTGAAATCTATTCCATTTTTCTTGTATAGCTCAAAATCTGAATATTATCCGATTGTGTTGTGAATTATAGCGGCCAGATACACGACCATCCCGATCTTCTCAAGTAATCTTGCAAAGTGCAGCTGATGGCATACCTAAAGTCTAAATATCCCTTGAAATCCACACATTTTTCGTCTGTTGGTTTCTTTTAAACTCCATAGTGTGCATGCCAAAAATGAAGTTTTCCTACTTGTGTCACTATCTTTCTATTATAGATGTATGGAGATTGATCATCTCAAAGTATGTCATGTTTACTGGATCACATAAGCATAGCAAGTGGATAGAACTACCTCCATTTACTCACGGAGAGCAATAACGAAGCCGGGCGTGTCAGCGCAGATGTGTTGTACCGCCATTGAAGAAGGCGAGGGATCTTGTCCGAACAATGACTCCAGTTGTCTCTTGTTCCCACGGACAAGTCGTAGATAGCCAAGGATGGAGCCATCAAAGTAGAAACATCTGCACATGGGTTTCCCACAGACGGCGCAAATTGACGTGAGGTTAACACGACAATGCCCATTGTTATGGAGTTAGGTTTTCGGGAAGAGTGGGACGCTGGAGACTTCGTCGGCTAACAGACAGACAACACAGGGACATGAGGTTTACCCAGGTTCAGGCCCCCGGAGGGAAACCCTACTCCTACTTGTCTACTCTTAATTGATGGAGGAACCAAAGGTTACAATGTCGTTGAGATAGCGATGGTGCGTAGATAAGATCTAACGGGTGTATGTGTGATAGGGATTGATTTCTAGATCTATTGTCTATTGTCGGAGGTGCCCTTCTCGATGGATCCTCCTAGCCTTTATATATGGGGAGACTAGGTCTCAGGTACCAATAAAAGTTGGTTACAAGTTGGATTCAAACTCTATTCTTGAGCTTTCTTGTCTTGCGCGCTTGGAGTCGGTGTCCATATGGGATTCATATCAGCCGAACCGTCATGGGCATCATGGATCTTGGCAGGTCGTCGAGTGGGCCTTCCATTGAGCTGCACCAGGTAGGATGTAGTTGGGTGCCCATTGGGCATACCTATGTCAACCTATCTTAGAGCAACTCCAACAGTCATGCTAAAACATGTCCATGCTAAAATAACCATTGATATACAGCGCGTACGGTAGATTTGCGTCCTCCGGCAGACACACCATAGTTACGCGCGTGCTAAATCTTTTTCCACGCGCGACATTTTCGCCTCCTATGGTGCGTCATTTTTGTGCGGTTAGTCGAGGGCGCGTTATCGCTCTGGCTCGCGCGTGGAATAGCAATTGCCGCCCAAAAACTTTCCCCGCACCCACGCTCTTGATCCCCCTTCCCCTCCACGTGGTCGCCAGCAACACTCTGATGATGGACGGATCCTCCAGCACTCCTCCGGCAACTCCCTACTCGGTCCATCCTACGGCCAGCGCCAGCACTACAGTTCCGCTGCCAAACCCTAGCGTTGCCTCCGTCACTGGTAGCTCGCACACCATCGCCTGTTTCCTCTTCGTGCCACCACAACTAAACTCGCACAACCCAAGCGCCGTGCCGCTATAGCCTACACCCACACCCAAGGGAAGGGGAGGAGCTCCCAAGATCCCGGCCTCCGCGGCGGCAGCCCAAAAGCCGACCAATAAGCCTCCTCCACTGCCTCGTCCGCATGAGCAAGCGAGCGCTCCCTAGTAGCCGCCGCTGCCAACGCCGATGCCACCAACCGCAGCGGCTTTCAGCATGCACAACCTAGTCGAAAAAATGACAACAACGTAAAAATGGACTTTTTTGTTCTTTTAAGATAGATGAATGTACACAATGATGTTCATATGTGATCATTTGATTGGAATGTAGTGTCGAAGATGAGACATTCTTGTCGCAAATGAATGTTGGCTCCTATTTCTCAGAAATGGATCAAGAAAATAGCGATGAAGAAGAGGATTTTGTAGTTGATGAGCATGGTGAGGGTTTGATTAAACCACCGAGAGGTAGGTCAGCTAACTATACCATGGATGAGGCTCAATTGCTTTTCCAAACATGGTTGCAAATTGGCGTGGAGCCGGCGGTGGGCATGGATCAAACAAAAGACACATATTGGCAGAGAATAAAGGAGTAGTTTGATTCACACAACACAAGTTACAAAGAGCGCACTGAGCGTTCTCTTCGGTCCCGTTGGTCGAGCATTAACACCTATTGCGAAAATTGGTCATCGCGGATCAGTCCAAGTGACACAGGTGACGTGGATAGGGTAATTTCTTTCTTATGTACATATGTTTGTTGTTATCCATTTGCATATGTTTTTTTGTTATCCATGAATTCTCTTATGTTCACAATGTAGTTGACCATTGCACAAAATTTGTTCGAAGATGAGGGGAGAAGGACCAAGAAGGGCAAGAAAATTCTTGGCAAGTCATTTGTGTTGCACCATTTCTATGAAGAGATAAATAATGAGGAGAAGTGGAAGAACCATGATGGGTTGGATGTGCACCAAATAGGGATGGATGCAACCGCCGATGCCACTATCATAGATAGTGATGCATCAAGTGATGACAACAAGAAGATAAGCTCCACTCCACACTTGGTTACCAACACAAAAAGGCCCTTGCTTGGAAAGAAGCCCGCCGAAGACATGAGGGGGAGGAAGGACAGAGATGATGACATAGCAAAATCTATGGAAAGAATGGCCAATGCAAGGTTGGAATAAAACAAGGATAGGAAGTTGGAAAGTAACTTGGAGGCCAAGGCCGAGGCACAAAGGGTGGCGTTGGAGGAGAGGATGGCTGCCTCCGAGGAGAGGAGGTTGGAATTGCAGGAGAAGAAGTTGGTCAATGAAGAGCAACAACACCTAGAGGAAGAAGAGAGACATATCTTTTACATGGACACTTCCAACATGGATGAAAGACGAAAGAAATACGTAAATCTTGCTTGCGATGAAGTGTTGGCAAAACAAAGAATCACGGCAAGCTTTGAAGCCATAAGAGGGATGAATGCACCACCGATGAGCGACTTTGGAGGCATGGGTGCTATGGAGGCATGGGAGCACCATCAGGTGCATTTAGAGGCATGTGAGCACCACACGGAGGCTATGGTGGCATGGGAGGGATGAGTGCACCGATGGGTCAAGTTGTAGGCACGGGAGCACCACACGACGACATGAGAGGCATGGGAGCACCGCACGGCGGCATGAGTGGCATGGGAGCACCGCCGGGGGGATTCATGGCCTCCTTGATGGATCCAACACCTTCTACCAAGACCATCGTCCAAGACTCCGAACAAGATGAAGCACACAATGGAAATGGAAATGACAATGGAAATGACTATGAAGATGTTGAGAAATGATGTGTTTGTGTTTATTTGTAACAAATTTGTATTGAACTTGGTTGTGTGAAACTGTGCTTTGGATTTGAACTATGCTATCTAGGTTGATATTTGGAGATTTTAGAGCCATTTATTGTTGAATTATTTTGATTTGTTTGATCTTGTTGATTGTATTGTTGTTTGTGTATCTTGTTTGCGCTGGTGTTGTGCGCTGCATTTTAGCGCGCTTGGTGGGGGTGTTTTTGCCCTACTGCCATGCATTTTAGCACGCCAGGTGGAGGAAAAGATGGCGCCGTGCGCGATAGAGGGATGCAGCGTGCTGCAAACCGATTTTAGCGCGATAGCGCGACTGTTGGAGTTACTCTTACATTTATAGTCTTTACTTACTTCTGTTGATCTACTGCTATCCCTTATTGTCGATGCTTTAGTATCGCTCCTTTATTTACCTACTCTACTATATTACCTTGGTTATCCTATTGCATTGTTTGATTAGCTAGATTTGTCCTTGCGAGTCGTAGGCATGCTTAGAATCGCTCTCATACAGGTGGAACATGATACTTTGATATGTTGGTGATAAGATAATTAATCTGATGTTGTTGGTTATGGTTTCACCTAATGATAAGGCCTCAGCAGAAACCACCTTTGGGGACTGCTTGAGCCGACCTAGGACCTGTTCGTTCTATGATACCAGTTCTGAGTTGATCGCGCTAACCAAACATGGGTGCATCTGGGAATCTCCCCTTAACTACCGACGTTATTTGTTTATCCATAGGATCACAAATTGTTATTCCATTTTGTGCGTATGCATAATATGTCCTCAGACATGGGTCAATTTGATATGTCCTCGGACTTGATATTTTGGTAGGATGTCGCGACATTGCATACATAAACGCGGTATGGCTGAAGGGGATTTACATATGGCCCCTGTCTTCCTTAGCCGTAGGCGTAAATGCAGTACCACCCTTGAGAATTGTCATACCTCCTGGTTGGGTCAATACAGTAGGTGATACCTCTGGATATGCGTGTATTTATGGCACAGTTCTTGTTGTGAGATTCAGAAGGCACGTGTAATATATTTCCTGAAGGGTTGAACATGTGTTTGGGTACAGTAGTGCACCCCTGCAGGGAAATTCTTTTTGAGAAGTCGTGTGTCCACGATTATGGATGCCTCAGGAGTACAATGTCATGATCATAGATAACGCCACCAATGCTTTGACTTTAATAAGATCACTATAGTAATTAGCCTTACCAACTAAAAAATTGGATAACTAAAATTGCAACATGTGTGTTCTGCAATAGGACTTCCTCGACTAGTCTTCGAGGGGGGGGGGGGAATCTTCGGATGGGTTACTTGGTGTTATATTCTTGTAACCGGATAGCGCTCTTCAAAATACAAATGAAGTCACCTAGAGGAGGGTGAATATACTTTTAAAATAATTACGGTTTAGGTTCTTATAAATGTAGAATAAAACTAACATTTAATTTATCAAAGCACAAAATCTAAAACCACTAGGTTTAGTAAGTGCACCAACAACCTATGGTAAGAAATACAAGAAACAAGGTGATAACAAGATATAATACTTCAAGCACGATGGTTATCACAATGTAAATTGCATAAGTAAAGGGCTCAATTGAGAGATCCAAAGTTCACTTCCAAAGAAGCTACATCTCTGCTGGAGAGGTTGATGGCGCAATGCTCTCCGAACGCCACAAATGGCTCACCTTGAGGTGTGGTGGCTCGATGCTCACCCAATGTAAAATAAGGCCTCACCCGAAGATGCGAAGGCACACAACTCGGCGATGCCACAAAAGGCTCACCCTATTCTCCCGAGTGCGTACCACAAAGGCGGGCACTCGATCCACTATGGGAAACTTGAGGGTGGTCACCGAACCAGTACAAGGCTTGGGGCAATCTCCACAACTCAATTGGAGGGATCCCAAGAGACACCACAAAGGCCACAAGCTTGAGGAATCTCCACAACTCAATTGGAGGCCCCAAGAACTCACTAAAACTCCACACAACCGTCTAGGGTTCCAAGAACCCAAGAGAAACAAGCCCAAGAGCTTGAACTCGCCGAATCTCCGAGGAGAACTCAAACCTATGCACCAACTGCTGAAAGTAATATGCCCAATAGATAATAATAAAGTGGTTATTATCTTACTCCATTTTTATGATAAATATTTATTTCTCATGCTATAATTGTTTTAACCGGAAACGTTAATACATGTATGTTTAATAAACAAAGAAAAGGTTCCTAATAATGCCTCTCATTACACTAGCTTGTTGATTAACAGATGATCAAGGTTTCCTAATCATGACATTGGATGTTAATAACGAGGTCACAACATTGGTAGAATGATGTGATGAACATTCTCCCAAAGTATATTAATACGATCATGTCCTCAATTTTATATTGCTATCTCATTCGAAGTAACTCTAAACCTTAGATAATGATATCATGTCAATCACTAACTCTAGAAGAGTACTTTGATTCCATCAAACGTCACACCATAATAGGGTGATTATAAAGATGGTATCGGTTACTTAGTAAGTGTTAGTTGAGGGGTGGATCAAGAGTATATTTTTCCATCCCGATGACGAAGAGATATACTTAGGCCCTCTCGGTGATATCACATTAACATAGCTTGCAAGCAAGTTATAAGATCACTAAGAATGTTATATCACGGGAATGAGAAAAGAGTACTTGTCGGTAACAAGATCGAACTAGGTATGGATGATACAAAATGATCGGATCTCGGACAAGTAAAATATCGCGAGACAAAATGAATTGGTTACTCTGAAAAAGGTTCACGCGATCACTAGTTCATCATTGAATTAGTGGGAGACATTATGGATCTCCAGGTCCCACTAATGATTATTGATCGGAGAGAGTCTCTATCATGTCCACTTAGTTCACGAGCCCATAGGTAGACACACTTAAGGGTAGTTGATGCATTTGAGTGGATAGGTAACGCAGGAGAAAATACTAGACAACGTGAAAACTGGTCTGATAAAAACTACCGGAATAATTTTGGTGTATTGAAATATTGCAAGGGGTAAAATGTTAATGTCTTCAGAAAATTAAATGTTCATTAAATTAAGTACTCATTAAATGAAGTGTTCATTAAATTGAGTGGCATTAAAACAAGTGAGTTAAAGTGGTTTAATGGAAAGACCTTTGCTTTCTTGAGTGGAAATTTAATGAGATATGAGTGGAGATAAATGCATGTGAGTGGAGTGTCCACCCACATAAATGGGGGAGTGGTGGGGGCACCACCATGGATGCCATGCCATGGCCCTTGGGGTTGCCCCTCACCTATAAAAGGCCCCTCCTTTTCTCATCTCACTCATTCCATCTCCTCTCATATGCCCATTGGTTGGTATCTTCCTCCCCTTGCTAGCCTTGTCCATTGTCACGAGTATAGTGCTTAAGCAAAGCCCTGCTCAAGCTCTTCTCCACCACCACCACTACCATGTCGTAGTGCTGCTAGAGTTCTAAGGATCCGCTACTTCCGCCGCCCAACTAGAGCAAGGGATGGAGGTCATCCGGACACCAAACGTGTGACCGATTATGAAGGCGCTGCCCTTTGTGGCGATGATCATCATCGCGTCCTTGAGTGTGCTCGTGTACATTCTACACCAGAGACGTTTGTTAGCGGGAATGTTATCCCTCTTACAGTATTTGAGGGTGGGTCCTTCAGAAATCGTTACAAGTATCGCCTAGATTCGATCTTGGCAGTTGCAACCATATGATTTTTTTTGTTTTCTATGCAACGAACCCCACCAGTGGTATCAGAGCTATATCTATGCATAGATTCTTTGTACGGTTAGAACACATATGAATATTTTGGCGCTGATGATCATGTTATTGCATCCTTCATGTATTTTGGATATTTGTGGTATGGTGGGATGAAGCGGCCCAGACTAACTTTACATGTCCTCGCACATGAGACTTGGCCCACGCTTGACATGCAACTAGTTTTGCATAAGTGGCTAGCAGGTGTCTGTCTCTTGCACTATAGTTGATGTCTGATTTACAACGGTTTGCTAATAATTTGAGTATCCTCGTTGTGGTTCCATGTTCATAGATAAGAATGGTTCTATCTTCGAAAGCTCTAAGCTAGGTAAAATATGCAAAAGATAAATTAGAAGTCTCTAGGTTTACATTTTGGGCATGTTTCATGATATGGTAAATGTTATAATTTTAGTATGGTAGGATACTCTCGGAAATTATGACAAACTAAGTGGAAGCTCCATATACCTTTGCATTACACAAATGGAATGATAGAGAGCATACTATGATGCACAAGATAGTGATCAAGTGCAAGAACCATATCATATCACTTTTACATATGATGTTTGTTTGCATGTTATTTATGCTTATGTCTTGTTTAGATCTTGGCGGTAGCATTATAAGATGACCCCTCTCACTAATATCAAGATAAAAATGTGTTCTTCCTTTAGTATGCACCGTTAAGAAAGTTCGTCGTTTCGAAGCACCACGTGATGATAGGGTGTGATAGACTCTACGTTCGCATACAATGGGTGTAAAAAAGTTTTACACACGCGAGTATTGAGGTTCTTACTTGGCGATCCTTGCATGTACAGACATGGCCTCAGAACACGAACCGAAAGGTAAAGCATGAGTCATATAGTTGATATGATGTCCATATGATCCTCGCCTTTGAAGTTGCACCAACTCAAGTGATAATCGATCTTGGTGTAGTGGATATGGTTCATGTAATCACTAAAATGACTTGAGGGATGTTATTTTGAGTGGGAGTTCATTTAGTAATTGGGATTAATTTGAACTCAATTTATCATAAACTAAATCAAAGTGAATTTGCATAGCTCGTTCTTGTCACTAGCATTCGTTAACTTACCTTGTTTTAGCTATAATTGAGATAATAGAACTATAGGATTCTTGATTTTTTAGTTTACGAACTAAAGTTTAAAGTATTATTGCATACTTTCAGCAAAACCTCACTTACTTCGTGAAATTCAATAAGTAGTATTGACTCAAGAGTAACAAATTCCACCGTTAGTATCTAAGTATCATGCTTGCCTCCCTGATTCTTGATATTGATTTTTTTAATATCACCGTTTTATCTAGGAGCTGAAAATTGTTGTAGAAACCATCATCTGTAGAAGATATTGTGATACCTAAAACAATGCTTGGTTGCAATATGATAGATGAGTATAATCTAATAAAATACATATTCTTGTATTGTATGAGAATTTGCAAAGGTTGGAGATGCTAGGTGTCCTGATCACCCAAAAGGTTTTGGTAATTAACATTATATTTGCGATTCGTCCCTATGAGTTATAGTAGCTTGATCATGAAAGTTTTCATGATAAGGATGGATAGAAGATGTAGGTAAAATGTTTACTACATTAAAAGTATTACTAAAGGAATGAAATTTGGAAGAGCGCCAAACATTTGATGATGGTGATCTACATCAAAAGTGCAATTCCAAGGATATTAGTATTTGAAAAACAGGCTTGGGACTATGTGTCTGTGTATATCACCAATATTGATGTTGATAGATTGTTTTGAAAATAAAATGAAATGCTGAAAGAGAATCTAGGAAATATTTGGTAGGAAAAGAAAAGACTAGAAATGTCCAGCTTAGGTATATAGATGATATACACGTTATGAGTGTATTCTTTGCTTGTTAAACGATGTGGTTCTTGGGTATTGGATACTGTATTGGTTGGTGTGAAATGTCACACAGAGCAACACAATTCATGAACCGCAATGCCCTAAGTAACTAGCAAAATAATATGTGATGATGTTCATCAAAAACAAATAAAGTGGTATTGTGTTTCTCGTTGACATCAAAGCTTTCCTTCAAGATTTATTTTTAATAATTATTATTTTGTTCACGTATTAGGAGAACGAGGTTGTTCAAATAATTACCATATTCCATTGAAGATGGATGAACTCTTACAAATCTACTTGGATAAATCACGTCCATAAACACTAATTGACATAGGTATGATTACTCGGGTCCCTTTGATTTGCTACCTCGGGCCTATGGAAAGGCTTACGGCCCATGAAGAGTCAAGATGAAGATCCAAAGGAGCAACCAACAAAGATTATAGTTGTATTAGGAAAGATAAACAAAGACCGACATCGAGTTAGTGTTGTAATCATGTAACCTATCTACATACAGCTTTGAGACCCGACCTATTATATATAGGCGGGAGAAGCCTAGGAAAACGACCAAGCAATATCCAAGCGATTTGTAACAGAGCGATTCTTCTTAATATTCAGGCGACTTTCATTCTATTGCTTTCTGACATCCGACGGAATCCCTAGCGTTCTCTTTTCCGCAAAACCCTAAGTCCTTCTTCATGGACATTGTCGAGATCTCCCCTCGTCAATTGGCGCTGTCTGTGGGAAACATGAACGCTAGAACCATGGATTCGGTGGAATTCTTTTCGCCAAATAGCAACCCCACAAAATCAGATCCACGCTCGCCCGCCCCTATGACAGTACCCACTGATTTCAACGACGAATCCGATCTGATCATCGGAAGCTTCCACCTCCAAGTTGAAGACCCCCAAGAGCCATGCCCTTCGGCCCTAATTAGATCAGAACCGTCGGTGGAGCAAACTACGCTTATATCAGTTCCAACATCGTATGTCAGATCCTCCATGGAGGTTACGGCGAAGTCGAAGCACCCAACAAAAACAAGCAAGATGAGACGGATCTGGCGGACCTTGGTGGTCTTTATGACAATCTCTCCTTCGGATCAGATTCTCCATTAACTCCACCATGCGGAAAAATCCCAGCAAGCTCCGAACCCGAGGAAAGCAACGAAAGCATCTACTGCGGGATAAGGATGGCAGAAACTTATCTAGAACAAAAATCAACAGATTTCTCTGGTCCACCCAACATTATCTCCTCCAACTCAGATGACGACGCCACAAGTCCATATATTACATTCCACCAAGTGTGCATGATCAATGGAGCCACCTGGACACCGCGCGAGTCTAACGGTAACCCTATCCTCGATCCCAAAGATATTTTATCATATGATAATGCAGGAAATCACGACAACGAAGGAGATCATGGAAACGGAGGAGAAACAGTGGATAACAGCATGGTCCAAGGAGGAAGAGCAGAACCAAACAGGAAAGAGAGACGGACCCTTTGGCTACCAGCAACGGCATGGCAAAAGGCCAGAGAAGCAATTTCAGGTGCGGTCCGAATGATAGCTGGCGCCTCACATGAAGATTTATTAGCATACCATTACATGCTTCACCACAAGAAGAGAAAACTACTAAAGATGCAGTGGCAACTCGATGAAAGAAAAAGGCTAGCCGACGAATCCAACTTACGACGGGAACAACTCAGCTTGACCCGAAGGTCTGGGAGCATAACAGGAGGGGGACCACCAGGAAGGAGAACATCTCAACTACAGAACATCGCCGAAGCAGAAAGAAACGAACTGATCTGAGACCTCGATCTATCATTCATGTCAGTAGATCAACCAGGAAATATCAAAGCAAAAACGGCCCAAGCAGCAATTGTGGCCGCACAAACATACCTGATCACAACCCAACCTGCACCTGATGATCCTCGTGCAGCTCTCCATCGCTCTGCCCTAATGAACCTCGGCATGGTGGAAGCAACTCTAGCACAAATAGAACACGAACTTACGCATCAACCCGATAGATCACCACGCCATCGCAGCAGCCCTGGGCACGCGGGCCACACCAGACGATCACAATCGCCACATCGGGAGCGTCTTTTAGGACTAGAGCCATGAAGCAATACAAGATATGAAAACCGTAGTCAAAGAGAGCACGATGATGACAATGAAGACGACTACGAGTTATGTGGAGCTAGCTGTATCAGTCAGCGGATTCGAAAAGCCTCAATACCCAAGGATTTTAAACTTCCACATGACTGTCAAAAATACGATGGACTCCAAGAACCCGAAGCTTGGCTAGCAGATTACCTGGCCACTGTAGGGCTACAGGGCGGCTCAATAGCCACAGCAATGCAAAGCTTACAATTGCACCTCACCGGCGCCCCAAGGTCATGGCTCAGACAACTACTCGAAGATTCTATTCGCAGCTGGAACAACCTGGATGACAAGTTCATCTGACACTTTCATTCCACATTCAAACGACCCACATCTTTAGAGAAATTGTGGGCATGCAAACAGAAGCCCGGAGAGTCAATAAGAGCATTCATCCAGCGATGGAACATCATAAAAAATACAGCCGAATCCATATCCGATGAAAGAGAAATTGATGCCTTCAATGATGGCCTCTGTCACCGAGAATTCATAGAAGAACTGGAGCGAGTCAAACCCAAGACAATCTCACAGTTAATGGACATAGAAAATCGATGGGCTGATGGAGAAGATGCGCTACATAACAAACAAGCGCGGTCACCCTAAGAAGACAGGGATAAACACGACAATGATAGGAGGCGATGAAACAATGATGGAAACACAAGACAAAGATACGCCGCGGCCAATTTTTGGGTGAAGGCAACAACAGGGATAATGACTACAATAGCAGGTACCACCACAACAGCGATGAATGCGGAGGAGCTCAATCAGCATAGTGATACCAGCCAAGAACTCAGGACCCACCCATGTCCGCAATGCAAATACTGGAATGGCCCTGTAACATGCACTTTTACATCGATTCAGCAGGAAGAAGACAATCCAACCACCTTATGAAAGATTGTCGAACGTTCTTAAAGATGCAAGAACTATGTAATGCAAAAGCAACCGAAGCAACAAGAAGAGGATACACATCCATGCCCGGCACATTACCATCGGTGCACCGCCTCCACTAGCAGGACAACCACAAAAAACAACCAATCAAAATGACGATTACACTAGGTTAAAAGGGGAAATGTCGATGATTCAAAAAGTGCGTCCATCCAACATAATTCAGAAGCTAATCACAAGACAAGTCAACATAGCAGAAATGGATCCAACAACCACACCTGAATATCTCCACTGGTCAGAACAAGAAATCACATTCAACAGAGCTGGCCACCCTCATTGCGTACCAAGACCGGGCCATTCAACCTTGATAGTTGAAGCATAAATTGGCAGGTTCGACATGAGTAAAGGCTTCATGGACGCAGGAAGAAGCATAAATCTGATCTACGCCAAAACACTTAGGACAATGAATTACCCCTTGGCAAATTTGGCACCAACAGAAACATCCTTCCACGGCATAGTACCAGGTAAAGCCTAAATTCCTTTAGGTAAAATTTTCCTTGATGTTGTGTTTGGATCCAAAGAAAATTTCAGGCGGGAAAAGCTCGAATTCGAAGTCATGGACTTTCCATCGCAATATCACGTGATCTTGGGATGCTTGGCTTTCGCACGATTCATGACAGTTCCTCACTATGCATATCTAGTCATCAAAATGTCAGCACCAATGGAAATGATATCAATAAGAGGGAGCTTCACACGTTTCGATAATTGTGATCGGGAATTCAACAAAATTTCTGAATCTTTCAGGATGGCAACCGAGTTTGAGCAGCTCAAAACGACAACAACCGTGGAGCCTCTCGCAGTAACATGTGTCAACCTCGACCAGGCCTTCGACACTGCAAAGGACACTAAGAAGTATAGATCCACCCCACCGATCTGAAGAAGACAACATTTGTGGCCTCCAACCTTGATCCTGCATAGGAAAGTGCGCTCATTGAGTTCCTCCATGAGCACTGGGAAATCTTTGCATGGCTACCTTTTGACATGCCGGGAATTCCCAGGGAACTCGCTGAGCACACACTAAATTTGGACCCAAAAGCAAAACCAGTCAAGCAATCGCTTCGTCGTTTCGTGGAACCAAAGCGCAAAGCTATTGGAAAAGAGCTACATCATCTCACCAACTCTAATTTCATAAAGGAACTAAAGAAATCAGAGTGGGTTACAAACCCAGTATGCGTCCCAAAGAAGAACACCAAAGAACTACAGATGTGCATCGACTTCACAACATTGAATAAAACTGTCCAAAGGATCACTTTCCACTGTCGCGAGTCAATCAAATAATCGATGCAACTGCAGGATGTGAATGTCTTTCCTTCTGGATGCATACTCATGATACCACCAGATTCGGGTGAAGGATAAGGATTAGGAGAAAACAACATTGTTCATCACACCTTATGGTCTATTTTTCTACACAACAGTGCCGTTCGGCCTCAAAAACACCGGGGCAACATATCAACGGATGATGCAAAGTTGCCTAGGAAACCAAATTGGCACAAATGTACAAGTGTATATTGATGATGTCATAGTTACATCAAAACAAAGCTCGTCACTTATCAAGGATTTCGAAGAAACATTCAACAACCTAGACAAGTTCTGCATCAAGTTCAACCCGACGAAGTGTTCCTGAGTCCCAACGGGGCAACTCCTCGGATACCTGGTATCAGCAAGAGGAATCGAAGCCAATACCGAGAAAATACAGGCAATCTTAACAATGAAAAAACCAACAAATTTACGAGGAGTTCAACAGCCGGCCGGGCGAGTGGTAGTGCTTAGCCGTTTTATTGCTCGATTAGGATAAAAAGCATTACCATTCTATGCCCTTATGAGAAAATCAGATAAGTCTGAATGGACCAAAGAAGCTCAGCACGCCTTTGAAGACCTCAAGAAGACACTTTCGACGCCTTCTGTCGTTGTGTCTCCACGAGAAAAAGAGCCACTACTTCTTTACATAGCTGCGACAAATCAGGTGGTCAGCACGGTCCTATTTGTGGAGCGACCCGAAGAAGGAAAAACCCACGGTGTTTAGAGGCTAGTTTATTTTTTGAGCGAGGTCCTCTCACCATCCAAGCAAAGGTACCCACATTACCAAAAATTAGCATATGGAGTATTCATGACAACACGGAAACTACGCCATTATTTTTCGGAGCATCTGATCATAGTGGTCAACGAGGCACCTCTATGGAACATCCTTAATAACCCAGAAGCAACTGGGCGTGTCTCCCTATGGGGCATCGAATTATCCCCTCGGGGCATCACATATGAGAGGCGAAAACTATCAAATCGCAAGTTCTGCCGTATTTCATCACGGAATGGACCGAGTTACAATGTGCGGGTCCACCTGATCTTTCAAGCGCCTAGACAATGTACTTTGATGGATAAAAAGATTTGAAGGAGTAGGAGTAGGGGTCATATTAATATCACCGCAAGGCGACAAGATGCGATATATACTTCGGATCAGTTTTGCGAATGCATCCAACAATGAAGCTGAGTACGAGGCCTTATTGCATGGCATGCGAATGGCAAAGGCTTGCGGCACAACTCGTCTAAAAATCTTCGGTGACTCTAACCTCGTAGCGCAGCAAACAATGAACAAGTGTGATGCTGTCAGTGACAATATGATTATTTACCGAGATCTCTATAGCATCATAGAAGATCGGTTCGATGGATGTGAAGTATCGCACATAGGAAGAGCAAGTAATGAAGAAGCTGACAATTTGGCAAACATCGGGTCCTTGTGCTTACCAGTGCCACCCGAGGTTTTTTTGGGAAGAAATATCCGAGCATTCTATAAATGCAAAGAGTTTCCAAGGTCATAGCTCCCAAGACAGGAAAAAAGAATAAGCCGAAAAGAGACTCAGGGTCTTCATCAGCCAGTACAAGGATAGAGGAGACCCTCGAAGAAGAACTAGAAATTGGTGAGGTCATGATAATCGAACCTACATGGATACATCCATACATAGCCTTTATGACTCAGGGAGAACTACCCGAATATGTGACAAAAGGCCGATGAATCACTCGGAGATCGAAAGCCTTCAGGATAATCAAAGGAGAATTATATAAAAGAAGTATTTCGGGTGTGTTATAGCAATGTGTCACACCCGAAGAAGGAAAACCATACTCAAGGATTTACATGAAGGAGTTTGCAGTCATCATGCCAGTAGCCAAGCAATTGCCACCAAAGCATTCAGGGCAGGATTTTATTAGTTTACAACAATTCAAGATGCAAAGGATATAGTCAGAACATGTGAAGCTTGTCAACGATTCACAACAAAACCGGGAGCACCAGCAGCCGAATTAAACCCTATACCTCTAGCTTAGCCCTTTGCTCAGTGGGGGCTTGATATGGTGGGTAAACTTCACAAATCATCACCAGGAGGAAACGTCTTTCTGCTTGCAGCAGTCGACAAATTTACTAAATGGATTGAAGCAATGCCAGTCACCACTCAAGATGGAACTTTGGATGTGAATTTCATAAAATCCATAGTATTTCGATTCGGCGTGCCAAACATCATCATCACAGACAATGGAACCGACTTTACTTCCAATGAATTTAAGGAATACTGTAAGGAGATGGGAATGAAAGTAAGCTACGCTTAAGTGGCTCATCCACAAACCAATGGACAAGTGGAAAAAGGCAATGGCTTAGTAACTGCTGGCCTCAAGAAAAGATTGCTTGCACCACTCGATAGAGCGAAAGGAGCATGGGTTGATGAGTTACCTTATCTTTTGTGGAGCTTGCGAACCACCCCTAATACTACAACACAAGAAACACCCTTTTTTCTGGTCCACAGCGTTGAAGCTGTCCTTCTAGTCGAAGTTTCACATGGATCTCCCAGAGTAACTGTATATGACGAAGAGGAATCAAGAGAAGCGCTCGAAGATGACGTTGATGCACTTGACGAAGCTCGATATGAAGCCCTATAAAGAGCTATTATATACCAGTAAAACTATCATGGGAGACGATTACGTCCAAGATCCCTCGCAGTAGGGGATCTAGTTCTTCGACTCAAGCAAGATGGTCACTGAAAACTGGAATCACCTTGGGAAGGACCCTACATCGTTATAGAAGTTATTCCTGGAGGAGCTTATCGTCTACAAGACAAGAAGACAAGAGTACAGTATTCCAATCCATGGAACGTTGCACAGCTATGAAGCTTTTATGCTTAGGAGATCTTATGTTTACTTATAAATTCAATAAGGCCTATAGCCCGGCTTTTTAAAGAAAAATACTTCGGCGTACAGCCAGACAGCAATCTGCCAGAATAATGTATCCACGGTTATGCCATATATGTATAAAGATAAGTTCTTCATACATTTAAATTTCATTCATATAAACTCGAAAGGATGACTTATATGTTTGCTTGATTTAACATCAATTATGAGCCTATGTCCAGATACAGGCATCCGAACATAGCCTTGGGGGCTACTCCCATCGGGAGCATTATCGTGCACCCGATAGAAAAATTATGCAGGCCAAGTAAAAGGCAATCATTGCCTAAAAAACTTGTGAGTTTTACATTCATGTATCCTCCGAAAGTTACACCCATCGGGAGATTTCATGAAATATCATGAAATATATTGCAAAATTCAGAAATATTAGCAGCCCAGCCAAAAAAAATATAAATCTCGGATCGCAGCTAAATGCGATAAAACTCTGAATGCCGTGTTCAGAAACATGAAGGTAAGACCCCGGGATTCGTCCTGTGTGTCCTGGTAATCGCACAAGAATGCGCTCTGCCAGTATTATATTCGTATCTATGATACAACGAAAAATCCTGACGGATACGTAGGATACCCTATAAAGTAAAACTAGAACTCAATGTTCGATAAGACCTCAGCGGCCTGAATTGAGTTACACCAGTAATAAATCCCGAGTTTAGGCCTGGGGACTTGAATTTGATGTAGGACAACCTTGCTTTTGCGTAGGAGCAATTAACTGATTCCTGATCCGTCGGATGCATCAGGCTCGTTGTACCAAATCCCTATCAGATAGAGTCTTCGGGGCTACTTAGATAAGTATGATTACTCGGGTCCCTATGATTTGCTACCTCGGGCCTGCGGAAAGGCTTACGGCCCATTAAGAGTCAAGATGAAGATCCAAAGGAGAAACTGATATGTCCATTTTGCATCACTATTCTATATCATAATTTACTATTATTCATTGATATATTTCATATTAAGAGATGATACTTAGGTTATTTCATCTGTTTTTGCATGGTTGATGACTTTTGGAGGATGGACCGCTGAAGTCAGGATTCTGATGGAAAAGGCACTTTTGGAGGCAAAATTCGCGAAGATCGGAAAATATATGGAAAATCCTATTTTTCAGAAGACGAAGGATGCCAGAAGGGGGAGCGGAGATGGGCCACAGGGGGCCCACACCACCCCCTGGCACGGGCCACCCTTGACCATGCCACCAGGTAGTTTGGCCACCCTAGCCCACCTCTGGCTCTGCTCTTTGGCGTATATATTCGCCACGAAACCCTAAGACTTGGAGAGCGACCACAGAAAGATTCCGCCGCCTCTGCGGGGCGGAAAACTATAGAGAGAGAAAGAGCTCTCCGGCAGGCAGAAATCTGCCGCGGAAATTCCTTACCGGAGAGGGGACATCATCGCCATCAACACCACCACCAAGCTGGAATTCATCAGGATCATCATCATCTCCATCATCATCTCCACCAGCACCATCATCACCACTCCGTACCACTGTAACAATTGGGTTGAACCTTGCATAGTTCTTAGGGGAAACTTTCCCGGTGTTGATTACTTATTGTAGTTGATGCTATTGAGTGGAACCATTGAATTATTGTTATGTTCAGATTGTTACTTATCATTATTTCGTCTCTGATCTTCATCCTTATGATGTCTCGTGAGTAGTTCGTTTAGTTCTTGAGGACATATGAGAAGTCATGTTGTTAGTAGTGGAATTGTGTTGAGAAAGATTCAATAGTTTGTTATTTAAGTTGTGGTGTTATTCTTCTAGTGGTGTCATGTGAACGTCGACTACATGATACTTCACCTTTATGGGCCTAGGGGAATGCATTGTGTATTTGGCTACTAATCGTAGGGGTTGCCAGAGTGACAGAAACCTAAACCCTCGTTAGGAAACCTTTGCACAAGGGAGTGTAGGATCTCGGAGTTTAAGGCTATGGTTAGGTTTTTATCTTGATTACTTTCTTGTAGTTGTGGATGCTTGCAAGGGGTATAATCACAAGTATGCATTAGTCCTAGGAAGGTCAGTACATTAGCACAGGTTCACCCACATAATACTTATCAAACTAAAGAAGATTAATCAATTATATGAAACGAAAGCACTTGACGATATTCCCATGTGTCCTCGAGTATGTTTGGTCATCTTAAGTAATACAACCGGCTTGTCCTTTGCTAAAGAAAGGATTGGGCCACTTGCTGCACTTATTATTATTGTCTTTTATTTACTCGTACTTTATTTATCTGCATTATCAAAAAACCCTAAAAATCTGTTTGCTAAGTATTTACAGAGAATTCCTGCTCCAAGCCACTCGTCAACACCTTGCGCTCCTCGTTGGGTTTGACACTCTTACTTATCGAAAATACTGCGATACACCCCCTATACTTGTGGGTCATCAAGACTATTTTCTGGCGCTGTTGCCGAGGAGTGAAGCGCTATTGAAGAGTGGAACTGGTAAAGGAAACTTCTACTGTGAGTATTGTTTACTTCTGTTAGTTACTTTATTTCAATATGGATGAACCACCACCTGCTGAAAATGATACTTTTAAGATACCTACAAGAATTATTGATCGTGTTATGGATAACTACTATTTTGGAGATGGAACTATCCATCCCGGTGATCATTTGCTCTTTATACACGAATTATGCGGGTTGTTCAAGTGTGTAGGTATTACAACTGATCAAGTCAAGAAGAAGTTATTCTCATTATCACTAAAAGGAAGAGCTGAGGAATGGTATAAGCTGCTGAAGAATGGTCAAGCTCTTGAATGGGAGGAAATAGTACCTCTCTTTTATTCCAAATTTTATCCTCCTAGTGAGATTCATAAAGATCGGAATCAAATATACAACTTTTGGCCTCGTGATGCAGAGAGTACAGCTCAAGATCGGGGGAGATTGAAGTTACTAATGCTCAAATGTCCTATTCATGAGCTCCCCAACAATATTATTATCAATAACTTTTATGCAAGGCTTTCTCTTCATGATAAGGATCTATTGGATGCTTCTTGTGCTAGATCATTTACACGCATGGAAGAAGAAGTTAAATGGGATCTTCTAGACCGTATTCAAGACAATGCTGAAGCATGGGAGAATGATAAAGGAAGAAAGTCAGGTATAAATTATGATTATGAATGCATTAAATCTTTTATGGGAACTGATGACTTTCATAACATTAGTAATGCTTATGGTCTAGATTCTCAAACTATTGCAACTTACTTTAAGGCTTTTGCTTCTTATATCTAAATTCCTAAAAAGAAATGGAACAAGTATCATGAGCCATATAAAGATATTGCTAATTGTGTTCCTGCAAGAAATACTGAAGTTTATGCTATGGATCATACCTTACATGAAACTTACATCGAGAGAATGCCTTTACCAGTTAAGATAAAGGAACATTCTATGATAGCTAGTATGGTTAATGAAAGTATAAATAAAGCTGTTGAACCTGATGAACAAATAGACGCTGAACCTGTAATAGAAAATGTGAAAGACTTTGTCACTAAATATGTAGAAGATGGACACACTATCCTCTGTAAGGATACTTCTAATATTGTTTCACAAAGTAGAGTTAGGAGAGCTAGTGTCCCTGTTTTTTCTGTTAGAATAAGTGATCATTGCTACAATGGTTCATGTGATAGTTATATCGTTAAATTTATGCATGATGCTGAAAGTTATTACGAGAGAGGGAAGATTGTTCTAATGCATCTCAATAATATTAAGTTTCCTTGCTTTATGCTGAAAGTCTTTATGTTGCCCTTGTTTTGCCTTCCTATGTTAGTAGCCTCTGGTTTCAACAATTTATTTTCTTACAAAATTCCCTTGCATAGGAAGTGGGTTAGACTTACACATGTGTATTTTTGCTTGTTGATGCTCTCTTTTACTTCAATTCATATTCTTATGTGAGCATCATTGAAATTATCATGCCCATCTTAATGGCTATAAAGAAAGAGCTTTTTGGGAGACAACCCAATATATTTTTGCTTTCAGTTTGTTTTTGTTTATTTGAGTCTTGGAAGTTATTGCTTCTGCAATGACCTCTCCTTATCCTTTTGTTTGGTTTTTGTGTCAAGATCATCCTCTAGTGAGAGAGAAGTAATATTTGGGGAAGTTGTTGTTCCAAAACAGATTTTTGTGCTTCACTATAAAAAATCGTTAAAAATCCCAGTCTCTAGTGAGAGATAAGTAATATTTGGGGAAGTTGTTGTTCCAAAACAGATTTTTGTGCTTCACTATAAAAAATCGTTAAAAATCCCAGAACGCCGTACTGATCTGTAATTTTTTGTGTGTATGACCTAGGTTATTATTTAACTTTTTTAATTTTTCACTTTTTGATTTGAGCAACAGAAGATTTTCGAAAAAATTGATCTTTACCCGCTGGTCTGTTTTGACAGATTTCTGCCATTTCTGCATTTGCCTCTTAAATAGATTTCCTTTTTCAATTCCTTTTTGGGCTTTCAAGAGGAGTTGTTTCAGTAGCTTATGTTTTGATGGATTTCAGTTGAAATTGAACTTAAAAGGTTTATTACGCTGCATACACTGATGTTGCTAATGAGAATTGTGTGAAGTTTTGTGTGAAAGAAATTTCCAAGTTGTAGGGGAAAATGGTGTAATAAGATGGTGAATGGTTAAATGACTCGAGAAATATGTTTATGAAGATGAAGATACTGATGTTATTAAAGCGGTCACTCCGGAAATTTTTATTAAAGGCCAAGTTCAGAGACCTGCAGAGACCATTTTTGAATAGGTAACAGTTTTGGTAAGAAAAGGTCCGCGAAAAATCTGTCAGTTTATATTTTTGCAGTCTTTTATCTAACATGGAAAGCAATGAGAAGAAAGAGGGATGGAAATGGAGCCCGGGTGGCTCACACCACCCCGTGGCATGGGCCCACCTGGCCATGCCACCAGGGGGTGTGACCACCCCGGAGCCCGTCTCCGACCCATTTTCTCTCAGTACTTTCCTTTTGTTGTTAAACTTCGTAATATATAATCCCCCGGATCCCCTGATGATGGGGATATGCTGAATGGGGTATGCCCAGCAGGACATTCCGATTGGGCCAAAGGGCTCGCGAGTGGGCCCGTAGGACAGCGACTGGAATGCGACTAAAGAGAAGGCCCGACGACTAGAGACTGGAGGCCCAGAAGCATACTCGAAGCCCAGTTGGATTAGGTCAAAGCCTCCAAATCCATATCTTGTTTGGTTGTAAACTATAAACCCTAGCGAGGTGCCTCATATATAAACCTCCCTAGGGTATCGTGAGGACTTACGTTCCATCATACACCTCTTCAAGAGACTCGCTGCTTAGACGCCGAGCTCGCCACCCCTGTAACTCGCTCTCCATTAATCCAATCTCGCGGGAGTAGGTCTTTACCCTCTAGGGGGCCGAACCTGGATAAACCCATGTGCATCCGCCCCCATCTCGCACCACAGATGGCTGCCAGCTCTTGCCCCAATTTAATCAATCGCTTCCTACTGCAGCGACTGCCGTGGCCATTTCCACGACAGTGGCGCCCACTGTGGGGCCTAGCCAGACTGGCTTGAGTTCTGCGGCGAGACCCTATTCGCTGATCGATCGGCTGCTCGCCACCGGCCGCATGATCGCCATTGGCGGGATCTTACAGATCCTGCCCAGCAGCTACGTCCCGGCGTCGCGCCCGATCACCCATGGTGCGGTGATGTCGGTCGGCTCCATCAACCTCTTCGTCGGCTTCACCGGCGCGGTCGACCCAGCGGCGACGGTGATCATTGGTTGATCGCCGCCGCACCGTGATCTGCTCTCAGAGGAGCAGGTCCGCTCCATCAGGAGCCTCGTCACCGAGTACGACGAGGACCTAAACAATGATGCTGACTCCATGACCCATGCCTCGGTTGACGGATCTATCACCATGGCATCACGAGAAGACTCCATCACGCGGGCCCCCAACCCTAAAGATTTCGAGGACTCCTCCATCCTCGGGATCTTCGATTCCGATTCCGGCTCGGAGTCGCCCGAGGACTTCCGTGCCAGATCCAATCGCTTCAACGTGATCTACATGGCAGGCAGCACGACCGCGCTGCCAGATCTGTTCTCCACACCAATCCCGTTGACTGCCACGACCATAGAGATGGAGGAGGCCCACCTGCGACTCGCGGAGGCATAGCGCAATGAGCTCGCCGAGCGCGAGAGATACCGCCTCGAGTGGGAAACGGTATGGGAGCTATCGCTCTATCACCAGTGCCGCATAAGGACCCACCTGAACTCTAACGTGCAGGGCCGCGTCCTCAACTTCAATGATGAAAGCGACCCCGCACGCGCGACCGAGCGCGAGTACTGCGAGAATGCACCACCAGGTGGAAGCAACCGACCACCACCCGGTGCACCGGCGACTGGAGTCCCTCCACCACCCATTGGCCATGCGCCCCTGCCGGACCAGCCGTGGATCATCATCTCGCCATAGGCCCGCGACGCCAACGGATTCCCACTCTACTCCACCCCGATGGACAACGTCGTCACGGCTGATGCACGGTCGCCAACCTCGACGTCCAGGGAGAAGGCGCACTGCAGATCCAGTACGCCAAGGCCCTACTCGCTCTAGCTATCGAGCAACAAGCCGCGGGAGTTGACCCACGAGGTCGGATGTATTCCCGCTCCTCGGCAAGCAGGGTGGCCTCAAGCGGCCACCCCACCATCGCCAACGCCATGACCTGCCCACCAACGCAGCCCCTGGTGATGCAGCCACAGGCCGCCAACCCCGCGCTCTCCACCAACGAGCCATGACCGGTGAACAACACGGTCGCCGCCAACGGGCAGCCCATCGATGCCCACACGCACATCATCAACAACAAGGCATGGCGGGCGCGCCAGCCCAACGACTTGAGGCATACCCTCAGTAATCGTGGTGACCCCGAACCCAGGGGTTCGCTCAGCCGAGTTGGCCCCCAATGCTTCGGGCCCATGATCAGAGGGGAAAAGTACCCTGCCAACTTCAAGGTGCCCAAGGAGATCAAAAAGTACGATCCAACGTACGACCCAGCAGTATGGCTGCACACATACCTGATGGAGATGGGAATCGCCGGCTACACCGACCTGCTCGCCGCTCGCTACCTCCCCTGATGATGGAGGGTGTGACCCGGCAATGGATCAACACCCTCCCCGTCGACAACATCGACTCCTGGGAGGAAATGCGGGATCCCTTTGATAGGCACTTCGAGGGCTCTTACACCCGCGCCACCACCATCGAAGACCTGGAGCGGTGCATCCAGGGACAACTGAGTCGACCCGCCACTGGATTCAAAGGTGGCAAGAACTATGGATCAATGCTTCCGGAATCCACCCAGACATAGTGATACATTGCTTCCGATCTGGTCGCCAGCCAGGTCGCCGGAACTTGCGACGCCGTCTCTCCAACAATGATCGTGTATCACCAAGCAGTAGACCAATTGGGAGGACACTTCGACGGCTACTCCATCGAGTGGATCGACAGGCGAAAGAACGAGGAGGCAGATGCCCTTTCCCGCATCGGATCGGCTAGGTAAACGCCACCTACGGGCGTCTTCCTCGACATCATCCACAAACCTTCGGTCTACCTACCGAAGGAGATAGACATCATGATACCACTAGAACCCGAGCCGGCCCTAGTCGCCATGATCGTGGAGCCTAGCGACTGGACGACACCATATGTCGCTTTCCTCGAGCACAAGATACTCCCAAACAATGAGATGGAGGCGAGGATGATTGTGCACTGCTGCAAGTCCTTCGTCATCATCAACGGCGAGCTCCACAAACGCAGCGTGACTGGCATATTCCAGTGCTGCGTATAGCCAGAAGAAGGCCACAAGATCCTCCAGGACATCCACGCCGGTGACTGCGGCCATCACACCGGCGCCAAGTTGCTGGTCGCCAAGGCCATGCGGCACAGATTCTACTGGCTCACCACGCACGCCGACGCCACTAACATCGTCCAACAATGCGTCGGATGCCAGAAGTACGCCAACCAGACGCACCTCCCTGGTTTGGCACTCAAGACCATCCCCATCACATGGCCATTCGTTGTATGGGGCATGGACATGGTAGGCCTGCTCAAGAAGGCCCCATCCGGCTTCACCTACCTCCTGGTCACGGTCGACAAGTTCACCAAATGGGCCGAGGCTCTTGAAAAAGATAAAAGTACTCTTGAGTAATATAATTTCATCATCTTTCTTTCTTGATTGGCTCATAAGCTTAGTATTCTCTAGTTAAGATCTTTTGTGCTTCCAAGGAAGATTGCATGTTTGTTTTTATCACTTGTATGATTGTTTGTTTCCTTCAACTCTTATGCTTGCTACCCAGCCTTGCTAGCCAAAAACCTGTACCGAGAGGGAATGCTTCTCATGCATCCAATCCTTGAACCAAAACCTATACCATTTGTGTCCACCATACCTAACTATTAGCATTATTGCAATTCCAAGTAAATTCATGTTTTTATCTACCTTCCGAATTAAACTTGTTATGTGAAAATTAGTGATTAAAGCTCTCACAAACTTGATGGCACACTTTACTTTCTTGCACTTAATAAACTTGAACCATTGTGCCCATCTATGTTGTGTATATGCTTGCACTTTATAAGTTGTGAGTTAGCAGCACCATGTTACCATGGGGAACGCTTTCAACATTGCACTTATTTAGTTGATATCATGATTCTTTTGCTTATGGATCCCGGTGGTGTGAAATAAAAGGGGAGCTTGTAAGCTCATGCAGTTTGTATGTGTGTTAGTGAAACGCCTGGGCGGCTAGCCTAAGCCATGCCTAATCATGGTGGAAACTTGCAGCATAACCATAGTGAGCAATCTATGAAGCATCCTCAATAAAAACCTATGCAAATAGCAAATAAAAAGATCGCTGAGATGCTCATTGTCTGCTTGCCTTGTCACTTTGATATGGGAAAGCTTCCGTATCATCGGGCAAGGGGTACCTGTTGGCGGTTCTCCATGATGCACATGTATTTACAATGACAAGAACTTACTCGTGAATAAAGTTGAGTAGCATGAGGTCTGGTACTCGTAAGAATGGGGAATGAGATTTTCAACTTATAACTTGTCAAGCATATCCTCATATTTGTTCAATTAAACCTTAATCACCTCAAGATGCTTATGATAGGGGCAATGAGAGCTGAAAGCTAATAAGTACCATAATATTTGGAAGCTCTTTATGAAACTTGAAATCCTTGCTTCCCTCTGTGAAGAGTCTATCTTTTACTTTTTAGCTGAGTCAGTAAACCTATTCCTTTCTATCTCAGCAAGTATTTTGAGTTGTTGTGTTTCATTCATTCATATGCTGATTTATTCAATCATGTTTATTATGTTCCTTGATTTACACACTGCTCTTATCTTAGTGAATATTACTTTGAAAGCTATCATTAAAAAACCCATTATGTTTGAACTCCTGCAAATTGTTAACCGTTCTTTGACCAAGAACAAAGTTTGTCATTACCAATTATGATTTACTTTGTGTATCTTTATTGTGTTTCCTTTACTTATTGCAACTTAAGTTATATAATAGTGAGTTGTCTTCTACTATGATTTATGTATTGATGAATGTGATGCTTCTTGTCCATATTCTTTTATCGACACTTCACTCCATAAACCTGAGGTCATGTTTATTGAGCTTAGTTTTCGCTTGGGGACAAGCGAAGTCTAATCTTGGGGGAGTTGATACGTCCATTTTGCATCACTATTCTATATCATAATTTAATGTTATTCATTGATATATTTTATATTAAGAGATGATACTTATGTTATTTCATCAGTTTTTGCATGGTTGATGACTTTTGGAGGATGGACCGCTGAAGTCAGGATTCTGATGGAAAAGGCGCTGTTTGGAGGCGAAATTCGTGAAGATCGGAAAATCCCGGAAAATATATGGAAAATCCTATTTTTCCAGAAGACGGAGGTTGCCAGAAGGGGGGCGGAGATGGGCCACAGGGGGCCCACACCACCCCTGGCACGGGCCACCCTTGGCCGTGCCACCAGCTGGTGTGGCCACCCTGGCCCACCTCCGGCTCTACTCTTGGGCGTACATATTCCCCACGAAACCCTAAGACTCGGAGAGCGACCATAGAAAGATTCCGCCGCCTCTATGGGGCAGAAAACTGTAGAGAGAGAAAGAGCTCTCTGGTAGGCAGAAATCTGCCGGGGAAATTCCTTCCAGAAGAGGGGAGATCATCGCCATCAACACCACCATCAAGCTAGACTTCATAGGGATCATCATCATTATCATCTCCATCATCATCTCCACCAGCACCATCATCACCACTCCTTACCAATGTAACAATTGGGTTGAACCTTGCATAGTTCTTAGGGGAATCTTTCCCGGTGTTGATTACTTGTTGTAGTTGATGCTATTGAGTGGAACCATTGAATTATTGTTATGTTCATATTGTTACTTATCATTATTTCGTCTATGATCTTGGTCCATATGATGTCTCGTGAGTAGTTCGTTTAGTTCTTGAGGACATGGGAGAAGTCATGTTGTTAGTAGTGGAATTGTGTTGAGAAAGATTCAATAGTTTGTTATTAAAGTTGTGGTGTTGTTCTTCTAGTGGTGTCATGTGAACGTCGACTACATGATACTTCACCTTTATGGGCCTAGGGGAATGCATTGTGTATTTGGCTACTAATCCTAGGGGTTGCCAGAGTGACAGAAACCTAAACCCTCGTTAGTAAACCTTTGCACAAGGGAGTGTAGGATCTCAGAGTTTAAGGCTGTGGTTAGGTTTTTATCTTAATTACTTTCTTGTAGTTGTGGATGCTTGCAAGGGGTATAATCACAAGTATGTATTAATCCTAGGAAGGTCAGTACATTAGCACATGTTCACCCATACAACACTTATCAAACTAAATAAGATTAATCAACTATA
The DNA here is from genome assembly GCA_023614405.1 of Avena insularis. Lineage (NCBI taxonomy): Eukaryota > Viridiplantae > Streptophyta > Magnoliopsida > Poales > Poaceae > Avena > Avena insularis. The sequence continues at coordinate 316,963,021 of CM042684.1, forward strand.
TGAAGCGAAAGCACTTGACGATATTCCCATGTGTCCTCGAGAACGTTTGGTCATCTTAAGTAATACAACCGGCTTGTCCTTTGCTAAAGAAAGGATTGGGCCACTTGATGCATTTATTATTATTGTTTTTTATTTATTCGTACTTTATTTATCTGCATTATCAAAAACCCCTAAAAATCCGTTTGCTAAGTATTTACTGAGAATTCCTGCTCCAATCCACTCGTCAACACCTTCTGCTCCTCGTTGGGTTCGACACTCTTACTTATCAAAAATATTGCGAGACACCCCCTATACTTGTGGGTCATTAGCAACCGACGAAGATTATAGTTGTATTAGGAAAGAGAAACAAAGACAGACATTGAGTTGGTGTTGTAATCATGTAACCTATCCGCATACAACTTTGAGACCCGTCCTTTTATATACATGGCAGAAGAAGCCTAGGAAAACGACCGAGCAATCTCCAAGCAATTTGTAATAGAGTGATTCTTCTTAATATTCAGACGACTTTGATTCTATTGTTTCCTGACATTCGATGGAATCCCTAGAGTTCTCTTTTTCCGCAAAACCCTAAGTCCTTCTTCATGGACATTGTCGAGATCTCCACTCATCACTGATGCTAAAATGTCGTAAGATGAATGATTAGAAGATCACTAATGCATCCAAAATTGAAACATTTTTACCTCCTGTGTTTGCATAAATAGAGTAAGGAATTTTGTATTTTACTACGCCTACGCGCGCTATTTCGTTCTTGTTCTAACTAGATCCCAAATCATGGAGTCATAGATGAACATATCAATTAGATTTGTCATATTTTGTAATTATATGATATTTCTAAGTGATAAAAGCCACTTTATGAATTTACCTTTGCACCTGGAAGAATAACAAATAAGGAGGAGGCATCAACACCGATAACAACCACTAGTACGGGTGGAGCCCGCCCATACCGTCTGCCCGCCCTAGGCGCCATCAGGACTACCTGGTCAAATAGTTTCTCCTGACGAAGATGAGAGGGAGATCTGACATTCACAACCACCAGAAACCACGAAACACCACATCCGAAAGGGATCTGAAGGAGGAACTTGGCTGGGTTATAATCCCAGCTGCTTCGCGGATCATTAGAGGACAACGCATCATCCCCTTCACCATCAACTGCTGCATCTTCATCACCACCATTACCCCATCTTTCATCTATTAGATCTCTTTGTAATTCTAGATCCAATTGTGGTTTGCATTAGATCTACACCCATACTTTAATCCATCCATTTGATTATGATGATGTTGTTGATTGCTTCCATGAGTGAGTAGTTCCTTTGTTCTTGGGGAGACGGAGAAACCCTAGCACCACTATGAGCTTGTAATAAATATGATCTATTCTTGTGTCCGTATGGCTTGGTTGTCTATGATATAATTATGACTTGTGTTTAATTTCTCTCTTTAGATGATATGTGAAGTTGACCATATATCATTTGCCTTCGGGACTAAAGGGAGGAACAAACCCTTTGGACATGTTGTGGAAGCGTACCCGGAGTGCCCCATGACATATTGGCATTGGCTCGTAACCCACACGGTCAAACGGGGGTCAAGAGGGAGTCCCTAAGCTAATTACGATATCCATGCGGAAACTCTTAATTGCGGTGGCCTGTATGGGTGATTTATCTCAGGCATTGCAGTGGTTATTTAGAGGTGACCTCACACTTGGCTCAACAAAGTGGCTTCCTACGAGCCTTGTCATGAACATCTTATTATGTGGCTCTCTCCACACATATCATGACATAAGAAGTACGTTATGTTGATTACATATAATAATAGTATCATGCTAGTGGTGTATCCTACATCCCCGAGAATGTTTTAGCCCTATTGAGTTCAACCACGCTTCCATACAATCTTGTTACTTATTTTCTTTTATTTGTTTTAATTAATTTTTCGACAAACAACCATAAACAATTCAAACACCCTTTACTTGGAATCAAAGACAACTTACAAGTATTCTTTGGTAAATAGTAACGAGGGGCATAACGACCTTTACCAATAGCTCTATGTGGGTTCGATATCTTTACTTCGAAACTAGCTACAATTGATCTTGCACTTGGAGTCATCAAGCTATTTTCTGGCGCTGTTGCCAGAGAGCTAAGCGCTTTTGGTGTTTGTTCTTAGTTACGCATTTTACTCATTGTTCTACTAAAGTTGTTTATTAGTTTCAGGTAAACACCATGGTTGCACTCGGACTGATTAATCAGATCGATGCTACTGAATACCTCGGGAGATTCAATAGAGGATTAGTGAAAGAATTCCCGAGTGGGAGCGAACCAGAGTACGAGGTTAACCCCTGTTTTATCGCTATTATTAAAGAAAAAACTTTTGCAGGAGATGATCCTAATGAGGATCCTTATAATCACCGAATGCACTTTACCGAGCTATGTCGTACTCTAAAATTGAGAGGCTATTCTGACGATGAATTAAAACTTAAACTGTTTAGCCAATCTCTAACCAACGCTGCTTTGGCTTGGTATAGAATTTGCTCTGCGTAGAAAATTGATACCTGGGAAAAGCTTAAAATAGAATTTGTGTCTCGATTCTTGCCCAAGGTAAAGACTGATGAGGTAAGAAGGGCAATTACAAACTTCAAAAACCACCCAGGTGAAAGTTTGGTAAGATCCTACAAAAGGTATAAGTCTCTACTTCACAAATGCCCCCATCATGATTTACCAGAATGGTATGTACTGCATATTTTTATGGAGGACTTAATCAATAAATTAAAGACGAGCTTGACATGAATTCGAGAGGTTCTTTCATGGAGTTATCTATAATAAAAACTTGGGAACTTTTAGAATGAATTCGCCGTAATAGGGAAACATGGGGATTTGATTTAGGATGCGAAGAAGGTATGGAAATTGAATATGATTGTCTCAATGCTTATAAAGACTCTAGAAGGTAAAAGAAACTGCTAATGAACTGCAACTTGATGATGATATTGTCTTGCAAATCCTTCAGTCTTTTATAGAACATATTAAAGCTCCAAAGAAGGATTGGCTTCATTATAATCTTCCACCTAAGCCAATCAATGAAGAAGAACCAATAATTATGGCCCCTATCAAGCCAATGAGGGAGGTGCCTTCGTATGTTGAACCCCTTCCTTTTCCAAGGACGGTGAGAAAACGCATGATGGCCCAGCAACTTGAGGATCAACGCAAAGAGGGAGAATTATTTGTCAAGGAGCTAGAAGAAGGAACACTAATAAGGAAAACCAAGGAGGGAAGTGAACAAGAGGCAGAGGCATCAATAAAAGAAGATATTCTAACCATGTTTTCACATTGCAACATAATTGAGCTAGATTCCAAAGCTTCGCAATTTGTTGAAGGAAAGGTAAAAGCCAAAGAAGTGGGTAAGCCTATCCTTCCCTGCACTTTCGGTGGAACTTCCTATTATGGTCTTTGTGATATAGGTACAGTTGTTAATGTTATTTCTTTTAACTTTTATTTAAAAATTCAAAATGAACTAGCCCCAGCTGAAATGGAAGATACGGATATGACTATAATGCTTGTAGATAAAACTCTGAGAGTCCCTATGGGCATAATTAGGGATGTACCAATATGTATTGGACCCCAAAAATAGCCTATTGATCTTGTGCTTATTGATATGCCCACTTATGTTTATTGTCCCATCATCTTTGGAAGGACCTTTCTAAATACCACAGGTGCGGACATAGACTACATGAAGTAAATTGTGTCTCTCAAGTTTGGTGAAGAGAAGATGGATTTTCATTTCTCCAAATTTGACTATAAACCGGCTATCAAAGAATTAGATGATGATGAGTACGAACGTGAGGAAGAAGGTAATATCATAAACTTAGCCTCAATAATTATCGAGACTACAGATAATGATCTAGCAAGAAGTCTAGTCAACAATAATAACATTCTTAAGGACATAGAAAAGGCTGAAATGGATAACTATCTTGACTCCACACCGTAGGTGGACATCGAGATTAATCAAAAGTATGAAGAACCCATAAGAAAGGGAGATGAGTATCTTCCTCCTCCAACCCTTAAAACTCCACCAAAGGAATTAAAATATAGATTCCTTGATGATACAAATATTTTCCCTGTTATTGTAAGTGCTAACCTCACAAAGAAAGAGGAGGAAAATATGATGAAGGTTCTTCGCATGCATCAAAATGCTCTTGGGTATTCGATGAGTGACTTAAAGGGGATTAGTCCTTCGATAGCCACTCATAGAATATTCATGGAAGAGGGAGCCCAGCCAGTGGCGGACTTTCAACAACGTCTCAAACCTCACATGAAAGAGGAGGTAAGGAAAGAAATAATACATTTGTTGGATGCAGGTGTTATCTTTCATGTGGAGGAGATTGAATGGATAAGTCCCGTCCATTGTGTTCCAAAGAAAGGTGGGTTTACGGTTGTAGAAAATGAACATAAAAAAATGGTACCAACTAGAAGTGTTGTTGGCCACATGATGTGCATTGACTATAGAAATCTTAATAAGGAAACCAGGAAGGATCATTACCCTTTACCGTTTATAGACCAAACTTTAGAAAGGCTTGCCATGCATTCTCATTTTTGCTACCTATATGGTTATTCCGGCTTTTCCCAAATTGTTATACACCCTGATGATTAACTTAAAACAACTTTCATTTGTCCTTATGGTCTCTATGCTTATCGTCGTATGGCTTTTGGTCTTTGCAATGCTCCTGCCACTTTTCACAGTTGCATGATTGCTATTTTTGCCAATTATGTTGAAAGTATTATGGAAGTGTTCATGGATGATTTCTCTGTTTATGGAACCTCCTTTAATCATTGCCTTCGTAATCTGCATAAGTTTTGCAGAGATGCGAAGACACTAACTTAGTTTTGAACTGGGAGAAATGTCATTTCATGGTCCAGGAAGGCATAGTACTCGGTCACAGAGTCTCAGGTAATGGCATAGAAGTCGATAAGGCGAAAATTGAAGCAATAGAAAGATTACCCCCTCCTCTAGATATAAAAGGTATAAGAAGCTTTTTTGGTCATGTAGGGATTTATAAAAGATTCGTTAAGAACTTTTCAAAAACTGCTAGACCATTAACTAACCTTCTTCAAAAGGATGTTCGTTTTAATTTTGATGAAAAATGTTTTGTCGCTTTCAACATATTAAAACAAGCTCTCATAAAAGCACCAGTTATTAAACCACCTAACTGGAAGAAACCCTTTGAGCTATTTTGTGAAGCTAGCCATGAAGTTGTAGGGGCAATTCTTTTCCAGTATGATGGTGATGATCTAAATATCATTCACCATGCTAGTTGCACCTTAAACGGGGCCCAAAAGAACTATCCTATGGCTGAAAAGGAATTCTTCATTGTAGTCTTTTCTTGTGATAAATTTAGATCTTACATCATGGACTCGAAAGTTAGAGTACACACTGATCGTGTTGGCTTGAAAGAAATCCTGGAAAGGACTGATGTTAAGCCAAGAATGATACGTTGGACTCTAATTTTGCAAGAATTTGATTTATAGATCCTACAAAGAAAGGAAGAGGTGGAGGAAGCATTCACGGACACTCAAGGAGTTCTTCATCCTAAGGAGGTATCATCTGTGTGCATACCTGTGGGAACAACACAACCAAAAAGGAAGTTTCCTATTTCCCCTTATAATAGTTTTGGTAATTTTCTAGGACCTTTTTTATTCGAAGAGAGGAAGAAAAGATATTAAAGTGAGACCCTATTCCCTTGATGAAACATGACTTGTGAAATTCTCAACACACTTTTGTTCTGGATAGCTTTCTGATATATTTTTTGCATATTTGACCTTCTTTCGTTTTTCCGAGTCGATTGCTAGTCTTACGAGATCAGTACGGGGAACGGTACGGCCGGATCTGCCCGTACCAATGGTTGTTAAGCCTGCTGACGCCCCGTTGTTTTTCTTGCGGAAGAAGTATGACCACGCGGTATGGGCGCACCTCCCCGTACCACTGGTCGTTATCGGTTCAGTGACTTTCTTCTTCTATTCTTTGTCGTTTATTCTTGTGTCAAAAAATATTTCTAAAGCTGCGAAGTCGGTACGGACGGGTAGTACGGGCAGAACCCGCCCGTACCACTTAGTCGGTTTACCTTTTACCGACTTCGTGCCCTACAGTTTTTGGAAACGACCCGGTACAAGCGCACAGAACGGGCACCACCCATACCGCTTTGGTCGTTATGACCTGGGTTTCCTTCTTTTGCACTTATTTGTTGGGATTCTTTTCTTGGGCGACCCTTTTCCTCCCAGCATGAATTGCACCTTTCCTCTAACCCTTTATAAGTCTCCTAGAAGGGTTCTTCCTTTGTGCTGATAATACAGATCTCTCCACAATCTACTTCTTCCACAATAACTCTCTGGAACCATGACCTCTACGTGGAGCACCCTTGAAGAGAAAGAAGATCTCTATGGATCATCCTCAAGAGTTACGAAGGAAGATGAAGTTGCTAAACCAGATGGGAAACCATTTGAAGATGAGGATGGATTCAAGCTGATGGAAACAGTAAAAGCTGGACGCAAAGTGTTCAGCCTGGGCATTGGAAAAGAAGACAACTTTGACGAAATTCAACTTGATTTAGAAGGAGATTGGGAGTTTTTCTTTGGAAAGGTGAAGAGACAAGGGGAGGAGATTCAAGCCTCCCTGGACAAGCTCAATCATCGCATCAAGAAGATTGTGGTAAAACCTCCAGGATATTCTAAACATATTGAATTGTTGCACCGCAACATGGACCAGATGGACTTGAAGATAATTAAGGGACTAGAGGCAAATCTCAACATTAGCCTTAGATCCATCAACTCTCAGCAGCAGACAATAGAGATGTACAAAGCTCTTCTTGAACAGTTGGAGAAGGTCAATGAGCAATGCCGGATCCGTATCTTGATCTTGGAGACATCAAACAAGATGATCCGTGCAAGTCTTCGCGACTCCGGAGTCTCCCCACCATGAAGCACACCACAGTATCAAATAATCGCAAGGGATTATTTGATCCACCCAGCTTGACACCAAGCTTGGGGGATCTATGAGAACCTTGTAATCTATTTTACGGTTTTTAGCATGTTTACTTTTCCTGCACGCATGGTTAGGTTTAAATTCCCAATTTTGCATTAGGTGCATCAACTTCGAGTTTCCTTTGTTCAAGAGAAGAATTATATCCGTTGAGTTATGAGACTTTATGATAGTTGAAGTTGTGTTTGATTCATGATTATTATATTAGATGATTGAACAAGGTTGAGTGTTATAATACTTGTACATCTGTCATAATTTAAAAGACTTCCACACCATTAGACGTATTGATTAAGTTATGAGAAGAAGGATTCTGGTAGCATATTATGGTTAAGAGTTTTCAAAAGCCATTGAAGTAGTGAGCATGATCAAATAGCTTGCTAGAAAGAAAAAGAGAAAAAGAGAGAAAGGAAAATATAGACATACAAGTGTAGAAAAAGAAAGCAGATATCAAAAGAATCAAGCATATAAAAGATATGAAGAAGAAAAAGAAAATGATCATGAATCTTCACTATTAAACTTAGAGCTATAAATATCTAAACTCCGTGATTATATGATATGTTGAATCACTAGTAGCTTCTTATAATTTCATTAATACTAGAAAAAGGGTGTGGAAGCCTCTAACTTATGTAATGTGTAAGGGTATGGTAATACCCCTGATGTATCTTTACATCCGATGTTATATTCTTGTTTCAATTTTTTCCTGATTTATTGTAACGTCTCGTGTCTCATGAACATGATGATGTTTTCCATAAGCCACCATCTTGCTCGGGGACGATCAAGAACCTAGCTTGGGGGAGTTGATACGTCCAAAAATGAAGCATTTTTACCTCTTGTTTTTTCATAAATAGAGTAGGGATTTTTGTATTTTACCGCGCCTACGCGCGCTATTTTGTTCTTGTTGCAACAAGATCCCAAATCATGGAGTCATAGACGAACATATCAACTAGAGCTATCATATTGTGTAACTATATGATATTTCTAAGTGATAAAAGCTGTTTTATGAATTTACCTTCGCACCTAGAAGAATAACAAATAAGGAAGAGGTGTCAACATCGATAACGACCACTGGTACGGGCAGAGCCCGCACGTACCAGGCTCCATCGGGATCACCTCGTCAAATAGTTTCTCCTAGCAAAGACGAGAGGGAGATCCAACATTCACAGCCACTAGAAACCACAAAACACCACATCTGAAAGGGATCTGAAGGAGGAACTTGGCTGGGGCGAAATCCCAGCTGCTTCGCGGATCATTGGAGGACAATGCATCATCCCTTTCACCATCAACTGCTGCATCTTCATCACCACCATTACCCCATCTTTCATCTATTAGATCTCTTTGTAATTCCAGATCCAATTGTCGTTTGCATTAGATCTACACCCATACTTTAATCTATCCATTTGATTATGATGATGTTGTTGATTGCTTCCATGAGTGAGTAGTTCTTTTGTTCTTGGGGAGATGTAGAAACCCTAGCACCACTATGAACTTGTAATAAAGATGATCTATTCTTGTCTCCATATGGCTTGCTTGTCTATGATATAATTATGACTTGTGTTTGATTTCTCTCTTTAGATGATATGCGAAGTCGACCATATATCATTTGCCTTCGAGACTAAAGGAAGGAAGAAACCCTTTGGACGTGTTGTCGAAGCATACCTGGAGTGCCCCGTGATAGATTGGCACCGACTCGTAACCCACATGGTCAAAGGGGGATCAAGAGGGACTCCCTAAGCTAATTACGATATCCTTGGGGAAACCCTTAATTGCAGTGGCTTGCATGGGTGATTGCTCTCAGGCATTGCAGTGTTTATTTAGAGGTGACCTCACACTTGGCTCAACAAAGTGGCTTCCTACGAGCCTTGTCGTGAACATCTTATTTTGGGGATCTCTCCACACATATCATGACATCAGAAGTATGTTATCTTGATTACATATAATAATAGTATCATGCTATTGGTGTATCCTATGTCCCCAAGAACATTTTAGCCCTATTGAGTTCAACCATGCTTCCATACAATCTTGTTACTTGTTTTCTTTTATTTGTTTTAATTACTTTTTCTGCAAACAACCATAAACAATTCAAACACCCTTTACTTGGAATCAAAGACAACTTACAAGTATGCTTTGCTAAACCGTAACGAGGGGCATAAAGACCTTTACCAATAGCTCTCTGTGGGTTTGATATCTTTACTTCAAAACTAGCTACAATTGATCTGTGCACTTGCAGACATCAATAACTTATGAGTAACACTGAAGTTTAAATCATATTAGAAAGAAAACATGAAGAAACTCCATGTTAATGGAATTTTGGAGTCCTTTTGATTTTTGAATCAATTGACGCTTGTGAGAATTTCTTGGAAATGATTTAAATTTCGTTCAAAGGCCAAAGTGGAACAAACGACTAACTTAGTGGATATTGTGCATATTGATGTATATATTCCATTATGTGTAGCCGTATGTGGTGAATCATTCAAACTTCATATACTTTAACAAAATATTTGAGTGAATATATGTATATTTACTTAATCAGGGAGAAGTATGAAACATTTGAAAATGTTCAAATGATTTCAATGTGGAGTGGAAAATCATTGTAACGAGAAAATAAAGAATTTATAATTGGATCATGAAGGAAAATATTTGAGTTACAAGTGTAGCAAAAACACATTTGATTCAAGGAATTATTCCATGGATTTATGTTTCCCGATAAACCATAGGAGTATGGAGTATTCGAGAGATATAATCAAACCTTGTTTGACATGGTAGGATCAATGGTGTTATTTATAAAATTTCCATTATATTTTGAAGATTAAGCTTTAGTTACTACCACTTTTACACTGAAAAGAGATCCATCGTGATCCGTTGAAATGACACCATATGAGTTATGGATTGGGATGAAACCCAAGTTGTTTTTTCTTAAAATTTGGTATGCTAGGCATAAGTAAAATGTTTACAACCAAAGTCGGATGAAAACTTCTTTATAGGTTATCCTAAATAATTGCTCGGTGTTCCTCCATAACACTGAAGACAAAATTGTTTGTCACTTAGAACTTCAAGTTTCTTGAGAAGGAATTTTCGTGAAAAGTTAAGTGGGAGGACAATAGAACTTTGATAAGGTTATTGAACCTTCACTATATGTTCTGAGTTGCGCAACACCAGAAAATGTCCCGGAGGCAGACATAATGCTCATGGCTCCCATGCCTCAAAGGTTGTGGTCACGGAGCTCTAAATTCCTATTGATCCAAGTAGGTCAGGTAAACAATCAAATACTAAGATTTGAGATTAAATTATTATTGTTTGACAATTATGAACCGACTACATGCAAAGAACCGACGATGGGACCTGACTCTATCAAATGGATTGAAGCCATAAAATCCGCGATAGTTCCATACACGAGAATTCAAGTTAGTGAACTTGGAAGACCCTCTAGAAGGCATAAAACCTATTAGTCATATTTGGATCTATAAAGAAACAGACATGGATATTTTACATCTATGAAATAGTCAACATGTCGATAAAAAGTTTACGAAAATGTTCAAGGAGTTGAATACGAGAAGATTCAATCTTTTGTTGTGATATTTAGTTTGGAGAGATTAGTGTAGCAACCATTACATATGTCAATTGTTGTATATGCTAGTTGAACAAACAAAACAAAATTCTTCTAATAGAATGGTTACCTAGGACGTGTATGTGACATTGTCCAGAGGGTTTTGTTAAATCAAAGGATGCTAAAAATAAATGCAAATTTCAATAATTGAAGTAAGCATAGCAGAGTTGGAATCTTCACCGTGATGAAAATGTTAAAATATTTAAATTCATCAAAAACGATGAAGATGTTCACATTTGCAAGAAATTAAGTTGGAGCGCTAAGACATATTTCTAATACATTATTTATAATACATATTGTTGATTATAAATAATGTATCTTTTATTGACACAAGTTAAGAATTTCATTAAAATTAGATTTCAAAGATTTGGGGAAAATCAGAATATTTGGCATTAAAGTCTACTTGGATATATTGAGACTCTAATATGGTTAAGCCAAATGTACATAGATGAAATATTGAATGAGTTCAATATGCAAATGACGAGAAAGGTTCTTGCCACATGGAAAAGATTGAATCAAGATTCAAGTGTTATGACACTTGGTGAGTAAAATCACATGAATATCTTGATAAATGAGATTCATGTGTTTTGACACTTTGTGAGTAAAATCATATGAATATATTGATAAACGAGATTCAAGTGTTTTGACACTTGGTGAGTAAAATCACATGAATATCTTAATCAATCATACCGTGATATGTACATATCCAGATATGTCCTATGCTCTAAATGTTATGAGCATATACCAGGGTGACTCGTAACATTATCATTGGATAATAGTAAGGATATTCTTATGATCTTTGGAAGAACTAAGAATATATTATGTATGTAGAAGTGACATATAGTTCATTGTAAAATGTTACATTGATACTAATTTTGTCACAAGGTACGGACTAAGTTTATCTCAAATTAGACTATGGGTAAAGGTGGCACAATTTGATGGAAGAAAGTTCCATGATAGATTTGGATGAGTTCCAAAAGGTTAAGTACTATGAAGGATACTACAACGAAAGGCCAAGTATAAGACTGCTCTAGTAGTAGCATAGGAAGGAATTTGTGTCAAGAAGTTTGTTAATCAAACTAGGTGTAGTTCCAATTGGGATAATTCTATGATGATCTATTGTACGACAATAGTATCAACATATTTCAAACACCAAGGAACTAATGTCTCACCAAATGACCAAATTTATACAATGCCATCTCATTTGAGAATGAGTGATGCATAGAGACGCAAAGATATGCAAATATATATAGACCTGAAAGTGTTAGATCTGGAGATTATGTTTACCACTAGCAAACACGTATATACAACACCAAAATGCCCTAGGTGTTGAATGTGCAAGTTTTATCAAACTAGATTATGGACTCTAGTGCAAGTGGGAGACTGAAAGAAATATGCTCGAGAGGCAATAATAAAGTGGTTATTATCTTATTACATGTTTATGATAAATGTTTATTTATCATGCTATCATTGTGTTAACTGGAAATGTTAATACATGTATGTTTAATAAACAAAGAAAATGTTCCTAGTAATGCCTCTCATTACACTATCTTGTTGATTAACAGATGATCAAGGTTTCATGATCATGACATTGGATGTTGTTAATAACGAGGTCACAACATTGGTAGAATGATGTGATGAACATTCTCTCAACGTATAGTAATACGATCATGTCCTCAAGTTTATATTGCTATCTCATTCGAAGTTCCTTAGACCATGAGATCATGTCAATCACTAACTCTAGAAGAGTACTTTGATTTCATCAAACATCACACCATAACAAGGTGATTATAAAGATGTTGTATAGTACTTAGAAAATGTTTGTTGATGCTCGTGGATGAAGAGTGTATTTTTTCCATCCCGATGACGGAGAGATATACTCAGGACCCTCTCGGTGATATCACATTAACATAGCTTACAAGCAAGTGATAAGATCACCAAGAATATTATAACACTGGAATGAGAAAAGAGTACTTTTCGGTAATGAGACTGGACTAGTTATGGATGATACCGAATGATCAGATCTCGGATAATTAAAATATCACGATACAAATGGAATTGGTTATTGCGAAAAAGGTTCACGCGATCACTAGTTCATCGTTGAATTAGTGGGAGTCATTATGGATCTCCAGGTCCTGCTAATGATTACTGATCGAAGAGTCTCGATCATGTCCCACTTAATTCACGAGCCTATAGGGAGACACACTTAAGGGTAGTCGACACATTTGAGTGGATAGGGAGCGTAGGAAAAAATACTAGATAGCGTAGAAACTATTTTGATAAAAACTGCCGGAATAGTTTCGGTGTATCAAAATATTGGAAGGGAATAAAATGTTAATGTGTTCATTAAATGAAGTATTCACTAAATGAAGTACTCATTAAATGAAGTGTTCATTTAATTGAGTGCCATTAAACCAAGTGAATTAAAGGGCTTTAATGGAAAGACCTTTGATTTCTTGAGTGAAAATTTAATTAGAGATGAGTAGCGATAAATGCATGTGAGTGGAGTGTCCACCCACATAAATGGGGGAGAGGTGGGGGAACCACCATGGCTGCCATGCCATGGTCTTTGTGGCTTCCCCCTCACCTATAAAAGGCCCCCTCCTCCACCTCTCATCTCACTCATTCCATCTCCTCTCATAGGTCCATTGGTTGGCATCTTCCTCCCCTTGCTAGCCTTGTCCATTATCACGAGTACGGTGCTTAGTCAAAGACCTTATAGAGATCTTCTCCACCACCACAACTACCATCTCATAGTGCTTCTGGAGTTCCCGAGGATCCGCTACTTCACTACCCAACTAGAGCAAGGGACGAAGGTCGTCGGCACACCGAACGTGTGACTGATTACAGAGGCTCTGCCCTTTGTGGCACTGGTCGTCATCGTGTCCTTGAGGATGGTTGTGTACATTCTAGACCAGACATGTTTGTTTGCGGGAACGTTATCACACTTACGTTCTTCGAGGGTGAGTCCTTCTGAAATCGTTACAAGTATCACCAAGATTCGATCTTGGCAGTTGCAACCATAGGAATTTTTTGTTTTCTATGCAATGAACCCCATCAAATGCAAGAGGCAAGTCATTCACTCTTAAATTGCACCAAATATACAAGAGCTATTGGGGTAATAAGAGAGGAAGAACACAAGAGGCAAACACAAAACTCTTTGAGATCTAGATCCCAAGGATTCCTTCACAAAAAAGGGATTTGGTTTGGTAGGGTTGTAGATCTAGATCTCCTCTCTCATATCCCTCAAAAATATGCACGCAACTTGGGAGGGAGAAGGGGAGAGGGCAACCTCTTCAAGATCAACAATGGAGGATAAAGAGAGAAAAACGGACCCAGAAGAACTAGTTTTTCTGAAGGGGAAGAGGAGCCCCTTTTAAACGGCTCCTGCACCGGACCGTTTGGGATATTGATGACCATGGCCGGTACTACCGATGGGTGGATGATACTACCGCTGATACCCATCCAACGGTCAAAACACAGCGACGCGAAAGAGAGAAAAATGACCCTGGCCGGAACTACCGGCGGAGCAGCAACAATTCCGCTTGGGACAGTACTACCGCCTATACTTCTAACCAAAGTTCCATCAAATAGCACACAATATACAAAGAGGTTACTGAACTGAAACCAGGCTGAGAAGAAGCAACCTAAGTACTTCACCCGGTACTACCAGTGGCAAACATTGCCTAGCGGTACTACTGGTGGCGTGCTGGAACTTCCACCCATGGAAACTTCAGAACTAAAACTGCAAAAACTTTCACATTCGAACTCCAAACAAGATGAAACCATTTTTTTGGAAAGATAATGACGTGTCAAAGTATTGGGTACCACCAAGGGAGAAATATCATGTATAAATATGTGAAATATTTCCCAAGGTGTAGAGCCTGAAAATCCACAAGATCAAAAATGCAATAAGATATATTAGGGAAATCCGTTTTTGATGAACTAGAGCTTGTTATGAAGATAACCACAAGCTATAGATCCTCACATGGAAAGATACAAACAACAACCAAGAAACATGATGCTATGTATGTAGAGGTTTGAGCTCTCTCCAAAAGATACGATCGAGCTACTCACTCGAGAGCCCCTCTTGATAGTACGACTATCTATCCTAAACCCGGTCTTCCAACACTAAAAGAGACCGGTAAAATAGAAAACCTATCAAGATCATACCTTTGCCATGAGCATTACACGTGATCTTGATGTAGACCGTGTTGTCCTCCTCAAGATGGAACACCTTTCTTGATTGCTCTTGCTTGCTCTCGCTTGATGAAGACTTGCAAAATGCTCCCATACTCCATGGAGAAACCTATTCTTTGCACTTGTCTTCATCACTCCATGATCACCGAGGATGGAAAGCTTCAAGCATGAGATCTTCTAGAGATGGCCCATCTTGAGCTTGCACATACTCATTCCTTCTTGAGTGTTGATCCATCTTGATTCAACTCTTTGCACTTGTCTTGATCAACCTTCAATCTTATTCTTTCTTCATGATTCCAATGGGCACAAAGCCCTCAGACATTTCTTATTCTGCTTCTTCATTTCTTTATCTTTCAACCTTGAGACCAACACATGATCCACGCGATGCCAATGAACAAAACCTACAAGTGAAACTCAATTTATAGATTAGTCCATAGAGATTGTAATTAATTACCAAAACCACACATAGGAGCATACGTGCCCTTTCAACTCTCTTATCTCGCTCTAATAGCAAAAGCCGTAGCGTGTCTCTATAAGCTAGATACTGCAAGATTTGCTACCGCTGAAACCACCATACCCATGTAGGCGAAAGCCGCCGAATTCTAAGACTCACTGTGTACTGTCGTTAGTACTGACCGCTCTCTTTCTTTTTATTTTTCCCTTTTTCGACACCCCTTTGGTTTTGACAGGTATGTAATTGACGAAGTTAGCAAGGTTACCCTTCTGGCATGGCGTATGCAGGGTTATGGACATAACTTGGTTATTCTTCACGACTATTAGTCCCATTTGGTTCTTATCTGCTCGGATAGTATTTTTCTTTATTCATGATTTGTATCTTGTATTGTATCCCTCATATTATTGGCTCGTTTGAGTCATTTTTGTGTATATGTTTTCTTGTGGATTCTATTGTAAACTATTGTGATGTAACTACTTGTAATAAAATTCACCCACACGAAAGTTTCTGGTGGACGTCTTTGAATCGCTTCTACGCGGATTTTGGCGGAAATGCTAAGATTTTCTTAGACCCGATTCATGGGCGTTACATCTTGTCGGCCATCCTCGCCACCTTCCTTTGCGTGTAGAAGGCGACCTCGTGCATGACATACTTGGGAAGAGAGCGAGCTACTCCACCCTGAGCTGCTCGTCTTCCTCAGCATGATAGAGGAACCAAAGTCGCACACGATGTCGCCGCTTCTCCTTGTCAATAATGAAGCATGGCAGTGACGCGAGCATCTCCGCCTGCTCGTGCATATGCATGTCCTCGAATTCATGTCCCGACGTGGGTGGTTGAGATTCCATGTCGCTGCACCGTACGTGAACGCCACCTCGTGCATGATGTTGAAGGTGCCAAGGACGATGCGCTCACCACCTCCGCGAATCTCGGCGTAGTAGTTGCCAGCAGGGCACACACTCCCCATGGTAGCCAAAAGAGTTTGAGTGGCATGGCACAATCTATACAGCGGCGGAAGTGGTGCGGTGGTGGGTGTCAAACGGGCGGTGGGCGGTAGGTGGTGGGGAAGAAGAGAAAAAGAAGATGAACCTTCAACGACGGTTGGTGTGCTCACATGCTCGTGTTTTATCCCGCACACTGGAGCCGGCGCAGCAAATTTAGCATGCAAGTTGCCCCTTTGTGACGCGTTCTATTTTCGTGTGTCTGTCAGAGCGCCTAAACCACCTGCTCGTGCGTTAAACTGATAATTTTTACCGTGTGAGCACGTTTTAACGCTTTTCTAAGACACAAAAATTTTAGGAGGGGCGGTAGCGGACACGTGTGGTCGTGCATGGTGCAGTAGCATACGCGGTTACGCGGTGCATGGTGGTGCAACGAAACATCGCTTCTCTTCTCCTTTATAGAGGCCTCCTCACTCTCACTCATCACTCACTCGCTCACTCAACCGTCTCCACTGTCCCATCACCTTCTGCAAACCCCCAAGAAAACCCCAACCACACCAGTGATGGAGAAGAACAGCGCGGTGGCCATCGGCGCCTCCAAGGCTGCCGACGAGGAGGCCCTGTTCCCGTATAGGCCCCCGTCGAGGCATCGAAGGTAGCCGCCTTCCCCGTCCCCGCTTCCGCAGTAGGCGCCGGCGAGGAGGCCCCCGCCGGTCTCGGGCGGATCCCGCTCGGCTAGGACCCCTACGAGGAGGTTCATTACATAAGGCTATAGACCCCCTATGACACCAGCATCACCGACCCATGGTCAGAGGTAACCAGGGTTTTCTCCCCTTCCCTTGTTCTTCCCTATTCCAATTGTTGTATGCTAGATCGTATGATATTAGGGTTTGGTTGTTCGTATTTTTACAGTACCTAATCCTCTTGTGTTAGATCTCGTATTTCGATGAATCCCCCTATTCGTATTTGAATCCCCATGTTCATAGTTTGGATCAGTATTCGATTTGGTTTGAGATTTGGGGAATAATCAGGGGATCTCAATAGGTTAATTTATGCAAATAATCAATCCCAATAATCAAAGTATCTCAATCATGTCCTTATTGCACTCTACTATTTTTTCCAATTGGAGGATAGCAGCGACGTCTGCAGTGACGGTGAGTCCAAGGACACCAAGACTCATCATGTGCTGAGGAGGCTGAAGTCCGGCCAGTGCAACAACTTCTTCGCTGGTGACTTCTACAGGTGCCCCTTCTACACCACCAGGAGGCTCCACGCCACCGACTTCAACTCCCTCGTGAAGCATGCCAAGGACATGAGGACCTACGGTGAGTCTGTGAACGTCCACGGCTTTAGAGCCAAGCACCAGGCGCTCGGTCTTCACCTCCGCAACCTCTCGAAGGTGGCCATCGAGGAGGGTCGCATGCCCCCGATCAAGGCCATGGCGCCCAAGGTCAAGGGACTAGGTAACAAGAAGTGGAGGAGGCACCAGAGAGAGGAGGCGGAGGCCACGAGGGGCCACTGATCTTGTGTTGTTGTTGTTGCTGTTTAAATCAGCTTCTTTTGTCTTGTTTATGTTGAACTTGTCCGCTACTACTGCTAAGCAACCTAATTGTTGAACCTCGTTAATTACCGTACTATATAACCTATATTGGCTGCTTTATCTACATCTGCTCTATTTACTGAATTTATTCATGGTACTGGTTAGATTTGCTACCACATTGGGAAAAACGAGGGCCAAAAGGAACAATGAATGAAGAGAGAAGCTGCTCTAGTTTCGCTACCTTTTTGGGCAAAAAAACACAACTCTTAGCGAGAGAGAGGGGAAAAGGCGCTTTTAAAAAGATCAATCATAAAAATAACAAAAAAGAGAACTTCCAATTTAGGCATAGGACGCATGTAACCACCAAACGCGCCCCACATGGTCCCACACCATGTCCCCCATAACGCGTTCCCAACAAACCTGCCCCACGCAGTCCCACATGGCGTGGCCCCACACGTCAGCATAACGCGTTCCTAACCAAACGACCCCACGTGGTCCCACACGTCAGCCAACAGTCAACCTGACAGCAGCTGTCGTTCGAGCACATTGATGGGTTTTCGAGAAGGAGAGGGGCAAAAGTGAGGAAAAGTTAAGCGACTGGGAAAAACTAAGTACAACTAATGAACCAGGGGCACGAAAATAGAAATCCCTATTTATTATGTGGTTCTTCCAGTTCACTCTGATAGCTGGATGCCAGGTAATGGTATAATATATTCCATTGTTGTTTCATGCTAAACTTTTCTTATATGCCACAACCAAAAGATAGTGTTGATTGCAGCACCTTCTTTTTCTTTTATTGTACTTCTGATTGATCAATTGATTCTCATGGTTTCATTTCTGGTACTATAACATCCCACTTTCAGCAACCCTGACTAGTTGTCCAAAATGCAGAAATCAGGGGGAGCAAAAACTTTTTCTTATTTATAGATACATCGTTTACTTGCTTGATTGCTTGTGTTTATGCATCTGACTGTGTATTAGATGATATACTCCTTACCTCACCCTTAGTTGAGAAAAGCTATTTCACAAAACTATCTTGTCTTGTTTTCCATATTCTCAAATATTTTGGCATTTCAAAAACCTGAGCCAAGATACCCTTGCAACTCTAACCTTTTAATGGATTCTATTGACAAAATTATGGAGATCTATAAGATAATCTCCTTATGTTTTGAAGAAAGAACCTTCAACTACTATTACCCCTAGATTTTCCAAAATCTTTACTTAAGCTTTTAAACTCTACTCTTGGTAGAAGTACCAAGGAAATCATCTTATTCAACAACTCCAAACTCTTCAAAGTACCCATCCTTATCTCAAGCTAGGCTTGAAGATAACCCTAGTAGTAGATTGAGTTGCTTGCTAAGATGAATTTCCATGATCTTCTGTTTGATGAATTGCCTTGGTCTGTTATTTGGCTTGTTTGCTTAGGAAGTAGTATGAGCCACCCTAGGAGCTCATCCTCTAGGATCAACTAAATTAATATTACAACCCCTAAGGAAGTTTTCAAAGCTGGATATGATCCATAACCACTAGGTGATCATCTAAAACCCTTAACTACATCACTTCTAAATTTATCCACTTCTAGAAGCTTAGAAGTCAATGAGGACAAATTATAAGCATGGATCCTTTCTACTCTTCATACACTTCAACATCATCCACTTGATGATGATTTGGAACCTTGCACCCAATCAAAAACTTTAACTCTTGTATTCCACTAAAAAACTCCAAAACTGCCAAAAACGACCAAGTCTAGAATACTGTTATCAATCTCACATCTTTGAGACTCCCTCTTTCCTAGCCCCTGTGCATTTTTGGAAATGCACTTGAACCATATTTTAAACCATATTAAATACTCTCAAGTCCCACTCTTGCCCTTGGATAGACCATACTTAAACCTACTCGTTCTTGATGGTTTGGTAGGCAAAAAATCAATCATTCCTGCAAATCTTCCCAACACGCCTATTTTGGCAGAAGCTCACAACTCCATGTTAACTTATTTTGACCAACTCTTTGCATGATTGTGCTCTATTTATGAAGGTTTGTCCATCCATAATTCACTTGTTCCAATTGGAGCTCCGTGCTTCTAAAACCCACATGGTTTTTTAAGCTAATTAATATTTGGCTATGACACCCTTATTTTTTAGCCAACTTCGTCATCAATCCTAGAATTCTCAACCATGATCAACCTCAACTATTTGCACCATGGTGATCTAAATAAATTGTTCTATCTATACATATATCCCATGACCCAAGAGGAGCTCTGACCTCCAAGGTCCAACAAAGTTTGATGGTGTATAAATAACTTTGCCTAAGATCCTCAATTTCATGTTTATCCCAAAAATCAAGTTTGATTCTCAAAACAAAAGGTTGAAAATGATTCATACATCATGTGGACATCATCTACCTTGAATATAAAAAATTATCAAATGTTTTCCATAATTGTTTTGGCCCAAAAACAATTTAATTCCTTTATTTAACAAAAACCTCAACACTCCTTCTATAAAAGAAAGATGGGTTTTCTCCAAAACACCTTGCTAACTTTAGGAAAATTTGAGGCCTATAAATCATACCCTATCCTCCCACTTCAAAAGTAAATATTTTTCAAGAGTTTTAATAATTCGTTTTTCCTATTTTCTTAAATGGAAGAAATAAGAAAAGAAATGTTATAAATACTTTTCTACTCCAATAAATCTTGGGAAATTCTCCAATGTGTAAATTCATATTTGGGACCATCTCAAACCAAAAAGCATCCTTAACCAATAAAAAAATCTCAAATAAATGCAATAAAACACATTCAGCACTTTTTGGAGAATTGATATAAAAAGGATCAAACATCATCCAATAAATCTCACATAATTCTTGGAGGGGTATCTTAACCTTATGTAGATACCAGTAACATTGCCTCACCTTGCCAAGACCAAAACTCAAGAAATCCTTCATGATCATCAATCTGGACAATATTTGAAACTATTCAAAATCATGATTTAAACCCCACCAAACCTCCATCCAACCTTGCCAAGAAAGCTTGCACAACAACCACACTCTCTCCTAGACGTGCTACACTGTAGCCTTTCCCTATAGCAGCACCCTTCCACATATCTCTAGTTTTTGTTTACAAAGGAGACATAAGACTATGCCTTTTATAGACATTAAAACCTTGCAACTCATGAACACTCCACTCCCTGCCCCTCCACTCGTGCTAGAGTCCTCCATAGACTGCCCTCCACTGCCCAAGTCGACCAACCCCTAGACAACACTTCTCCTACATGTCCAAAATGGAATTTGCAAACCATGATCTCCCTCCCCGGTTTAAATAAGCCAGAGGCCACCATAGCCCTCTATCACTCTCATTTGCCTCCCCTCAAACCCACCTACCAACCCCTAGACCCACATCCTCTCCCTTGCTCTGTCTTGGCCAGGAAGAACAAAGGAAAGCACTTTGGCCAACCTCAAGAATCGAGCATGGTGCTCTCTCCTCTACCCCTCCCTGTCTGCATGTCACCCTCCTAGACTCTCCTTGATCTAGTATCTCTAACCACCCTATTTTCCTTGCTAGGACAGTCCCTACCATCATCGCCATCGAGCTCCGTCACACTCCTCTCGGTAGCTCACACGCGAGCTCCTCCCTGGCACCGAAACCGCTGCTGCTGCCCATCGTTGTGACCCCCGCACCATGTCGCGTCTCCTCTGCCCCTCCCCCAGCACCACCGTGCCTGGCTAGCCATCCCTGACGGAACCTCACCGCTTCTAGGGTTTCCTCACAAGCGTGTCTGCCCCGAGGAAGACGAGGGCTGGTGGTCGTCGATTCCCATCTAATCAAACGGCCACGCTCGCACGGCATCCCTTTGTCACGTCCCCTCTAATGATGGGTGGGTCCTGCTTAGCGGATTCGAATGGAATCCCACGCTCGCACGTCTCAGCGGATCTGGGTCGAAATCGCTGCAGTAAGGCCCCTTCTCCTTTTTATTCTTTTTCCAGAACCTTTTTAATTGCCTGTTTGGATTAATTACAAACAAAATTGAAAACTAATTGGATTATCTCAAATCTTTAAAAAAATCATGTTCTATAGAGTTATCTCTAACATGCAGACTCAGCCTCAGGTCTATATTAAATTTTATCATTATCTGAGAATTTATCTACTAAACAATAGCTCTTTCAATAAATAAGTCCCTCAGTAATATTCACTTAACCAATCCAACTTCATATAGGAGTATATGATCATACTTACCTTCTTGCCTGGGCCCCATTCCCAAAAGCCTTATGGTTTACCTACAGCAAAAATAAAAAAACAATTCAATCATGACTTTACAAAATTCCCTAGGTAAATGTACAACACATATTGATTTGATTCCAACTCTCAGTGATGTGGTAGTACAATACCTACCAAATGCCAGGAGATTAGAAATTATTGAGCCATTAATGAATTTTGGTGAGTTAAACCTCTCTGTCTAGGGTTATTTCAGTAGATAAATCACTATAAGAGTTTTACAACTTTAAAAATGATGAATCCAACTACTACAAAAAGGTATTTTAAATACCTACTATTTTTCCTTGGATTCATATCAAAAGCCTCTGTAGACTAAATTTGGTTAAAATGACAAAGTTCAAGCAAAACTGACTTTGGGAATTTCCCAAGGACATTCTGTTAATTATTTTGATGTATTTCCAACTCTCAAAAATCACAAACTCAAAGATCTACTAAACTCCCTGAGAACAAATTTAATTGAGATTTAGATCTTTTCTGGTGAATTATTCACCTAAATTAGGGTTTATTTCACTAGAAAATTCATATCTAATTAAAGAAAAGTGCAAAAATAGTGAAACCACTTTTGGTGACTTGTTATTTCAATTCCTATATGATGATATCATTTTTGTACATCAGTATCATACATACCCAAGCTTTAGTTTAGAAACCCTTCTTCTAATAGTATTTGACAAATAAAATCACTAAAGCAAATCCATAAAGGCAATTAAAGTAATTCCAAAGGCTATGAACTCAATCTATCAAAACCTACTGAAGTTAGTAATGTGTTGTATGTATGTTTGATGTATTTTATTGATGCTTGGATGCCTTGTGTTGATTGTGTCCATTGTTTGTTTGCATGTATTCTCTCTGACGATGATAGTTGCGATAATATCGAAGACTCGATGAAGATGGTTATTATTGGTTTTTATGGTATTCTAAGAAGAAGTATAGGGACATGTTGCCATATTGCTGATCACATGCAAGCCACCTACTTGATCATAAGCCTTGTCCTACTGTTTTACTTATGCATGTTTTACTTACTGTTTATTGAAACTACATTGTTTTATTATATGATGATCTATATCTGGTAGTGGCTTTGCTCCTCCAAACCATTACACACTTGTACTAATAAGTACAGCCCCCTTGATGACACCTACTTGTCCCTAGTATGGTAGAGGGTGTATAACACCATACCCCTTTGGAGACCCCGTTTTAGCCAAGCAAAACTATAGGATGGGAAGACATCGAAAAAGTTTTACAAAAATGTTTTATGGTAAAATCTTGGTGAGGTATGACCTACCAAGAGAAGTTTGAGAAATACAAAGGTTTTTGTTTTACAAAAGATGCTGGAGGAAAAATGGTTATGAAACCACACCTGTTTCTTTGTAGTTTGCTTGAACAATTAACCCGTGCAACCACATTTACCCTGGTATGGGACATGGCTAGACTTGATGTTTGTCTACTCTAGTATGGGATGCCTTGCAACTACTTATAAGGGATCACATCTCTCGAATGTTGGGATTCCTTAAATAGAAAGGGTCATCTGTGAAAACAATGACCTGGGGGAGGTGTAAACCGTCCTTGTAGGCGGCCGGACGATACTATGAGTCTCTCATTGAAAGTGCACACTCAAGAAGGTAGTGGGGTGCTCCGGTTGGTCCGTGGATCCCGACATCCCGGTGTTGAGTGGAACAACTCATAGGGTAGGGCCTATGCTAGAGTGGCATCCAGAGAGTCTTGATCAGTTACTCAACCCACAATCCATAGGAGATCAGGGCAGGGTACCCGGGTGGTGTGGGTAAAGTGTACAACCTATGCAGAGCGTAAATCTATTCGAATAGCCGTTTCCATGGTCATGGGCGGTTGGGAAGGCTATTGTAGAGCAGTGCTGGTTTTGTTTTCAAAAAGGATTTCTGAAAAGAAAGAGTTTTCGAAAAACTAGTGGTCTGAAGGACACCAAAGAAGGTGAGGTGATCTTGAAGGATCACGGAAGATGGAAGGTCCGGTCGATGATGACCGTGAGATGAGAAATGGGTGACCCAATCCTAGTGTTTTTCCAAAACTTTTCAAAAAGGTTTCCAAAACGTTTTACAAAAGTTTTAAACAAAGATATGTAGATGCTATATCTACAAGAGAAACTATTTTAGAAAATAACCTCTCATGGAGCCCTCCTACTACTACAGCCATATTGCATATCCTTTTATTGTTATTACCTTAAGGTGGTTTGCGAGTACATTCAAAGTACTCACTAGTATTATCCCTAGCTATTAACTTGGTCAGATTTTGACAAGAAAGGTGAATAAGACGGTCATATGTCGACTATGCGAGCTAGGACGTTCTCCCAGTAAGCTTCCTATAGGTTAAGGCATGACTCGGGCTCTATGTTTGATGAAGTTCCACTGATGTTGAGTGTTGTAGCGATGATGGGAAATAAGGTATGGCATGTATCCGCTTAAGTAATGGATGTTTACTTTGATACTTGTCGGTTATGTGTCATGATAGACTGGTCATGGGATCGAGGTGGTATGCATAACAAGGATTCTCGGAGGATTAATCCGGGGGCCCCATGGATACCACACACTATGAGATGGATGCATAGGTCAGACATATTCTATTGGCGTGTTTGGTTGGGCGAAAATTTGTTTCTCACATGGTGCGGGGAGAAATAAGCATGTTAAGCTTGCTGGGTCCCATCGAATTCTTGCATGGCACGAGATTTAAAGCAGGCCAAAAGTTGGCCCGATGGGAACACCGATTTCAGCCGTTTCCACGGAGACAGGCCCACTGGCTGCAAGTTCTTCTCTCCACGTGCAAACCTAGTCACGTAAACTTCAGTCCCTAAATGTGATTTACTTAATTCCCGCTGATCTACGTAATCATGCTTCTATTCAAAATAAGTTGTACATGAAAAATATGTGAATTGATGTTGCGAATCCATCCCTACGATCGATTCCTAGTTTCGTTGAGTTTGTAGGGGTCTATTTCGTGTTCATGTTTATACATTCTATGAACGGAATTTTCCAAGTTCTTTGTACATGGGCGACGGTTTGAAATTTACTTCGAGGTGTAGCTTTGTCTCACCATTTCACACAACTTTCATGTTGTAAGTTTTTCATTTTGACATTCATAAACGAGTATATCTAAACTATCCTAATCTACATACATACACGTAGATCTTCTCATATAGGAACCTCGAATCATAAAACTCACAACATGAAAGTTGTGCGGACTGATGAACGGAAGCTTCCCCTCAAAGGAAATTCCAAATGATCAAACATGTGTGACGAAATTTACAAAATTCATTCAAAAAGCTTTAAAAGGGAAAATGACATAGCGTTTCAAACACTGACAAAATCACAAATCGTTCACGATAGTGGATTCATAACATCGAGGAGCGTCTTTTTCACCTAGACATTATCTTGAATGCACACATGGTTGGATAAATTAGAGAGGATTAAGAAAAAGCATGTTAGTTGGACACAAAGCAGTTTTTTGCACCGGACAACCAATGTCGGGGGGATGACCCCCGGGTAGGCCAAGCCAGAATCAACTGGACGGCTCCAGGGATGCCTGGCCGGATGGCTGCAAGATGAAGGACCACAACCGGGTGGATCGCTCCATCCGATCCGCTCTCAAGATTCCTCGGCTGGCATGTCTAGCTTGGTGACCAAAAGAGCTGGCTGGTGCCCACCTCTACGCAGTCGCCTCGGGTCCGTTGGCCAAGGTACGGGAGGGGTAATGCTCCCTACAGAGCACACCCTTGACCAAACAGGCTGGCGCGCTGCCCTGCCGGCGCTAGAAGACTCCCGTACCAAAGCGCCAAGGCTGGAAGCTAAGGAGAGCATGTCGGCTTACCACTAAAGCACCAGCTGACAAGTAAAGCACCAGATGACGAGCAAAGCACCGACTAATGAGTAAAGCACTGGCTGACGAGTAAAGCAAATGCGCTGGGACACTGTAGCATTGTCCCCCCCTGTACTGGAGGCTTGACCGGGTCCTGACCCACCGATTGGGCCCGGCCAACCGGTCCGCTTTGTAAACCCAAGGCCCAAACATTAAACCCTAGATCCCACATTGTAACCTACCTCTCCCAACCAGTATATAAGGGGGGGTAGTGCTAGGGTTCTAGGAAGGCTCTAAGTTCTCTAGATTCAACAAGTTTAGTAGTTCATCTGTTTCGTCTAGCTCTCCACAGCAGCTAGGGAAATAGCTCAAGGAGCACATGTATTGGGCATTCGCCCCCGAGATAGTAGATCCTTGTAGGAGTAGGAGTGTTACCTCGACAAGAGGGCTCCAAACCTAGGTACATAGCTGTGTTTGCAGTATCTATGCCCAACCCATCCGCCGGTCGCCTCCATCTAGAACCTCTGCAACCCTATCGTCCTCGAGGCGAACCTAGCAGCAGCCGCGACTGCACTGGAGGCCACACGTCAGAACCTCCTAGAGGAAGCCAGTAAGGTTGCCGCCCGCCAGTGTCACCTCGACGTGACCATACGTGAGTACAACACCACACACGGCTTCACCCATTTGCCCGGTGCCAACCGGCAGATTCCATCCCAGGGTCGTAACCTTGGCTCGGAACTGGACCGTTCTACTGACTCGCACGTCCATGCGGCCTAGCTAGTTTACAGTACCCCAGCCAAGAACATGAGAGCCGTAGAAGCAGTCGCCGCCGAGCTAAGCCCCCTGGAGGGCGATGAGTTGTGTCCCTAGCAGGCACGCGTTCATCTCCTCATCAAGATGGACAACAAGCAGCAAGCTAAGGCAGGTGCGAGCCTCCGGGGAAACAGCAGGAGCTAGCAGCCAGCGGTAGCTAGGCCTCCTCTCCAAATGGGACGAGGAAAAAGTAATGCCAACGAAAGTACTGACGTAGTAGCTGGACGCCTGCCTTGGGGAATCTACTGGGTCATCGTAGTCCTACTTGTTTATGTGTCCACGAAGTCTGTCTCACTTCCGTAAACCACCTCCTCCCATCGGAAAGAAAGTTTGTCAGAAATGACTTGTACTTGAGGGCAATGAGAAAGTGAAGAAATAAATGAGAGAAACAATGAAATGAAGCTATGGCTCGAACTATTGGAGAAGCCACCATAGAATATATCCAGCAACCTTACTTATGACTTGTATTCTTCTTGCTGAGAAAGATAGTTCAAAGCTGCAATTGCTCATGCCTCTAAGCCCATCCTTTTTTAGGCTTCTTTGGGAATCCTATTCCTATCGATTTAGCTGCAACAACGGCTCCTTGGTACATTCTCTTTTAGGAGTTGTTTATCCGCATTGGAAAACCATGGAGATACAAGCGGTCAAAGCAGAAAGGGTTCTCGCTTCTGCGCAAGCTATTGCCGAACCTGCCTGCCTTCGGGGAGATGGGTTGGGTCATACGCGGGACCTACCCCGAGGAAGGAGGCTTGAGGCGCGCTAAATCAAATGGTTTTATCAACACGGGGACATCCGTCCACGTAGCAGGTCAGTCGGCCGTGGACACCATCATCCTGACGTTGTGGTGGTCACCAGTATAAACCGTGCTCCGGCTGATGGAGCCGAACAAGGGCAATGCCATCAACCAACTGACGAGCCGAGAGAAGCATCGTGCTGACCAAGTCCCGCCTGATGGGGCGACTCAGCCCACGCGAGGCGGAAATGCGCGACACGCGTGCATGCATCGACCTTCGGATACAGTCACGCGCACTGGAGAAGGAAAGCCACGCTGGCCCGAGGTGTTTCGGACCATGCATCCGGAACAAACCGTTTCCAAAGGGATTTTCGCTCCCAAGAGACACGCCAAAGTACGACGGCTCTGTCAAGCCGGAGAACTGGCTCGTAGACTATGTCACCGCGGTGGGCATAGCTACTGGCAACCGGTGGGTGGCAGTACGTTACGCCCCCTCATGCTCCTCGAGTCGGCCAGAACCTGGTTGAACAGTCTCCCCGACATCAGCATCAATGCATGGGTCAACTTCGAGGAAGCATTCATCAGCAACTTCACCGGCACCTACAGGCGGCTGGGACGACCTCGCGAGCTTGTCCTGTGCATCCAAGGCAAGGACAAGTCTGACCGCTCCTACCTCACCCAGTGGACAAGCATGCACAACTCTTGTGAAGCGGTACGCGAGCACCAGACGATTGAATTCTTCGTCCACGGATGTAGAGATGGCACAATGCTCAAGCATAAGCTCATCCAGGTCGAGCCCACCACCATGGCTTAGGCCATGGCCATCATGGACAAGTATGCCACTACCGATGCGTCAATGAAGAAGGCCATTGTGGTGGACGACCAAGGGTAGATCATTGTGGATAACTACATGGACCGATGCTAGTCTGATGGGAACCAAAACAACTCTAGGTGGCATGGCCATAACAACCTCCATGGCAAGAGAAAGGACGACCAGTTGGACAACCGCTATGGGTCCAAGCAGGTAGCAGCCATATAGGAGTATGCGACTGCGGGTGGCAGCCAGAGGCAGAAGCCTGACAACCGGCTGCCGTCGCCCAATTACACCATCGAATCGATGCTTGATGGTCCATGCAAGTTCCATAGTGGGGGCAACAAGCCGGCTACACATACAACTCGCTAGTGCACCTAGACAAAGAGAATGGCTGAGGTTTGTGAGTTACCACCACCACCCCGCCTCCGCCAGCAGGACAACCGGAAACACCAGAACCGCTAGGACAAGGAAGGAAAAGATTACCCTCTCCAGGTGGGAAACTACCACATCTTCACCATCGAGCCGGACACCAAGCATAGCAAGAGGCACCATGAGCCGGAGGTGAACGCAATCGTTCCCCCTGTCCCTTACTACCTAAACTGGTTCGAGCAAGAGATCATGTGGAGCCACGAGGACCAGCCGAAGGTACTGCCTCACCCAGGCACCTATGCGATGGTCCTAGAGCCGGAAGGATCAGTTGGACAGGCTTGGCATAAGCAAGTCCCAGCTGGAGCGGTCCAGTACCTCCTTCCATGGAGTCGTTCCGGGTCCATCGCATTCTCCCAACGGTAGAATCCGGCTAGACGTCATCTTTTGCACGGAGGTCAACTTCTGTCGTGAGCCCATCTGGTTCGAGGTGGTTAACCTCTGTAGCGCATATCATGCCATCCTCGGACGCCTAGCGCTAACCAAGTTCATGGTGGTGCCACACTATGTATACCTAAAGATGAAGCTCCCCGGACCAAAGGGAGTAATCACCATCACCTGTGATTACAGGCATTTGGTGGAGTGCGCCACTGACGGCTCCAAGATAGCTGAAGGCATGATCATCGCGGAGGAGAAGTGCATCATCATGCAGAACGTGGCAAACCTGTAGGCGGACATGTCGGCTGGCGAACCAAATCCAGCCAGAGAGACGCAGTTCAAGCCATCAAAGGGCACCAAGAAAATCCTGCTCAATGAGGCTGAGCCGGACAAGTTCGTCCTGGTCAGAGACAGCCTTGATAGCAAATAGGAAAGCGCGCTTGTCGACTTCCTTCGTGAGAATCAGGATATCTTCCCATGGTCCCCCAAGGACATGCCTAGTGTTCCGAGGGAGCTTGTCGAGCACTTTGTACATGTCAAGACGGATGAAAAGCTGGTTAAGCAATCACTATGCCGCTTTGCTGAGGAGAAGAGAAGAACCATTGGTGAAGAAATCACCTGGCTACTCGCAGCCGGATTCATCATGGAGGTTTTCCACCTAGAAAGATTGGCAAACCTAGTGCTGGTGCTGAAAAAGAACAAGACTTGGCGCATGTGTGTTGACTACACAAGCCTCAACAAGGCATGCCCCAAAGATCCATTCTACCTGCCAAGGATAGATCAAGTGATCGATTCCACAACCGGCTGCAAACTGTTGTTGTTTCTGGACGCATATTCCGGCTACCACCAGATCCGACTGAACGCCGCTGATCAAATAAAGACAGCATTCAGCACCCCGTATGGGGCTTACTCCTACACCACCATGCCAGAAAATAGCTTAATGACTGCAAGTGCACAGATCATTTGTAGCTAGTTTCGAAATAAAGATATCGATCCACAGGAAGCAATAGTCTGAAGTCTAATAATTCTTGAAATAAATATTACACTAGTAATGCTTCATAAAGTTCTAAGTGCCAAGATAAAATGCGAGTATTGCGTATGTAAGAGAGATTGGAACTGCAATAGGGAAAAGGCGTTCTCAGGGAGTAGCGGATTCACCACTAGCATTACAAGGAGCTAAGGTAAAGATTATTATCATGAACATTCTCAACTATGTATGTGTGGGAGGAACTCCGTATTTGGACAAATAGGCAACAACCGCTGGTCACATCATCCTCATAACCACAACAGTTAGCAATCGACATCAATCGAATTACTGCGCTATTAAGGGACGTAATCCCATAGGACGTATCCCATGGCATGGATAGTGTTCTGTGAGTTTCATCGGTTTCCCAAGTTGATATGTAAGAAGTGCCAACAACTTTATAGTCACTGTAAGTGCTAACACACCTCCGTCTACCAACAAGTAGTTCCCTCCATCAAGTCGCCATGAAAGGAAAATATTGAGAGGTCGACTTCTCTCAACATCAAGATGAAGAAAATCTAACACATGGTCATAGCAATGAATATCATAATAAACTTTATCTTATTTCAATCTCATACTAGGGTTTCTCCATCTCCCCAAGAACTAATGATCTACTCAAACATGGAGGCAATCAATATCATGACAATAACAATGGAATCTATCATAGATGAATAGTACTTGTATAAATCCACAACGAGTATGGAAATTACATCAAGATCTAGAAAAGATGTAGATGGGATGGATGGAGATGGTGGTGATGCAGCGGTGGATGATGAAGATCGATGCCTTAGCCTCCCGGATCTATGCAGGGCAAAGATGGATCCCCGGTGGACGAGTTCCCCCTCCATATGCCTTTCAGAGGTGAGGTTTCTGCGATTTCTGGGTGTTCTATATGTCGTCCCTCCGATCCTGTTGCACGGGTTGAAACTATTTGAGGAGGCAGTGGTGGCGCCAACTATACGGCAGGAACTATACAGCCAGAAAATTTATTCCCGCTTTATAGTTGGTCGTTAAACCGTCTGTCTCCCTTGATTGCTTCAGGTTTTCTTCTAGTATTATTAATATTTCCCAAATAAGCGATTTACGTTGTTTTTGACTCTTTTTATCCTCAGTATAACTGCTTCAACAATTGTGTCCATTGTATCCATCGTTTGTTTTGATCCTAGTGAAAACAGACATAAAATGTGTGCGGGAGCGCCGTAAAATACCAAGATCTTACATCTACAATGCAAAATAACAATATAAAACATGATGCAAATATTCACTCATCAACTTCCCCAAGCTTAGACTCTTGCTCGTCCCGAGCAAGTTTAGCTTAATGGATGTGATCCTCATATTCATGAAGTTGAGTCGATAAAATAAATGAGGCGGTTGCAGCATGTGTTTATCATATACGATACATAGGAATAAGTTCATGAATAGTACCTTACTCGAACCATCTGAATAGTATTAGCAGCCTTCCACACCCTAGTGATCAATAATTTAGGAAAGATGAATCTCAACATAATGTAAAAGTATCCGGTTCAACCAAATGAGTTAGCGAGGTAGTCCCAAGTGTTTTAGGATTAACATATTCACTTGGGATTCAAAATCTCGAAACTTTCTCTTTGTCATACTACAATATAGTGGTGTATGCCTATTTGCTCTTTGCACATTCGCTCTTTTTTCTTCTTTCTTTTCTTCTCTTTTGTTTATATGCTCGCACTTTTGTTTAAGTGTTGTGCAAAGGAGCTAGCCATACATTCCCCTTCATGTAGGAATTCAAAGTTTAACGATCTCAATTATCAAATTCCAATTGTATATGAAGCATTCTTATGACCTGAATATTCTACCTCGAATTGTTCTCACTCTATCTTTGATAGCACTCTTTATTTTCCTTTGATCAAGGTTTTCTTTTTCAACTCAACAGGTTAGATAATTTATATTTCTTTGTAAATCAAACCATGTACTTACAACATATTGACAAAATTACCTTTGTATGTTCCATTAATACCAATGGTGTGGAAGACTCCTAATGCTATCATCAAGTGCAAGTAAAATTATACTCAAGTCATTCATATATCAAATAAGACAAACACAAACTCAAAATTGCTCCATATATAATAATGAACTCGGAATTTCATAAAAGGGATCGACTATTCCTGAAGGGAATTCTAATGATGCAAACTTATTTCTAGTTTGAACTAATGCGAAAATAGTAATAAAAACTTATAAGATAGATTACAAGGTCTTAAAGATCTCCCCAAGCTTAGAATCAAGCCAGGCGGGATCAAATAATCCCTTGTGATTATTTGATACCATGATTATTGTAGATCATTGTGGCGCCATAGCATGTAACACCGCGGTGCGTAGCTTCTTGTTGGTATCCTCCAGAGTGGTGATGCGGCTGTAGCACCTACGCAAATCAGATTGCAAGGTGTCCACCTTATCCACGAGTTTAGTCATCAATGGGAGAAGATCATCTTTCTTCTCTATCTCCTTGAGACGGTGACGGACTTCGACACGATGAAGTAGCTCCTGCTTCTGATATCTCTCCAGCGCTCGCACGCGATCCTTGGTCTTGGGAACAGCTTCCTCTTCCTCATCCATGATTGATGGATCGGGGAAGTGGAAACCGTACCTCCACTCTTCTTGAGACTTCACCCCCATACGAGCACCAATAGTAGGCTTCAAGAGTGGCGTTGTCGCTCCATTGCTAGCACATGCACCAAGATTTGGTAATTCCTTACGCTTGTGTGGCCTGGGGTCTGTGGCGATGAACTTGACCGTCTCCACGCGCTCTTTTCCATGCGCGCGACCTTCTCTCTCTTCTTGAGCCCTCTTCATTGCCGCCCAGTTGATCTCCGGTGGATCATAAACATCATGACAGATATAGATGACGCTCACTTCATCGGAATCATTGTTGTAGTAGCTTGGCTCGACGTACTCTTTGTACTTCGGGCTAAACCTCTCTACTTCCTCGTCATCGTCCTCCATGGATGGTCTGCTAGAGAGGTCCCTGGAAGGCGACGAGACCTAAGGGGGAAGGAGCGATGAGACCCAAGGGTTCTCAATGGCCTGGGGCGAGATAGCGCATTGCTAGATTGGTTCCTAGAGATTATGATTAGAGAGAGACAATGGCAGTATATAAGGGGGTCAGAGGTCGGTAAAACTCGCGAGAAACACCAAATTGTCGCCCAAGAAAAGAATATTAATGAAACAAGGAAAGAAATCACGGATTTGGAAGAGTCCTGCCCCGTAACGACCAATTATATGGGCGCGGCCTGTATAGCTCCAGCTGTATAGTTGGTTTCGGGCAGATATTCCGAAATATCTCGAGTCCAGGTCGGTTAAGTAATGACTCGAGCCGACAATAACGTTTTTTTGTAGATAATGAAAAGGCAAATGAAAAAGTCTGGTATTTTAACAACCAACTATACAGCCAGAATATTGGCTCCGGTCGTATAGTTGCGACCGTATAGATACAAACATCAAAATCAAAAGTGCCTGAGAGTTTAACGACCAACTATGGCCGGAATTATTTCATCTGGTCGTATAGTTGCGCCCGTATAGTTCCAGATATCGAAAAGAATTTCGCAAAGAAAATACAGAGAGTTTAACGACCAACTATACGGCGGGAGCTTCCTCTCTAGTCATATAGTTCCGCCCATATAGTTGGTAAAAACCCTCAAAAACTTCAGGAAAACACAAGGAATCAACGGAAGAATTTTTTAGGAGTGGAATCTGTGAAAATAAATCACTTATTGGAGTAAGAACACTTACCTTGATCTTACCATTTACTTATTTGGGAATGAAAAACTCCTCTAACAACAAAGACTCCTTCGCTTTTGATGGAATTGACCTTAGTTCATTGAATAATTCTCGTAAATGAAAATCGCCAAGACTAAAGTTCCTCTCAATAAGATTGGTGTCTTGCTGGGCAAACATGGACATTGCATTCAACATTTTTATTTCCTGCCTCTGCATAACTGATACCTTCAATCCGGATTACGGATGTAGTATAGCTCTTTTTCCCTAGTAGACCTAGGTTATCGAAACCACAGGAAGCGAATGCGTAGTGAAGTTACTTTAATGGACCTTCGGGAGTTTTAGAATTCCTTTTGTGTTTTTACCGGACTAGTAGCTTGTGTCTTTTTGTTGTTGTCGATGATGGAGAGAGGGCCTAGGGCGTGCGGTTTCACCTATAGCTATGCAAAAACATCTGATGGAAATAAAAGAGAGAAATAAAGTATGTGTGTACTTGTTAGATCAAGATAAAGTATATGTGGGAAGTGCATCCATAATTGCTATTGTCTCTGCAAACGCTTATAGCAATAACCTACTAGTATCATCCATAGAAAAAAGAGAACTAATGATATGCATAGTGATGTCACAGTTAATCCCAAGCAAATCCCTCACATATAGCCGTACTACCCTTTCTATCACTGGGGTTCCCAACCTGCAGATCAATCATTACTCATAGTCCCTATACCTGGCTCGACCCTCGGGGTCTTGGGTACCTGACAAGTCCTTGGATTGAGGCAAGAGAAGATACAATAATCATCATGTCATACAAACTAATACACGATCCCATTTATGATAAATAACATGCACAATTGCTACATGGCTAGGCCAAAGCCCTTAGTCCAAGTAGAATTACTCACACATAGAGATGAGATCAACAATCACAAACATTGTAATGAAAATCATAAGGTTGATAACAATAGTCTTACAATGTTGCCAATCGGAGAAGAGATCTACTATTAAAAATGGTGGAATATGGCTATGGAGATGGAGAAGGGTTTGTAGATCTGGAGGCGGCTAGAGATCTGTGGAAGAGACTTTTTGGCGAGGTCTGGCTTCTTCGGGGGCCTGTTTCTCCTCGCGCGAGGCTTCTTTATATAGGGGTCCCTTCACGAATGTTGTTCTGTTTGACCTAATGGTGGCGGCGCCAACTATACGACCAGAGCTATACGGTCGGAATTTTTGCTCCGGCCGTATAGTTGGTCGTTACAGCGTTCGCCTCCGTTGTTTGGCTCCTGGTTTCTTCTGGTTGTTGGATCTCGTATCTTTGACTTTAATGTAGTGATTCCCTCCTTTAAACGACATTATATGCGCAGGAAAAATACAAGAAGAAAGGATTGCATACCCCTCTTAATATTAGCATTAGTGGTAGGGTTTATAGAGATATTTCATAAAAAATATGATTAATATCCAGTTTAAATATGGATGCAGATGGCTTTATTTCAGAGCCATCAACCTCCCCAAGCTTAAACTTTATCATCCCAAGCAAGAAAACCAAAATCAAAAAGGAACTCAGCATTTAAACTGAAATAACGAGATGGCGATCTTACTCATGATTAATAGTCTCATGTTTCCTCCACTTCATAAATCTGAAAAAACTTTAGCATAGATAGAGTAATGGCAAGCATATCATACAGGATTCATGCATCCTTATAGCGCAGCAAAATTATTGTAAACATGGATGATCCAAATGAGTAAACTTTATTCCTTGTCAAGTAATCAACTCATAGGCTTGCCTTTGAACAGTAAAGTATAATCATGTAAATTAAGAGTGTGAGAGTTGTCATGAAAAGCATATATACTAGAGTATCTCAATTCTCCCACATCAATGAATCAAGACTTTGCAAGCACTACTTTTCTATTCGTTGTCCTTCAAGAATTTCAGTTTTTAAGTAATTGAGAGCATGCCAAAGATTTTTATTAGTTTATCGGGCTGTGATGGACACTCATGGCATCACTAAGTTTTTTGTTCCTTTTGCATAATGATTACTCATAATAGCCAGAGGAGTGATTCCATCATGATTACAGCTACCCAGGAGTGCCAAGAATCTTACCCACTATAGCATTACTGCTACAAGTGTTTAATCAACTCATAACCGAAATCTAGGAGTTTCCTCCATGAAGATCGTTCGCGGGCCAGCGGAGTTGTTGGCATCCCATGAAGTTTGACACGCGTAAAGCTATATCATTCTTATGATTAACAAATCGAACTTTGGCATGCTCACAAAAAGCGCTATACAATAATTTAATCGAACAAATCCTTTCAAAGAGAGCTATCAAGTCAATCAACATTTTTAGTGGTGTCGAGTGTCTCTAGAAATAAACCTTCAAGACTAAACACTACAAAACCCAAGCCTTCAATTGTGAGAACTTTCCTTATTACAATTGTTTAGCAATTTTTAGGCAAGACTTGGTTAATTACGAGAGTTGGAACAAAATGAGCCCAATTAAATACCCATGCAAACGACAATCTTACAAAGATGCAAAGACTCACTCCACCAATATAATATCTCAACATTTATTACTAACTAGCATGGGTTTCTCAAACTTCAAAAGTGGGGAGTCATAAGGCATACCTCTCATGTTTGGTTCCACTTCTCTCTTCCTTTTTTATTTGTTTCTTGGAAACTCGAAGTCGTTCACTCTCCTACAAATATATGAAGACCTCGAGGCGGAAAGAAAAGAAAGAGGGAAAATAAGGAAAAATGGAGAAATCTTTTTGTGATTTTCAAAAGAGGGAATTTAAAGCTCGGCTAGAAAATTTCGAAAGAAAAATAAAAAGAACTAAAGATAAAGTGTTGGAGAAACCAACACGAACGCTTATAAACTCAAATAAAAATGCAACCTCAAAATAAATAATAGTAAATGAATGCCAAATAAAGATACATGAGGAAACTTCCCCAAGCTTAGGCTTTTGCAAGCCCTTCAAATCATTATGGTGGCAGGAAAAAGTCGTTACTCCAGTTTGCGAATTGAGTTGAGAGGTTACTTGTTGATTCTCGGAGGTTCAAAGAGAGGCTATGCATCCTCTCCACAGTCCCTCCAAGTCCTTGGAAATCTTGGTATGTGGCGAACCGGGTTTGTGGTTGCTCCTCTTGATAAGGAACTTCTTGCTCCTCCTCTTGGTCCTCATCCTCTTCAGAAGTCTCTTCCTTAGGTTGGTGCTGCTCAACCTGTGAATCATATAGCAAACGTCCTTCCTCGTTAGAGAAAATACCATTAGGCATAGGAGCGAGGTAGATACGCCAGCTCCAGCAATATGCAGGTAATAAACACCACCTCTCCTAGTGAGCATTCCACATGCCCTCAAGGTGGAGAAACCAACACGTGTCTCACCTAGTATGGGTTGCAACTCACCTAGATCGATGTCTAGGGCAGTGGCAAGCATGGTGATGATGCCTCCTCCTGTCATTGGCCCTTGGCTTTGGGAGGTTCTCCAGGTAGCACACAAGGATGGCGCCCAAGTTGAGTGATAGGTTGTAGTTGATGTAAGCAGCCTTTGCAAGGACTAGAATGTCCTCCTCGTTGAGTCTCGTGAACTCATTATGTGCCTGCAAGGTATTAGCAATAACATAGAATAAATAGCGAATTGTAGGATGTTGAATATTCTTCCCCTTGTTGACTCTACTAGTGAAGCTCGTTCCATTATAGTATTGATCAGGGGAAGGAATTAAGCCAGTAAAGGATGCGCATAAAGCATGAACATCATTGTTTGGCAAATTAAAGCATGCGCACCATTCATCTAATGTTAAAATGTAGTTGTTGTTCATCAGACGGAAAGAAATATTATCCTCTCCTTGCCACAGTTTAATTGTGCTTTGCAACGAACTTAGGAATTCAATGGTTAAGCGGCGATAAGTAGGTACATCATTGTACACAAAGTTTTGTAGGCCAGCTCTATTGCAAAGTAAATTAAAGTCATCGAAAATACCGAATTGGTTCAATATAATGGGGCAAGCCCACTTGCTGGCCTTCACTTCGCGTTTCTTGATCTTGTTGAAGCATTCATGATGGGCCTCATCCCTGAACCGTATCCCCATGTGTTCCTGAGCGGCAGCCCGAGAAGCTTGATACGTCATAAACGTATCTATAATTTTTGATGCTCCATTCTTGTTTTATATCAACTATCTTATGTTTTGTCTACATTTTGAGATACCTTTATACATTTTCTGGAACTAACCTATTAACAAGATGCCACAGTGCCAGTTGCATGTTTTCTGCTGTTTTTGGTTTTAGAAAAGCTGGAAAAGAAATATTTTCGAAATTGCACCGGACAAAAGCCAAAGTCAATGTTTTACCAGAAGACTCACTTAGCCAGAAGACAAGACGGAGAGGGGCCACGAGGTGGCCACACCACCTGGTGGCGCGGGCCAGTCCAGGCCGCACCAAGGGGTGGTGTGGGCCCCTCGGGCGCCCATCGACCTTGCCTCTTCGCCTATAAAAGTACCTTGGGACGAAAACCCTAAAGACAAGATCGGAATTCCATGAAAAGTTCCACAGCGCCGCCGCCACCGAAGAGGCGATTTGGGGGACAGAAGTCTGCTGTGGCACCCTGCCGGGACGGGGAAGTGCCCCCGAATCCATCTCCATCGCTCCATCGCCATCTCCATCGCCATTGTTGACTCCCATGATAAGGAGGGAGTAGTTCTCTCTCGAGGCTAAGGGCTCTACCGGTAGCTATGTGTTCATCTCTCTCTCACTATGCGTGATCTTATGAGATCATGAGCTTTGTAATCTATAGATCTATTCTGCTACTCAAGTGCTTTAATTAATCTCTGCTTATCCCCACGTGTGTGAAGTTGACAGTGTGCACACCGTGTGGCACTTTGGCTAAGGTTACATAAATACTTATCATGAGTATAATTTGAGTTGGATGTCTCTATGAGATTGTGGTGTTTGTTGGAACCATCTAGCGCTCAAGGTGATAGTGAGGGGTTATTTAGATGGGGAATGCGAACTTTAAGGTGTATTGTTATAGTCCTACATCGTCCAACCGGAGAGTAGTTCAGGGTAGCATCATGAAGAGAAGATATTTATATGAGAGTGTCCACTAGTGAAAGTATGATCCCTAGGCCTTGTTTTTAAGCATTGAAACACCATTTACAATCAGTCATGTTACATGTTTTCTTGTTGCCACTCTTATTTCAGATTGCAATTACCACTTATAATCACCCATATTACTTGTATTTCACTATCTCTACGACGAACTAGTGCACCTATACACCTGATAAGCGTATTGGGTGTGTTGGGGACACAAGAGACTTCATGTATCTTGATTGCAGGGTTGCTTGAGAGGGATACCTTTGACCACTTCCTCCCTGAGTTCGATAAACCTTGGGTGATCCACTTAAGCGAAACTTGTTGATGTTCTACAAACCTCTACACTTGGAGGCCCAACACTGTCTACAAGAATAGAAGAGTGCGTAAACATCAAAGCTCTAGCAGTGACACGAGCATGAGTTTGGCTCCTTGTGTTCATCATCTAAAACATTGAAGAAAGGCAAAAATAAAACTTTTTGATCCAACAACAGTAAGTATAATATATTCCTCATCTAGCACACTAAATAATCTTCTCAAGATAATAATCTAGGCAAGAAAATCATAGCAATATGTTCATAGTAGATCTCACCCTAGATTGACAATGACAATAGATCGAAGATGAATTTGCAAAAAGTAATTGGAGGATCGGAGGAAAAACATACCGTAGATCACTTGTGTGCGAGAAAATCGAACGAAATTGAGTAGAGATGAAGATCCCTTGAGGTTTTGAGAGAGTTTGGAGGTAGAAGAAAAAAAAGGATTGAAGTTTTGGAGTTGGGAGTACCTTCGCGTGCGATTTTGTGGTCGGAAGCAACTATACGGGCACAACTATACGGGCAGAACATGTGTTCCGGACGTATAGTTGGCGTTCTATCAAAATATTAGGGTTTCCTCCTGGTGGCGCAGCTATACGGACGCAACTATACGGGCGGAACAAAATGTTCCGGCTGTATAGTTGGTCGTTAAGCTATTTGTCCCTGTGAAAGAAAATTTGCAAAGGCATCGATATCTATATGACCGGAACTATACGGCCGTTATTTTTATTCCCACCGTATAGTTGGTCGTTAAACTCTCAGTATATATGAAAACAAATTGTACGGAGGCATTGATATCTATATGACCGGAACTATACGGCCGGAATTTTTTTTATTCCCGCCGTATAGTTGGTCGTTAAACTCTCAGTACATATTGCAGAAAAAAATTCGATGGTAAAGATAACTATACGACCGGAATAATACGTCCGAAATTTTTATTCCCACCGTATAGTTGGTCGTTAAACTCTCTGTGTGCATCAAAAACATTATGTTTCTTTGTAAACTATTTATTTTCCCGTAATTTAGTGATATACCTTGTTTTTGACAAAACATTGACAGTAAATATTGTCGACCAACAGTAGCATGAATAATGCTGAATTTCAAGTACTACGAATTTCTTCTCCTCAAATGGAATTTTATAGAACTCTTTATTAAACAAAAACTAAAACTAAAACTAAAAACTTAACTCAAACCTTAATTTAACATGGGTTGCCTCCCATGGAGCGCTCTTTTATGGTCAATAGCTTGACCTTGATGATACTCACTTGGGCCAGATGAGTGGAACACCCACTCCGAAGTAATTGGCCTTCAAAGTGATGGCCTCCTTCTCGTCATGTTTGGCTTTCTTCTTCCTGCAGAAGTGGATAACAACAGGATCCAGCAAAGGCAATTGCAACTTCACGTTCCCTTCATGAAGGTTAATTAAAGCCTTTAAAGTTCTCAATAAAGGACGGCCTAGTATTATAGGAGCAACAATATTTTTCAGGCATGTCAACAATAACAAAGTCAATTAGAGCAGGACAGCCTTTGATGTAAACTAAAGTGTTCTCCTTAATCCCTACAGCTTGTTTATAGGTAGAATCTGCTAGATGCAATTTTAATTCAGTAATTTCAAAGGAGCCAAGATTTAACTTGTTAAAAAGACTCTTTGGAATTGTGGAGACGCTTGCACCTAGATCACAAAGTGCAGCTATCTCATTGGTTCCAATTTTAATCTTAATAGTAGGCTCAAATATGTCATCTAGTTTAACAGGTAACTTTTCAGCGATTTTCTTGTATTCTTCTTCAAGCTCGCGTACCTTAATTGCCACGTTATCAACAAAGTGTTGATACATGGCTTCATCATTACCTTCACTTACCGGAATTTTAACGTTGATCCTATTTACGAGATCTTCGATGGTGTATCTTGGTGAAGGGGCATTACTATAATCAAGTTCTTCACGCTCCTCCCTTTGTATCCTCATCATTTTGAGTTCTTCAATAGGGTTGGACTCTGCTTTACCTACAAATTTAGCTAGAATGAGAGTTTGACTCTCGGTTATCTTACCTAGCTGTGCCTCAATGATCCTTGTTCTTTCTTGAAGGGCCTGCAAAACATTTCTCAAACTAATAGCTTGGTTAGATAATTTACCAAGCATAGCATCATGGTTCTCCGTAATTTTGACTAAAATATTATTTTGTTCATTTTGTGAGTCTATGAAAGAATTAAGCATTTCTTATAGACTACCATTACTAGTTCCCATATTATTCTTAGAGTTACTTGTAGGACTAGCATAATGTTTCTGAAAGATAGGATTGTAACTCTTCTTCCAAGCAGGGTTGTAATCATTATGAGCTATGAAGTCTATTTCTTCTATGTTTGCTTCAGGGGTGGCTCTTACCTTAGTTTCCTTACCTTTTACGGCTAGTATGAGCTCATCCAACTTAGCATTGAGATCTTCGTTCTCTTGTGGCGAGACAGAGTTCACCTTCTTCGCGTTTGATCTTTCCACATGCCATTGGGCATGGTTGTCTTGCATATTGTCTAGCAGCTGCTTTGCTTCAGTAATATGTTTACCCATAAATGTTCCTCCAGCTGTAGTATCAAGCATAGACTTAGACACGGGATTAAGAGCATTATAAAATAAATGGAGGATTAACCAATCTTCCATCCCATGACTAGGACAGTTTCTTAGGCATTCTTTCATCCTCTCCCATGCAAGTGCTAGTGGCTCACGCTCTTCCTGTCTAAAGCAAGTAATATTAGATCGAAGTTGCATAGTCTTTGCAGGTGGGAAAATTTTAGTCATAAATAAAGAAGTACAACCCACCCATGATGTAATAGTATTTTTAGGCAAAGATAGCAACCATTCTTTAGGTCTCCCTCTTAGAGAGAAAGGAAATAGACGTAATTTAACCGTATCAGGGTCAACGTGTTTTATACGCATCATATCACATATTTTAGTGAAAGTATTTAAGTGCATACATGCATCTTCAATAGCAGAGCCTCCAAATTGATTTTGTTGAACCAAACTTAAGTAACGGGGCTTAATTTCATACTCATCAATAGCGATTGCTGGATGATTAATAGGAGTGCGCAAATAATCATTATTGGGAGTAGCAAACTCCCCAAGCTTATTTTCAGCCATACTTGCTATGTTTTTGCGTTTTCTTAGATTAAAAATTATAACAGTAAAAAAAGGAATTTAAAGACTAACTAATTTTTTTGGTTTATCAAATAAAGACTGAAAGCAAACTAACAAAATTAAAAACAAGAATTAAAACTAGCAAGGTTCCAAATAACCTCACTAGGGTAGCTATTGCTTCCCCGGCAACGGCGCTAGAAAAAGGGTTGATACCTTCGATCCGGATTATGGATGTAGTATAGCTCTTTTCCCTAGTAGACCTAGGTTATCGAATCCACGGGAAGAAAATGCGTAGTCAAGTTACTTTAATGGACCTTCAGAAGTTTTAGAATTCCTTTTGTGTTTTTAACGAACTAGTAGCTTGCATCTTTTTCTTGTTGTAGATGATGGAGAGTGAGGTCCTAGGGCGTTCGGTTTCACCTGTAGTTGTGCAAAAACATCTGATGGAAATAAAAGTTAGAAATAAAGTATGTGTGTACTCGTTAGAGCAAGATAAATTATATGTGGGCAGGGCATCCATAATTGTTATTGCCTCCACAAACGCTTATAGCAATAACCTACTAGTCTCATCCATAGAAGAAAGAGAACTAATGATATGCATAGTGATTTCACCGTTAATCCCAAGCAAATCCCTCACATATAGCCACACTACCCCTTCTGTCACTGGGGTTCCCAACCTGCAGATCAGCCATTACTCATACTCCCTATACCTGGCTCAACCCTCGGGTATTGGGCACCTGACAAGTCCTTGGATTGAAGCAAGAGAGGATACAATAATCATCATGTCATACAAACTAATACATGATCCCATCTATGATAAATAACATGCACAATTACTACATGGCTAGGCCGAAGCCCTTAGCCTAAGGAGAATTACTCACACATAGAGATGAGATCAACAATCACAAACATTGTAATGAAAATCATAAGATTGATAGCAATACTCTTACAATGTCTCCAATCGGAGAAGAGATCTACTATTACAAGTGGTGGAATATGGCTATGAAGATGGAGAAGGGTTTGGAGATCTGGAGGTGGCTAGAGATCTGTGGAAGAGACTTTTTGGCGAGGCCTGGCTTCTTCGGGGGCCTGTTTCTTGTCGCCCGAGGCTTCTTTATATAGGGGTCCCTTCACGAAAGTTGTTCTGTTTGACCTAACGGTGGTGGCGCCAACTATACGACCAGAGCTATACGGTCAG
The DNA here is from genome assembly GCA_023614405.1 of Avena insularis. Lineage (NCBI taxonomy): Eukaryota > Viridiplantae > Streptophyta > Magnoliopsida > Poales > Poaceae > Avena > Avena insularis. Next base: position 317,006,505 of record CM042684.1, read on the forward strand.
AATTTTTGCTCCGGTTAAATAGTTAGTCATTACGGTGTCTGCCTTCGTTGTTCGCTCCTGGTTTCTTCTGGTTGTTGGAAATCTCGTATCTTTGACTTTAATGTAGTGATTCTCTTCTTTAAACGACATTAACTGCGCAGGAAAAATACAAGAAGAAAAGATTGCGTACCCCTCTAAATATAAGCATTAGTGGCAGGGTTTAGAGAGATATTTCATCAAAAATCTGATTAATATCCAGTTTAAATATGGACGCAGATGGCTATATTTCAGAGCCATCAATGATGTGCAACTCAAATTCTTGAAGTGAAAGAATCCAATGGATCAGTCTTGGATTATGGTCTTTCCTTTAAAGGATTTCTTTTAAGCCATCACGATCCGTATGAACTCTTACTTTTGCATCAACTAAATAAGAGCGAAATTTATCACAAGAGAAAAATACAGCAAAAAGTTCCTTTTCTTCCCTAGGATAATTCTTTTGAGCACCATTAAGAGTTCTACTAGCATGATGTATAATATTAAATCTGCGACCAATGTGTTGTCCCAAAGTTACTCCTACAACATCATCACTAGCTTCACATATTAAGTGAAAAGTCATATCCCAAATAGGAGGTTTAATAATAGGATCACGGGATAAAGCATTCTTGAGGTTGTCAAAGGCTATAAGACATTTATCATCAAAATTAAATCTTACTCCCTTTTGTAGGAGGTTAGTTAAAGGTTTAGATATTCCAGAGAAATTTATAATGAACCTTCTATAAAAACCCACATGACCAAGGAAACTTCTTATACCCTTAATATCTCTAGGTTGTGGCATTCTCTCTATGGTCTCAACCTTAGATCTATTCACTTCAATTACCTTACCTGTTACCTTATGTCCAAGGACTATACCTTCTTTAACCATAAAATGGCACTTCTCCCAATTTAGAACAAGGTTGATTTCTTCACAACGCTGCAAAAATATTTTGAAATTATCTAAGCAACTAGTAAACGAAGTTCCATAGATAGAAAAGTCATCCATAAATACTTCCATTATCAGTTCTACAAAATCCACAAAAATAGCAGTCATGCATCTTTGAAAAGTAGCTGGAGCATTACATAAACCAGAAGGCATACATCGGTAAGCATGTAAACCATAAGTACTAATGAAAGTTGTTTTAAGTTGGTCATCCGGATGAATAGCTATTTGAGAGAAACCAGAGTATCCGTCCAAGTAGCAAAAATGAGTGTGGTTTGCTAACCTTTCTAAAGTTTGATCTATGAACGGTAAAGGATAGTGATATTTCCTAGTTTCTTTATTCAATTTCCTAAAGTCTATGCACATCATATGCCCAACAATAGTTCTAGTAGGTATCAATTCATTGTTTTCATTGGGAACAACAGTAAAACTGCCCTTCTTAGAGACACAATGAACATGACTTACCCATTCACTTTATTTATAAGGATAGATTATACATGCGTCCAGTAGGCGTACAATTTCTTTCCTTACCACTTCTTTCATTTTAGGCTTCAATCTTCTATTAAATTCTGCAGCTGGTTTAGCACCTTCTTCCATGAATATTTGATGGACGATTATCATGGGACTAATTCCCTTCAAATCATTGATTGAGTACCCAAAGGCCTTGCGATGCTCCTTGAGTATTTTCATAAGTTCTTCTTCTTCTCCTGAAAGTTTAGAACTAATAATAACAGGAAATTTATTTGTACCATCTAAAAACATGTATTTAAGATTATTTGGTAGAGTCTTCAACTCTGGGGTGGTAATTCCTCATCCCCTCGCTTTTCTGGCTCTTCAAAAGCCTCATCAGTTGGAGGCCCTATAATGGGAAGTGAATCAAGTTCATCTTCTTGTTCTTCTAGGGACTTATCCTCCATAACTATTTCTTCATAATTTGAGTCTTCATTTATTTCTTCTTCTTGATTACTAAAAAAAAAGCTGCCATTTCCTCAATAGTTTTCTCTTTATCTTCTTGTATTTGTGGAGGCCCGTCTTTAAATTTGGAAAAGTGGCATTCTTTTTCTGCTCCCCCCAGCTTAAGAGACACAATCTCCTTTTTGAAATCAACATAGGCACCTATATCACTCAAAAAGTTTCTTCCAAATATAATTAGGCAAAGAGTGTCAGCTGGCATATCAACAACTACAAAATCAATAGGAAAGTTTTTGTTGCCAATTGTAACAGTTGCATCTTCAACTACTCCCATTGGAATTCTAAGATTTTTATTGGCTAACATAATTGCCATGTCAGTATTTTCAGTTGTAGCCGGTTCTATTTCTTCTTTTATTTCTAGATAGAAATCATAAGATATAACATTAACTTCGGTGCCACGATCACATAAACCATAATACAAGGTTTCTTTAAATATGCAGGGAAGAATAGGCTTACCCACATCTTGTACCTTTGTTTTATCTTCAACCAATACGGAAGTCTCTTCATCAAGTTCAACTATGTTACAATGCGTGTACATAGCCATAATTGCTTCCTTCGTTACCTCTTCATCTTTGGTTTCTTCTAGATGTTCTACAACTTCTGGTATAATCTCCTCTTCCTTCTTTTCCTGTGCTGCTTTGACCTGTTCATATTCAATAATATGCTTATGTGTAGTGCTAGGGAAAGGTATCTGATATGTTGGCTCTAGGGAGGCTAGTGTTGCTTTAACTTCTCTTTTCTTCTCAGGTTCGGGTGGTGGATCATACTTGACCAAACCCTCTTTTGGAGCTTTGATATGTTCTATAAAAGCTTTAACAACTTGCAACACAAGATCTGAATCCAAATAAAGTTCTTTAGATAGTTCTTTAACATGGCCTTTTTTATTATAGTCATGAATACAATCATGTTCTATTTCTATGCCTCCTTCACTTCCTAGACCAAAATTCCATGAATCTCTATGATCGCGAATTCTATTAAGTAAAGCCCAAGCTTTAGCTATAGGAAGATTCATAAAGGCTCCTTCCACGAAAGAGTCTAGTTCAATTTTATTAGGTTCAATTAAACTGCCATAAAATATATGTAGTAAATACCATTTGGGAAAATCATGATGAGGACATAGGCAAAATAAATCTTTAAATCTGATATAAGCTCTTACTAGTCCTTCATTAGGACGGTTCTTCCAAGTCATTTTAAGACACCTGATTCCAAAAGATTTTGATAATGGATAATATTTTGCTAGAAATTCACAAGCTAGATTATCCCAAGTAGTAGCGGCTTCGGGGGGAGAGATCTATACCATGAGAGAGATGTAGTAGTCAAAGTTGACTAAAAAGTTTAACCCTTACCTCATCAATAGTATATCCCATCAATTGAAAAGTGCCACATATATCTTTAAAACATGCAATATGCTCATATGTTTCAGGATCTTCTTCATTTCCAGTAAATTGTTTCTTGTGTAGAATACCAAGTAATAGCGGATTTATTTCAAACCCCCTTGTCTTCTCATTGGAGTTGTCTCTTTTATAAATATCATAGGGCTTCCCAAAGTGGCTGAGTGGGTTAGCACTAGTCATATGCTCAAACTCCATCATGTTGGTGGAAAACTGTAACTCAAAATAAAACTTAGCAAGACAAAAATAAATAAGCAAAAACTAAAAGACCTACAGTGCTTAGCTCCCTGGCAACGACGCCAGCAAATAGCTTGATGACTGCAAGTGCACAGATCGTTTGTAGCTAGTTTTGAAATAAAGATATTGATCCCACAGGGAGCAGGAGTTTGAAGTCTAATAATTCTTGAAATAAATATTACACTAGTAATGCTTAATAAAGTTCTAAGTGACAAGATAAAATGCGAGTATTGCATAAAAAGGTGTGTTTGGGTTTTGGGTATAAGAGCAACAATAAGTAAAGTAAAATAGCTGAATACAGAAAGTAAGTATCGCGTATGTAAGAGAGATTAGAACTGCAATAGGGAAAAAGGCGTTCTCACGGAGTAGCAGATTCACCACTAGCATTACAAGGAGCTAAGGTAAATATTATTATCATGAACATTCTCAACTATGTATGTGTGGGAGGAACTCTGTATTTGGACAAATAGGCAGCAACCACTGCTCACATCATCCTCATAACCACAGTAGTCAGCAATCGACATCAATCGAATTACTGCGCTATTAAGGGACGTAATCCCGTAGGACGTATCACATGGCATGGATAGTGTTCCGTGAGTTTCCTTGGTTTCCCAACTTGATACATAAGGAGTGCCAACAGCTTTATAGTCACTGTAAGTGCTAACACACCTTCGTCTACCAACAAGTAGTTCCCTCCATCAGGTCCCCATGAGAGGAAAATATTGAGAGGTCGACTTCTCTCAACATCAAGATGAAGACAATCTAACACATGGTCATAGCGATGAATATCCTAATAAACTTTATCTTATTTCAATCTCATACTAGGGTTTCTCCATCTCCCCAAGAACTAATGATCTACTCAGATATGGAGGCAATCAACATCATGGCAATAACAATGGAATCTAACATAGATGAATAGTACTTGTATAAATCCACAAGGAGTACGGAAATTACAACAAGATCTAGGCAAGATGTAGATGGGATGGATGGAGATGGTGGTGATGCAGCGATGGATGATGAAGATCGATGCCTTAGCCTCCTGCATCTACGTAGGGCGAAGATGGATCCCTGGTGGTCGAGTTCCCCCTCCAGATGCCTTCCAGAGGTGAGGTTTCTGTGATTTCTGGGTGTTCTATATGTCGTCTCTCTGATCTAGTTGCACGGGGTGAAACTATTTGAGGAGGCGGTGGCGGCGCCAACTATACAACGGGAACTATACGGCCGAAAAATTTATTCCCGCCGTATAGTTGGTCGTTAAACCGTCTGTCTCCCTTGATTGCTTCGGGTTTTCTTCTGGTATTATTAATATTTCCCAAATAAGCAATTTACGTTGTTTTTTAGTCCTTTTCTCCTCAGCACAACTGCTTCAAGAATTGTGTCCATTGTATCCATCATATGTCCTGATCCTAGTGAAAATAGACATAAAATGTGCACGGGAGTGCCGTAAAATACCAAGATCATACATCTACAATGCAAAATAACAATAGAAAATATGATGCAAATATTCACTCATCAGTGGTCAAGACAAAGGAACGACAGACACTCCTCGAGGACTTGAAGGAAACATTTTCCAACCTCCATCGATTCCAGTTGAAGCTGAACCCGGAGAAGTGTGTGTTCGGCATTTCTCATCTCAGAACGAGGAATCGAGGCCAACCTGGAGAAGATCGCCGCAATCGAGCATATTCAGCCGCCGCAAAATCAGCGTGACATGCAAAAGTTCACCGGATGCTTGGCCTCCCTCAGCCGGTTCGTCAGCCGACTGGGCAAGAAATCACTCCCCTGTACCAGCTCATGAAGAAAATGGACAAGTTCATCTAGATGGCGCAGGCAGACGAGGCCTTCCGCGAGCTCAAGCTCATGCTATCCTCTCCACCAATCCTGGCGGCCCCCGCTGCAAAAGAGCCAATGCTGATGTACATCGCAACTACCAACCGGGTCGTCAGCATCGTGCTTGTGGTTGAAAGGCCAGAAGAAAGAAAGGCGCAACCGGTTCAGCGCCTTGTGTACTACCTGAGTGAGGTACTCTCGCTATCAAAGTAGAACTACCCCCACTATAAGAAGCTGGTGTATGGCGTATACATGGCCGCCAAGAAACTGAAGCACTACTTCCAAGAACACTCCATCCGAGTAGTGGCATTAACCCCCCCCCCCTTCTGAGATCATCGGAAACAGGGACGCCACCGGCTAGGTGGCGAAATGGGTGATAGAGCTCGCCGCACACTGCATCCGGTACGAGCCAAGAACAGCGATCAAGTTTCAAGCCCTGGCGGACTTCCTCGTTGACTGGCCAAAAACACATTACCTGCCTCCATTCCCTGACTCCACGCACTGGAAGCTACACTTCGACGGCTCCAACATGTACGGGGGCTTTGAGCCGGGGTCATCATCACCTCTCCAAAAGGAGACCGGCTGGAGTATGTGCTGCAGATCCACTTCCGCGCATCCAACAACATCGCCAAATACGAAGCGCTCGTCCATGGCCTCAAGATGGCAAAAGAAATCGACATCCGGCGCATCCTCTGCTTTAGCGACTCGGACCTGGTGGTGCAGCAAGTGTCAGGCGATTGGGACGCCAAGGATGCAAACATGGCACTATACAGCTTCTTCGTACAGCAGCTATGCACCTGCTTTGAAGGATGCAAGTTTCACCATGTCCCTCGAGCAAACAACAAAGTTGCAGACGCGCTTGCCCACGTTGGGTCAACAAGGCAAGCAATCCCACCTAGAGTTGCCCTCGAGCACCTACGCAAGCCTTCCATCACGCCGTCTTCGGAATCCAACTCCGTCATGCTGGACACGGACCTAGGGACTACCGGCTCCAAGCAACCTGAAGCCACAACTAAAACCCCAGGGACTTCCACGCCATGCTAGGGGACTGCCACGCCGTACCCGGGGACTATCGGGTCAAAGGCCATGACACTCCCAGCCGGCTCCAGCATCCCGAGGGTTGCCGTCTCCGTTCTTCCACCCGGTAGACCACCCGACGAGCCTAAGCTGGTCGGGTGCGAGGAAATCAAGTTGATCATGGAAACTGTGTATGCCATCCGGGAAACCCCTCCATGGGCCAAACCATTCATGAACTTCCTGGCCAGAGGGAAGCTTCCCGACGAAGAGGTTGAGGCAAGGCAAGTGAAGCGCTGCATGATCCAAGAAGAGGAAATCCGGCTGCTGGTAGATATTCAACAAGGCGAGTGCGGTCACCATGCATCATTGCGATCCATAGTGGCAAAGGCATTCTGCCATGGGTTCTACTGGCCCACTGTGCTAGAAGACGCCGAGCACATGGTGAAGGCATGTAATGGGTGCCAATGATTCAGCCAGTAGAAGCACACTCCGGCTGCGGCCCTCAAGACGATCCCCATTACCTGGCCTTTTGTTGTCTAGGGTCTGGACATGGTGGGGCCCTTCCAAATGGCGCAATTTGGCATGACACACCTGCTGGCGGCGGTGGACAAGTTCACCAAGTGGATTAAGGCGAAGCCAATCAAGAAGTTGGACGGAGCAATAGTGGTCAAGTTCTTCACATACATTATCACGCGCTTCGGCTACCCCAATAGCATCATCACTGACAACGACACAAACTTCGCAAAAGGGGCCTTCGCGCGCTTCTGTGGAAACAAGGGTATCTGCCTGGACCTAGCCTCCATTATTCACCCCCAGTCCAATGGGCAGTGCGAGCAAGTAGACGGTCTAGTCCTAGCCGGAATCAAGCCACGGCTAATTGAGCCACTGATGAGATCCCTTGGATGCTAGATAGAAGAGCTACCGGTTGTGTTGTGGAGCCTGTGCACCACGACAAACCGCTCCACCAGCTACATCCCATTCTTCCTCGTCTATGGAGCAGAAGCAGTCCTGCCAACTTGACATCGAGTTCGACGCACCCTGCAAGTTGGTATACACAGAGCAGCAAGCCAAAGAGGTGCGTGAGGATAGTGTTGACCTCATCGAAGAGGCACGCGAGCTGGCCTTGTCTAGGTCCGCCATCTACCAGTAGAACCTATGTCGCTACCACGCTAGCCAGATCTGCAACGTCTCGTTCCGAGAGGGCGACCTAGTGCTGCAATGGTACAAGACACCAAGGGGATGCACAAGCTGTATCCACCTTGGGAGGGGCCATTCATCATCAGCCGAGTGCTACAAAACAAATCATACTACCTCATCAACGCCTGTGGAACGTGAACCTGTTTCGGCCATTTTACACTTGAACCAGAAGTGCATGTATCTTAGTTTTATGTAATGAATAAGTTGAGGAGCCTCGACATAGTCTCGGGGACTCCGTAATCATTTGGCATTTCCTACTTCACAATTTGGTGTTTTTTGGCTGCATTTTTTCTAACCCCGGATCTGGCGGTTTCTCTTGGGGACTCACCGGACGGCCTAGATGGCCGCGCATTCCAGAAGGAGAAGTAATGTATGTGGATCCAATGGCTTCCTCTTTGATTCCAGCTGTAGAACGCACGTCGGATAACAGAAACGGCAAGAGCAGAAAGCTCGAAGACCCATACACAAAAAGTCATAAGGAAAGCAAAAATGTCTGGATGTTCTGGTTGCATCTGCTTGCTCCATGCTAATAACTGAAATCTGAAGTATTGTGTAGAGCACCCACTATCTAACCCTTTGACCCGGCTACAGACCACAACCCGGCTCATAGCCGGCAAAGGGCATGGCTTGAACGACCAATGCTCACTAAGAAAAGGACCAAGTTGTCGGCTTAGCACGAAACGGCAAAGTTTCCAACCCAATGAACAAACTATAGATTAATTCCTCCTATGCATATCTAACGCATAAACTACAGAGCTAAAATCCAAGGCAAGTGCCAGGGCCGGGTACTAACTGCCCCTAGAAGGCAGAAGGCAGAAAGCGGCTTCAACCCGGCTGGATGCTCCAGCCGGCCTGAACCTCGGGGACTACACCCTGTGGGTGCGCTCGCGTGCCCCCACACAAAGACCTACAAACAGCAACAACACAAAAGACCTTCGACCCGTCTGGATGCTCCAGTCGGCCCGAACCTCGGGGACTACACCCTGTGGGTGCGCTCGTGCGCCTCCCCACAGAAGAAAGCATTCAACACACGCAAGTTAAACAATCAAAAAGTGCAAACAAAAGAGCACAAGGCAGATGTTATAAAGAGGAGACAAAGCTCCGAGTAGAGTTCAACACAGAATAAGAACAAATTGTTCATTGACACCGACAATGAGACAAGTTTGAAACTGATATAAATACTCTCAGCATTCCGGGGATCGGGCTTGAGGGTCGAAGTCATTAGTCAGGGCTTGGCTGCTGGAGGCGACATCAGACGGATCAGAGGCTGGCACAACCGAGGCTTAGTAGGTGACATAGTCGGAAGCGGAACGTAGGAGAACGGCTCCGTGCCGGCCGGGTCACTGAAGTCCCAGTCCAGCTGGTCGAAGCTCCTGATCTTGACACCGCAAGAACGGATGTCAGGAACTTCGGTGCAAAGCTGGTCATAGGTGGTCCCCTGTCAGAATCCTCGGGAAAGGCTCTGAAGATCCACACCAGGATACTAGGACTTCAACAGCGCCAACACCATCTCCACGCCACCACGCACCACCCGCTCTCGTGCCGCGTCCATAAGGTAGAGAGCATCGGCAAGCTTGATGGCCAGGGCATGCATCTAGCGGGAGGAGCAGTGTTGGGCTAGACATAGGCGAAGACGTCCAGAGCAGTGCTGCACAGCTGGTTAGCCTCCTTGCTAACAACCGCCACTAGCTCCTCCGGATGAAGGTCACGCCTAGAATCCGCCTCGGGCACACGGGTAAGAGCTTGGTCAGTCGCCTCAAAGTACTGAGTTGCACCCGGCCAAACAGCAAATGTCAAAACCGGCTGTAAAGGACGAAAAACAAGTTCGGCAGTTGAAGAATAACTTACTAACGACGATCTCGGTGATCTAACATAGCTCTGCCAGCGCAGCCTTCTCCTTCGACTTGGCCTCCTTTAGGGCATCCTCCTGCTTCTTGTACAGGCCCTCAAGTTGCTTGAGGTTTTCAGCACGGATGTCGGCGGTCATCTTGGCCTAACCGGCTTTGACCTCCATTCGCTTCTGGTGCTCCACCAGCTCGCCAATCTGAGCTTAACAAGCTTTGTTGGATTCCTTCAGCCGGTGCACCTCTGCCTTCAACCTCTCCACCTCCTGATCCCTATCCGCTAACAGAGCTACAGGAGGGTACCCGATGGTCAACAAAAAACGAGAAAATTCGTGCAATTGGAAGGACTTGGTAGAGCAAGCAATCTTACGCCCCAGGTCCTATGTAGTCTTGGCGGCTTCAGCAAAAGATTTCTACGGAAAAGGAGTAAAAAAGAGAACAAGGAAACCGGATGAGGAGAAAAACAGCAAAACAGTAAGGAGATATTTAGCTCCAGCGAAGCCTCCAATGCGTTGGCCTGACCGAGTCCCTGCTCCATCACTTCAACCAGGTGGCGCACCTAGCCGAGAGCGACGGGGGCCAACTCAGAGAGCTGCACTAGGACATTGTCCGGCACCGGTGCAACCCGGACCGGCCGCCAGCTAGTCACCTGGAGGTTATCATCGCTGTTGGCAGCCGCACGTGACACCTCCCCCTAGGCCCCAACACCCTCGCCGCCTGATCCAGGAACCATCTACCGCCCGCTGTTGCCCGAGGCCGACTGCGCGGAGGCTTCTGGCGCAACCTCCACGGGCTCCTCCACCCGATAAGCGGCGGATCTTGGCTGAGCCTCACTCAGCACCGGGTCCGCGCCTTCCGTTATCCAGAGTGGAGGAGCAGCCACGATGCTGCTCCTGGCCAAGAGCACCTCGGTGAGCTTGGAGGCAGCGGAGGCACGATGCAGGGTCACAGGCGTAGCGAGTGGTGAAGGCTCCGCTGCATCCACGTCAGCTTCAGTCGGTGCAGCCACGGAGAGCTCAGCTGGCTCGACAGGCCCCTCATCCCCAGCCGGAGGAGGGGCAGACGCGATGGTGATGGTCGTGGAGCCACCCAACGACATCGCCTCACTGTGCGAAGAAAACAAAGGCACGCTAAGCAAAAGGCAAGATCAATGGCCACACACAAGAAAATGAGCAAGGACACGTACCCGGTGACGCTTGGCACGACGGCCAGGGCCCTTGGATGGCGGGTCCTCTTTGTGCCACCACCAGCTGGGCGGCACTGGCCGAGGCGGCCCATTTCCCTGTTGCCCTCCCCGAGGCGGCCGAGGCAAGAGCAGCATCCTCACTATGCATGGCTACACCAGTACAGACAAAGTCGTCAAAAATCCGGCTGAAGAAGCCAGCAAGGAAAAGAACACAGGGAAAGCACACTCACCGGGCGGGTCCTCACAACCCTCGTTGGCCTGGGTGGGGAAACGCTCCGGCTCCATCGGCGGATACTTCTGCGGCTTGAAGTCCGAGGAGAAGATGGGCAGCTCATGGTCGCCCATGCCATTCTCCGCAAGTTGTGCCGTAAAGAGCTACTCAAAAGGGGCAGATAAGGAGCAAGAAGAAGCCCTTCGGAAAAAATCAACCAGGAGAGGAAAAGCAAAACCAACCTTCGGCGGCAGCGGGCCCCAGTGGAACAGCACACAGGAGAAAGTTCAGTCCTCCTCCAGGTCCTCCTTGGAGATCGTGGCAAGCCACTCTCTAAGGGACCCGTATGGCACCTCCATCCGAGAAACCCGGGTGGGATCATCAGAGCCGGAGAGGTGGCACATCTTGTGCGACCGCGCCATCAGCGGGACCACCCGGCATGTCATCCAGGACAATGAGATGTCCCGGGAGGTCAGCCGCTCCTTCTCCACTAGGACCTCCAGCCGAGCCGCCATCCGGTCCATGTACGCCTGGGAACCCAGGCCCTCCGGGTCGACGGGACGTTGGCGAAGGGCGACAGCCGGATCCAATCCACATCGAAGGCATTATGCACATAGAAGTACAACCTCTGCCATAGCTTCATCGTGTTAGGGCTGCTCAACTGTGGCATCAGCGACGACGACGGTGGATAGATGGCGCAGCAGCCCGTCTCCTTCAGTGGCCCGTCCTTCCCCACCACCTTGACCTTGAAGTTGAAAAACCTGAGGAAGTTTGTCGTATCTAGGCGAACTCCCAAGTAGGCCTCACAGCAGGCCACATGATGCTATAGCTGCACCACCGCGTTCCCCCTCAGGTGATGGAGCTGAAGGTCGAACGCGATGAACATCTCGAGGAGGAACTTGCTCATTGGCAAGCCGAACCCGAAGGCGAAGTGCGGGAGGAAGACCATGGACTCGCTGGGCTAGGGGTTGGGGACCCGCTCCCCCTCCGGCACGAGGAGATGCTGCACCACGCGCTCTGATAGGATGAGTCTCCACCGCCGGTACTTCTGGATGAGGCCATCCATGACGTACAAGCCACACCAACCCCCAACTTGCTCCGGCAGCATCTTGTTCGATGCGGCGGCTGTGGTGGAAAATCAGAGTCCCGTCGTTGCGAAGCAGAAGCGGCGGTGCCGGCGACCAAGAAGCGGAGGCGCAAAGGACAAAGAGGAAGCAGAGCACAAGGGGCAAGAGAAGCAAGGCGAAGGATGAATATGAAGTGGGGAAAATCCCTCCCTCACAACCCTATTTATCGAAGGAGAGAAAGCGCATCCCCTGTGCTCCCTGCCGCCACATGGCAAGCAACTGCTCCGCTCCCCTAGATGCTTTGGTTACGGATCGCATGCACCAACATACCTCCCATAGAATATCCTGGAGGCGTTACTACGGGAGGCGAGGCGTGCACATGATCCCAAGAAACCGCAATAATGAAGACATGTACGCAGTTACCAAAAACTGCCGCAGCAGACCAAGAGGTCAAACTGACGTGACACACGCCAGAAGTGGTAGGCATGGCCGACGTAAGCACTGAAGTCAGCGACCAAGCGATTCATCCCCCCTCGGGATGCGGCAGCCAGTCAAGTCCGTCACGGCTCACACCCTGTGGGTGCGCCACCTGTTCCGTAGCCAGTAAACTCCAGTCGGGGATCAGCAAGCATCTCGAGCCGGAAAACGACAAACACGAATAGACAAGTCCAAAGACAAGTTTTATCATCACCAATCATTTCGGTTCAGTCAATGAGCATGCAAGAACTTCTCTACAAGGCGAAGTCCCAATGCCCTCGGGGACTAGTGTCGGGAGGATGACCCCCGGATAGGCCAAGCCAGGCTCAACTGGCTGGCTCCAGGGATGCCTGGCCGGATGGCTGCAAGATGAAGGACCACAACCGGGTGGACCACTCCATCCGATCCGTCCTCAAGATTCCTCGGTTGGCCCGTCTAGCTGGGTGACCAGAAGAGCGGGTTGGGTGGCCACCTCTACCTGGCCGCCTCGAATCCGTTGGCCAAGGTATGGGAGGGGTGATGCTCCCTTCTAAGCGCACCCTTGACCGGACAGTCTGGTGCGCCACCCTTCCAGTGCTAGAAGACACCCGCACCAAAGCGCCAAGGCTAGAAGCCAAAGAGAGCGTGTCGGCTGACCGCTAAAGCACCAGCTGACGAGTAAAGCACCGGCTGACGAGTAAAGCACCGACTGACGAGTAAAGCACCGGCTGACGAGTAAAGCAAAGGTGCTAGGACATTGTACGTTGTCCCCCTGTACTGGATGCTTGACCGGGTCCTGGCCCACCAGCTGGGCCCTGCCAGCCAGCCCGCTTTGTTAGGCCCAAACAATAAACCCTAGAGCCCACATTGTAACCTACCTCTCCCAACCAGTATATAAGGGGGTTAGTGCTAGGGTTCTAGGAAGGCTCTAAGTTCTCTAGATTCAACAAGTTCACTAGTTCATATTTTTCTTCTTGCTCTCCATAGCAGCTAGGGAAACAGCCCAAGGAGCACTTGTATTGGGCATTCTCTCCCGAGATAGTAGATCCTTGCAGGAGTATGAGTCTTACCTAGACAAGAGGGCTCCGAACCTAGATACATCGCTGTGTTTGCAGTATCTATGTCCAACCCATTACAAGTAGCCACCGATAGCATCCTGATTGTCCCCTTCATGCCATACCTGATGGCACTGCCGTGTTCCACACCACGACAACCAAACACCGGGCCTTTTGATGGAGAAACCACCATGTGGGCAACCAAATAAAGTGCCAAAGTTGGCACAAGCCAAATCTCACCACATGCAGCACCCTGCGGGCCAAGTGAGAAAAATTGGGCCGAGCAACCAAACACGCCCTATGCGCTCAGAGTGTGGATGTGGAAGGGGTAGGTGTCATTCATGTTGAAAATATAAGCAATAATCCATATGATTTAATCCGAATAAATAATCGACAAAGCATGATCATACATATAGCAATTAAACAGATCATGTAAACTAACAGAGTAGATGAACAAATTACATCTAAACAAGACAAAACTATTATAGCTATACCAAGTAATAGAACTAGACACTCTAGCATAATCTGAAAGAGATGGATTGAGATTGCATATGGTGTAGCAGCAGCGGCACGGTGGTAGCAGTAGTAGTAGCTGCAGTGGTGGCAACAACATCATCAGCCATGTTGTCGATGTAGAGGATGGTGATGTCTAGGAGAAGTCCTCGTTGGGGAAGGAATCATCCGTGATGGCGTCAGTAGTCGCATGGAAGCACTCCCCAAAAACCTGATCGCCCCTCACCCGTATAGGTTCACAAGAGGTAGGGTTCCGGAGATCTATTGCCCCAATCTGCGGTGCACACCGCAAGCCATGATGGGGAAGACGAAGGCGGTGGTGCAATAGACTAGAAGGAGACACGTGTGATAGGCAATGCCGATTAGGTTTAGCGCAAAAGCTTATATAGCGCAGGTCAGGGAGATCGTGTGGCTCAGCCCATGTCCGAGTCGTTAGTGGCCCATGTTCCATAAAGTCTAGAAATGGCTGACTAATTAACACGTCCATTAATGACTCGTAACTAATCCATGATTAATTTTCCTGAATAGAAAAAATAAAGCTCGGCTCGGCGAGATTCTCGCAACCCGCACAGTGCGCGCGCGTCGTGGCGACATGAGGCATGGCGAGGCGAGGCGGGCAGCGTCGGAGGAGGAGTGCACAAGAGCTGCTCTTCTTTGCACCCTTAGTGAGTGGTGAAACAACCTAGTATATAAGGAGGTGAAACTCTCACTCAACTAGCAATGTGGGACTAACCACTAGCACAACCATATGCTGCCATGCACAAATGGGCTTAAGAGAGTTTTAGAATTTGTCTAACGGGCCAATATCCCAATACTCATCAAATTCCAACAATCCCCCCACAAAGTCTCATTGGCACATCAATTCACTTTCATTTCTGAATATTGTTTTATATACCGGTGTGTAGTGGAGACTGTTAAGTTGAACTTCCACATTAAACTTCATGCTACACTAGCTAGCAACTTGAATAGTGGACTATGCCTTGAACTACAAGTTTACTACACATTAGTTTCACACAAAATCTAGACCGGTACAGGGATGTCGCAGGGCTTCCCCGCGGTTTGGAGCTGATGCGTCATACTCCAGGGCCTTTCATGAGTTTATTAGAGAGCACCCAACTCTCATGGACTGTGATGTTTAACAGTCAGACTCATATAGGTATGTTCCTGAATAGATGTTTCTGCAGGACAACATCTCTACTTAGAAAAGCCACTTAGAACACATTAAGCTAAATATCAACTTGCCATGTAGAATAAGAGAGTATTCCATCTTTGTGGAGATGTAAATATAATATGGGCATACTCTCCTCTCAGCTGATCAACAACTTGTCTCCCAGCTCTAATTTATGGGATCTCTGATCACATAGAGTGGGTTACCACTGCGAACAACTCATTGTGTGGGTCTCAAACCCATCTCCCTCAATGCATTATCTATCACATTACGTGATAAACCCTTTGTGAAGGGATTTTCCAAGTTCTTAGATGTTTGGATATAATCCAACACAATAACTCTGGAGTTTCTCAGTTTCCTGACATATTTCAATCTCCTCTTCACATGCCTTGATGACTTCATATTATCCTTAGAACTGTTCACTTTGACAATCACAGTTTGATTATAACAGTTTATCGGGATGGAGGGTATTTGTTTCTCAACCATAGGTAAGTCCATCAAAATCTCATGAAGCTACTTTGCTTCAATAGTGGCTGTGTCTAATGCTGTGAGTTATGCTTCCATAGTTGACCTTGTTAAGATGGTCTGCTTGCAAGACTTCTAGGAAACAGCACCACCACCAAGTGTAAACAAATAACCGCTTATGGCCTTCATCTCATCAGCATCAGATATCCATTTCGAATCAATATAACCCTCTAGTACTCGAGGATACCCAGTATAGTGAATACCATAACTTGCAGTGCCTTTCAAATAGCGCAAAACTCTCTCAAGAGCATGCCAATGATCATCTCCAGGATTTGACACAAATCGACTCAGTTTGCTTACAACAAAGGAGATGTTAGGCCTCGTAGCGCTGGCTAAATACATGAGCGAGCCAAAAATTTGAGAGTATCTCATTTGATATTTTGCATTCCTTTGATTCTTTCTAAGTAGCACACTCGGATCATAAGGCATTGGAGAATACTTGCAGTCACTATACCCAAAGCGACTCAATATCTTTTCCACATAGTGGGATTGAAGCAGTGTAATCCCACCATTTTCATCCTTCGGTAGCTTCATGTTTAAGATTACATCAGCCACTCTAAGTCCTTCATCTCAAAACAGCGAGATAGGAACTCTTTGACCTCCTCAATAACAGCAAGGTTGGTCCCGAATATCAATATGTCATCGACATAGAAACACATAATAACTCCCTTGCCCCCACCATGGCGGTAGTACACACTTATCATCTTCATTTACAACAAAGCATTTAGCAGTTAAAGTTCTTTCAAACTTCTCGTGCCACTGCTTAGGAGCTTGCTTAAGACCATATAAAGACTTCACTAACTTACACACCTTTCCTTCTTGACCATCTACTACAAATCCATCAGGCTACTCCATATAAATTTCCTCATCTAGCTCTCCATTTAGAAAAGTTGTCTTAACGTCCATTTGATGAATGAGAAGACCATGTGAGGGAGCCAAGGATAGTAGTACTCGAATAGTGGTCAATCTGGCTATAGGTGAGTAGGTATCGAAGAAGTCCTCACCTTCTTACTGGGTATAACCCTTGGCCACAAGACGTGCCTTGTACTTTTCAATAGTACCATCAGGTGTAAGCATTTTCTTGAACACCCACTTACATCCTACAGGGTTGCACCCATAAGGACGATCAGTGACATCCTAAGTTCCATTAGCTAAGATAGAATCCATCTCACTACGGACAGCTTCTTTCCAGTAATCAGCATCTTGAGATGCATAGGCTTTTGAAATACAAGTGGAAGTATCATTGATGGCCCAATATATCTCGAGCTCGTTGGGGAACCCCAAGAGGAAGGTATGATAAGCATAGCAACAATTTTCCTTCAGTTATGAAACCAAGGTTATCGAACCAGTAGGAGCAAGGAAACACCTCCAAGGTGTTGTTGTCAACTTGGAATCCTACACAACACAACCATAGGACTTTTCCCCCAACTTACAGTGAGGTTGTCAATCTCATCGGTTTTGCTGAAAACAAAGGATTAAACGTATTGTGTGGAAGAAAGTAAAAGCTTGCAGAAAGTAAAGAGAAAGCAGTAAACAGTTGTAGATTGATGGTAAAAGAAAGGACCGGGGTCCATAGTTCACTAGTGGTGGTTCTCCTTAAGATAGATGACATGTTGGGTGAACGAATTACAGCGGGGCAATTGACAAACATCGAGAAAGCATACATGCATATACTAATCATCTTGACTCCTATGAGATTTGATTGGGCATTACAACATTATACATAGACCGTAATCCAACCGTACCTATGACTAATAATCCACCTTCAGGTTATCAATCTGAACCCCCTCCAGTATTAAGTTGCAAGCAACAAATAATTGCATTACGCACTGCGTGTAAAGTAAACAATACAATTGTTCTATGAACAAAGGATTATTGTTTTCTCCCTAGTAGCAACAACACTTCTAGTACCTTAGAGATTTTTGTCACTTCCCCAGATTACTAGAGGCATGAAGCAACTATCGAGCATAAATACTCCCTCTTGGAGTTGCTAGCATCTACTCGGCCAAGATATCTACTAACAATGGAGAGCATGCAAAATCACAAATAACAAAGACATGATAGAATCAATAATCAACCTGAAATAACATCTGAATATCCATCGGATCCCCGCAAACACAACATGTATGATTACAAATAGAATGATCTTGATCATGAACAGAGCTCACAAGATCTAGACATGGTAGCACAAAGGAGAAGAACCAACCATCTAGCTACTACATGGACCAGTAGTCCAGGGATGAACTACTCATGCATCACACCGGAGGCTTGCATGGTGATGAAGAAGGCCTCCAGGGTGAATTCTCCCCTCCGGCAGGGTGCCGGGAAGAGCTTCAGATCCCTCTCGATCTAGGGATGGAGATGACAGCGGCTACAGACACTTTCGTAGAATTTTGATCGGGTACTTAGGGTTTCTGTATCAGAGGCATCTTATAGGTAAAAGGGGAGCTGAGGGGGTGCCCTAGGTAGCCACACCACCCCTGGCACGGGCTAGGCCTGGCCGCGCGGCCAGGTGGTGTGGAGGCCCTCTGGCCCCTCTCCGTCTCGTATTCTGGCTCTGTGTCCCCCTCGGTGAAATACTAACTTTGGCTTTTGTCCCGTCCAATTTCGAGAATATTCATTTTTTGACTTTCCTGGAACCAAAAACAGCAAAAAACAGGCAGCTGGCACTATGGCATCTTGTTAATAGGTTAGTCCAAGAAAGTGTATAAAAAGTACTCCAACATGTGGACAAAACATAAGAAAGTAGATAAAAACCAAGCATGGAACATCAAAAATTATAGATACGTTTGCAACATATCAACATCCCCAAGCTTAACTCCTGCTCGTCCTCGAGTAGGTAAGTGATAAAAAGAAAGAATGATTTTTGAGGTGACATGCACCATCATAAACTTGATCAAAGTATTTGTAACATTGATAGCTGGGATCATAGTACTTCAACATAGCATGAAAGATACAGTTCTAGCAATAAGACATAACAACTATGTTGTAACATGAAAAGGCACAAACAAAAGATTCATGAATAACAATGCTTTGCAAGACGTTTGTTTGTTTCACTTAAATAAAACATAGCATAGTGGCATTCAGCTTGTCCCTCATAGAGTAGCAAACATAAATGCATAGGACACCTTTTAAGTTTATAAGGGTGACTAGATACAAATAGTTTAACAACAAGCAATATCAAAGTTATGCATCAATCAACAAGTCTTGGGAAAATGCACATAGAACTAAGAATGGCCACTATGCTCTCAAAATAGGTGCATAAAGATAGAAGGTGGAGACTCAACATAAAAGTAAAAGAAAGACCTTCATAGAAGGAAGTAGGGATTCAAATTTCATAAAGATCTTCCAAAAATTATGGTACTTATTAGCTTTCAGCTCTCATTGCTCCTATCATAAGCATCTTGAAGTGATTAAGGTTAAAGTGAACAAACTATGGATTATATGCTTGACAAAGTATAAGCTGAAAATCTCATGTCCCTTGAATACGAGGGCCGCTCCTCATGCTACTCAAGTTTAGTTACCGGTAAGTTCTTTTCATAGTAAGTACATGTGTATCATAGAGAACCGCCAACGGGTACCCCTTTGTTGATGATACAGAAGAATCCCCATATCAAAATGACAAGGCAAGCATACAACAGGCATCTCAGCAATCTTCTTATTTAACATGGGAAAATGGTGCATTTTTCTCTCTTTCCTCTTTTCTCATATCTTTTTTTTCTTTTTCTCTTTTTCTCAATATCTGACTCTTTTTTTATGAGAAGAATGCTTCATAGATAGTTCATTATGGTTACGCTGCAGGTTTCCACCATGATTAGGCATGGATTAGACCGGCGGCCCAGGCGTTTCTCTAACACGCATACATAACTCCATGGACTTACAATCTCCCCTTTCATTTCACACCGACGACATCCATAGACAAAAGAGCATGATATCAACTTGGTACAAAGTACAAGTGTAATGTTGAAAGCGTTCCCCATGACAGCATGGTTCTGCTAATCCCCAACATATAAGTGCAAGCATATACAACATAGACAACACAATGGTTCAAGTTTGTTAAGGGCAAGAAAAGTAAAGTGTGCCATCAAGTTCGTGAGAGCTTTAATCACTAGTTTTCTCATAACAAGTTTAATTCGGAAGGTAGATAAAAACATGAATATACTTGGAATAGCAATTGCTAATAGGTAGGTATGGTGGACTCTTTGGAATAACTTGGTTTTATTTGGAGTTGGATGCATGAGTGGAACTCATACTTGGTTATGGAGGCTAGCAAAAGACTGGGGGCGACCAACTAAGAGAGTAATAATGGCCATAATCATGCAAAGTGACAAAACATGATTAATTAAAGTATAAAGTGATATTACAAGTCGAAAACTAAAGGATCATA
The DNA here is from genome assembly GCA_023614405.1 of Avena insularis. Lineage (NCBI taxonomy): Eukaryota > Viridiplantae > Streptophyta > Magnoliopsida > Poales > Poaceae > Avena > Avena insularis. The sequence goes on from CM042684.1 coordinate 317,026,516, forward strand.
AAAGCTATGGTGACATGGGATAGTCATAACATGGTGTGAGCACACGCCAAGTCGACCCAAATAAAGCATCAAAGGAGAATACCACAATACTATGCTTTAATATGCTAAAACAACGCATGATTCTTCCAAGGCACAGTAAGCAATCTCAATTGTTTATAACATGTCATGCTACAATAAAGATCACTAAGCATAAATCCAAAACAATACAAAGAATGACATGACAAAGCATGGGCCACGGTCAAAAACAAGCTCTCTTTACCACTTAAGCATGAACTTTCCTACTCTTTTCCAATCCAAACCAAACTATTTGAAAACTAATGTATTAATGAGGGGGTCCAACCAATTTATTCAAGCAAACTAAGAAAACCAAGCAAACGAAAACCAAAAACAAAAACAAAGACGCTCCAAGAACAACACAACTGTGAATGAAACAATAAAAATGGAGTGTTTGGAAGAAACCTGGGATTTTTATTGATGAAGAAGGGGATGCCTTGGGCATCCCTAAGCTTTGACGCTTGCACTTCTTGCATATTTCTTAGGGTGACACGCGTGGCATCCCCAAGCTTGAGCTTTAGTCCATTCTTAATCTCATTACATCATTCTCTCCATACACCTGAAATTTTTCCTTCACAGAAAACTTCAAACAATCTTTATTAGCAACATTAGTGCACTCAAGATAATAAGTCTTTTCTATTCAGTTTCAACACCAATAAAACTTCCATTAAAACACAAGCTACTATAGCACTTCCCTTGAAAAGCTCAATTCCCCAAAGAGAACTCAAAAAGGAATTAACAAGAAGCAAATGCAAATAATGGAAGAAATCTGTCAAAATAGACTAGTAGGTAAAAACCAATTTTTTTGAAGACCTTCTGTTCCTCAAATCTAAAAGCGCTGAACTAACGAAAGTTAGATAACAACCTGGGGAAGAAGCAGAAAACTTCACACCTCAAAACGACGTAAAGAGATTTTACACGAATTTTTATGGTGAAGCACAAAAATCTGTTTCGGGACAACAACTTTCCCAAGAATTACTTCTCTCTCATTAGAGGTTACTCTTGGCACAAAAATTAAATAAAAAGGATCAGGAGCGGTTATTACTGAAGTAATAACTTCCAAGACTCATCTAAAACTTTTGGGTTTTCTCCCAATAAGTACTTTTCTTTAACGCCTTTAAGTTAGGCATAAGAAGCAAGAAAAAGAATCAAGTGTTCTCAAATGAAGAAGCATTAAGAGCAAATTTTGTTTTCATAGGAGAGGCAAATTTTGTTTTCGTAAAGAAACAAGCAAACAAAGCAAAAATAAACTAAGCAAAACAAAAATAACAAAGTAAAGAGATTGGTCATGAGGGACTCCTCTTGTGAAGATGTCCTTGACTCCCCGGCAATGGCGCCAGAAAAGAGCTTGATGGCCCAAAATATCTCGAGCTCGTTGGGGAACCCCAAGAGGAAGGTATGATGAGCACAGCAACAATTTTCCCTTAGTTATGAAACCAAGGTTATTGAACCAGTAGGAGCAAGGAAACACCTCCAAGGTTTGCCAACTTGGAATCCTCCACAACACAACCACAGAACTTTGCCCCCAACTTACAGTGAGGTTGTCAATCTCACCGGTTTTGCTGAAAACAAAGGATTAAACGTATTGTGTGGAAGAAAGTAAAAGCTTGCAGAAAGTAAACAGAAAGTAGTAAACAATTGAAGATTGATGGTAAAAGAAAGGACCGGGGTCCATAGTTCACTAGTGGTGGTTCTCCTTAAGATAGATTACATGTTGGGTGAACGAATTACAGCGGGGCAATTGACAAACATCGAGAAAGCATACATGCATATACTAATCATCTTGACTCCTGTGAGATTTGATTGGTCATTACAACATTATACATAGACTGTAATCCAACTACATCTATGACTAATAATCCACCTTCAGGTTATCAATCCGAACCCCCTCCAGTATTAAGTTGCAAGCAACAAATAATTGCATTATGCATTGCATGTAAAGTAAACAATATGATTGTTCTATGAACAAAGGATTGTTGTTTTCTCCCTAGTAGGAATAACACATCTAGTACCTTAGAGATTTCTGTCACTTCCCCAGATTACTAGAGGCATGAACCCACTATCGAGCATAAATACTCCCTCTTGGAGTTGCTAGCATCTACTCGGCCAAGATATCTACTAACAATGGAGAGCATGCAAAATCACAAATAACAAAGACATGATAGAATCAATAATCAACCTGAAATAACATCTGAATACCCATCGGATCCCCGCAAACACAACATGTATGATTACAAATAGAATGATCTTGATCATGAACGGAGCTCACAAGATGTAGACATGGTAGCACAAAGGAGAAGTACCAACCATCTAGCTACTACATGGACCCGTAGTCCAGGGATGAACTACTCACGCATCACACTAGAGGCTTGCATGGTGATGAAGAAGGCCTCCAGGGTGAATTCTCCCCTCCGGCAGGGTGCCGGGAAGAGCTTCAGATCCCTCTCGATCTAGGGATGGAGATGACGGTGGCTACAGACACTTTTGTGGAATTTTGATCGGGTACTTAGGGTTTCTGTATCGGAGGCATCTTATAGGCGAAAGGGGAGGCCGAGGGGGTGCCCTAGGCGGCCACACCACCCCCTGGCACGGGCCAAGCCTGGCTGCATGGCCAGGTGGTGTGGCGGCCCTCTGGCCTCTCTCCGTCTCATATTCTAGCTTCGTGTCCCCCTCGATGAAATACTAACTTTAGCTTTTGTCCCGTCCAATTCCGAGAATATTCATTTTCTGACTTTCCTGGAACCAAAAACAGCAAAAAATAGGCAGCTGACACTATGGCATCTTGTTAATAGGTTAGTCCAAGAAAGTGTATAAAAAGTACTCCTAAGTGTGGAAAAAACATAAGAAAATAGATAAAAACCAAGCATGAAACATCAAAAATTATAGATACATTTGCAATGTATCAATCATTCACAAGGTACATAATGAAATCATCACCAAATGACTTTGCAGTCCTTTGTCTCTTGCTCCTTTTAGGAGTTTCATTGTCGTCCTCCATAGGATCATCATAGTGGTATGTCGGCATAGTGGGTTCATGAATTATAAAAAAACCCTGACTAGATGAACTAGTCATCTCCTAATTTGATGAGCTAGACATACCTTTCATGGGAAAGATGTCCTCAAAGAAAGTTGGATCATTCAAATCCATAATAGTACCAACATGCATGTCGGATACCTTAGATTTTACTATCAAAAATCTATAGCCAATGCTATGAAAAGCATATCCCAGAAAAACACAATCCACGGTTTTTGGTCCAAGCTTTCTCTTCTTGGGCATTGGAATATTGAGTTTCGCCAAACATCCCCAAGTTCGTAAGTAAGAGAGTTTAAGCCTTTTCTTCTCCCATTCCGCAAATGGAGTCATGGTTTAATCCTTTACGGGAACACGGTTTAGAACATGACACACAGTCATTAGCACCTCCCCCCACCATTCCTTGGAAAGACCCGATGTATCTAACATGGCATTAACCAAATCAGTTAGAGTGTGGTTTTTTCTTTTGGCCACCCCATTTGACTGAGGTGAGTAGGGAGGCGTACTCTCATAGATAATACCATGTTTCGTACAGAATATATCAAATTCATTTGAAAATTACTCTCCACCACGATCCGACCTTAGTCGCTTGATTTTAAGATCAGGCTGGTTTTCTGCTTCATCTTTATAGTTTTTGAAGTAATTCAAAGCTTCATCTTTAGATTTCAGAAGATAAATATAGAAGTATCTAGTGGAGTCATCAATCAACGTCATAAAGTATCATTTTCCACCTTTTGTCAACACACCATTCATCTCACAAAGATCTGAATTTATAAGTTCTAGTGGTGCTAAGTTTCTCGGTTCCACGGTCGTATGAGACTTGCGGGGTTGCTTTGCTTGCACACAAACTTGGTACGTAGAATCTTGGATAGTGGTAAATTTCGGAATTAAACTCATATTGGCTAGCCGCATCATGCAACCAAACTTAATAGGACAAAGTAGTGAATGCCAAATATTGGACGCATTATCATTGCAAACATGATTAATAACTTTAGTACATGAGTCTGATAAAGATAAGCGGAACAGACCTCCGCACTCATAACCCTTTTCAACAAATTGTACGTACTTAGAAATTACAACTTTATTGGACTCAAAAACCAACTTAAAACCATCTCGACATAGAAGCGATCCGCTGACGAGATTCTTATTGATGGAGGGAACGTGCTGCACATTCTTCAGTTGTACGCTCTTCTCTGAAGTAAACTTCAGATTTACCATACCAACACCATGAACAGAAACACATGAGCCGTTTCCCATCAGCACAGAAGAAGTCCTTGAGACCCAATGTCCTTCATCTTAGTATCGCTAATAACAACATTAGTGGTCTTGCCGTTGTTCCCATGTTGTCGCTTGTCAAAGCGATTTGGGCAGCTAGGAGCCCAATGATCAGGATCACCACAGATGTGTCAAGAGCCTTTCTTCTTATCATTTTTCTTCTTGAAGTTGGTTGAGTGCGTGGCCTTACACATGCCATCAAACTACCCTTTGCCTTCAGGTTTGTTTTTATTCTTGAACTTGTGGGATTGGAAGTTTTTCTTCTGTACCAAATTGGCACTAGAAGCTCCCTCAAATCCTCAAGCACGTGTGTCCTTTTCTCTCGCCTTCTCTTCCACATGAAGAGACTCAATGAGATCTGTAACATAAAACTCTTACCTCTTGTGTTTCAGAGAAGTAGCAAAATTCCTCCACATGGGAGGAAGCTTGGCAATAATGCCTCTGGCCACAAACTTGTCCGGTAAGGTACAGTTGAACTGCTCAAGTTCTTTGGCAAGTGATTGTATCTCATGAGCTTGCTCAACGACGGACGCTCATCAACCATCTTGTAGTCATAGAATTGATCCATGGCATACAACTCAATGCCAGCGTCTGAGACCCAAACTTGGCCTCGAGCGCATCTCACACGTCATTGCCATTATCAAATAACATGTATGGGTCAGCAATGTTGTCTCCAAGAATATTGAACAGAGCCGCCAGAAACATGGTATCGGCTTTCTTAAAGGCTGCTTCCTACTCAGCAGAAAGATCTCCTTCAGGTTTGCCAAGAGTGGTGCTATAGCAGTTAGGTTTTTAAACCATAGAATTGCTCTCGCGCGCCATCTCTTATAGTGCATACCATCAAAATAAGGTGGCATAGCAGCCGCTGCTACACCAGTGGAATTTAGTTGCCTAGAATCAAGTTTTTGGATTGTTGAAACATAAGCAATAATCCATATGATTTAATCCGAATAAATAATCGACAAAGCATGATCATACATATAGAAATTAAATAGATCATGCAAACTAACAGAGTAGATGAACAGATTACATCTAAATAAGACAAAACTATTACATCTATACAAAGCGCTAGAATTAAACACTCGAGCATAATCTGAAAGAGATGGATTGAGATCACATACAGTGTAGCAGCAGCAGCGGCCGCGACGGTAGCAGCAGCAGTAGCTGCAGCGGTGGTAGCAACATCGTCAGCCATGTCATCAATGTAGAGGCTGCCGATGTCTGGGAAGAAGTCTTTGTCGGGGAAGAAGTTGTCCATGATGGTGTTAGTAGTCGCGCGGAAGCGTTCCCCAAAAACCTAATCGCCCTGCACCCGTACAGGTTCACAAGAGGCGGGGTACCAGAGGCCTACTGCCCCGATCTGCGGTGCATGCCGCAAGCCGGGATGAGGAAGATGAAGGTGGTGGCACAATATACTAAAAGGAGACGCGTGTGATAGGCAATGCTGATTTGTTTTAGCGCATAAGCTTATATAGCCCAGGTCAAGAAAATCATGGGGCTTAGCCCATTTCCGAGTCGGTAATATCCCATGTTTTAGAAAGTCTGGAAACGGATGACTAATTAATGTGTCCGTTAATAACTCATAAATAATCCATGATTAATTTTCCTGAACAGCAAAAATAAAGCTTGGCTTAGCGAGATTTCCGCAACCCGCAACCCGCATCGCATTGTGGCGAGACGGGCGGCATCGGAGGAGGAGTGCGTGAGAGATGCTCTTCTTCTCACATCTCAGTGAGTGGTGAAACAGCCTAGTATATAAGGAGGTGTAACTCTCACTCAACTAGCAATGTGGGACTAAACTTTAGCACCACTAGCACAACCATATGCTGCCATGCACAAATGGGTCAAGGAGAATTTCTGAATTTGTCTAATGGGCCATCAGTCCAATACTCATCAAATTCCAATGGTTCAAGTATGACAGGGAGCACGGACCTGCTCTGAGGCAAGGTGATTGATACTATGAGGGCATCAACTAGATGGATGGCCTCTCTAGTAATCCCATGAGATGGACCAGTGGTTTGCATTTCACCGTTGACTGTTGATTTTTGTCGAAAATCCAAAGTGCATTAATCATATAACAATAAAGCCACTTGGTTAGATTTAATTTTTCAATGCTTTGAAACTACCTTAGTTTTGAAATGTGCATGACAAGCATGCCACCATATTATATGTACAGATAGAATGCTAAGAATCCCGGTAGAAAATTATGTTTTAGTATTGTATTTAAGTTGAAGTTCAATGAAGTATGTGAGGGAAGCGGGCAGAAAATTGTCACACGTAGATTGTGTAGGGAGATGATTTCTGTGTACCAGGATGGATGTTTAGATTCAACTTTTTGGTGTAGAAATCCCGCTTATTTTTCTACATGTTCTAGGTTAACCTACATTGATTTAACTAGAAGTTATCCACCGTTACATTCACTGCAAGAAACCAAATTATTGTAAATGAAGACAGGATTAGCCGGGTTGCTCGGTCCATAGAAGACAACTTCGAGGTCCAAAGCCAAATCATGGAAGAACCGGTCGTTCCGGTCCCCCTATTTGAATGAAACTAGTGTAACCAAGAAAAGAGACACTCTGTATATCTACTAACTAGACTAGGGAATGCTTTTCGTATCTGCTATCAGATCACAGTTCGGAGTGCACCCACTCCAAAATGATCATGTATTTAAAAGAGCTAGCAATTCGGTGTTCTCGTTTTTTAAAAACATTTGAACTTTTTGTAAATGGATTTCGGTTAGGCAGTCGTCTGCTATTGATAGTTCTATGTGGACATCAACACTTCTTGTGTTGCTTGTGGTTTCCTCTACCGGGACATCTAAGAAACCCAGTTATGCTTTTACTGTTCACATGTACACAATTATGTAAACATGCGGTGCATCCACCACGTGTCAGGACAGACGTGTTATCCTGTTAAGTTCGTAGTATGTGTTACTTATTTAATATTTCCATCTGGTTATTATGGATCAATTTCTGCGATCAAACAATACTCGTCGATTACATCTCTAGAAGATATAAACCAATATTCATAACTTAACTAGGAATTTGAATCTGGTTGCCAAGCTTTAGCTTGCTTATATCTTTTTAGCTAATACTGATTAAGCGGCATAAGAAGCAAGAAAAAGAATCAAGTGTTCTCAAATGAAGAAGCATTAAGAGCAAATTTTATTTTCATAAGAGAGGCAAAAGGACTATTCTCTCTCTTCTTATGAAAGTGTTCTATACTTTTCTTGAGTGGGAGTTGATATTTAATGGTGCCTTCTTTCATATCAATAATGGCACCAACAGTTCTAAGAAAGGTCTTCCCAAATTAATAGGAGAAGAATCATTGCATTCAACATCCAAAACATACAAATCAACGGGGACATAGGCATTATTAACCATAATAAGAACATCATTAATAATCCCCATGAGTTTCTTTTTAGCATTATCATCAAGTGGGACATTCAAATAACAATCTTCCAATGGTGGCAAATCAAGCTTATCATAAATCTTTCTAGGCATAATAGAAACACTACTATCAAGATCACATAAAGCTTTGAAATCAAAATCATTTACTTTCATATTAATAATGGGTTCCCAACCATCTTCTTGTTCATAGGAATAGAAGCTTTATGTTTCATCCTTTCTTCTTTAAGTTTTATGAGAGCATCAGTAATGTGTTTTGTAAAGGCCATATTCATAGCACTAGCATTAGGACTTTAAGCAAGATTTTGTAGGAACTTAATTACTTTAGATATATTGCAACCATCAAGATCAAAATCATAATTATCATCTAAAGTAGTAGAGCTATTACTAGCTTCAACACTAGTGGTAGTGATAGTAGAAACACTAATATTTCTAGCAATTTCATCTTCTCTTTCCCACTTAGCATGCAATTCAGCTAATAGTCTAACATTTTCATCAATTCTAACTTGTTTGGCATTAGTAGCAGCAAAGGGATTATAAATAGTTTCAGGTTTAGCAGCCATTTTATTCAAAGAAGATTGTGCTTCAGCTAATGACACTATATTTCTTTCAGCATTAGAGAGCTTTTCCTCAATAGTTTTATTCAAAGCAGTTTGTTTACTAATAAAATCTTTAAGCATAACTTCAAGTTCAGAGGGAGCACTCCTATTATTGTTGTAGGCATTTCCATAAACATTACCATTATTGGGAGGATATGGCCTATAGTTGTTATTACCAAAATTATTCCTGTAGGCATTGTTGCTAAAATTATTATTTCTTATAAAGTTCACATCAACTTGCTCTTCTTGAGCAACCAAAGAGGCTAAGGGAACATGATTTGGATCAATATGAGTTTTCCCATTAACAAGCATAGACATAATAACATCAATTTTATCACTCAAGGAGGAGGTTTCTTCAACAGAATTTACCTTCTTACCTTGTGGAGCTCTTTCAGTGTGCCATTCAGAATAGTTAACCATCATATTATCTAGAAGCTTTGTTGCAGAACCCAAAGTAATGGTCATAAAGGTACATCCAGCAGCAGAATCCAGTAGATTTCTTGAAGAATAGTTCAATCCTGCATAAAAGGTTTGGATAATCATCCAAGCAGTCAGTCCATGAGTGGGACAATTCTTTATCAAAGATTTCATTATTTCCCAAGCTTGAGCAACATGTTCATTATCAGATTGTTTAAACTTAATTATTTCACTTCTCATAGATATAATCTTAGCAGGAGGATAGTATTTTCCAATGAAAGCATCTTTGCATTTAGTCCGAGAATCAATACTATTTCTAGTTAGGGATTGCAACCATTCTTTAGCTATTCCTCTTAAAGAGAAAGGAAACAATTTAAGCTTAATAATATCTCCGTCTATATCCCTATGCTTTTGCATCTCACAAAGTTCAACAAAGTTATTTAGATGAGCAGCAGCATCTTCAGTACTAATACCGGAAAATTGTTCTCTCATAACAAGATTGAGTAAAGCGGGTTTAGTTTCAAAGAAAGTAGCTTCAGGAATAGGTGGAGCAATAGGTGTGCACATGAAATCATTGTTGTTGGTGCTAGTGAAGTCACACAACTTAGTGTTTTCAAGAGTAGTCATTTTTTTTGTTTTTAATAAAGAAAGCAAACTAGTACAACTAATTTTTTGTGTTTTCGATAAAGAAACAAGCAAACAAAGCAAAAATAAACTAAGCAAAACAAAAATAACAAAGTAAAGAGATTGGTCATGAGGGACTCCCCTTGTGAAGATGTCCTTGACTCCCCGGCAACGGCGCCAGAAAAGAGCTTGATGGCCCAAGATATCTCGAGCTCGTTGGGGAACCCCAAGAGGAAGGTATGATGAGCACAGCACCAATTTTCCCTTAGTTATGAAACCAAGGTTATTGAACCAGTAGGAGCAAGGAAACACCTCCAAGGTTTGACAACTTGGAATCCTGCACAACACAACCATAGAACTTTGCCCCCAACTTACAGTGAGGTTGTCAATCTCACCGGTTTTTCTGAAAACAAAGGATTAAACGTATTGTGTGGAAGAAAGTAAAAGCTTGCAGAAAGTAAACAGAAAGCAGTAAACAATTGAATATTGATGGTAAAAGAAAGGACCGGGGTCCATAGTTCACTAGTGGTGGTTCTCCTTAAGATAGATGACATGTTGGGTGAACGAATTACAGCGGGGCAATTGACAAACATCGAGAAAGCATACATGCATATACTAATCATCTTGACTCCTATGAGATTTGATTGGGCATTACAACATTATACATAGACCGTAATCCAACCGTACCTATGACTAATAATCCACCTTCAGGTTATCAATCCGAACCCCCTCCAGTATTAAGTTGCAAGCAACAAATAATTGCATTACGCACTGCGTGTAAAGTAAACAATACAATTGTTCTATGAACAAAGGATTATTGTTTTCTCCCTAGTAGCAACAACACTTCTAGTACCTTAGAGATTTTTGTCACTTCCCCAGATTACTAGAGGCATGAAGCAACTATCGAGCCTAAATAGTCCCTCTTGGAGTTGCTAGCATCTACTCGGCCAAGATATCTACTAACAACGGAGAGAATGCAAGATCACAAATAACAAATACATGATAGAATCAATAATCAATCTGAAATAGCATCTGAATATCCATCGGATCCCCGCAAACACAACATGTATGATTACAAATAGAATGATCTTGATCATGAACGGAGCTCACAAGATCTAGACATGGTAGCACAAAGGAGAAGAACCAACCATCTAGCTACTACATGGCCCCATAGTCTAGGGATGAACTACTCATGCATCACACTGGAGGCTTGCATGGTGATGAAGAAGGCCTCCAGGGTGAATTCTCCCCTCCGGCAGGGTGCCGGGAAGAGCTTCAGATCCATCTCGATCTAGGGATGGAGATGGCCGACTCTGAACTCTTTCGTGGAATATTGATGGTGCCAGGGTTTTACATCGGAGGCATCTTATAGGCGAAAGGGAGGCCGAGGGTGCCTAGGGCCACACACCCACCAGGCCAGGCCTGGCTGCGTGGCCAGGTGGTGTGGCGGTCCTCTGGCTTCTCTCTGTCTCGTATTCTAGCTCTGTGTCCCCCTCGATGAAATACTGACTTTGGCTTTTGTCCCGTCCAATTCCGAGAATATTCATTTTCTGACTTTCCTGGAACCAAAAACAGCAAAAAACAGGCAGCTGGCACTATGGCATCTTGTTAATAGGTTAGTCCAAGAAAGTGTATAAAAAGTACTCCAAAGTTTGGACAAAACATAAGAAAATAGATAAAAACCAAGCATGGAACATCAAAAATTATAGATACGTTTGCAATGTATCAATCATCCACAAGGTACATAATGAAATCATCACCAAATGACTTTGCAGTCCTTTGTCTCTTGCTCCTTTTAGGAGTTTCATTGTCGTGCTCCATAGGATCATCATAGTGGTCTGTCGGCATAGTGGGTTCATGAATTATAACAAACCCTGACTAGATGAACTAGTCATCTCCTAATTTGATGAGCTAGACATACCTTTCATGGGAAAGATGCCCTCAAAGAAAGTCGCATCATTCAAATCCATAATAGTACCAACATGCATGTCGGATACCTTAGATTTTACTATCAAAAATCTATAGCCAATGCTATGAAAAGCATATCCCAGAAAAACACAATCCACGGTTTTTGGTCCAAGCTTTCTCTTCTTGGGCATTGGAATATTGACTTTCGCCAAACATCCCCAAGTTCGTAAGTAAGAGAGTTTAAGCCTTTTCTTCTCCCATTCGCAAATGGAGTCATGGTTTAATCCTCTACGGGAACACGGTTTAGAACATGAAACGCAGTCATTAGCACCTCCCCCCACCATTCCTTGGAAAGACCCGATGTATCTAACATGGCATTAACCAAATCAGTTAGAGTGTGGTTTTTTCTTTTGGCCACCCCATTTGACTGAGGTGAGTAGGGAGGTGTACTCTCATGGATAATACCATGTTTCATACAGAATAGATCAAATTCATTTGAAAATTACTCTCCACCATGATCCGCCATAGCCGCTTGATTTTAAGATCAAGTTGGTTTTCTGCTTCATCTTTATAGTTTTTGAAGTAATTGAAAGCTTCATCTTTAGATTTCAGAAGATAAACATAGAAGTATCTAGTGGAGTCATCAATCAACGTCATAAAGTATCATTTTCCACCTTTTGTCAACACACCATTCATCTCACAAAGATCTGAATTTATAAGTTCTAGTGGTGCTAAGTTTCTCGGTTCCACGGTCGTATGAGACTTGCGGGGTTGCTTTGCTTACACACAAACTTGGTATGTAGAATCTTGTATAGTGGTAAATTTCGGAATTAAACTCATATTAGCTAGCCGCATCATGCAACCAAAGTTAATAGGACAAAGTCGTGAATGCCAAATATTGGACTCATTCTCATTGCAAACATGATTAATAACTTTAGTACATGAGTCTAATAAAGATAAGCGGAATAGACCTCTGCACTCATAACCCTTTTCAACAAATTGTACGTACTTAGAAATTACAACTTTATTGGACTCAAAAACCAACTTAAAACCATCTCGGCATAGAAGCGATCCGCTGACGAGATTCTTATTGATGGAGGGAACGTGCTGCACATTCTTTAGTTGTACGGTCTTCTCCGAAGTAAACTTCAGATTTACCGTACCAACACCATGAACAGAAGCACATGAGCCGTTTCCCATTAGCACAGAAGAAGTCCTTGAGACCCAATGTCCTTCATCTTAGTATCGCTAATAACAACATTAGTGGTCTTGCCGTTGTTCCCATGTTGTCGCTTGTCAAAGCGATTAGGACAGCTAGGAGCCCAATGATCAGGATCACCACAGACGTGTCAAGAGCCTTTCTTCTTATCATTTTTCTTCTTAAAGTTGGTTGAGTGCGTGGCCTTAAACATGCCATCAAACTACCCTTTGCCTTCGGGTTTGTTTTTATTCTTGAACTTGTGGGATTGGAAGTTTTTCTTCTGTACCAAATTGGCACTAGAAGCTCCCTCAAATCCTCAAGCATGTGTGTCCTTTTCTCTCGCCTTCTCTTCCACATGAAGAGACTCAATGAGATCTGTAACGTAAAACTCTTATCTCTTGTGTTTTAGAGAAGTAGCAAAATTCCTCCACATGGGAGGAAGCTTGGCAATAATACCTCTGGCCACAAACTTGTCCGGTAAGGTACAGTTGAACTGCTCAAGTTCTTTGGCAAGTGATTGTATCTCATGAGCTTGCTCAACGACGGACGCTCATCAACCATCTTGTAGTCATAGAATTGATCCATGACATACAACTCAATGCCAGCGTCCGAGACCCCAAACTTGGCCTCGAGCGCATCTCACAGGTCATTGCCATTATCAAATAGCATGTATGGGTCAACAATGTTGTCCCCAAGAATACTGAACAGAGCCGCCAGAAACATGGTATCGGCTTTCTTAAAAGCCGCTTCCTACTCAGCAGAAAGATCTCCTTCGGGTTTGCCAAGAGTGGCGCTATAGCAGTTAGGTTTTTAAACCATAGAATTTCTCTCGCGCGCCATCTCTTATAGTGCATACCATCAAAAGAAGGCGGCCTAGCAGCCGTGGCTACACCAGTGGAATTTAGTTGCCTAGAATCAGGTTTTTGGATTGTTGAAAACATAAGCAATAATCCATATGATTTAATCCGAATAAATAATCGACAAAGCATGATCATACATATAGAAATTAAATAGATCATGCAAACTAACAGAGTAGATGAACAGATTACATCTAAATAAGACAAAACTATTACATCTATACAAAGCGTTAGAATTAGACACTCGAGCATAATCTGAAAGAGATGGATTGAGATCGCATATAGTGTAGCAGCAGCAGCATAGCAGCGATGGTAGCAGTGGCAGCGATAGCTGCGGCGATGGCAACAACATCGTCTATCGTCGATATGTCGATGTAGAGGATGCCGATGTCCGGGAAGAAGTCTTTGTCGGGGAAGAAGTCGTCTATGATGGCGTTAGTAGTCGCGCGAAAGCGCTCCCCAAAAACCTAATCGCCCCGCACCCGTACAGGTTCACAAGAGGCGGGGTACCAGAGGCCTACTGCCCCGATCTGCGGTGTCTGCCGCAAGCCGGGATGAGGAAGACGAAGGTGGTGGCACAATATACTAGAAGGAGACGCGTGTGATAGGAAATGCTGATTAGTTTTAGCGCATAAGCTTATATAGCCCAGGTCAGGAAAATCATGGGGCTCAGCCCATGTCCGAGTCGGTAATATCCCATGTTTTAGAAAGTCTGGAAACGGATGACTAATTAACGTGTCTGTTAATGACTCATAAATAATCCATGATTAATTTTCCTGAATAGCAAAAATAAAGCTTGGCTCAGCAAGATTCCCGCAACCCGCAACCCGTGTCGCGTCGTGGCGAGGCGGGCGGCATCGGAGGAGGAGTGCGTGAGAGATGCTCTTCTTCTCACATCTCAGTGAGTGGTGAAACAGCCTAGTATATAAGGAGGTGTAACTCTCACTCAACTAGCACTATGGGACTAAATTTTAGCATCACTAGCACAACCATATGTTGCCATGCACAAATGGATCAAGGAGAATTTTAGAATTTGTCTAATGGGCCATCAGTCCAATACTCATCAAATTCCAATGGTTCAAGTATGACAGGAAGCACGGACCTGCTCTGAGGCAAGGTGATTGATACTATGAGGGCATCAACTAGATGGATGTCCTCTCCAGTAATCCCATGAGATGGACTAGTGGTTTGCATTTCACCGTTGACTGTTGATCTTTGTCGAAAATCCAAAGTACATTAATCCTATAACAATAAAGCCACTTGGTTAGATTTAATTTTTCAATGCTTTGGAACTACCTTAGTTTTGAAATGTGCATGACAAGCATGCCACCATATTATATGTATAGATAGAATGCTAAGAATCCCGGTAAAAAATTATGTTTTAGTATTGTATTTAAGTTGAAGTTCAATGAAGTATGTGAGGGAAGCGGGCAGAAAATTGTCACACATAGCTTGTGTAGGGAGATGATTTCTGTGTACCAGGATGGATGTTTAGATTCAACTTTTTGGCGTAGAAATCCCGCTTATTTTTCTACATGTTCTAGGTTAACCTACATTGATTTAACTAGAAGTTATCCACCGTTACATGCACTGCAAGAAACCAAATTATTGTAATTGTAAATGAAGACTGGATTAGCCGGATTGCTCGGTCTACAGAAGACAACTTCGAGGTCTAAAGCCAAATCATGGAAGAACCGGTCGTTCCGGTCCCCCTCTTTGAATGAAACTAGTGTAACCAAGAAAAGAGACACTATGTATATCTACTGACTAGACTAGGGAATGCTTTTCGTATCTGCTATCAGATCACATTTTGGAATGCACCCACTCCAAAATGATCATGTATTTAAAAGAGCTAGAAATTCGGTGTTCTCGGTTTTTAAAAACTTGTGAACTTTTTGTAAATGGATTTCGGTTAGGAAGTCGTCTGCTATTGATAGTTCTATGTGTACATCAGCACTTCTTGTGTTGCTTGTGGTTTCCTCTACCGGGACATCTAAGAAACCCAGTTATGCTTTTACTGTTCACATGTACACAATTATGTAAACATGCGGTGCATCCACCACATGTCAGGACAGACGTGTTATCCTGTTAAGTTCGCAGTATGTGTTACTTATTTAATATTTCCATCTGGTTATTATGGATCAATTTCTGCGATCAAACAATACTCGCGGATTACATCTCTAGAAGATAGAAACTAATATTCATAACTTAACCAGGAATTTGAATCTGGTTGCCAAGCTTTAGCTTGCTTATACCTTTTTAGCTAATACTGATTAACCAATCTATAGGTTCATAAGAGATAAACAAGTTGCTATTCACTGTTGAGAATTTAAATCGCATACACGTTGCTCTGTATACCGGGACGGTGCGGCAAGGCGCATCCCTAAATCTAGAGGTTGTTAACCGACGTGTCTCATCGGAAACTTTGTGTGGAATCCCATCAGCCACCGAGAAGTTTGTAGCGATTTCTTCAATCTGGAAGCACTATGAGACATTGTGTGGGCATACCGTGGAGTGCATGCATGTTACATTGGATTTGTTCTTCCCAGAAAAAGACGTAGTTGTTCGTGCTACCATCGATGGACTATGAGATGAGTCGACACACCTCCACGACATTCGCGTGATTTCCAGTATTTAGAGTGAATTCCACTTTTTATCTCTTGTTTGTGTATTTGTGACACTAATTAAAACCGAAATATCTCATTTAAGAGACTTGGAACACATTTTATCCCAATTTAGCACTATGTTTGATTCTGTTACATAGAGCTAGCATGTTACGCCGGGGTGACGCGGTAAAATGTGTAAAGACCGGAGGACATGATCGATAATCATGGTCATACTTCTTGTATCCATATTTTCAATTTCTCGCCATCGTCTTGATACATTTAAACACCTTACACCTTGCCCAATAGACACACATCAAAATATTAGGATTCAAAACTTCTAAAAGGAGTAATCCAGACAATTTTTCACTCGGCAGGTTAATTCGTGTCACAAATGCATAACTAGGAGGTAAAAAGTGGAATTCAGTTTATAAAGGAACACGAGCCGAGCTATTGTCATCACAACATTTGGAAGCATTCAAAAATTGATACTCCCTCCGTTCTAAAATACGTTCTTAAATACATGACGTGACTAGCACATCGTGCAGGCTGAAAACATTGCAGAATAAGGTACATGGGCGCATAGGAAACAATTTCACGAATTACATGGGGAATATTGATTCTTATACTCTACATCACATTGAAAGTGTTTTTTTAACATCACATTGAAAGTTAACAGTACAAAGTTGAGTCTTCCCATAAGCAAATGGAGCTCCACCCTATCCTGCCTCGCATAACCTGGCCACCTTCAGACTTCACCCCTGCCAGATTGCCATTGAGAAACAAGCAGTCAGTGTCAACTATAACTCATTGATAGTTTCTGTCCAAGGCCAGCAGCACAATATCTCTACACGCAATAGTTTCAGAGATGGCAGAGTCAGTGATAACTGAATACTGCCTACAAACAGCCACCAAAAAATTCCATTTTCATCCCTCACCACTGTACCAGTTCCACAATAGCTCGCTCTGAAAACAGCCACCAAAAAAAACTTCCATTTTCATCCGGTTCAACTGCCCTTGTCGGCCGATACCGCATTTTCGCCATAACTGTAACTATTGCTGCTGCTCCAAATAACAGATACAACAGTTGCTTCCTCTTTATTGGGAACAAGCTTATGCTTGAGGAGATACCACGCCCTTGACCCCCGAATCCCGGAGGCAAGCGTGGTAATTTAAACCCCTTGTGTTGCGTTCCAGGAAAGTTTAGCATGTTCACAGGTGCATGAACCGAAGTTCCTCTTCATGCCAACGAAGTAGAAAGAAGCTTAGCTCCTTCATGTGTATCCTTCTCAGCTCACCATAACATAACATGGTACTAGTAGCAAATGTTTGGTAACTCTCTAGTCTTCACAAAAATGCGCATCTTTGGCATTCAGAAAATTGACACATACAGAGCAGAGCGCACGGACTGAAAACATTCAAGACATCTAGTACATGGGTGCGTAGGAAACAACAAATCTCACGAATTACATGGGGAGTATCACACTGGAAGTTAACAGTACAAATAAGTCGAGCCTTTCATACACAAACAGATCTCTAATATATGTATTTCAGATATTATATATCCATATATTGTCGAAACACCTTACAATTAAGTTCCCTTCATTTGGCAACAACTAATTCAAATGCACATACGAGTACAAGGCAAAATCCTATAGCTAGAGCCTACAGGTACCGTCATAACGCAGGCAAGATCACGGAACGAGAATTGGGACTCGTCCTGAACATCGAGTACATGCCATCAATCAGGTCCATGGGCTTGTACCCTGTCAAATCCTCGAAATATTCTTGGTTGTCCGCAGGGTTGAGCATACGCATGGCGATGAAGAGCGCCGTCGCAGCCACAGCGGACGGCAAGAACTGCAGGCATCCGTAGTCACGGAGCGATGTGTCGGCGAGCTGATGCGCCGACCTCCGGATCTCCATGTTCTTCTCTCCTCTGCTGTTCCTGGTGAAGTGGTCGACGAAGGTGTTGGCGGTTGGGCCTCCGAGCTCGTACCGGAGCGTCGCCAACACGTGGCGCTCCATGTCGGTCACCTCTTTGCTGGCCGCGAACCCGCAGTACGCGGCGATGTCCTTGGCGTCCAGCTTGCGGATGGTGCTCCGCTGCTCGTACTTGGCGGCGGTGAAGACGGCGGCGGCGCCCAGCCGGCGGAGCTCGTAGTCGACGCGAGTCGTGGGCAGGGTTCGCACTTAGAGGACGCGGTCCACGTAGGAGACTGCGCGGTGGAGCGTGCCCGGAGCGAGGTTGAAGTGCCTGGTGAAGTCGTCCATCCACGTGACGAGGTTGGCACGCGTCGTCTCGTCCATCCGGTCCCCCTGCACCGTCGTCAGGTAGTCCGGCGAGGGCTGCTGATTGGCGTTCCTCTCCTTCCCCCGCAGGTTGACGTCGATGTCGGCGTCGTAGTCCGGCACCCACGGGCAAGTCTGCGGGCGCTTGGCGGAGTTCTCGGCGACGGCGACGGCGACCTCAGGAGCGACGCGCTTTCGGTCGCGCTGCTGCTTGGGTTGCTGGTGCAGCAAGGACACCTCGACGGCGGCGAACAGGTCGCCTGGCGCCGGTAGCAGCATGGACGAGGCCGAGGCGCGAGCGAAGATGGAGCTTGAGCGGCGAGGCAGTGCACCGATGGCCCGGAGGTAGTCGTCGTCGAACTCCTTCTGGTGGGCGGCGGCGGCGCAGCCTGAGAAGGCGGTAGCGGAAAGGAGCTCGAAGGTGTAGGGATCCATGATGTCCATCGCTTGCTTGCCGATCAGTGGAGAGGGAGAGGGGATCTGTGGTCCCTGCCTTTTTTGCGGGAAGGAAACAAGGGGCAGAGCGAGGGCGTAGCGATGTTGAATTGGAGATGCCCATGCCCCGGTTGCTATTTAGCAGCAGGAAATCCCGTGCTGCTTGCGAACTGGAAACCGTGTCACTCTGGCAATCCGACTTCAGCCCTATGCTGCAGCAGGAACCGCGTACCTACGGCGGCGACAGACGCAAGTCATGGAGGTGGGCCCGGCAAGTTCGCTCTGTCAGGTTAGTTTGTTCCCATGTAGGATTCGGACTGCGATCAAGTTCGCTCTGTCGTGCCGCAGCCTCGATCGATCGGTGGGCAGTTTGGACCGCTTCTGGTGCACGCAAACGTCTCCAGACGTGAATCACATGCTTTACCGACGTTGTCCTACTGATTAGAAGCAGAAGCCAGCATTATGTGGAGTACATCATTCAGCACTGAGATACACCATAAAAACTTGAAGAATAGCAACAGCAACAGCAACAGCTTACGGGCAATGAACAGGCGATGAAGCACGCATTTATTCTGTCTGTCAAGTGCAATATAGTACATGGGCAAATCTCAACTTGCATCCACCGAGAATGGTTTATTCGACAACTCAGCTGTTCGACACGCATTACCGCAGAAAGAAATGAGAAAGTCATCCTAAATAAGAAAGAACACTACGGAACGAAAAGCTGTCTACACATTCTGCTTAGCTCAACAAACCACAAGCCTTCATGTTGCAGTGGCAGAGAGCAGCCACAGAGGTACTTGGAATCAACACCAGATTCACGGGTCAGCGCCACCCGACCTGTTCTGGCGACCTGTAAAATCCAGGAACACAACAGAGAAGAGAGCATCCCGAAAGTTTTCAGGAAAAAAATGATCCAGATAGAGCATAAATAGTCATCATTGTTTCAAAGAGAATTACTAGAGAAGTAGCACATCCTACTACAACTGAGGTAAATGCACGTGCAAATCATAGAAAAGGACTCGCTGGTCAAAAAAGGCTCTCGTGCCGTCCCCCGAGGCGGCACCGGGGCGAAACCCTAGCCGCCGAAAAACCTAAGCCCTGTGGCCTCCGCTGCCGCCGACGAGGGCCACGGTGGCGGCGGGCCCAAGTGTCGAAGGTGCTGGGGGGCGGCGGCGTGGCGGCATATCTCTGGTGGCGGTTGGGGACGGCGTTGGTGATCTTCTGCGTGCAGGATCTGGGGCGGCGACCCCGATCATACAACGGTGGTGGTGTTCCTTCGGGTGTGGCGTCCGCGCGGGGTGGAGTTCTTCTGCTCATGGCCATGGGGCGGCGCCCCGGTCATGGCGATTGGAGACTTCCCTTCGGCATCCACGTTTGAGGTGGAGGCAGCGGCTGTAGGCCTAGGCTCCTGCCTAGACCTGCCATCGATGCGGCCTTTGGTCACCCGGAGGTGCGTGGCGAACGGTGTGATGCTCGCAGTCGACCTCGCTGGCTTCCAGAGGGACGACGTATGTGTGTGGTTCGATCGCAGGCTTGCCTCCTCTTCCGCCGGAGGGGGTCGGCTGACGGGCGGCGACGTGGGGGCCTGCCGATCTGCCCAATAAAGGGGGTGATCCTTCGGGGCTTCTCATGCCTAGAAGATGGTCTGCTTGATGTCGGATCTCATTTTATGGCCGGTGACAAGTTCGGGAAGGCTCCACCAGTGATCTCCTTTCTGCAAAAGTTGCCTGCAGATTGCTGGATCGGGTGGGATTCGGTCGTGTGTTCTTGTTTCAAAGGAGCGACACAAAGTTGCGCTGACTGTTGCCAACATGTGACATGTCGGTCTTCGATTTCCATGGAGGACACAGTGGCGAAGAATGCCAGTCAGCTTAGATATGAGGCTAGTGATGGTGGGTTATGTCTTGGTGGTGATGAGGACCTCGCTTGTTGATTCTTGACTTGTAGCAGCGATAGTGAAAAATGGAGGTGGCAACACAGGAAGAGTACAGAGTCTTATCTTTCAGGGTGAAAATCCAAGGTCTGGCCTTAACTGGTTGTGCCTGGCAATGGTCTTGAAGGCATTGTTTTGAGAGAAGCGGACTTGCTCCAGGGTGAAAATCCAAGGTCTGACCTTAATTGGTTGTGTCTGACAATGTTCTTGTTGAAGGCATCGTTTTGTGAGCGCGGATTCTGGGTGTTGTCTTGGTGGTGTTTGGTGTTGCAGCTACAATGTCTTGATCACCGTAGCGGGATCTTTTAGTTTTGTTTTTTCTGTTATTCTTGTTATTTTGCAATAGGGTTGTGTGCATCCCTAATGTATTTAGGATATTATGTTATTGCAGAGACCGGGTGTAATTGATATCTTTCGTGATATTAATATATGCTCCTTTCCAAAAAAAGGGTTCTCTAACTGACAAAAGAATCAACTTTAAGTTTGTTGAATAAAGCTTGTGCATTGTTAGTTCTGTTTCTTCAGTTTATATTTCCTTGCACTGTTGCTCGTCCTGTTGTCGACAATAGCAAGATTTTCTTCAGTTAAGTTTAGCGCTTAAGTTCAGTTCGGCTAGCTATGGGATGGCATGGCAGAATTAGTCAGCTGAATCTGTGGAGTAGGAGTAGACTACGCACTGCATGATTTGGTCGTGGGATGGCACGATCGTAGATCATCGATGCGTGCGTTTAGCTCGGGTCGTTGGTGGCCGGTTTTATCTCTGTAACGGGATAAAAAGAAAGTAACGAGAAAAGTTGCAAGTTGAACGCAACAACAAAAATATCGCGTGTGTCCATCTCTCTCTGAGCTTCCAATTCTCCAATTCGCGTGAGTTCTTGCAGATTCGGTGCTGACAAAGTTGCCGTGCACTGACTCTTCAGCACAGACTACATACAAGTCTCAACATCTAGAAATGTTTTCCCTTCATTGTTTTGAAAAATAGCAACTGGCTGCCTAGTGTGTTGGGAAATCATATGAAGCACTTTGTTGCTGGATTATGTGGACTGACATTATTTGGAAGCTGGATTCGGTATCTTGGTCTAATAACCACATCAGCAGTAGTAAAGCAAGAGAACAGAAATTTAAATGAAAATCTCATCTGGAACTACTAGTTTCTCGCTAAGGAGAAACCAAAAGAAAAGTTTCGAAACGATTAACATACCTCACATATGCCGTAAGGCTCCAACAGTCTTTGTAGTGCAACCATCTTGTCAAGATCCCCAGGAAGCTGCATAGCATCACTAAGTACCATTACGTAAGAGTTCTCAGTAATTGAATAACTTTAAGTACAACAGATAAATAGTTTAGTCATGTCAAACACTTGAATCTTCTTATGTAAGCAATTCATCCCGTCACTACCAGAACAACCGTTCACCACAAAACAGTAAGAGACAGCATAATTCATTGGGAACACAGGAATTCTAAAGGTTTTCATTCAAAAAAAGTAGCTTCTGAAAACAGGGCCTCAATTTTTGTTTGTACACAAGACGGTACTCTTGATTTTAAGTTTGTATCTAATCTGCTTCAACACTGGCCGGAGCGCGCTTAAGAACTGATAAAACTAATGTGTAAAATCAACAATCATAAACAACAGACGGACACCTAATTAAGCGCGAAGCTCACCTCGAGCGTAACTGTGTGATAAGAAAGATTCAAACATTCTGCCCGAAAGATTTGACCAATATCTTGTATCTCCCTCCGAGCAGTAGTATTCCCAGATACCTTGATAATCATCAGTTCTCTTTTGGCAAAAGGTAAGTGAGTTAATTCCTGAACCTAGGAGTCACATGATTTACATTAGCATAATGGATTTGCTACCATAAATGATTTCTCTAAGAAATTGCATGTCATTTACCTCAAGTACATCGATAAGCTTGTAAAGCTGCTGAACTAACTTCCCTATGGATTCATCAGTTTCAGGAACAACTGTTGTAATACGTGAAATGCCATTCCTTTTCAGCTCGGCCAACAACAAGACTCTGGGAAATAGTATGGTTTCATTGACAACTAGTGTCGCACTACATAACAACTGTTACAATCGCGACAAGAAGATAACGAAGAACGAAAACAAAAAACACAGCAAGGGGACACAGATTTAACGTGGAAAAACCTCTCCAACAAAGAGAGGAAAAAACCACGGACGCCAGCCAGCGAAACTTCACTATATCGAGGCGTGTTTACAAACGCCGGGGATTTCATTACACTCGGCCCAAGCCTCCCGGCGACGGGCCTCGCTCCACTCATCAGAAATTGGCCTATACTTTGTAGAATTTGGATCAATATATAACAACAACAATCAACGAAAGTTCTGTATAAACATGTATACTGTAGCCCCCCTGCGAGCAAAGACCCTTGTTATAATGTTGAGGACACCAGGACAATCATTCACCAGGATGGAAAGGGTATGTGAGCAAAGTCCGCTTGACTGTACCAAACAAAGGCATCATTAGCTTAGAAGCTGGCACCATTACTACAGAGACCTCTGTTTGTGTTGACTGGTTGCAAAGATAATGAAGACGCAAAATGAGAACACACAGCGGTCACAACAGTATTAGATACAGTTTGAATAAATATAGCATACAGTTTATAGGTCATTTAATTTAACTTAACAAATGATGTTTTTTGTTTTTGGCAGAACTGGAAATCCCTTGATACTAGTGCAATATATATGCTGCCATGATATATAGTCACCGAGAAGAAAATAAACAGTAGACCAACGTCACCAAACATATAGTGAAAACTCCCTAAAAACATATAGTGAAAATTGGTCCGTACTGGTAGTAATAAACGGTACTTTATAAAAAGAGTAAATTCTAGTATTTATCTCCTAGTTTGATATTTTTAACACTAATTACCTCATTTAAAAAAAATTATCAATATTACCTCATTTAGCATTTTTTGTCAGTTTTTACCCTTTTCAAAAGACCGAGAGTAATTTGCTACATAGATCCTGGTTGTCAGGTACCTACCTGTAGCTCGCTCTTTTTCTCCTGGCACATTTTCAACATAAATCTATCTAATAGCTTGAGTCGAGTCCTTTTTAAACTCATGGTGTATGTGTACTTATGCACTATTTTGACCCTACAACGATGACGGTAAGGGGTCATTGAGGTAATGACCAGCGATCTCAGAACCAGAGGAAGCAATCCTAAACTAAGTGAGTTTATATTTTAATGTCTGGCGGTGCATTTGGCCGATGGAGTATTGCAGAGCTGCTGGCTCACTTGAAATCTACTACTCCTACTAGCTAGCAAGCAACCCACGGGAGATGATGAAAATTGAGTAGCCTTAGTCACACAACTAGATAGACCCAGCGCGCTCTGCTATGCCGTCCTCTGCTAACAACGTTTAAATTTTATGGCGGGAGTGTTCGTCCGATGGTGAAGTAATGGTTTCGAATTTGATGCAACACATCAGCAACAAATCTAGTAGAACCCTGAGCAATAAAAACATGAGCATGCACATGATGATCAACATCCGACGCGCTTGACGGCGTGAGAGAATCACCATTGGATAACCCAAATACCGCAGAACACAACATGCAAGCATCAATATAACAACAAGAAAGATACGTGAAGAAATGAAACAAGATAGATAGTCAACTTTAAATAGCGAAAAATAAGCTACAAACACGCTTCCAACCGCTGTATCTTCACACCAGCTGCCTGACATCCATCCAAGGAATCAACAAACAAACAATTGTACCCAGACCCGCCCTAAACCTGCCGCGCCAAGAACACCGACAAAATTCATAGCACACTCAGATAAGCAACACCGAGACACTTCACTCGCCAAAGCACTAACGACATGCGCCCACCACACTCACAATGAAACACACCACTCATAACGACAGGAACCGACCAGTCATACGAACGACAAATAATCAATCCAAGTAGCCACAGCCCCGTGCAATCCAACCACACACAGCTACCCAAAATAGCAGCAGCAACAAACCAATCACAATAGCCATAAAAGAAAACAGCCCATGAGATATGCCCTAGTCACCCCCAAATCCACACGAACAGCACACCACATCCACACGTTGTCCCCAACTCCAGGACAATGGCTACACCGACGACCAACACAGATACACAACACAAACACACCCATACATTGAACACGCCCCGCCGCCGAAACCAACCCCCACAACATGGAAGAAAATTGTGGAGCGAGGGAAACGAACACAAGCGGGTGTGACTTCCACGCATAGAGCGCACCCAGATCGATGAAGCAAAGGAGGCGAGGAAGCAGGAGGTCGCCCAACACGAAAGGAAACCACTGGCACAACGAGAAGAGTAGGAGAAAGACTTACACAACAATCAAAGCCGCGAAGCAACCCCGCACCCCGCGCTCCCCCTCCGCATAGAAGACATGAGCCCATGCATGACCCGTTACACCCAAATTATAAATCCTAGTTCCGCCAATGGGTTGTGCGCCACTAAGGTTGGGTGCTAAACGCGACATAAAAAGATAAGTGAGTGAGTTGTCAACTATAAAAAGAGAGACGAGGAAATAGTTTTATAAATGGATCAAGTCATCAGTTGGACCGGAAAAAAGGGAGCCAACAACTCGATCAGGTCCTCAAGTGCACGCGTAGTTCCCTCCACCAGAATGGGATAAGATGTTTGAACTAGGAATTATTGGGACTTCGTCGGTTGGACCGGAAAATTGAAACCAACAACTCAGACAATTTCTCAAGCACAACGCATAGTTACCGCCACCACAGTGAGATAATATGTTCGAACTGGACATTATTGGGGCAAACTAGCAGGTAAATAATTGCGATCGAACTGCACCACGAAACTCTTGACCAAGAAAAATACATGCGTTCAGCAGGATTTTAAACCCACGTATAGCGAAAGCCCAAATTATGGCCAATAATTAACTTGTCTCTACTATGTCCATGCCAACTCGAAATATCTCAAACTTTTACCTTTTTCGGCTATATTAATCTATAATCTTATTATTGTATGTATCAAACCTATCGTTAAATCGGACAAACCGGTTATATATGTCTGACCAAGCAGCCGATGAACTAGCAACCTAACTGGTTTACTCACCGATCTAGTATTTTAAACCATATATGGATGGTTGGGTTCACACATAGGTGTGGTGTCACCATTTGGTTGGAGGACCTTAGGATCAAGGAGAAGCGACCAATTCTAGGGAGCCTAGTACTTCTAATTATTCATGGACGCATCTTACTTTGTATTTCTTGCAACATGACATGTGCACGTGATGCTTGGGATTGTTTGTTTGCGGTACCAAACTTTCCGGGCGAGTGCATCCCGGTACCCGAGTTGTCATCAATCGCGCGGAGGGACCGTAGTAGAATCGCCAATTATCCAGAAGGGCCAAATGGGAGTGAATACAAATCTAACGGCCAAATGGTCGTTTGAACCAGACAAAAAATGGTTGAACTCAAATACCGCCGTTAGGTCAACTCTTCTTGGCCTGCCCTGTTAGTATTCCCCGTTATCTTTTGCGGTCGTGGACTAGCTTACCCCTGCGTGGAATAGATCCTAGAGTGGACCAGATCTATTTGTTTGCTCTGCTCTGGTCTTCTCCCCTTCTCCCCTCCCTATAACATTTGCTCAGCTCCGGCTGCTCGTCTTAGATCGGAGCTCGCACTTGCTCTAATTGGCATCCCTGCTATGTCTGGTCAACCTCCCACGCCTCTAATCGAAGCTCGCAGCCGTCACCGTCGCATCGTCCGCCGTATCGGAGCTTCGCGTCCCTAGACTAATATCCCGCCTCTGGCTAGTCCTTCTCGCACGACGGAGTGCGTCTCGTCAGGCGATCCAGGCCGGCGACCGACCTCGGGAAGTTGCGTGCTGCCGCGCACCCCAGGCATGGTAGCCCTGGCACAGCAGTTTGACGACCACGCTCTCATGGCCACCATGCTGGGCATCCATCCCGCCATGTCGCCGGCAGAGTTGCTGTCGGCTTTCAGGTCTCATTTTGGGAACAGACGAAATGAGGTCAAGATTGAGGTATGTGCGCTGCCATTCGATTTTTTTCGTCCGGTTTGAGCACAGCTCAGACACCAAGCGCGTTCTGTATTTTTCCCGTTCTTTCGAGTGTTGCGGGGAGAAAATAAGCTTCATGTGTTGGCATCACGCCTGTGGGTGGGACGATCGCTTGAGGCAACTTGGTTTCTTCTCCAAACTCGGCTTTGACAGCCTCCCATTGGATGCTTAGGAGCCGGAGGCCCTCAAGCGGGTCGTCCGTAGCCTTGGCAGCGAGCTGGTGGAAATCGTACCACCGAGTGACAGATGGGTCATCGAGGTAAAGGCGTGGCTGAAAGATCCTGACGCCGTTCCTAAGATGTACGAGGTGCAGATTCCAAGCAGGCAGAGCGCCAGCTTTGCTGGAAGCACCCGGTCATCATCCACCTGGAGGAGGTTCTGGAATCGATACATGGCATTCAGGGCCCCGAAGAGGCTGCCGGAAAGCGTCCTCGTCGCCTGGAGTGTTGTCCTGGAAAGATCGATTGTTGGGGATATACTTTCCGGGTATCCTCACAGTTCCTCACTGACCAGGGTGGCCCACTTCGGGTTAGAGTATTGCTTCACGGGCGGCCCAGTCAGGGAGAGAAGACGGAGTCCAATCCGGCTACGGGAAGGCCCAGAAGACTTACCGACTTAGGCCAGGATGTTGCTTGTAGTTCAAGATGTACTCTGTAACAGACTCTTTGTCGTAGCCGGATAGATCTCTCCTGTAAACCCTAGGCCAGATATCTATATAATCCGTCCTAGGGAGAGCCTTTAGGGCATAACCTCAATAGTCTACAATCTCAACTCGCACAGGCGAAACCCTTGTAACCCATATTCTGGCTCTGCCAGACATCGATTGCTAGCAGAGTAGCATCTGTCCAAAGCATGGATTCAACACAGGTAAACTTGTGTGCTCACCATCCCGGAATACCGTACGTCTCACCCCCTCTCTTCCGCACGCCTCGAGGACCCCCCTCATGGCGTACTTGTCATCAATCCGACGACAGTTGGCGCCCACCGTGGGGCAAGTGAGCTACGGATCTGCGTTCCGAGCGGAATCTGCAAGAATCGGCATCGGCAAGACTATCGCCGTCGGTCGCATTCTCTACGCCAGTGACGTCCCTCTCATCGTTCTCGACGAGACTTGGATTCCGGCAAAGGAGGCCGTGACTTCCTACACAATCATGTCTTTTGGCAAGATCGATGTTTACATCGGTTTCGCTGAACCTGCCCAACCCACCCCAGCGGTGATGATAGAGGCAGAAGAATTTTCTGGGTCCCCTTTGTCCGCGAAGGCAGCAGAGTTCCAGATCTCAGAAAACCCTAATCCCACCCAGCCCGCACCAGTTGCAGAGACAGTGGAGAAATCCGAACCTGAAGAAGACCTAGCAGTCAACGTCCAATCTGGAGTGGATCTCCCCAGAGGATCCAGATCCCAGATCGACCCACCCGTGGAAGTCGAAATCTAGGAGGAGCATATCAACGACACTGATTCCGGCTCTGATGATGCTGGAACAGACATGCCTTTCCTAAGGTACCTCAGGAAGCACGTGTCGCACTTCGTCGGATACGTGGGATCCGGATCCGGCTCTGCTGATGCTGGAGAAAACGCTGACTCGGTGCTGGAGGCAATTGGAACAAATGCCGACGTACCCGCATCCTCGGATGAGTCGATGACGTCAGCAGATTTCCGAAAGTTCTCCGTGGAATATGAAGAGGAGTACAACTCCAAAACTGCAGAAGAAGGAGAAGCCATGGATGAAGGATCCGGGGAACACTCTCCCAAAACGCAGGACGACATGGACGTCGAAGATAATCCCGAGGTCCAGATGTCCGAAAGTACGGATCAGAGCTTGACTCCGGGAAACGGGCCCAAAGCCGTCTTTGCTACCGGCACTGCCAAGAAGGCAAAGAATAAGAACAAGAAAAACAAGACCCCGGCAAAAGACCCTCTGATAGAGGAAGTAATTGCCGAGGAATACGAAGAAGACTCGGACGCAGCACTGATCCCAGACGAGCTGAAGAAAGAAGCATCGATGGATGGACACGTGATCACTGAAGGTGCGCGTAAACTCATCGATGAGGCATTAACTACACCTATCCCTACAGCTGCAGAACTTACTGCAGATGAGCTGGATGAAAGGGTGCGATCCCTAGAAGCGCTTCGTCAACAACTCCTCGATGAAGCCAAAAACATTGAGGTGGAGAAGAAACGCATGTCGAACAAGGAGTACATGTCCCGTCTGCATCAGAAGACTCGGAAGCGTCACATAGATGACAACCAATTCCCACGTGTCCGTGCCGTCCTTTTTGGAGATGAGATGGGGAAGCCACGGAAAGATAGCAACGGAGATTGGGTATACCCAACACCAGTACAAAATACCATGGCAGCCCGAGAAATTCTATCGGCTAATCCAGGACCAGAGGAGATCCGTTTGGGTATCAAGCTACTAAACAAGGGACTGGAGCAGCCAAAGGTCGCCCTGTCCGGAAGTCAAAAACTGGTCTCAGATGCTGACCAATGTTGCACAGATCCGGCATGGGCTATCGTAAGACCCCATTACGTTCCAGAGAAGTATTATCGCCCCGAACGACGGGAAGACAATTATTCGAGAACTGGGTCATCAGGACAGCATCGCAAAACCACACGCGGTTGGGGTAATGTCGCACCAGCGGCCGAGAAAGACGCCATCGCTCCCCTGAATCCGACGAATCCTCCCCGACGAGAATCTAAGGATCGAAGGGGAGAAGATAAAGAGAAATGTCGGGAGGAGGATCGTCAGAGAATGCCGCCTCCTAGACATGAGAACCGTCCGGCTGAGCCTCACTATGTTGGGAACAACGAACGAAGAAACGACGGAAACCATGCAGGTACAAGCCGGCAGGGGGCTCGTCGTAGTCAAGACCCTCCCCGGAATCGGAATAATGACATTCCGGACGGAGGCCGGCGATCAGCCGGAAACTATCCAGCTGCTCCACCTTCTCCACCACACATTCATCACAACGGCTCCCATGAAGGGCAAGGAGGATGACATGGCGGAGGAGGTGGTGGCATAAGCCGAAGTTCGGTTCCACGGCACCGCAGCCACAGCCGGCATTCGGGACGATCTCTATACCCGAATGACGCAAGACACAGGATTAACTCCAACATAGAGGCTCGGCGCTAGAAAACGATGACGTGTACGTGGGCCCAAAGTGTTTCGGTCCATGCATCAGAGCTACAAAATTCCCGGAAGGATTTGCTATCTCAAGACATATCCAAGCCTACGACGGCATTGCTCGGCCAGACACCTGGTTACAGGATTTCTTCCAAGCTTGCTGTATCGCCAAAGGCGGAAACAGCCTGGTCGCAACCCGATATCTCCCACTTATGTTGCGGAAGACGGCACGATCATGGCTCAATGAACTTCCGGCAAACACCATCCATAACTGGTATGTTTTACAAAGCGCGTTCTTTCGGAATTTCGAAGGCACATATCGGAGGCCCTGTACGGTTGGAGACCTACAGCGTTGCACCTAGAAAGCCGGAGAAACTTGCCGGGATTACCTCGGACGATGGATTGACACCAAGAACTCCTGCGAAGGAGTAAATGATCAAACTACGATTGAAGCTTTCATCACAGGTCTCCCTATTGGTTTACTACGCCATCGCTTGAAGTGTGACAAGGTTACCGATTTGGGAGAGATGATAGAAACAGCGAGCAAGTATGCAGACACTGACGACGATGCAAAAGGACTACTCAATGCCCTAGCTGTGCCTCAGTCGGCAAAACAACCAAAGCAACAAGCTCAGAAACGCAAAAACACCTCAGAAGAAAAACCCAATACGGAAACAGCGGTAGTCACTACTGTTTCTAGGTCTGGAGGACGAGGAGGCCGCGGGCGTGGCCGTGGGACATCAAGGGTCCAAGGTAGAGGAGAACAACAACCAGGAAAAACCTACTCTTGGGCCGACATTGCCAATAACCCATGTGTGCATCACCTAGATGCTAGTGGGGGCTCGTCCCACACCAACGCCGAATGTCGTTTCAACGACGACATCAAAAGAGATGAAACCGCGGGCTACAAAGCTAAGCAGAAGAAGGGAAAGAAAAATCCCGAAAAAGACAAAGAGACCAAGGAGGATTCTGACATGGAAGAAGCTGATGCTTCAAATCCCAAGTCGGAAGGGAAGAAGACTTTTCCCACCAAGAAGGACACTTATGTCACCTTCCTCGGATCTCAACCAGCAAAGGTCAAGAAAGCAGTTCTACACGAGCTCAATGCAACAGTTCCGGCTGTCCCCCAGTATCTGGACTAGTCGGAAGTGGCAATCATGTTTGACCGCGATGATCATCCACCTAAGCTACACAGGCGAGGAAAATACGCCTTAATCGTCAACCCACTTATTGACGGTTATGGTTTCTCCAAGACCCTCATGGACGGTGGTAGAAGCATCAATATTCTCTATGTCGAAACGCTACGCCGGATGAAGATCTCCGAGACATAGCTGAACCATAGCTCTGTGATTTTTCACGGAGTTGTCCCAGAAAGACAAGCTAATTCCCTGGGAGAGATCACTTTGGATGTTACCTTTGGAACTCCAAAGAATTATCGAACGGAGGCACTTTCCTTCGAAGTGGTCCCGTTCAAGAGCGCATACCACGCTATATTCAGACGTTCGGCTTACTAGGCTTTTATGGCTCACCCATGTTACATTTACAATATGGTGAAAATTCCAGGTCCCAACAACGTGATCACCATCAGGGGAGACCCGAAGAAAGCGCGAGAGTGCGAGGATGTAAATGCCGCCTTTGCTGAAGCCGTGCTGCACGCCCAGGAGTACCAGGAGATCAAGAAGAGCATAGATCCGTCCGAGATGCCCGCAACGAAGAAGGAGGTTACCAAGCCAAATCTGGAGTTCAAGGCATCAGAAGAGACGAAGAAAGCACCGTTGAAGGAAGATGACCCCTCCAAGGTGACCCAGATAGGCGTAGGCCTAGATAGCGCATAGGAAAGCACGCTCGTCAAGTTCCTCCAAGCAAATCAAGATATCTTCGCATGGCAGCCATCTGACATGACCAGAGTACCTAGGGAACTTGCCGAGCACTCTCTAAATGTAAACCCGAACGCTAAACCCGTCAAACAGTCCTTATGACGGTTTGGCGACGAAAAGCGTAAGGCAATAGCTAAAGAACTAGCATGGCTCGAGTTAGGCGGATTCATAGAAGAGTTCATCCACACTGAGTGGTCGGCCAATCCTGTAATGGTCCCTAAAAAAGACACCACTGATTTAAGGATGTGTGTTGATTATATTGCCTTAAACAAGGCTTGTCCAAAAGATCCGTTCGCTCTGCCTAGAATTGATCAAGTTACCGATTCTACGGCAGGCTCGGAACTCCTCTGTTTTCTCGACGCATATTCCGGTTATCACCAAATCCGGATGAAGGAATCTGACAAAGTCAAAACTTCATTCATAACCTCCTTCGGAACCTTCTGTTTTGTTACGATGCCCTTTGGGCTGAGAACGCAGGAGCTACGTACCAGCGCACGATGCAGCGTTGCCTCCACGATCAACTCAGACGCAATGTACATGCATACGTGGATGATATCGCGGTGATGTCCAAAAAGAAGGAAACACTCATTTCCGACTTGGAGGAAACGTTCGCCAATCTACGAAAATACAACATCATGCTTAACCCGAAGAAATGCTTCTTTGGAATACCAACCGGAAAATTGTTAGGTTTCATTGTGTCTCAAAGAGGCATAGAGGTAAACCGCGACAAAATCAAGGCTATACTCAATATTTCCAGGCCAACTCGCCTAAAGGACGTACAAAGTTTAACTGGTTGCATTGCTGCGGTCAGTCGATTTGTAAGCCGGCTTGGTGAAAGAGCCGCACCATTATACAAACTCCTGAAGAAGACCAAAGATTTTGTCTGGACTGACGAAGCTGAAGCTACACTACAAGACCTGAAGAAAGTACTCTCATCTGCTCCTATCCTTGCAGCGCCGGAACCTCAGGAACCGATGTTGCTTTATATTGCTGCGACAAATAATGTCGTTAGTATCATCATGGTGGTGGAGAGACCAGAGGAAAATCAGGAACACTTGGTGCAGCGTACGACTTATTTTGTCAGCGAGGTCTTGACAGAATCAAAACAGCGATATCCGCACTATCAAAAGTTGGCTTACGGTGTTTTCCTAGCATCTCGTAAGTTACGACACTATTTTCAGGAGCATCCAATTACCGTGGTGAGCAAAGCTCCCATGAGAGACATAATCAACAATAGCGACGCCACAGGACGTGTCGCCAAATGGGGCATAGAGCCCTCAGCTTTTGATATTGAGTATAAACCTCGGACAACAATCAAATCCCAGATCCTTGCCGACTTTGTCGCTGATTGGACAGAGACGAAGGAGAACATGGTCCTCCCTGATTCGGAATATTGGACCCTCTTTTTCGATGGGTCTAAGGCTCGAGGGGGCTTGGGGGCTGGCGTGGTGCTCAAATCACCCCAAGGAGATAAACTATTATACGTGTTGCAGATCCACTTCACAGCGACAAACAATATTGCCGAGTATGAAGCACTACCGCATGGAATCCGGATTGCCAAGGATATTGGCATCCAATGTTTGATGTGTTACGGAGATTCAAATCTTGTTGCTCAGCAAGTCTCAGATATTTGTAATGCAAATAAGCACATGGCAGCATACAAAGCCGTCGTGGATGATCTATCTAAATCGTTCGAAGGGTTTGAAGTTCAACACATCCCTCGAGCAGAAAATGAGGAAGCAGATGCACTATCTCGAATAGGCTCTGCATGAAAGAGGTCCCGGATGGCGCATTTTTAGAGCACCTCAAAGTTCCCTCGATAAAGGGAGTAGATGAGGAATATCCGACCAAATCCGACTCACCTTTAATAGCAGTTCTGGCTGTAATTCTCAGCTGGACTCAACCCTACCTCGATTATTTGGTAGATGGCAAATTACCCGAAGATGAGGTTCTGAACTGACAGATTATCCGACGAGAAAAATCCTATACTATTGTTAAGGGTGAGCTCCATAAACGGAGTGTTTCTGGGGGTTTTTCAGGGCTGTGTATCTCCGGAAGAAGGAGTGGAAATCTTAAGGGAAATCCACGAAGGTGAGTGTGGTCACCACGCTGCAGCCAAATCTTTAGTGGCAAAAGCTTTTCGACATGGATTTTTCTGGCTTACAGCTCAGGCAGATGCCGACCGATTAGTCAAGACATGCAAAGGCCGCCAAAAGTACGCCAAGCAAGCTCATGTTCCGGCTGATCAGCTGCGAACAATACCTATAACATGGCCTTTTGCGGTCTGGGGGATCGATATGGTAGGACCCTTTAAACGAGCTCCAAGTGGATTTACCCACCTCTTAGTGATGGTGGATAAATTCACCAAATGGATTGAGGCTAAACCTATCACTAGTTGTGATGGAGCAACAACCAAAAGATTTGTCGAGGATGTTATAATTCGGTATGGTTATCCACATAGCATTATCACGGACAACGGGAGTAACTTTTCTATGGGAGAACTGGCTGAATTTTGCGATGAGCAAAATATCCGGCTTGACATTGCGTCTGTCGCACGTCCACAAGCTAACGGACAAGTTGAAAGAGCAAATGGTTTAATTCTACAAGGCTTGAAACCAAGACTCGAAGCACCACTACGACGTGCTGCGGGGGTTTGGGAAGAAGAACTACCTTCTGTAATTTGGAGTTTATGAACAACTCCGAACAGGTCAACAGGATACACACCTTTCTTCTTGGTCTATGACACAGAAGCAGTTCTTCCTAGTGATTTAATTCATACTTCTCCTAGAGTGGCCGCGTATATCGAAGAGGATACCGATATTTCTCGATAAAATGATCTCGACTTAGTCGAAGAAGTTTGCGTCGTTGCTGAAATGAGATCTACAGCCTATCGGCAGAAGTTACGCAAGTATCATAGCCAGAGAGTCCGAAATAGATCTTTCAATAAAGGTGATTTGGTTCTCCGGCTTGTGCAACACAGAAAGCACAAACTTTCCCCAGTATGGGAAGGGCCCTTTTTAGTTAGTCGAGTACTGCACAATGGATCGTACTACTTAACTGACATGAGGCCAGTCAAAGAAAGACCTGCTACTAAGAAGAGAAAGAGAGATGGAGGCAGTACAAATCCGGATGAGTTAGACAGACCATGGAATATTGCTCAGCTACGTCCCTTTTATTCTTAGTTTATCCTTCTTTGTAGTCATACATATGTACATGTTCTATGAGAAATAAAAGTTTTTGGTTGCCTCAAGTTTTTTTGAGAAGTTCTTAAACCATCTTATTTCCGAATGATCATGTCATAGTCGAAAATCCCAGAATGCTTCAAAGTACTTTATTCTCATGTTCGTCCTGGTCTAGATTTCCGATTTCTCAAAACTGCTACCTTCGGGTATAACTCTAAAAATTTCTAGTCTTTACTTTGGTTATTTATCTGATTGCCGGATGCGGACATTTTCTGAGTAGTGAATTGTTGGTACTGGAAGCCAGCTTTGTTTCCGAGTTTAAACTGGTTTAGCAATTGAGATCCGTTGCTCGGCAAAGTTTCCGGCTGAAGGTTTAGCCGGCTCACGAAAGGGACGAGGCGGAAAGCCAGATAAACGATAAGTCGAGACGAAAAATATAAGTGCTTGTGAAAACATTTCAGGCACACAAAAAAAAGTCTAAGGACAAAAGTGCTGAATAGATAAAAAACTTAGCACTAACAAAAAGTCATAGTACTTAATATTTACAAAACGCATCATGTTCTTTCACAGAATAATACATAAGTTTGTGGTCTATGATGCAGGAGGAGATGAAGAATCTATTGACTCGCTGGTCACTCCGCCTTGATATCATTCCGAGATATCCGCATCCGAGTTGGTGCGTTCATCGTCGGAAACTTCTTCGGCTTCTTCTGCAGGAGGAGGTGGAGTATCCACGCGGGTGAAGAAGGGGATCTCGTAGCTGGTTAGATCAGCTACGTGGCACCGATATCCGGCGCAGGAGTGCATGATGGCTTGGAGGTCCTGCTCCTGGCCGTCTTCGTCTACCTTGCAGTACCCTTTAGTCACTTGCCATATTTCCATGTTTCCATGGTGGCTCATGACCATGGAGAGGGCATTCTGCTGCAGTCGGCCACAGGGACATATTCTAGTCCCGAACAAGCTGCGGCATCTCCTTGGCCCTGTCCCGCACCTCAAAATCCGACATGCTTGGCATGTCCGGAATCCTAAGAGACTCGCCAATGTCCTTAAGGGACTGGCGGTAGTCATGAAGAAGATCACCGACTTGGGTAAGCCGGTGAGTGCGGGGCTCGGACGAGGAAGAGTCTGACAACTTTAGAGGACCTATACACAAAACAAGTCAAGAAAAATCCGACATTGATAACAGTCGAAGAAAAGATAAGTCAGAAAGGTGGAACGTACCAAGAATGACATCGTCAATCTTGGTCTTCTCCTGCCGGAGAATCTGGAGTTCAACCCAGAGCGCCTGGGATATATCCTTCTCTCTGCCAAGCTCATTCTTGATGTCCGAGATTACTTTATTTTGAGCAGCAATCTTGCGATCGTGCTCTTCAGTGGCCATGGAGGAGGATTTCAGGACTTGAGCTATGCTTGTTTCATGATCCGCCTTGAGCTTATCCAGCTCTTGGCGAAGTCCCTTGTTTTCCACCACTAGGGTTTTGAGGTTCTCAGCCTCTTCAATCATAGCGATGGATTGTTTCACCAACGCTGTAAGACAAAAAGAACAACAGTTCAGAAAAATTCGACATAGAAAAAGCAAAAGACAAGGTTTGAATCTCGAAATATTTACCTTCAGCTTCATCCTTGGCTACCTTGAGCTCAGCATTTTTAAGACGGAGAGCTTTGATCTCTCTCCACTTATTACAGACATTGTACAATAATTCCTGGTTATAGGAACATACTTTCTGTATGTCAGAAGACCTAAAGTCAGAAAGCTACTTAAGACTCGGGCTAATATTTTTACTAAATATCAGCACGAGCCTTGGGGGCTATACTAGTTCGTTCTTTGGCATCCTAATGAAAGCATAAACTCAGATTCTATATCCTACTTCATGCTTGGGGGCAAGAGGATATGATATAACATAATGTAAAAACAAGAGTTGGAATTCCGACTTACATATTGCTCGCGAGTGAGTTTGTCTAAACCCGTGTTCACTTCAGCTTCCACCTTCTCGGCGAGAGTAAGAGGGATCACTGGGGCTGTTGGAAGCTCGCCAGTCCTGATCCTCTCGTCGCGAAGGCGGACTTGAGTGAGAAGGTCAGAGAACTTGACGTCCTCTGCTTCTTGCGCCTCCTCTTCGGGGGATAGATGGCTTTTGTCCAGGACTTGCCTGGCTAGCCGCTGGATCTCCTCTACAGATTTCCGGGTCAGGCCAAACTTGGCAAGACCCGGATTGTTGAGGAGGTTTTCAGTGAAGACTTCAGCCGAGGGATCATTACCCGAAGATGGTTCACTCTTATCTTGACCTGACGCACTCGCAGTGACGTCAGTATGCGGCCCAAGGATCGTCGGCTCCGCTTGAGGAGCCGGATCTTCTGCAATCACCGGAGTTGCAGAAGGTTGAGGGACCGGAGTCGGAGGTGCCACGACAGGGGAAGCTATTGTAAGCTTCGTCTGGTGCAAGGGCTTCGAAGAAGTCCCCTTCCCCTTGCCCTTGATGATTGATTTTGCTCTGAGAAAGTAGTAAAGTCGGAAACATTACATCTCGAAAAGAAACTTGAGTAAAGAAAAAAGGCGGAAAAGTTGTGACAGAAGGTTACCTCTTCACGACTGGCACCTCCTTTGTGCCAACCGCTACAGTCGGAGCTTTGCACTTCTTGAGCGCAAGATCC
Organism: Avena insularis; assembly: GCA_023614405.1. Taxonomy (NCBI): domain Eukaryota; kingdom Viridiplantae; phylum Streptophyta; class Magnoliopsida; order Poales; family Poaceae; genus Avena; species Avena insularis. The sequence continues at coordinate 317,064,059 of CM042684.1, forward strand.
GGTAGTGGAACTACTTCCACCTCCTGAGAGAACTCTGGAGGGTATCCTTCGAGTGGAGCAAGTTCCGACTCGGGGATGTCAGCAAGTGAAAATAAGAAAACATATCAGTATTGCAATATAACTCAAAGATAGAAACACATAAAAGATGTGATGATAAAAGCTTACCGGCACCACGGGGTTTTCCGCCGTGTGCATGTCCAGAGAAACCTCTGGAATCCGCCTTTCCGCTCCTTGATCAGCCACTTAATTTGGCTTATGTAGCCTTGAGTGGTGTAGGCCTTGGGGCTGATGTGGAGGGAGTCGGTCAGAGAAGACGTGACGGAATGCATCGCTATCCCTCGTGGTAATCAAGTGGCTGGATCCGCGTGAGACCCAACATGGACCAAGTCGGATCCCTTCGACCATTGTGCTTGATCAGATATTCGATCCTCTTAGCGAGGATCAAATCATCAGGAGAGCCGAGCAGCCTCGCCCCTGAAGGTTGGGCCGTGGCGGCTCCGTCGACAAAAGCCGGCAAAGCAGTAGCTTTGCCGGGAGCCGGAATATCCCTATGGTAGAAAAAAGTGGCTGGCCATTGTTTGACCGAGTCACTGGCAGAAATTTTGGGATATGCCCGGTCTCGTCTAAGAGAAAAACTAATAGTGCCGGTGATGTAAGGAACACCGGCAGTGACAGAATTCCTTCGGACATGAAAGTAAAACTAGAAGAGAAGCAAACTCGGCCTAATGCCGAGAAAGCCCTCGCAAAGCGAAGCGTATGCGCTCATTTCTAGAAGAGAATTGGGAGGAAGATTGTGGAGTTGAACTCCATAGTGATCTATCACCTCGGAGAAGAACTCCAAGGGAGGAAAAGACAGACCTCGGTCCAGATGAGTGCCGAAGTGGACTCGTTTGCCCTCACACGGGGTGGGGACGGTTTTGCCGGAGCCGGTCCGCCAGTCGCCGGCGGCGAGAAGCCCCTCCCTCTCCACGTTATTGAGGCCCTCCTCATTGAGGGCGCAGGGGATCCAGACTCCCCGGGAGCTCTCCTTCTCCGCTGCTGCTTCCGTCACCGCCGCCGCCGCTGCCGCCAGACCAGAGGAAGACGAAGATGAAGTCATTTTTCTCCGGTGGAAAAAGTGACCTTAAAGTGGCGGCGCTAGGAGCTATGTGGGAGGAGACGAGGAGGCTCTGTGCGCGTGGGAAGATTGGGAGGAAAGGAACGGCAAAGGACTGGTGGAAAAGATAAGAAGAAATCTGAACCCCTTATATCCACCTACCGACGCCAAGATTCGTGCAAACGCTACAGTGTAACCGCCACGCGTCGTGGAAAGAACTGGGAAGGACCCGCGCGATGATTGTGTCGCCTCGATCTCCACGCACGCATTGAAACGGCGCCTCGGTTCTGTGGACCGTGGACCCACCAACGGTCGTGCTGACGGAACGCTGTCAGATGACGTGACTTGACCATGCTTGTGTCAGGTGGCGTTAGAGACCAAGTTCCGGCTTAGTTTGAAAATGAGCTGGAAAATCCGAGTTGCCAACTGAAAGGTCCGACTTATTTTTTAAGACCCGGATCGTATCTTTTGTTGTGAAGTTTCAGGAACCCTTCAAGATTCTGCAAGCCGAAGATCAAGCTAGACAATGATAAGTCCGACTTTGGATCTTGGAGGCCTCCGGGGGCTGCTGTTGGGGATATACTTTCCGGGTATCCTCACAGTTCCTCACTGACCAGGGTGGCTCACTTCGGGTTAGAGTATTGCTTCACGGGCGGCCCAGTCAGGGAGAGAAGACGGAGTCCAATCCGGCTACGAGAAGGCCCAGAAGACTTACTGACTTAGGACATGATGTTGCTTGTAGTTCAAGATGTACTCTGTAACAGACTCTTAGTCGTAGCCGGATAGATCTCTCCTGTAAACCCTAGGCCGGATATCTATATAAGCCGTCCTAGGGAGAGCCTTTAGGGCATAACCTCAATAGTCTACAATCTCAACTCGCAAAGTAAACCCTTGTAACCTATATTCGCTCGTCAGACATCGATTGCTAGTAGGAGTAGGATCTGTCCAAAGCCGGCAGATTCGAACCTGGGTAAACTTGTGTGCTCACCGTCCCGGAATACCGTACGTCTCACCCCCCCTCTCTTCCGCACGCCTCAATAACCCCCTCATGGCGTACTTGTCATCAATCCGACGACATCGATGACACAGGACCACCACCGTTTCGCGACGGCGCACACAGTTTCGGTGGGGGGAACTGGGCTTTGACAAGCTGGTGGTTCTGATTTCCGTCGAGTGAAGACAGAGCTCTAGTGAATTGCCGTGGTATGTGTGGCTAATGAATTTGTAGTATGGAGAGCGTAGCAGGAAGTTAGCATCGACTAAAAATGTGTAATAGTTTGAATCGATGTAGTACGTGTGGGTAATGAATTTGAAGTAGTATGTGTGTGTAATAGTTTGAATCGATGTAGTATGTGTGGGTAATGAATTTGATGTAGTGTGTATGTGTAATAGTTTGAATCGATGTAGTTGAACACCATGCTTTATAATTTCTATGAATAACCAAGGACAACCTCATGAAAAGAGGGTGGTCTGGCAATGAGCAATGTCAATTTTGTGGATGCCAGGAAAATATAGTCCATCTCCTCTTCAAGTACAAGGTAGCTATATTTGTAACACGGTGAACTTCAGGACCATTTTGCAGACAACACAAGACAAAGGAAAAATGGTTTACAGCACAGACAGCAGATGCAAAATCTGTTGTCTAGGATAAAAAATGCTAGTTAACTGGATTTAACCATGACTAGTAATTGAAGGAAATATATACTTGATAGTATTTGCTTACAATAGTAGTAATTCCATACAAAAGGGTCTTATACCTGCACAAAAGTGGGTTAAACTTCCTACTAGTTTATAGAACAATTCATCAGCATTTCATCTACAAAAGTCATTCTTCAGTCTGAACTTAACTATTCTACACTGAAGAAACTACAGATCTCCACCAGCAAAGTTGGCTGACCAATTTCCTTGAGAGGACATAAGTTTTTTGATCATTTGACCCAAACTGATCTATTGCCTTCCCGCCAAACTATAAGAAATCTGCATCGTTAATGCACGAGCGATTTGCATCCGCCAGTCCCGGTTCAGTTGGACCATCCGTGCCGCCACAATGATTTCTTTGAAACTGAAATTCGGCATCTTCTTCTTGGGATCGTTGGTCCATGTGAACTGGAACCTAAATTCCGGTGCTGAGCTGATGCCCACCGCCGGCTCCAGCTGTCGAACAATCCATCATGCTGAGTGTAGACGCTTGGTCGCAGCCACGCTACGGCCTCCGACGGTGCGTTGGATGGAGCGTCTTTGCCACAGACGGTGTGTTCCCAGCCTTCCCCACTGCGGTAAGGCAGCCCGCACCGAAGCATGGACGCGAGAGTTCCTAGACCTTGGTGCTGTCCTGTTCAAGGGTGTGTACCCTCGGTGGCATGCTCTCGTGAACGATTTGATATGTACCTTGTTCCCACTGCCTAGAGCATGCCGTAATGCCGCCGCACGATTTCTCCACATCGCTCTCTTGGCCCTGCTTGCCGCATCCGGCGCCAACGACACCGCCGCCGCCGTGGCCGATTCGGCACATTCGGAGAAATCATCCGCCTGGCAGTGCAATGGGAGACCGGCCTTGAAGTAGAGCTTCATGGCCTACCTTAGAGGGGCTAAATACCCCAGTTTCAGCGGCTATCGCAGCGGCGGCGGTGGCTGCTTAGGCGGGACCATGTTACCCTAGGTGGTGCGACGCGGAGGAGCTGCGCAAGGTCAACTGTGGTTTGTCCGAGAAGGGGAGTGAAAGACTGGCAGTAGGTTTGGACTACGGGCATGCGTGAAAATAACCATCTCCCATTTCCTTAGAGGGTAATAATTCGACACTCGTTGCATTAACCGCTCAATCTTTATTTCCCTTCTCAACATAAGAGTGCAAACGTATTAAAAAGATCGGTCGTGGCTATTCACCTCATCGAGCAATGTACCAGGACAGGCAGGAGACCGGGTTTCATTTTAGAAATGTTGACGACTGTGCCCTTATGTTTATACGATATTATTTCTATGCCACCATGTACCGTCGATTGTAGCAACACCGTGTGGCGTGACGTGTTTTCTTTTTTAAAGCGCATCAGAAACAGGGGATGCCGAGGTGGCATGTTTTCTGACTGGCGGGCCTGCCTCCTTCACCTTCGACGGCGTGCATCCTAGGTTCGAGGGCTGGTGCCGCCCACCAACACATTATTGTGCAATTTTCCATGTGGAACCTGAATTCCGGTGCTGAGCTGATGCCCGTCGCTGGCTACGACTGTCGAACACAGAGAATTCTGAAAGAAGCTACTAAAAATAAATACTTTGAATTCTGAAAGTACTAAAATTAAATGCATTACAATTTTGTCTGAAAGGTAATACGCATACTGCTGATCGAAATAATATAAATACAGTACAAATTTTTACTTCGAAAAATAGACCTGAAAATGCTAGAAAATAACCTAGGATGAATATAGGATTCATTCTCCCCTATATATTTCGTCGTCGTCAACTCCCGCGTGCTGCAACACATATTTAGAGAACTCTCTCTGTCTACAATGTGCTGCCAGTATCTCGTCTAGAGGGTAAGGCCTCGGTATATTTTCCAGACTTAAGCCATACATGACCATTGTTGGTTCCTCTTCCCAGGCTTGAACCTCATGATCGTACAGTCTGATATAATTCCTGTAGTATATGCAACCGGGTTTTACTGTAGGGTATAACCTGGTGTTAATGGAGATAGACCGATTATAATCAACGAGGAGGGCACGACTTCTAATGTCACCGACGACCTCGAGAGAGTGGTTCCCTGTGTCCACCCGGTACAACACCAGTTGCCCTTTGGCGAAATCCCCGTTCAACACAAGAAGCAGATCACCATCTGACTCCACAAGATAAAATTTGTAGGTTCCGTGTACCTGTTCAAAGACTGGGGCTGAAATTATTTTGGCCATCGTGACAGTGCTCGCGTGCTGCTCTAACTGGATGTTGGTCGACAAGATGTCTCCATTCTCAAGTAATGCATGTACTTCCCCTCGAAATGCCGTCATGCAATCCAGAAGCGTATCAGGAGGTGGTGAATACAATTCTTCTCCAAATGATTCATTGATTTGTCCCGTTGGGGTGCTCTCATTGGCCCATGCAATATGATCTAGATAATCAGTGCAAACAAACACCATCGTCGGGGACTTCATCCCAACGACATATTGCAGAATATCAGATGGTATGTGTGCTTGAAATACAGTGTTAGAATTATGAGTGATTGGGTTCAAAAGCCGAATCTGGTATGGCTCCACCCTCTGAGAAAGCACGATGACGCCACGAGAAACACCGACGAAGTAGAATCTTTTGTAAGAAGAGGGCATCATTTAGCACTAAGATGTTTACAATGGAAAATACCAATAAATGAATGATATATATATATAGAATCTTCGGATCTGAATGTGAACCTGCTATGGACGTCCATTAGATTCGTCCTGAAGCAACGACCAGTGGCGAGGTTGAGGAAGGTGAAGTCGCCAACATCTAGAAGTGTGTGATCTATCATGATCCAGTTGTTGAGATGGAATTTGGGCACCTTTAAAGTGCGGCGCCAATCGGTGTAGACTTCCCGACAAGCAGCATAGGTGTCGATGTACTCCTCTTTCTCCAGCAAGTAGTCGTCGATCTTGCGAAGTGGGTCGGCCAGGAGATTGGACCAGTTCTTCTTCATCCGGCTACTGGCCATGGCTTACGTGCGGAAATGTTTTGATCGAGGAAGAAAGAAGAACTACCACTGTGAGGAGAAGAAGAAGTGGAGAACGGACGAGGGAGACGAAGCGGAACTGCCACTACGAGGAGACGAGGAGACAAGGGAGAAGAAGCAGAACTGCCACTTCAAGTTTGGATCAACGGGCTTTTTTTTCGGAACAAGCGCGTGAACCAACCATGCACTGCATGCAAGTTTTGATCAAACAGACTGACATGTGGGACCTGCTAAAAAATTCCGTGAAGTGCTACCGTGCATAGTGCGCTAACAGGTGGCATGTTTTCTGACTAGCGGGCCCGCCTCCTCCACCTTCGACGGCGTGCGTCCTAGGTTCGAGGGCTGGTGCCACCCACCAACACATTATTGTGCAATTTTCCATGTTTTGTCACAAGCAGCTCTGCTCCTCTGCTCCTACCGCCGCAATTCCGCTCAGTCGTGCACCGCTCTCGTCATCCCCTTGGGTCGTCATCCTCCCTCCCTCCCCTCCCTGCCATCCCCTCACGTCCCCTCCCCTCCCCTCCCTGCCCTGTCTCCTTGCTGCCGTCCACCGCCCAGGCGCATCTGGAAACGAAAACTGAGAGTCGGCCGTTGGGTTAGGCGCCCAACGACGCTGGTGATCCGGATCCCGCTCGGAGATGGATCCTGCGAGGCTTGAGAGCACGGAGATGGGTCCTGTGCGGCTGGAGAGCACGGAATCTCCTTCAAGTCTGGAGAGCATGGAGGACAATGAAACAGGGGAAGAGGAAGCGGGGTGCAGAGCTTTGGAGGTATGGATCCCGGAGAAGGTGTCATGCGTCCACATTGAAGGGTAAGAACTGTGATTCCTTTTCTGCATACCCCAATTAGCGTTTCTAGTCCCGTGGTGATGGCAAGGATATGTGTTGGTAACCGCAGGACGTCTGTATAGCTTGTCCTTGAGCATGATGCTTTGTCAAGCGAGCATGAAGGCACTGAAATGTGTGGCGGTGCGGATGATGATGAGAAAGCATATCCAGACGTGGTTGCTGACCCTGATAGTATGGAGAGTAGGGAACATTTGGTTGATTTGTACTTTGAGCCTGACTATAGGACTGATGAGGAAGAGGAATGTGAAGATGAGTAAATGGGATGTAGATACGACGACGAAGATGAGGACAGGCCAGTGATACACTTTGACAGGGACAATCCTACAATTGATGAGGGGACTGTCTTTGAGAATGTGGAGGACTGCAGATATGCAGTTGCAACCTATGCAATCAGAGTTGGGTTCGAATTTATCATTGAAAAGAGTGACCAAAAGAGATTTAGGGTGCACTGTAGGGAAAGTAATGTGTGTAAATGGAGATTACATGCATCTCCAATGCGGGGTGGACACCCATTTCAGGTTGCAATAGCTACATTTAGTTTCGGTCTTTCTCATATTTATTCTGCTGATAACTAGCTCTGAATTATTTGGATTCTTATCGAATGCAGATCAAAGTAAACATGAAGAAACACAACTGTCCTAATACTTCTTTAAGTGATAAAATTAGACCAGCGACTACCAAGTGGATTGCTGCTACTATACTTGACTGGGTGAGGAAGGATCATAACATTGGACCTGCTGAACTCAGAGCAAAGATTAGCAAAAAGTTTAACATTCTGATTCCTTACCACAGAGTCTTTGATGGGAAGGAGATATCTCTAGACTTCATTCAAGGCATATGTTGTATAGTTTGAAAGCTTAGTTAGAGAAAACATCACCTGGTAGTATTGTTGACATCGATTACGAGGTTGTGGAAGGAAGAGAAAAGGTCTCGAGGGGGTCAGGTATAAGCAGGCAGATAAGATATGCTTCAGGAGATGTTTTGTCTGCCTGAAGGCATGCTGGAAGGGGTTACTAGATGGCTGCAGGCCATACTTGGCAATAGGCGCAACTTCTTTAACAAGGAAGTTCAGGGGACATGTTGCTTCTGCTTGTGCTTTGGACGCGCATAATTGGCTTCTACCCGTAGCTTATGCTATTCTTGAGGGTGAATCAAATGAAAGCTGGACATGGTTCATGCAGAGACTATGGGCAGTAATTGGTCACCCTGAAGGATTGGTGACACACACCGGTGCATGCGAGGGTCCTGAGAATGCTGTTGATGCTGTGTTTTCTGGGGTTGAGCATAGGGAATGCATGCGGCACCTCGCTACTAACTTCACGAAGAAGTTCAAAGGAAAGATCTTTGAAGATGACTTGTGGCGATCAGCATACACATACACACCAAGCACGCATGCTACTTACTTGCAGAACATGTATGTAGTGCCAAAGGTGAAAAAATACCTTGAAGAACATCACACCAAGCTATGGGCTAGAAGCAAGTTTGGTGAGTTAAGCAAGGTGGATTTTGTTTGCAATAATTTGGCAGAGAGTTTCAATGATAAGATTTCGGGCATGAAGACACTTGGAATTGTTATTTTGTTGGATGTAATAAGACAGTGCATAATGGTGAAGATAGAATTAAGGCAAAGAATTTGTGGAAGAATTTTTTTAGGCCATAAAATAGTTGCAAAGGTGGTTATGTTACTGAATGCAAGAACCAAGGCAATGAGAACGATAAAGATGAGGATGGTCAGAAGTTCTAGAACATTAGTTGAGGTTTATGCAGAATACAAGCATGGAAGTGAATGGAGGTACACTGTAGACAAGACTTGTTCATGCAGGCAGTGGCAGATTACTGGTCTGCCATGTCACCATGCAATTTACTTCATCTTAAAGCTTAGAGGTAGTGGAGCTGAATTAGAGAACTATGTCGACAACTATTTCTCCATGGACAAGTTTGCTGCAACTTATGCAGAAAACGTACCACCTATGGCCGATGAAAATGATTGGGCGATTGTTGATCCAGGGTTCAAACTTCAACCACCAGTTCTTAGGAGGCCACCTAGGAGGCCTAGAAAGCTAAGGATGGAAGCCTCCACCGATAAAGGTTCAAGGCTAGGAGTTAGGAAAAGGAAATGCAAACGTTTTGGCGGATTCAGCCATATCAAGAGGTTGTGCAAAAACCCAGTTACACATGATATTGTCCCTGTCACACCCTGGTGGAAGAAAATGAGGCTTCTCAGCCAGAACTGGAGGAAGAGTAGTGCAAAGACGAAGAACTTGAGGAAGTGCAGCAGGTGGAGGAAAACGGTGATGAGCACTCGAAGGAAAACGTACGTAAACAACCAATTTATGAAGAAGTGGAGGTACCGGCGAGAAAAGGGTGTGAAAAGAAACAAAAGGGTAAGTGGAACAGGGAGGAAAGGCCAAATAATGGAGGTGTATTAGAATATGAAGAAGTTGCAGGGGTGATTGAGGATGTTCTTGAGGATCTTTCAGCTAACTGCAGGAGAAATAATAAATCCCTATCAATTTCATCTTTGTACGATTCTCCAGATGAAAGGTAAGCTTAAAAATTGTTTTATTTGCCATTTTATCACTTTTTTAATCCTCATCAACTGACGCTTAATGCAGCGTGGGCTAGCAGACTAATAAGAGGAGCAGAAAGATACGGGCACATTAATGTCGTATGTTAAATTATATCATTGAAACTAAACTAGTTGTGTTATCTTTATTTATATCTGGCGCGTGCGACGTGTCTGTGATGGGGTCATGTGGACCAGATTACAATTTTTTAAATATTATTACATTAATTTTTTATCTGCGTATGAACGTAGCTACTAGTTCCCATTTCCCTTGGATTCCCATCTCCTCTAGCACACTCCATAGTTATGGTTGTGCCATCAAGTAGCAGAGTCAGCGTATTGTCCCATCAGATGTGAACGCAATGACTTTGTCTGTTCAGAATTTGACGACTTTTGAATAGTTTGAAAGACAGATAAACCTAAAACATGTATCTAGACATGTTTTGGGTATAGACGCATTTATTAAATATCTAAAAAAACTAAGTCAGTTATATCTGGATAGAATTAGTACACTATTACAACACGCTCGATCCCTTCTCCTCTGGCGCACTCCAAATTATGGTTGTGCCATCAAGTGCTGGGAGCAGAGTCAGCGTATTGTCCCATCCGATATGCCAGGAACGCGCGAACTTTATTTTCAGGATCAGATGAGTTTCGACTAGTTTCAAAGACAAAGACAACTAAAACATGGCCAACATATATAGATTATGACGATAATCGACTATGACTCAAGTGACCCAGATCCAAAGAGGGTATTAAGATACCGTACATAGATTTAATTTATGCTTAAGTGGCCCTAATCGACTATGACACTCTCGTAGTCTCCATCATCGACGATGTTGTCCGTGTCGCCGCCAGCCTCCTCCGTGTCAGAATTGATGCCGATGTTCCCGGCAGCGTTCCTCCTCCTCATGGATTCTTCACGGTGCGCCGCATCGATAACTGTGGAGGTCGTACGCCCAGGCACTACCCAGAAGCGCTGCCTCCCTTCGGCGTTGCGCAGATCCGGGTGGATCTCCCGCCGGTGGGTTCCGCATAGCTCAATCAACACAGCCCACTCCTTTTTGAACAACTTTCGCCAGTACGCGCTCGTGCGCGAGTACCGTGCCATTTCCCTCTTCCGCTCCAGCAGCTGGCGGCGGTGCTCCTCAATCTTCCTCGCCAACACGTTGTCGCGCAAGAGCGGTGCGATAGGAACCCCGGCGTAGCAGAGCTCGAAGCTGGCCGGAAGCCTCACGAACGGTTGTGCGAGTATGTCGTACTGGGTGAACATCTGAGCCTCGTGCAAGCTGAGTTTGGGCCTCTCCCTCTCCATGGCGATGAAGGAACACGATCTGAGCTTCGGTTCTGAGGTTAAGGAGATAAGGGCAAGGACGTAGGCCAAGCGTCGTTGCCACTGCCAATCAGTTCACAGAAGAGACATCTCGTGGATCGCCATCGTGAAGGACATCCTTATCGTCCACACACCCCGACCCAACAGCGCGTAACAATCGGGGATTGGGTCTTCTAGAAGCTCGGAGCGGGTGCTGGTTAGCTCTGCGTACTGATTGTTTGTGGCCAATGACTGTCGTTGAAAATAATACACATTTCAATGACACTGGTGGATCTAGATGTGGTTTGTGAAAAGAACACACATGCAATGACTCTAGCCGTGGTTAATGAGAAGAACACCCATGCAATGACACTGGTGGATCCATAAGTGGATTGTGAAAATAACACACATGCAATGACTATAGTTGTTGTTAATAAAAAGAACACACATGCAATGACATTGGTGGATCCATGTGTGGTCTCTGAAGAGAACACACATTTCAATGACACTGGTGGATCCATATGTGGTCTTTGAAAAGAACAGTCATGAAATGACTCCAGATGTGGTCAATGAAAGAATACACATTTCAATAACAATGGTGGTTCCATATGTGGTCTGTGAAAAGAACACACATGCAATGACTCTAGCTATGGTTAATGAGAAGAACACACGTGCAATGACACTGGTGGATCCATAGGTGGATTGTGAAAAGAACACACATGCAATGAACTCTGGTGGAACCACATGCAATGACACTGGTGGATCCATGTGTGGTCTGTGAAGAGAACACACATGCAATGACACTGGTGGATCCAGATGTGTCTTTGAAAAGAATAGCCATGAAATGACTCTAGTTGTTGTTAGTAAAAAGAACACACATGCAATGACACTGGTGGATCCATGTGTGGTCTGTGACGAGAACACACATGCAATGACTCTAGCTGTGGTTAATGAGAAGAACACACATGCAATGACACTGGTGGATCCATAGGTGGATTATGAAAAGAACACACATTCAATGACTTTAGTTGTTGTTAGTAAAAAGAACACACATGCAATGACACTGGTGGATCCATGTGTGGTCTCTGAAGAGAACACACATTTCAATGACAGTGGTGGATCCATATGTGGTTTGTGAAAAGAACACTCATACAGTGACTCTAGATGTGGCTAATGAGAAGAACACACATGCAATGACACTGGTGGATCCATAGGTGGATTGTGAAAAGAACACACATGCAGTGACTCTAGTTGTTGATAGTAAAAAGAACACACATGCAATGACACTGGTGAATCCATGTGTGGTATCTGAAGAGAACACACATTTCATTGACAGTGGTGGATCCATTGTGGTATGTGAAAAGAACACACATGCAATGACTCCAGATGTGGTCTCTGAGAAGAACACACATGCAATGACACCGGTGGATCCATTAGGTGGATTGTGAAAAGAACACACATGCAATGACTCTAGTTGTTGTTAGTAAAAAGAAGACACATGCAATGACACTGGTGGATCCATGTGTGGTCTCTGAAGAGAACACACATTTCAATGACACAGGTGGATCCATATGTGGTCTTTGAAAAGAACAGTCATGAAATGATTCCAGATGTGGTTAATGAAAGAATACACATTTCAATGACAATGGTGGTTCCATATGTGGTATGTGAAAAGAACACACATGCAATGACTCTAGCTATGGTTAATGAGAAGAACACACATGCAATGACACTGGTGGATCCATTGGTGGATTCTGAAAAGAACACACATGCAATAAATTCTGGTGGAACCACATGCAATGACGCTGGTGGATCCATGTGTGGTCTGTGAAGAGAACACACATGTAATGACACTGGTGGATCCAGATGTGGTCTGTGAAAAGAATAGTCATGAAATGACTCTAGTTGTTGTTAGTAAAAAGAACACACATTTCAATGACACTTGTGGATCCATATGTGGTTTGTGAAGAGAACACACATGCAATGACTCTAGATGTGGGTAATGAGAAGAACACACATGCAATGACACTTGTGGATCCATATGTGGATTGTGAAAATAACACACATGCAATGACTCTAGTTATTGTTAAAGAACACAGATGCAATGACACCGGTGGATCAGTGTGTGGTCTCTGAAGAGAACACACATTTCAATGACAGTGGTGGTTCCATATGTGGTTTGTGAAAAGAACACTCATGTAGTGACTCCAGATGTGGTCTCTTAGAAGAATACACATGCAATGACACCGGTGGATCCATTGGTGGATTGTGAAAAGAACACACATGCAGTGACTCTAGTTGTTGTTAGTAAAAAGAACACACATGCAATGACACTGGTGGATCCATGTGTGGTCTCTGAAGAGAACACAAATTTCAATGACACTGGTGGATCCATATGTGGTCTTTGAAAAGAACAGTCATGAAATGACTCCAGATGTTTACTAATGAAAGAATACACATTTCAATGACAATTGTGGGTCCATATGTGGTATGTGAAAAGAACACACATGCAAAGACTCTAGCTGTGGTTAATGAGAAGAACACACATCCAATGACACTGGTGGATCCATAGGTGGATTGTGAAAAGAACACACATGCAATGAACTCTGGTGGAACCACATGCAATGACACTGGTGGATCCGTGTGTGGTATGTGAAGAGAACACACATGCAATGATACTGGTGGATCCAGATGTGGTCTGTGAAATGACTCCAGTTGTTGTTAGTAAAAAGAACACACATGCAATGACACTGGTGAATCCATATGTGGTATCTGAAGAGAACACACATTTCATTGACAGTGGTGGATCCATTGTGGTATGTGAAAAGAACACACATGCAATGACTCCAGATGTGGTCTCTAAGAAGAACACACATGCAATAACACTGGTGGATCCATTAGGTGGATTGTGAAAAGAACACACATGCAATGACTCTAGTTGTTGTTAGTAAAAAGAACACACATGCAATGACTCTAGTTGTGGTTAATGAGAAGAACACACATGTAATGACACTGGTGGATCCATAGGTGGATTGTGAAAAGAACACACATACAATGAACTCTGGTGGAACCATATGTGGTCTATGAAAAGAAAAGTCATGAAATGACTCTAGGTGTGGTTAATGAAAGAATACACATTTCAATGACAATGGTGGATCCATATGTGGCCTGTGAAAAGAACACACATGCAATGACTCTAACTGTGGTTAATGAGAAGAACACACATGCAATGACACTAGTGGATCCATAGGTGGATTGTGAAAAGAACACACATGCAATGAACTCTGGTGGAACCACATGCAATGACACTGGTGGATCCATATGTGGTCTGTGAAAAGAACACACATGCAATGACTCTAGCTGTGGTTAATGAGAAGCACACACATGAAATGACACCGGTGGATCCATATGTGGATTGTGAACAGAACACACATCATGCAGTCACTCTAGTTGTTGTTACTAAAAAGAACACACATGCAATGACACTAGTGGATCCATGTGTGGTCTCTGAAGAGAACTCACATGCAATGACTCTAGCTTTGGTTAATGAGAAGAACACACATGCAATGACACTAGTGGATCCATAGGTGGATTGTGAAAATAACACACATGCAATGACTCTTGTTGTTGTTAGTAAAAAGAACACACATGCAATGACACTGGTGGATCCGAGTGTGGTCTCTGAAGAGAACATACATTGGAATGACAGTGGTGGATCCATATGTGGTCTGTGAAAAGAACACACATGTAATGACTCTAGCTGTGGTTAATGAGAAGAACACACATGCAATGACACCAGTGGGTCCATAGGTGGACTGTGAAAATAAAACACATGCAATGACTCTAGGTGTTGTTAGTAAAAAGAAAACAAATGTAATGACACTGGTGGATCCATGTGTGGTCTGTGAAGAGAACACACATGCAATGACACCGATGGATCCAAATGTGGTATGTGAAAAGAATAGTCATGAATGACTCCAGTTGTTGTTAGTAAAAAGAAGACACATGCAATGACACTGGTGGATCCATATGTGGTTTGTGAAAAGAACACTCATCCAGTGACTCCAGATGCGGTCTCTGAGAAGAACACACATGCAATGAAACTGGTGGATCCATAGGTGGATTGTGAAAAGAACACACGTGCAATGACTCTAGTTGTTGTTAGTAAAAAGAACACACATGCAATGACACTGGTGGATCCATGTGTGGTCTCTGAAGAGAACACAAATTTCAATGAGACTGATGGATCCATATGTGGTCTTTGAATAGAACACTCATACAGTGACTCTAGCTGTGGTTAATGAGAAGAACACACATGCAATGACACTGGTGGATCCATAGGTGGATCGTAAAAATAACACACATGCAATGAACTCTGGTGGAACCACATGCAATGACACTGGTGGATCCATGTCTGGTTTATGAAGAGAACACACATGCAATGACACTGGTGGATCCAGATGTGGTCTGTGAAAAGAATAGTCATGAAATGACTCCAGTTGTTGTTAGTAAAAAGAACACACATCCAATGACACTGGTGGATCCATGTGTCATCTCTGAAGAGAACACACATCCAGTGACTCCAGATGTGGTTAATGAGAATAACACACATGCAATGACACTGGTGGATCCGTAGGTGGATTGTGAAAAGAACACACATGCAATGACTCTAGTTGTTGGTAGTAAAAAGAACACACATGTAATGACACTGGAGGATCCATATGTGGTTTGTGAAAAGAACACTCATCTAGTGAGTCCAGATGTGGTCTCTAAGAAGAACACACATGCAATGACACTGGTGGATCCATAGGTGGATTGTGAAAAGAACACACATGTAATGACTCTAGTTGTTGTTAGTAAAAGAACACACATGCAATGACACTGGTGGATCCATTTGTGGTTTCTGATGAGAACACACATTTTAATGACACTGGTGGATCCATATGTGGTCTTCAAAAAGAACACTCATGCAATGACTCCAGATGTGGTTAATGAAAGAATACACATTTCAATGACAATGGTGGTCCCATATGTGGTCTATGAAAAGAACACACATGCAATGACTCTAGCTGTGGTTAATGAGAAGAACACACATGCAATGACACTGGTGGATCCATAGGTGGATTGTGAGAAGAACACACATGCAATGAACTCTGGTGGAACCACATGCAATGACACTGGTGGATCTATGTGTGGACTGTGAAGAGAACACACATGCAATGACACTGGTGGATCCATATGTGGTCTGTGAAAAGAATAGTCATGAAATGACTCTTGATGTTGTTAGTAAAAGAATACACATTTCAATGACAATGGTGGATCCATATGTGGTCTCTGAAAAGAACACACATGCAATGACTCTAGCTGTGGTTAATGAGAAGAACACACATGCAATGACACTAGTGGATCCATTGGTGGATTGTGAAAATAACACACCTGCAATGACTCTAGTTGTTGTTAGTAAAAAGAACACACATGCAATGACACTAATGTCCATGTGTGGTCTCTAAAGAAAACACACATTTCAATGACAGTGGTGGATCCATATGTGTTTTGTGAAAAGAACACTCATCCAGCGACTCCATATGTGGTCTCTGAGAAGAATACACATGCAAATGACACTGGTGGATCCATAGGTGGATTGTGAAAAGAACACACATGGAGTGACTCTATTTGTTGTTAGCAAAAAGAACACACATGTAATGACACTGGTGGATCCGTAGGTGGATTGTGAAAATAACACACATGCAATGAACTCTGGTGGAACCATATGTGGTCTATGAAAAGAAAAGTCCTGAAATGACTCTAGGTGTGGTTAATGAAAGAATACACATTTCGATGACAATGGTGGATCCATATGTGGTCTGTGAAAAGAACACACATGCAATGACTCTAGCTGTGGTTAATGAGAAGAACACACATGCAATGACACTAGTGGATCCATAGGTGGATTGTGAAAAGAACACACATGCAATGAACTCTGGTGGAACCACATGCAATGACACGGGTGGATCCATATGTGGTCTGTGAAAAGAACACACATGCAATGACTCTAGCTGTGGTTAATGAGAAGAACACACATGCAATGACACCGGTGGATCCATATGTGGATTGTGAAAAGAACACACATCATGCAGTGACTCTAGTTGTTGTTAGTAAAAAGAACACACATGCAATGACACTGGTGGATCCATGTGTGGTATCTGAAGAGAACACACATGCAATGACTCTAGCTGTGGTTAATGAGAAGAACACACATGCAATGACACTAGTGGATCCATAGGTGGATTGTGAAAATAAAACACATGCAATGACTCTTGTTGTTGTTAGTAAAAAGAACACACATGCAATGACACTAGTGGATCCGTGTGTCGTCTCTGAAGAGAACACACATTTGAATGACAGTGGTGGATCCATATGTGGTCTGTGAAAAGAACACACATGCAATGACTCTAGCTGTGGTTAATGAGAAGAACACACATGCATTGACACCGGTGGGTCCATAGGTGGTCTGTGAAAATAAAACACATGCAATGACTCTAGGTGTTGTTAGTAAAAAGAACACAAATGTAATGACACTGGTGGATCCATGTGTGGTGTGTGAAGAGAATACACATGCAGTTTCAGCATCTCTTGAAGATAGTGTGCCCGTGCCTGACATGATGCTGCATTTTCTCGAACAAGCAGGGCAGCATCAGGTCGAGCTCAAAAAGAAAGACGATGAGCTTGCCCTCCTCCGAACCAAGAACGATGAGATTGCCAAGCTAAAGGCAGAATGAAGAAGATGAAGGCGCAACACCAAACCGAGCTTGAAAAGGCTGGCCAAGACTACACCGAAGAGCACGAGCGCCTCAACCTCCAAATTTCTAAGGACCGCGAACTTCTCCAGGAGGCCGACGTCAAACTTGAGTCGGCGAACGCTGAACTGGTGCAGCTCCGCCAAAGACGCAATAATTGCATCAATGAATTGACCCGGATCCACAGCCACATTTCACGTAAGTTCCTTTCCCTTATCCGACATACTTCTCCGGGTTACTTCATATGTCTTTTCTTCAGCTTCTTCCTTTGCCTTGTTTTCAGGCAAATTTCTAGAGGGCACTGCTATTGCGAGCGCATACATTGCCAATTTCCGCCGAGAGAGGGGTACTCCCGTCGCTCCTGACGGTGAGGACATTCCCTATGACATGGAGGACCTATTGGTCGGCCTGTCATCTCGCATGGAAATCATCAAGAACTACGACAAGGATCTCCTTGACATTTCAGTCCGAGTCTTCAACACATTCTGGCCCGGCGAGGACACTCCAAAGAGAATCGCAATCCTTGCTGAAAAGCTGACGGAGATCGAGACCCAGCTCCACCTTTGGAGGGAGTCCGCTGGACGTGCTGCAGCTGAGACCGTCCTTCACCACATACTCACATGGTATGAGAAGATCGATCTCAGCCTCCTGACGCGCCTGCGCACCGGATCCAAGTGGACCAATGACCCGGAATGGGTAGCTCGGTGCCAGGCTTGCGCCCATAGCCTCATTGAATATGCTCCCATTCACAAATGGACCGAGGGTCCGAGCTTCCTGGAAGCCGCTAGCGACGAAGAGGTCGAGAATGTTGAAGATGGTTCAGACGAGGATGGAGAGGACGATGCCTCGGATATCGAAGAAGGCGAATATGACGCCGAACTTCCTTCTCCTGCTGCTCCTTAAGTACAAACACTTGAAAACTTATCAGATCCCCGGTATGCCGGGTGGAATTGTATCCCGTACTTATGTGATATTTTGCTACTAAGTTTGTATGCCGGATTAATTTGGGCGTAGTCCCCGAGTTTCATTTTCTTGTTCGTCCAATCTTCTGGCTCGGTTCGTGTCTACCTTGATTCGGTTTTACGACTTACAAATCCGAGCTTCAAAAATTGTTTTAACAATACTTAGAAACTTTTAGGCTTAGCTCAAAATAATTTAGCATAATAGTTTGAAAGTAAATACAAGGTTAGTCTGAAAAACAAACGTCGGCTCGATTAAGTTCTTTTCCTTAGTCATTTTTCATGTGCTACGCAATTCCAAACTTGTTCTCTTGCTTGCCATGAAGCCAATTCTTGTTGGACAGCAGCAAGTCGAAGAGTTGGGTTTTTGGTGCTCACACACTACTAATCCGAGTTAAGTAGAACAACTTACTCCAGCCGACGTAAAAATAATGAAAAACAACAAATATTTTTAAGGCAGTCCCCGAGTTACTGCTCGAGGTGCCAACATTTCATTGATAGGCCCATTGCCGGCATACATACCGACATATGAGAACACTCGGATACATACACTTCTCTGCTAAGTGTAGAAAGGACGAAGTAGAGCTACATTCCATGGGCGCTTAGATTCCTCGCTGGACCTGTCTGCCTTGTTCTTTTCCTGTGGCTTTGCATCTATAAGATAATAAGAGTCATTGTGCAATGCTTTTCTCACGATGAACGTCCCTTCCCATGGGGGGGATAATTTATGCATGCCGGTAGTACGTTGTACCAACCGGAGCACCAGATCGCCTTTCCGAAAGACTCGGGGGCTTACTTTCCGGCTATGATAGCGTCGGACATTTTGCTGATATATGGCGGATCTGGACAATGCCAGTTCTCTCGCTTCTTCCAGCAGATCAACATCATTTTGCCGGGCTTCTTGCACTTCGGCTTCTGTGTATTGGGTGACCCTAGGCGAATCATGCTCTATGTCGGCTGGTAATACAACTTCTGCTCCATATACCAGAAAAAATGGCGTATAGCCTGTTGATCGATTCGGAGTTTTTCTTAAACTCCACAGTACCGCTGGTAGTTCTTCTATCCAGCACCCCGCTGATCTTTGTAGCGGCTCAATGAGCCGGGGTTTTATCCCAGATAATACTAATCCGTTGGATCTTTCCACTTGTCCGTTCGATGCGGGGTGGGCTACCGAGGCTACGTCGAGTCGGATCTTCTTATCCCGGCAGAAACGCGCAAATGCTCCTTCCGCAAAATTTGTGCCATTATTAGTTATGATACTATGTGGGTAACCGTACCTTAAGATTATATCTTTGAGAAATGTTACGGCCGTAGCCCATCAGATTTCCTTATAGGCTTTACTTCGATCCACTTCGTAAACTTGTCCACCATGACCAAAATGTGAGTCATATTTCCCCTTGCTGGTTTGAACGGGCCAACCATATCGAAGCACCATAAGGCAAATGGCCATGTAATTGGTATGGTCTTGAGTTCCGACATCGGCATATGTGTCTTGGTAGCGTACCTCTGACAACCATTGCATTTTCTCACCAGATCTTCAACTTGCTCTAAGGCACTTGGCCAGTAGAATCCATGCCGGAAATCTTTTGCTACCAAGGCTCGGGACGAGGCATGATGCCCACACTCCCCTTGATGTATATCTCGGAGGATGTCAAGCCCTTCTTCCGGGTCAACGCATCGCTAGAGGACATTGGTTACACTTCTTTTGTATAGCTCGGAATTAATGATCGTGTACGCCTTTGCCCTCCTCTGTGTTTGCCTGGACAGCACTTCCTCAGTGGGTAACGTTCCATCTTTCAGGAATTGAAATATAGGTAGTGCCCAAGCTGGTATCACTCGCACAGGGAACACCTCCTCATCAATTTCCATTAGATCCACCGGAATAACTGCAACCGGATCAGGCTGAGCAGTCCCTGGGTTTGCCGAGGCAGTCCTCGGGTTTCGCACGCCACCTCCCATGTCAATGTCCATGGGCACAGCTCTGGATTATGTATCTTCCGGGACGTAGATTGAGTCAGTTTATGGGGATGACCTGATAGATGGTTTCCTGAGGTGCTCTAATGCTACACCTGGTGGAATTGCTTGTCGGGTTGACCCGAGCTTTGACAACATGTCGGCAGCCTCATTCTCCCCCCGGGGTACATGGTGAAATTCGCATCCCTCAAAATAACCAGATATCTTCTGTACATGAAATCTGTACAGTGCCATGTTTGGATCAAGGGCGTCCCACAGTCCTGACACTTGCTGTACCACCAAATCCGAGTCGCAAAGCATATTATCCGACGTATACCAATTTCTTTTGCTACCTTGAGCCCGTGCACAAGTGCTTCATACTCGGCGACATTGTTTGATGCCGCGAAATGGATTTGCAACACATATTTTAGCTGGTCCTTCTTTGGCGAGGTAAGTACAACTCCGGCACCTAGCCCGGTTTTCGTTTTTGATCCATCAAAGTGTATCCGCCAATAGTTCGGATCTGGTAATGGTGGTTCGTATTGTACCTCGGCCCAGTCCACAAAAAAGTCCGCCACAGCTTGAGATTTGATTGCCTCTCTTCTGTCATATTGTGGCGCAAAAGGAGCTAGTTCAATTTCCCATTTTGCAATTCTGCCACTTGCGTCCTTGTTACTCATTATTTCAGAAACGGGGGCCTCACACACGACCTTGATAGGATGTTCCTCAAAGTAGTGCTTCAGCTTCTTAGCGGCCATGTACAAGCCATATGCCACCTTTTGGTAGTGTGGATAGTTCTGCTTTGAGGCTGATAACACCTCGCTCAGGTAATACACCGGCCTCTGCATCGACTTACCCTCTTCGTCGCGCTGCACCACTATCACTACACTTACAACTCGGTTGGTTGCGGCTATATAGAGCAACATTGGCTCGTTTGATAGTGGAGAGGCTTACACTGGTGCAATGGCTAACATCTTCTTCAAGTGGGCAAAAGCTTCATTGGCCTGCAGCGTCCAAACGAACTTATCCGACTTTTTCATGAGTTGGTAGAGAGGCAATGCCTTTTCTCCCAACCGACATACAAACCGACTTAACGATGCTAGGCAACCAGTGAATTTCTGGACATCGTTAAGACACTTCGGCAGCTCCATTTGTTCAATGGCCTGGATCTTAGTTGGATTAACTTCGATACCTCGGCTGGAGAGAAATCCGAGTAATTTTCCAGCCGGGACACCGAAGGTACATTTTTCCGGGTTAAGCTTCATTTGGAACCTTCTTAAGTTCACGAATGTCTGCCTGATGTCGTCAAGGAGCGTTTTGCTTTCCTTGGTCTTGATAACCACATCATCCAAATACACTTGTACATTTTGACCTATTTGGTCGTGTAAACACTTTTGCATACATCTTTGGTACGTTGCACCTGCATTACGTAAACCAAACGGCATGGTAAGATAGCAATAAGCCCCATACGGGGTAATAAACACAGTCTTTATTTGATCATCCGGATTCAGAGGTATCTGGTGGAAACCAGAATATGCATCAATGAATGACAACAGTTCACATCCAGCAGTTGAGTCTATGACCTGATCTATCCTTGGCAGTGGAAATGGATCTTTCGGACACGCCTTGTTTAGGTTCGTATAATCGATACACATTCGCCAAACCACCGCCACATTCAGATCATCCTTCTTCTTTTCCACCAGCACCGGATTAGATAGCCAATCCGGGTAAAGAACCTCCATGATAAATCCTACGGCTAGTAACCGAGCTATCTCATCCCCAATGACTTTCCTCCTATCTTCGGCGAAGCGGCGGAGAGGTTGCTTCACCGGCTTAGCTCCGGGTCTCATGTTTAAAGAGTGCTCGGCCAGCTCCCTCGAAACACCTTGCAAGTCCTGTGTAGAACAAGCAAAAATGTCCCGATTCTCACGGAGGAAGCTGACGAGCTCGTTTTCCTATTTGTCGCTTAGCCCGGCACCAATTGTTACGGTGCACTCCGGGAACATATCATCAACGGGAATCTTCTTGGTATCTTTCGTGGCCTGGAAGGAGACACTTCCATGCGGGTTACTCAGCGCCGGCATATGCTGCTGCGCGGACTGAGCCAATGCCGCCACCTCTTGAATTTTCCTTTTCTCCTTCGCAATCACGAGTGATTCGGCTAAGTTAGACCCGGCCGACGCACACTCCATGGAACGTCGGAAATCCCCAGCAATGGTAATCACTCCGTTTGGCCCGGGCAATTTCATCTTCAAGTAACTTATGTGACAGCTTGCCATGAACTTGTTCAGCGCTGGTCTTCCGAGTAACGCGTGATACGCACTTTCCAAGTTCACCACCTCGAACTCCAGATTCTCATTTCGGCAGTTATCTCTCGTGCCGAACAATACGTCAACTCGAACCTTGCCTATTGGCTCACAAGAAATGCCGGGCACAATGCCATGGAAAGTTGTCCTCGTGGCCTGCAACATGTTTTCCGAGATACCCAACTTGTGCATTCTGTCCGCATACATGATGTTAATACTGCTGCCATTGTCGATCAGTACCTTTGAGAACCTTACATTAATGCTGGGCCCAATGAAAGTCGGATCCAGCACCAACGCATACGAACCAGGTCTTGGCATAAGCTTGGGGTGATCCTTGATGCTCCAAATGATTTCTTGGTTAGACCAAGGCATATACCTTGTCACTGCAGGCATTACTGCATTCACCTCCATATGTCGGCGCTGCAAGCTTTTTCTATCTGTTTCCTCAGTTGTGAACACACAATAGCTCTGGTGATGCTCTTTGTACTCATTTCTCCCCTCATTTCCGGGTACCTCTGATCCGGCTGGTGCTGATTTTCCACCTGATGCACTGCATCCCTTCTCTCATTGTTGTCATACCTCGGCGGAGGGGGAGGCAACATTAGCTGTTGTGTGTTCGCTCCGGAGAGCAATTTCTGCCAGGGTAACTCCTGCCGAGGCTGATCATTCAGGGGTGCCTGAGCATTCCCCGAACCACCTTGTTCAATCTTGCGCATCCACTCACACTACCTCGTTGTATGGCCCGCTGGGTTACTCCGATTTGGCGTGTGAAACTTACACGGCTGATCCAACATCGACTCATAGGTGTACCTCGGACGGTCCTTCCTTTCTTGCCACTGTTTCTTTTGCTCTGGCGTCCAAGTTTTCTCGCCATCGCTTCTTGGAGTCCATTGCCCTCCAGTTTTCTAGCGTTGATTGCCCCCTGCTCCGGGCTGATCTTGATTCACAGTTGTAACTTGTTGTGAATCGTATCGATGATCCAGTCTATCATCTCTCCTTTTTCCTCTGTAGTCATTCCTCCGAGATGATCCGGCTCCATCTCTCTGGTAATACTCATCATTTTACTCGTTTGACACAAGCCTAGGTTGAGTCCGATCTCCTAGAGCATACGAATCAGCAATCTGGATCATCTCTGCCAACGCGGTGGGCATCTTCCTTTGTAACTTTTGCCACAGTTCGCTTGCATATCTGCATCCCTGTGCAAACCACGCTATGGCCTGTGATTCTATCACGCCCTCACATGAGTTTCTCACGGTACACCACCGGGTTAAAAACTCCTGATCCGTCTCATTCGGTCTTTGCTTGCACATAGCTAGTGTCTATGGCCTATTCGGCCTCTGATACGTACTCGAGAAATTGCTGATGAACAACTCTTCAAAATCTATCCAGCAGTTAATGCTTCCGGGTGGCAAATTGTTCAGCCATACCCTTGTCGGGCCCTCCAACATCTGGGGTACGTATCGTACAGCCCACCTCAAGTTGCGTGTGGCATTTTTCACAGCCGTAGCATAATTTATCAACCAATCCTCCGGCTTAGTGCTGCCGTCATACGTCTTCGTGCCTCTGGCTAACTGGAAGTTAGGTACCAGTGGCTCTTTCATGATCCGGGGTCCAAAACACGCAGGACCCGGAGGACCTTGACTTTCAATCTGCTCCGACCTATACAATGATCCGGTTTCAACTGCATCATCCGGCATCAAATCCCTGCTTCCCAATCTCGACCCTATCACATGATAGTCCGGCCTTGGGTATCCTGCATTTACCATTTCCGAATCTCCATCATTGTACCGGTCTCGCTCTCGTGGCGCACCTCTCTGTTGCATACCTCGGCCGACACTTTGCTCTTGCCTTGGTATATTCCGCTGCTGCGGTTGTCCTATAGAGTTGTGCTGTCCGGCATTGCTGTTAACAGCGTTTCCTTGACCAGCATTGCCTTGGTCACGGTTACCTCGGCCAGCTTCACCTCGGCTTACACTCCGTCGATCATCGTTTCTTTGTACGTCTTTTGCCTTTTCTGCCCTTGTCGGGTCATACGGAACAATCTGCTTGTTTCTCCTGGCCGAGGTTACTACCTCCTCTCTCCTTGGACCACCATGAGGAGACGATGCGGCTCCAGCGGATTTCTCCGGGTTACCCACCGCCGAATGGACGATCTTGGAGGCCCCAGCTCTCTCCGGGTTTGCCCTGAGCAGTTCCTCATTTTGCCTGTTCGCGATCCGAACCAACTCATTGACCCGATCTTGCTGTCTCTGACGGGCTTCACCCGTCAGACCCTCTAGCTCGGATGCAGCTGCATCCGCTGCTCTGAGGTTTTTCGCTGGGGTACTGTACTTCGGCAGCCCCACGGACAAACAGTTTTCTGACTCCACGATCTGAGTATCACCTTCTTTGTTCATTTCTCTCATGAGATTTCTCCCCTTTACTTTTACAGCATCTACTTTGTTTGCCTTTGCGTACTCACGCAGCGTCATGTTCAATGACTGCTGAGCCGCAGCAATCTTTTTTGCTCCCTCTAGAATTTTCTGCCTAGTTTCCTCTAGCTCGGCCTGTGCCTGAGCCGGATCTACCACTGCTACTACCGGGTTTGCCAAGCTATCCATAGCTTCTCTCGGTACATTCTCAGGCCTCTCTAGTGGAGGTCCTCTACCTTTCCTTGGTGCCTTAGGTGTTACCTTCGGATATGGTGCTGGATCCTTGCTTGCGCCTGCACCCGGTGCAGTCATCATTACTTCAGCATGGTCTGGGGAGTGAGTGATACGCGCCCCGTGAACCACGCTAAGGGGTGGCTCGCCTGCCTCGATGACGTGCCGCGGATGAACGCATGATACGTCCACAGCAACGTAGACCTTGTGCGCACCCAACTTGACAAAGAGGCCGTTGCACGGAAGTGGGCGCGTGCCGAAGCAGCCAGCGTTGTCGCTGACGAAGTCTGGCGCTCCAAAGCGCTGAACGAGCCCGGAGACGATGCATTCGCCGGTGCCGATGAGGTTTCCCGTCCGGATCTTCACCCCTGCTAGCGCCGCTAGCCCCACGGTGGGCGCCAACTGTCGTGGTGGTGTCACGGCAGATGCCATGGATAGGCTAAAGGTGGGGACTAATACACGCTAGGGGAATCCAGGGAGGGATAGTGAAGTGATTCTCCACACAGAAGTTTATATTTGCTTTGCCTCCAAGGTTACAAGTGCTCCTAGAGCTGTATTGGCGAGAGGAGGAAGAAGGAGCTCTCTTACTCTCGCTCACAGATCACACATAAAACCCTAGCCAAATCAGAAAAATCGGAACCTGCTCAACAGAAGCCCTAGCCCTCCTTATATAGGGGGGGGCTAGGTCTCCACTTAGGGCATACGTGGAGGAATATTGCTAAGAATATGCCATCTCCCAAAGTAGTAAGCCGACCGGGTTAATTTTCCCTCGCGTCACACATGCAGAGGCTACGTGAGCCTCTACTGGCCACACCGACATGGGCATCGTCACCCTTGTCGGCCACGCCGGTGGTCCCGCCCTTGTTCCGCTTGGCCAGCAAGGCGCATCGGCTTCTTTTGACCAGCGAGATTCCTTCCTTCTCCTAGAAGCTAGATGTGACCCGGATCATAGTTGATCCGGACACACCCGTTCCTGCATACAAGTTAAACATGCATTTCCGACTTACTTCTTAAGTCGGTTGAGACTTAGTTAGGCTTAACGCCTGTCCCAAGTTACCCGTGATTCGGACTGCCTTGAGGTGACCCGGCCAGCATCCGCTTTGGCCTTACCGAACCTTGGCTAACTCGGCCTTTATACCCCAGCGTGACCCTACCCGGGGGTATCCCCCCAACAGTCTTTGAAGAGAACACACATTTCAATGACACTGGGGGATCCATATGTGGTCTTTGAAAAGAATAGACATGAAATGACTCTAGATGTGGTTAATGAAAGAATACACATTTCAATGACAATGGTGGTTCCATATGTGGTCTATGAAAAGAACACACATGCAATGACTCTAGCTGTGGTTAATGAGAATAACACACATGTAATGATACAGGTGGATCCATAGGTGGATTGTGAAAAGAACACACATGCAATGAACTCTGGTGGAACCACATGCAATGACATTGGTGGATCCATATGTGGTCTGTGAAAAGAACACACATGCAATGACTCTAGCTGTGGTTAATGAGAAGAACACACATGCAATGACACCGGTGGATCCATATCTGGATTGTGAAAAGAACACACATCATGCAATGACTCTAGTTGTTGTTAGTAAAAAGAACACACATGCAACGACACTGGTGCATCCATGTGTGGTCTCTGAAGAGAACACAAATTTCAATGACACTGGTGGATCCATATGTGGTTTGTGAAAAGAACACACATGTAATGACTCTAGCTGTGGTTAATGAGAAGAACACACATGCCATGACACTAGTGGATCCATATGTGGATTGTGAAAATAACACACATGCAATGAATCTAGTTGTTGTAAGTAAAAAGAACAAACATGCAATGACACTGGTGGATCCACGTGTGGTCTCTGAAAAGAGAACACACATTTTAATGACAGTGGTGGATCCATATGTGGTCTGTGAAAAGAACACACATGCAATGACTCTAGATGTGGTCTCTAAGAAGAACACACATGCAATGACTCTAGTTGTTGTTAGTAAAAAGAACACACATGCAATGACACTGGTAGATCCATGTGTGGTCTCTGAAGAGAACACACATTTCAATGACACTGGTGGATCTATATATGGTGTGTGAAAAGAACAATCATGAAATGACTCCAGATGTGGTATCTGAGAAGAATACATGTTTCAATGACACCGGTGGTTCCATATGTGGGTTTTGAAAAAAACACACATGCAATGACTCTAGTTGTTGTTAGGAAAAAGAACACATGTGCAATGACACTGGTGGATCCATGTGTGGTCTCTGAAGAGAACACACATTTCAATGACACTGGTGGATCCATATGTGGTTTGTGAAGAGAACACACATGCAATGATTCTAGATGTGGTGAATGAGAAGAACACACATGCAATGACACTGGTGGATCCATATGTGGATTGTGAAAATAACACACATGCAAATGACTCTAGTTGTTGTTAGTAAAAAAGAACACACATGCAATGACCCTGGTGGATCCATGTGTGGTCTCTAAAGAGAACACACATTTCAATGACAGTGGTGGATCCATATGTGGTTTTTGAAAAGAACACTTATCCAGTGACTCCATATGTGGTCTCTAAGAAGAACACACATACAATGACACTGGTGGATCCATAGGTGGATTGTGAAAAGAACACACATGCAGTGACTCTAGTTGTTGTTAGTAAAAAGAAGACACATGCAATGACACTGGTGGATCCATGTGTGGTATCTGAAGAGAAGACACATTTTAATGACACTGGTGGATCCATATGTGGTGTTTGAAAAGAACAGTCATGAAATGACTCTAGATGTGGTTAATGAAAGATTACACATTTCAACGACAATGGTGGTTCCATATTTGGTTTGTGAAAAGAACACACATGCAATGACTCTAGTTGTGGTTAATGAGAAGAACACACATGTAATGACACTGGTAGATCCATAGGTGGATTGTGAAAATAACACACTTGCAATGAACTCTGGTGGAACCATATGTGGTATGTGAAAATAAAAGTCATGAAATGACTCTAGGTGTGGTTAATGAAAGAATACACATTTCAATGACAATGGTGGATCCATATGTGGTCTGTGAAAAGAACACACATGCAATGACTCTAGCTGTGGTTAGTGAGAAGAACACACATGCAATGACACTGGTGGATCCATAGGTGGATTGTGAAAAGAACACACATGCAATGAACTCTGTTTGAACCACATGCAATGACACTGGTGGATCCATATGTGGTCTATGAAACGAACACACATGCAATGACTCTAGCTGTGGTTAATGAGAAGAACACACATGCAATGACACCGGTGGATCCATATGTGGATTGTGAAAAGAACACACATCATGCAGTGACTCTTGTTGTTGTTAGTAAAAAGAACACACATGCAATGACACTGGTGGATCCATGTGTGGTCTCTGAAGAGAACACACATGCAATGACTCTAGCTGTGGTTAATGAGAAGAACACACATGCAATGACACTAGTGGATCCATAGGTGGATTGTGAAAATAACACACATGCAATGACTCTAGTTGTTGTTAGTAAAAAGAACACACATGGAATGACACTGGTGGATCCATATGTGGTCTCTGAAGAGAACACACATTTCAATGATAGTGGTGGATCCATATGTGGTCTGTGAAAAGAACACACATGCAATGACTCTAGCTGTGGTTAATGAGAAGAACACACATGCAATGACACCGGTGGATCCATAGGTGGATTGTGAAAATAAAACACATGCAATGACTCTAGTTGTTGTTAGTAAAAAGAACACACATGTAATGACACTGGTGGATCCATGTGTGGACTGTGAAAAGAACTTACATGCAATGACACCGGTGGATCCAAATGTGGTCGGTGAAAAGAATTGTCATGAATGACTCCAGTTGTTGTTAGTAAATAGAAGACACATGCAATGACACTGGTGGATCCATATGTGGTTTGTGAAAAGAACACTCATCTAGTGACTCCATATGTGGTCTTTGAGAAGAACACACATGCAATGACACTGGTGGATCCATAGGTGGATTGTGAAAAGAACACACAAGCAATGACTCTAGTTGTTAGTAAAAATAACACACATGCAATGACACTGGTGGTTCCATGTGTGGTCGCAATGACACTGGTGGATCTATATATGGTGTGTGAAAAGAACAGTCATGAAATGACTCCAGATGTGGTATCTGAGAAGAATACACGTTTCAATGACACCGGTGGTTCCATATGTGGTCTTTGAAAAAAAACATGCAATGACTCTAGTTGTTGTTAGGAAAAAGAACACACGTGCAATGACACTGGTGGATCCATGTGTGGTCTCTGAAGAGAACACACATTTCAATGACACTGGTGGATCCATATGTGGTTTGTGAAGAGAACACACATGCAATGACTCTAGATATGGTTAATGAGAAGAACCCACATGCAATGACACTGGTGGATCCATATGTGGATTGTGAAAATAACAAACATGCAAATTACTCTAGTTGTTGTTAGTAAAAAGAACACACATGCAATGACCCTGGTGGATCCATGCGTGGTCTCTAAAGAGAACATACATTTCAATGACAGTGGTGGATCCATATGTGGTTTTTGAAAAGAACACTTATCTAGTGACTCCATATGTGGTCTCTGAGAAGAACACACATACAATGACACTGGTGGATCCATAGCTGGATTGTGAAAAGAACACACATGCAGTGACTCTAGTTGTTGTTAGTAAAAAGAAGACACATGCAATGACACTGGTGGATCCATGTGTGGTATCTGAAGAGAAGACACATTTCAATGACACTGGTGGATCCATATGTTGTCTTTGAAAAGAACAGTCATGAAATGACTCTAGATATGGTTAATGAAAGATTACACATTTCAATGACAATGGTGGTTCCATATGTGGTATGTGAAAAGAACACAAATGCAATGACTCTAGTTGTGGTTAATGAGAAGAACACACATGTAATGACACTGGTGGATCCATAGGTGGATTGTGAAAATAACACACATGCAATGAACTCTGGTGGAACCATATATGGTATGTAAAAACAAAAGTCATGAAATGACTCTAGGTGTGGTTAATGAAAGAATACACATTTCAATGACAATGGTGGATCGATATGTGGTCTGTGAAAAGAATACACATGCAATGACTCTAGCTATGGTTAATGAGAAGAACACACATGCAATGACACTAGTGGATCCATAGGTTGATTGTGAAAAGAACACACATGCAATGAACTCTGTTTGAACCACATGCAATGACACTGGTGGATCCATATGTGGTCTATGAAAAGAACACACATGCAATGACTCTAGCTGTGGTTAATGAGAAGAACACACATGCAATGACACCGGTGGATCCATATGTGGATTGTGAAAATAACACACATCATGCAGTGACTCTAGTTTTTGTTAGTAAAAAGAACACACATGCAATGACACTGGTGGATCCATGTGTGGTCTCTGAAGAGAACACACATGCAATGACTCTAGCCATGGTTAATGAGAAGAACACACATGCAATGACACTAGTGGATCCATAGGTGGATTGTGAAAATAACACACATGCAATGACTCTAGTTGTTGTTTGTAAAAAGAACACACATGCAATGACACTGGTGGATCCATGTGTGGTCTCTGAAGAGAACACACATTTCAATGACAGTGGTGGATCCATATGTGGTCTGTGAAAAGAACACACATGCAATGACTCTAGCTGTGGTTAATGAGAAGAACACACATGCAATGACACCGGTGGATCCATAGGTGGATTGTGAAAATAAAACACATGCAATGACTCTAGTTGTTGTTAGTAAAAAGAACACACATGTAATGACACTGGTGGATCCATGTGTGGACTGTGAAAAGAACTTACATGCAATGACACCGGTGGATCCAAATGTGGTCGGTGAAAAGAATTGTCATGAATGACTCCAGTTGTTGTTAGTAAATAGAAGACACATGCAATGACACTGGTGGATCCATATGTGGTTTGTGAAAAGAACACTCATCTAGTGACTCCATATGTGGTCTCTGAGAAGAACACACATGCAATGACACTGGTGGATCCATAGGTGGATTGTGAAAAGAACACACAAGCAATGACTCTAGTTGTTGTTAGTAAAAATAACACACATGCAATGACACTGGTGGTTCCATGTGTGGTCGCAATGACACTGGTGGATCTATATATGGTGTGTGAAAAGAACAGTCATGAAATGACCTGGATGTGGTATCTGAGAAGAATACACGTTTCAATGACACCGGTGGTTCCATATGTGGTCTTTGAAAAAAAACATGCAATGACTCTAGTTGTTGTTAGGAAAAAGAACACACGTGCAATGACACTGGTGGATCCATGTGTGGTCTCTGAAGAGAACACACATTTCAATGACACTGGTGGATCCATATGTGGTTTGTGAAGAGAACACACATGCAATGACTCTAGATATGGTTAATGAGAAGAACCCACATGCAATGACACTGGTGGATCCATATGTGGATTGTGAAAATAACAAACATGCAAATTACTCTAGTTGTTGTTAGTAAAAAGAACACACATGCAATGACCCTGGTGGATCCATGCGTGGTCTCTAAAGAGAACATACATTTCAATGACAGTGGTGGATCCATATGTGGTTTTTGAAAAGAACACTTATCTAGTGACTCCATATGTGGTCTCTGAGAAGAACACACATACAATGACACTGGTGGATCCATAGCTGGATTGTGAAAAGAACACACATGCAGTGACTCTAGTTGTTGTTAGTAAAAAGAAGACACATGCAATGACACTGGTGGATCCATGTGTGGTATCTGAAGAGAAGACACATTTCAATGACACTGGTGGATCCATATGTTGTCTTTGAAAAGAACAGTCATGAAATGACTCTAGATATGGTTAATGAAAGATTACACATTTCAATGACAATGGTGGTTCCATATGTGGTATGTGAAAAGAACACAAATGCAATGACTCTAGTTGTGGTTAATGAGAAGAACACACATGTAATGACACTGGTGGATCCATAGGTGGATTGTGAAAATAACACACATGCAATGAACTCTGGTGGAACCATATATGGTATGTGAAAACAAAAGTCATGAAATGACTCTAGGTGTGGTTAATGAAAGAATACACATTTCAATGACAATGGTGGATCGATATGTGGTCTGTGAAAAGAATACACATGCAATGACTCTAGCTATGGTTAATGAGAAGAACACACATGCAATGACACTAGTGGATCCATAGGTTGATTATGAAAAGAACACACATGCAATGAACTCTGTTTGAACCACATGCAATGACACTGGTGGATCCATATGTGGTCTATGAAAAGAACACACATGCAATGACTCTAGCTGTGGTTAATGAGAAGAACACACATGCAATGACACCGGTGGATCCATATGTGGATTGTGAAAATAAAACACATGCACAGACGCTAGTTGTTGTTAGTAAAAAGAACACACATGCAATGACATCAGGATCCATGTGTGGTCTCTGAAGAGAACACACATGCAATGACTCTAGCCATGGTTAATGAGAAGAACACACATGCAATGACACTAGTGGATCCATAGGTGGATTGTGAAAATAACACACATGCAATGACTCTAGTTGTTGTTTGTAAAAAGAACACACATGCAATGACATCAGTGGATCCATGTGGTCTCTGACGAGAACACACATTTCAATAACACTGGTGGATCCATATGTGGTCTGTGAAAAGAACACACATGCAATGACTCTAGCTGTGGTTAATGAGAAGAACACACATGCAATGACACCGGTGGATCCATAGGTGGATTGTGAAAATAAAACACATGCAATGACTCTAGTTGTTGTTAGTAAAAAGAACACACATGTAATGACACAGGTGGATCCATGTGTGGTCTATGAAGAGAACATACATGCAATGACACCGGAGGATCCAAATGTGGTCTGTGAAAAGAATAGTCATGAATGACTCCAGTTGTTGTTAGTAAATAGAAGACACATGCAATGACACCGGTGGATCCATATGTGGTTTGTGAAAAGAACACTCATCTAATGACTCCATATGTGGTCTCTGAGAAGAACACACATGCAATGACACTGGTGGATCCATAGGTGGATTATGAAAAGAACACACATGCAATGACTCTAGTTGTTGTTAGTAAAAATAACACACATGCAATGACACTGGTGGATCCATGTGTGGTCGCAATGACACTGGTGGATCTATATATGGTGTGTGAAAAGAACAGTCATGAAATGACTCCAGATGTGGTATCTGAGAAGAATACACGTTTCAATGACACCGGTGGTTCCATATGTGGTCTTTGAAAAAAAACATGCAATGACTCTAGTTGTTGTTAGGAAAAAGAACACACGTGCAATGACACTGGTGGATCCATGTGTGGTCTCTGAAGAGAACACACATTTCAATGACACTGGTGGATCCATATGTGGTTTGTGAAGAGAACACACATGCAATGACTCTAGATATGGTTAATGAGAAGAACCCACATGCAATGACACTGGTGGATCCATATGTGGATTGTGAAAATAACAAACATGCAAATTACTCTAGTTGTTGTTAGTAAAAAGAACACACATGCAATGACCCTGGTGGATCCATGCGTGGTCTCTAAAGAGAACATACATTTCAATGACAGTGGTGGATCCATATGTGGTTTTTGAAAAGAACACTTATCTAGTGACTCCATATGTGGTCTCTGAGAAGAACACACATACAATGACACTGGTGGATCCATAGCTGGATTGTGAAAAGAACACACATGCAGTGACTCTAGTTGTTGTTAGTAAAAAGAAGACACATGCAATGACACTGGTGGATCCATGTGTGGTATCTGAAGAGAAGACACATTTCAATGACACTGGTGGTTCCATATGTTGTCTTTGAAAAGAACAGTCATGAAATGACTCTAGATATGGTTAATGAAAGATTACACATTTCAATGACAATGGTGGTTCCATATGTGGTATGTGAAAAGAACACAAATGCAATGACTCTAGTTGTGGTTAATGAGAAGAACACACATGTAATGACACTGGTGGATCCATAGGTGGATTGTGAAAATAACACATGCAATGAACTCTGGTGGAACCATATATGGTATGTAAAAACAAAAGTCATGAAATGACTCTAGGTGTGGTTAATGAAAGAATACACATTTCAATGACAATGGTGGATCGATATGTGGTCTGTGAAAAGAATACACATGCAATGACTCTAGCTATGGTTAATGAGAAGAACACACATGCAATGACACTAGTGGATCCATAGGTTGATTGTGAAAAGAACACACATGCAATGAACTCTGTTTGAACCACATGCAATGACACTGGTGGATCCATATGTGGTCTATGAAAAGAACACACATGCAATGACTCTAGCTGTGGTTAATGAGAAGAACACACATGCAATGACACCGGTGGATCCATATGTGGATTGTGAAAATAACACACATCATGCAGTGACTCTAGTTTTTGTTAGTAAAAAGAACACACATGCAATGACACTGGTGGATCCATGTGTGGTCTCTGAAGAGAACACACATGCAATGACTCTAGCCATGGTTAATGAGAAGAACACACATGCAATGACACTAGTGGATCCATAGGTGGATTGTGAAAATAACACACATGCAATGACTCTAGTTGTTGTTTGTAAAAAGAACACACATGCAATGACACTGGTGGATCCATGTGTGGTCTCTGAAGAGAACACACATTTCAATGACAGTGGTGGATCCATATGTGGTCTGTGAAAAGAACACACATGCAATGACTCTAGCTGTGGTTAATGAGAAGAACACACATGCAATGACACCGGTGGATCCATAGGTGGATTGTGAAAATAAAACACATGCAATGACTCTAGTTGTTGTTAGTAAAAAGAACACACATGTAATGACACAGGTGGATCCATGTGTGGTCTATGAAGAGAACATACATGCAATGACACCGGAGGATCCAAATGTGGTCTGTGAAAAGAATAGTCATGAATGACTCCAGTTGTTGTTAGTAAATAGAAGACACATGCAATGACACCGGTGGATCCATATGTGGTTTGTGAAAAGAACACTCATCTAATGACTCCATATGTGGTCTCTGAGAAGAACACACATGCAATGACACTGGTGGATCCATAGGTGGATTATGAAAAGAACACACATGCAATGACTCTAGTTGTTGTTAGTAAAAATAACACACATGCAATGACACTGGTGGATCCATGTGTGGTCTCTGAAGAGAACACACATTTCAATGACACTAGTGGATCCATATGTGGTCTTTGAATAGAACACTCATATAGTGACTCTACCTATGGTTAATGAGAAGAACACACATGCAATGACACTAGTGGATCCATTGGTGGTTTGTGAAAAGAACACACATGCAATAAACTCTAGTGGAACCACATGCAATGACACTGGTGGATCCATGTGTGGTTTGTGAAGAGAACACACATGTAATGACACTGGTGGATCCAGATGTGGTCTGTGAAAAGAATAGTCATGAAATGACTCTAGTTGTTCTTAGTAAAAAGAACATACATCGAATGACACTGGTGGATCCATGTGTCGTCTCTGAAGAGAACACACATCCAGTGACTCCAGATGTGGTTAATGAGAAGAACACACATGCAATGACACTGGTGGATCCATAGGTGGATTGTGAAAAGAACACAGATGAAATGACTCTAGTTGTTGGTAGTAAAAAGAACACACATGGAATGACACTGGTGGATACATATGTGGTTTATGAAAAGAAGACTCATCCAGTGACTCCAGATGTGGTCTCTGAGAAGAACACACATGGAATGACACTGGTGGATCCATAGGTGGACTGTGAAAAGAACACACATGTAATGACTCTAGTTGTTGTTAGTAAAAGAACACACATGCAATGACACTGGTGGATCCATGTGTGGTCTCTGAATAGAACACACATTTCAATGACACTGGTGGATCCATATGTGGTCTTCGAAAAGAACACTCATGCAATGACTCCAGATGTGGTTAATGAAAGAATACACATTTCAATGACAATGGTGGTCCCATATGTGGTCTATGAAAAGAACACACATGCAATGACTCTAGCTGTGGTTAATGAGAAGAACACACATGCAATGACACTGGTGGATTGTGAAAATAACACACATGCAATGAACTCTGGTGGAACCACATGCAATGACACTGGTGGATCCATGTGTGGTATGTGAAGAGAACATACATGCAATGACACTGGTGGATCCATATGTGGTCTATGAAAAGAATAGTCATGAAATGAATCCAGTTGTTGTTAGTGAAAGAATACACATTTCAATGACAATGGCGGATCCATATGTGGTCTCTGAAAAGCACACACATGCAATGACTCTAGCTGTGGTTAATGAGAAGAACACACATGCAATGACCCTGGTGGATCCATATGTGGATTGTGAAAATAACACACCTGCAATGACTCTAGTTGTTGTTAGTAAAAAGAACACACATGCAATGACACTGATGTCCATGTGTGGTCTCTAAAGAGAAGACACATTTCAATGACAGTGGTGGATCCATATGTGGTTTGTGAAAATAACACTCATCCAGTGAATCCATATGTGGTCTCTGAGAAGAACACACATGCAATGACACTGGTGGATCCATAGGTGGATTGTGAAAAGTACACACATGGAGTGACTCTTGTTGTTGTTAGTAAAAAGAACACACATGCAATGCCACCGGTGGATCCATGTGTGGTCTCTGAAGAGAAGACACATTTCAATGACACTGGTGGATCCATATGTGGTCTTTGAAAAGAATAGACATGAAATCACTCTAGATGTGGTTAATGAAATAATACACATTTCAATGACAATGGTGGTTCCATATGTGGTATGTGAAAAGAACACACATGCAATGACTCTAGCTGTGGTTAATGAGAAGAACACACATGTAATGACACTGGTGGATCCATAGGTGGATTGTGAAAAGAACACACATGCAATGAACTCTGGTGGAACTACATGCAATGAAATTGGTGGATCCATATGTGGTCTATTAAAAGAACACACATGCAATGACTCTTGCTGTGGTTAATGAGAAGAACACACATGCAATGACACCGGTGGAGCCATATGTGGATTGTAAAAAGAACACACATCATGCAATGACTCTAGTTGTTGTTAGTAAAAAGAACACACATGCAATGACACTAGTGCATCCATGTGTGGTTTGTGAAAAGAATAGACATGCAATGACTCTAGCTGTGGTTAATGAGAAGAACACACATGAAATGACACTAGTGGATCCATATGTGGATTGTGAAAATAACACACATGCAATGACTCTAGCTGTTGTTAATGAGAAGAACACACATGCAATGACACTGGTGGATCCATATGTGAATTGTGAAAATAACACACCTGCAATGACTCTAGTTGTTGTTAGTAAAAAGAACACACATGCAATGACACTGATGTCCATGTATGGTCTCTAAAGAGAACACACATTTCAATGACAGTGGTGGATCCATATGTGGTTTGTGAAAAGAACACTAATCCAGTGACTCCATATGTGGTCTCTGAGAAGAACACACATGCAATGACACTGGTGGATCCATAGGTGGATTGTGAAAAGAACACACATGGAGTGACTCTAGTTGTTGTTAGTAAAAAGAACACACATGCAATGCCACTTGTGGATCCATGTGTGGTCTCTAAAGAGAACACACATTTCAATGACACTGGTGGATCCATATGTGGTCTTTGAAAAAAATAGACATGAAATGACTCTAGATGTGGTTAATTAAAGAATACACATTTCAATGACAATGGTGGTTCCATATGTAGTTTGTGAAAAGAACACACATGCAATGACTCTAGCTATGGTTAATGAGAAGAACACACATGTAATGACACTGGTGGATCCATAGGTGGATTATGAAAAGAACACACATGAAATGAACTCTGGTGGAACCACATGCAATGACATTGGTGGACCCATATGTGGTCTGTGAAAAAAACACACATGACATGACTCTAGCTGTGGTTAATAAGAAGAACACACATGCAATGACACCGATGGATCCATATGTGGATTGTGAAAAGAACACACATCATGCAATGACTCAAGTTGTTGTTAGTAAAAAGAACACACATGCAATGACACTGGTGCATCCATGTGTGGTCTCTGAAGAGAACACACATTTCAATGACACTGGTGGACCCATATATGGTTAGTGAAAAGAACACACATGCAATGACTCTAGCTATGGTTAATGAGAAGAACACACATGCAATGACACTAGTGGATCCATATGTGGATTGTGAAAATAACACACATGCAATGACTCTAGTTGTTGTTAGTAAAAATAACACACATGCAATGACACTGGTGGATCCATGCGTGGTATCTGAAGAGAAGACACATTTCAATGACACTGGTGGATCCATATGTGGTCTTTGAAAAGAACAGTCATAAAATGACTCCAGGTGTGGTTAATGAAAGAATACACATTTCAATGACAATGGTGGATCCATATGTGGTTTGTGAAAAGAACACACATGCAATGACTCTAGATGTGGTTAATGAGAAGAACACACATGCAATGACACCGGTGGATACATATTTGGATTGTGAAAAGAACACACACGCAATGACTCTAGTTGTTGTTAGTAAAAAGAACACACATGCAGTGACACTGGTGGATCCATGTGTGGTCACCGAAGAGAACAAACATTTCAATGACACTGGTGGATCCATATGTGGTCTTTGAAAATAATAGTCATGAAACAACTCCAGATGTGGTTAATGAAAGAATACACATTTCAATGACAATGGTGGTTCCATATGTGGTCTGTGAAAAGAACACACATGCAATGACTCTAGGTGTGGTTAATGAGAAGAACACACATGCAATGAAACTGGTGGATCTATAGGTGGATTGTGAAAACAACACACATGCAATGAACTCTGGTGGAACCACATGCAATGACACTGGTGGATCCATGTGTGGTCTATGAAGAGAAGACACATGCAATGACACTGGTGGATCAATATGTGGTATGTGAAAAGAATAGTCATGAAATGACTCTAGTTGTTGTTAGTGAAAGAATACACATTTCAATGACAATGGTGGATCCATATGTGGTCTGTGAATACAACATACATGCAATGACTCTAGCTGTGGTTAATGAGAAGAACACACATGCAATGACACTGGTGGATCCATATGTGGATTGTGAAAAGAACACACATACAATGAACTATAGTGGAACCACATGTAATGACACTAGTGGATCCATGTGTAGTCTGTGAAGATAACACACATGCAATGACACTGGTGGATCCAGATGTGGTCTGTGAAAAGAATGGTCATGAAATGACTCTAGTTGTTGTTAGTAAAAAGAACACACACGCAATGACATTAGTGGATCCATATGTGGTTAATGAAAAGAACACACATGCAATGACACCGGTGGATCCATAGGTGGATTGTGAAAAGAACACACATGCAATTACTCTATTTGTTGTGAGTCAAAAAAAACACATGCAATGGCACTGGTGGATCCATAGGTGGATTGTGAAAAGAACACACATGCAATGACTCTTGTTGTTGTTAGTAAAAAGAACACACATGCAATGACACTGGTGGATCCATGTGTGGTCTCTGAAGAGAACACACATTTCAATGACAATGGTGGATCCATATGTGGTATGTGAATACAACACTCATACAGTGACTCTAGCTATGGTTAATGAGAAGAACACACATGCAATAACACTGGTGGATCCATAGGTGGATTCTTAAAAGAACACACATGCAATGAACTCTAGTGGAACCACATGCAATGACACTGGTGGATCCATGTGTGGTTTGTGAAGAGAACACACATGCAATGACACTGGTGGATCCAGATGTGGTCTGTGAAAAAATAGTCATGAAATGACTCCAGTTGTTATTAGTAAAAAGAACACACATGCAATGACACTGGTGGATCCATATGTGGTTAATGAGAAGAACACACATGCAATGACACCAGTGGATCTATAGGTGGATTGTGAAAAGAACACACATGCAATGACTCTAGTTGTTGTTAGTAAAAAGAACACACATGCAATGACACTGGTGGATCCATGTGTGGTCTCTGAAGAGAACACACATTTCAATGACACTAGTGGATCCATATGTGGTCTTTGAATAGAACAGTCATGAAATGACTCTAGATGTGGTTAATGAAAGAATACACATTTCAATGACAATGGTGGTTCCATATGTGGTCTGTGAAAAGAACACACATGGAATGACTCTAGTTATGGTTAATGAGAAGAACACACATGCAATGACACTGGTGGGTCCATAGGTGGATTGTGAAAAGATCACACATGCAATGAACTATGGTGGAACCACATGCAATGACACTGGTGGATTAATGTGTGGGCTTTGAAGAGAACACACATGCAATGACAATGGTGGATCCAGATGTGGTCTGTGAAAAGAATAGTCATGAAATGATTCCAGTTGTTGTTAGTAAAAAGAACACACATGTAATGACACTGGTGGATCTATGTGTGGTCTCTGAAGAGAGCACACATGCAATGACTCTAGATGTGGTTAATGAGAAGAACACATAGGCAATTACACTGGTGGATCCATAGGTGGATTGTGAAAAGAACACACATGCAATGACTCTAGTTGTTGTTAGTAAAAAGAACACACATGCAATGACACTGGTGGATCCATGTGTGGTGTCTGAAGAGAACACACATTTCAATGATAGTGGTGGTTCCATATGTGGTTTGTGAAAAGAACGATCATCTAGTGACTCTAGATGTGGTCTCTGAGAAGAACACACATGCAATGACATCGGTGGATCCATATGTGGATTGTGAAAAGAACACACCTGCAGTAACTCTAGTTGTTGTTAGTAAAAATAACACACATGCAATGACACTGGTGGATCCATGTGTGGTCTCTAAAGAGAACACACATTTCAATAACACTTGTGGATCCATATGTGGTCTTTGAAAAGAACAGTCATGAAATGACTCCATATGTGGTTAATGAAAGAATACACATTACAATGACAATTGTGGTTCCATATGTGGTCTGTGAAAAGAACACACATGCAATGACTCTAGCTGTGGTTAATGAGAAGAACACACATGCAATGACACTGGTGGATCCATGTGTGGTCTCTAAAGAGAACACACATTTCAATGACACTGGTGGATCCATATGTGATTTGTGAAAAGAACACGCATGCAATGACTCTAGCTGTGGTTAATGAGAAGAACACACATGCAATGACATTGGTGGATCCATATGTGGATTTTGAAAATAACACACATGCAATGACTCTAGTTGTTGTTAGTAAAAAGAACACACATGCAATGACACTGGTGGATCCATGTGTGGTCTCTAAAGAGAACACACATTTCAATAACACTGGTGGATCCATATGTGGTCTTTGAAAAGAACAGTCATGAAATGACTCCAGATTTGGTTAATGAAAGAATACACATTTCAATGACAATGGTGGTTCCGTATGTGGTCTGTGAAAAAAACACACATGCAATGACTCTAGTTGTGGTTAATGAGAAGAACACACATGCAATGACATTGGTGGATCCGTGTGTGGTCTCTAAAGAGAACACACATTTCAATGACACTGGTGGATCCATATGTGATCTGTGAAAAGAACACACATGCAATGACTCTAGCTGTGGTTAACGAGAAGAACACACGTGCAATGACACTGGTGGATCCATTTTGTGGTCTCTAGAGAGAACACATATTTCAATGACACTGGTGGATCCATATGTGATTTGTGAAAAGAACACACATGCAATGACTCTAGCTGTGGTTAATGAGAAGAACACACATGCAATGAGATTGGTGGATCCATATGTGGATTGTGAAAACACACATGTAATGACTCTAGTTGTTGTTAGTAAAAAGAACACAC
The DNA here is from genome assembly GCA_023614405.1 of Avena insularis. Lineage (NCBI taxonomy): Eukaryota > Viridiplantae > Streptophyta > Magnoliopsida > Poales > Poaceae > Avena > Avena insularis. Next base: position 317,106,198 of record CM042684.1, read on the forward strand.
ATGCAATTACACTGGTGGATCCATGTGTCGTCTCTGAAGAGAACACACATTTCAATGACACTAGTGTATCCATATGTGGTCTTTGAAAATAATAGTCATGAAATGACTCCAGGCGTGGTTAATGAAAGAATACACATTTCAATGACAATGGTGGATCCATATGTGGTTTGTGAAAAGAACACACATGCAATGACTCTAGCTGTGGTTAATGAGAAGAACACACATGCAATGACACCGGTGGATTCATATGTGGATTGTGAAAATAACACACATGCAATGACTCTAGTTGTTGTTAGTAAAAAGAACACACATGCAATGACATTGGTGGATCCATGTGTGGTCTCTGAAGAGAACACACATTTCATTGACACTGGTTGTTGTTAGTAAAAAGAACACACATGCAACGACACTGGTGGATCAATATGTGGTTTGTGAAGAGAACACACATGCAATGAACTTTGGTGGATCCATATGTGGTCTGTGAAAAGAATAGACATGAAATGACTCTAGTTGTTGTTAGTAAAAAGAACACATGCAATGACTCTGGTGGATCCGTATGTGGTCTGGGAAGAGAACACATATGCAATGAACTTTGGTGGATCCATGTGTGGTCTGTGAAAAGAATTGACATGAAATGACTCTAGATGTGGTTAATGAAAGAATACACATTTCAATGACAATGGTGGTTCCATATATGGTTTGTGAAAAGAGATTTTCCCTCTCTCTCAGTCACAAATACCACAAAAGCCCAAACGCGTGCTCACTCTGGATGCTACGCCCTGATTGGCTGACATAGATGTCACGCGGATCGTCTCCACCAACCGTTGATCTTATGTGATCCAACGGGCAAGATAACCCCTCCCTTCTCCACTTTTTTATGGATGGTCTATCCGTGCCACCGATACTTTACGTCCATAAACAAGTGAAAATCCATCTATCTAAATAAAATAAATGATCATATTTCGAAGAGGCTATCGTATTTGTCTTCCGGTTCATCCTCGTCTTCGTCAAAGCCATGGTCCCTGCCATCACCACCGTCGGTGTCCTCCTCTGACGACTCGACACCGCCCCCTTCCTCGAATAAGCGCTCTATCTCCTCGTGGGAGTCCTCCTCCTTCGTAGTCCCACGGGTCCATGTCACTCTCCTCCGCTTCTGCCTCCAACTGATCGATGAACGCCTCCTTGTTGGCCGAGTTGGGCTCGTCCAAATAGCTATCTCCTCTCTTCTTCCCGGTCTTCTTCTCGTTCCTCTTCTTGTCCATACTCGCTGGTGCAACACGCGCCCCCGTCCTGGCTGCTGCTTTGTGCTCGTCCGATGCTGTAGGTACCCCATGCTCCTCCTGTGTGGCTGGTACGAGCTTCGACATCATAGTGTCCTCGAGTGCCGATGTCGATGGATCCTGGCGCGGTTAGACAAAACATGCTGCCTCAGCAGGCGACTCACGAGCGCGAATGATGCAGCGAAGAGCCGGGGACGCAAGACGGTCAGTGGATGGCTTGGACCTGCCATTGCCACGGCGAGGGGGCATCGTGCTCGAGGTAGTTGCTCCGAATGGTCGATGGCGGGTACATAGAGTGGGGTGCCGATCTGCTCAAGGATGAGCAGCGCTTTCATGCGTCGTGTCCACGCATGCATTTGTCGATTATCAAAAAAAGAAAGAAGTAATATCTCGCGTACTGAACATAATTTGATCACAACAAAAGTGGCACAGCGTATTCTAGACTCAGAATATCCTGCATGCCTCGCCGACGGAGTTCGACGTGCCGATGTGATCGTGCAGCAGTTGCGCGCGTCATTGCCCCATCAACACGTGACACACGCACGCAGGACGTGCGTGCCGATGCCCGTGATGACCACCCGGATCACACTCCCCTTATTATATACTAGATTTTGTGCGACGCCAAAGACCATTGAACTATCCATCGCAATAAAGACAAGTCCCATCGATTCCCTACCCCTGCCTCCCTGGCTTCTTTGAGAAGGTAGACCATACACGATGGCCTGTACTCTTTGACTCTTCTCCCACACTAATCACTATAATCTTCCTCCTGCCGCCGCCATCTTCACCCTGCAAGCCATGGCTCCCTTGAGGAGGGGGAGAGGCCGGTCGACGATCCTCACGGAGAAAAGGGAGAGTAATCACCGCGAGGCACTTCTTGCTCTACCAGCCGCTCAATCCCCCCTCTCATCGAGGCCCAATCTCTCCCGACAATGGCGCCGAATGTTCTAGAAGGCGAGGGCTCCTCCTGGTACGGTCTTCTTGTTCTACTTCTTCTCCATCTCCCTATCCACCATGATCTTATTCAGCTTCTTCTTGTTTTTCTTCTTCTTCTTCTTCTTGCTCTTCCTCTTCTACGTATTACAGGCCGGCCGTGGAGCCAGAATCCACCACGACGGAGGTGTTGCAGGACCCGTTCGGCCCCGTTCCACGTCTCAGCGAGGTAGAAAATCTCCAAACTGTTATTTCTCCGAGTTGTGATGTGGATTTCTTAGATCGTGTCCGCCCCGCATTGGTTTTTCTTCTTCTTTTGCGAGTGGAATTAGTTTTCATGAATATGACTGGATCTCTTGGTCTTTCCTTAATACCTCTGTTCATAGATTCACTATGGATTTTTTGTGATTAGGATTAGTTTATCATGGTCATGAATAGATCTCTAGGTCCATTTTTTAACACTGCGGTCAATAGATTCAATGGGGATTTTTTGATCTGTATTAGTATTCACCTGGAACCTGGAGTGTAATTATAGAATTCCTATTTCAATTAACATGAACGATGCAGCGATTGAAGGCTGAGTACCGTGACAAGGTGGCCGCGATCAGTGCCAAGATTGACAACCAACATGGGCTTGCACGCTCCCTCACCCAAGATAATGAGAGCCTACACGCGCAATTATCAGTGCAGAAGGAGATCTCGCTAGATTTTGCACGTGACATCGTGAGGCTGCAGAAAGTGCTCGACCGTAACTTGAACAGGCAAGAATAGGCCATCAAGATAATCAAAGAGCTCATGGAGGAGAAGAAGAATCTCGTGGAAAGGTGCACTCTCCTGCAGGACGAAGTCACCGAGGCACTCAGAGGACGCGTCGAGGAAACCAAGGCTACCATCTGAGCCTACCATGACAGGAACCATTGCCTGGATGTAGTGAAGGAGATGAAGCAGGACATGAGCAGAGGGATCACTGTACTCGAGGGTGTTTGGAAAGAGAACGAGGAGCTAAGGGCTTGTCTAGAGGCGTATCGGAGCAATGCCAAGTCTGATTCCCGTTAGAGGAAACACGAATATCAGTTTGTCCTCCACTCCTTTTGTAATGTTTAGGGTTCAGGGAGCAATGCCCAAGTATGCTTCCCACTATAGGGTGCAATAAGAATCCTAGGGCAACTCCTTATCTATCTGGACATGTGTTGGTGTTCATGTTCATGAATGGACACCATGTTCTCTTTCCATTATGTATCTGGACATGGGTTTCTGCATTATGAGTTTGCCACTAGCCCACTACTATTTGGTGATATTGGGAAAAACCCACATCACACTAAACTACAGATAAACCTTATTTGTCTTTGAAATTGAAATTATGACAGTGCCACTAGTCGATTCATAAAATGTTGATTAGTCCTAGATTTCTTCTTCCTTGAAATTATGATAGTGCCACAAGTTGATTCAGTTAATTATGGAAACTAACCAGCTTGTCCTGGTGAACTTAACAAACCGTACTATGTATTTTTGTTGCAGGGAAAGAGGCGAAAGATCGACTATGACCTGGCGACCTGGCTAAATGACAAGATAGCAATCCAAAGGGAGAAGCAGAATTCCTAGAAACTGGCCTTTGACCACCTACACGCTGAACTCGCGGTCCTTTCTAACAAGTGCCAGAAACTGAAGGAGTTAAACGTTGGCTGGGCGAAGCTTCACAGTGAAGGTTGCACCTCGGCTAGGAAGCAGACGGAGATCATGAAAGGGACCTTGAAGGAAAATCGTATGGCTACGGACCAACTTCTCCAATTCGTGACGGAGCGCTGGAACCTGCGGTTGAAGCACGACAAAGTACTGAAGGAGCTGGCCAATCTTAGGGAGGAAAACAAGCAGCTCTGGGCCAGGCTCGCTTGAACACAACATATGTCTATTTAGTACTGAATTGCCTGGTTTATCCTCTGCAGTGGTGATTTTGTAAGCGTGAACTTAACTCTATGCACGATATGTGTGTTTGTTTGAAATTAATTTGCTCGAGGATTGAATTTGGCTTAGTTAAGAAATCGGAACTGCAAGTCTTATAGTTAACTAGTTTCAGGCATTGGCACAACATAAATTATTCATCTCGAATTTCCTTTATCCTCTGTAGTCTGTCCTTGTTCAACCTCACGCGCCTTCTTCAGTTCCTTCAACAGATCCGCATGCAGTACTCTAGCTTCTTCTTGTCTTCCTTGAGCTGATCCCTCTCCTTTTCTGCATTATGAATCAGCAACATGTGACTTTCCTGAAGCTTCTTTGCAGTTCCAACAACCAAGCTACCATTGATTCTGTCAGTTAGCTCTGTCTGCAAATTCTTGATTTCTTGTTCTAGCTCCTTATTTTGTACCGACAACTTGTAATTTTTTTCAGCTGCATCACTTACATCAGTAAATCTCCCCGACCTTTCCAACTCATACATCTCCCATAACTGAGCCAAACATTTCTTAAGTGCATCTGGCCACTCAAGATCCACCCAATCTACTGCTTTACACACCGGGCCAACCTAAAAACACACACACTATAGTGTTATGAACATACACGATACATTTTACTTCATGTCACAGTTGCACATAATGTAAACAAACCTGATTTGTACAGCCCAAAAACCTTCTCCAGTGTTACTGCCTCCGAATGCAACATATCTCCTCAGTTTTAGCCCATGGTCACATGGCACTTCTCCATCGAGATCTAGGCCCTCCCATTCGAAGTCGTAGATTGATGCACTCGACTTTCAACGTAGAGCTCGTTGGGAACCCCAAGAGGAAGGTATGATGAGCACAGTAGTAAGTTTTCCCTCAGTTATGAAACCAAGGTTTAATCGAACCAGTAGGAGCAAGGAAACACCCCAAAGGTGTTCCTAGCTGAGCTTTGGCAGGGCGCACTACCGGTGCTAGTAGCAACGTGGAGACCTGCACAACACAACCACAGAACTTTGTCCCCAACTTGCGATGAGGTTGTCAATCTCACCGTGTTTTGCGGAAAACAAAGGATTAAACGTATCGAATGGAAATAAGTAATAGTTTGCAGAAAGTAAACACAAAGCAGTAAAAGATTGTAGATTGTATATAAAAGACAAGGACCGGGATCCATAGTTCACTAGAGGTGGCTCTCCTTAGATAGATAACATGTTGGGTGAACAAATTACAGCGGGGCAATTGACAAACACCGAGAAAGCAATACATGCATATACTAATCATCTTGAATCCTTTGAGGCTTGATTGGGCATTACAACATAATACATAGACCGCCATCCAACTACATCTATGACTAATAATCCACCTTCAGGTTATCATCCGACCCCCTCCAGTATTAAGTTGCAAGCAACAGATTATTGCTTTACGAACTGCGTGTAAAGTAAACAATATGATTGTTCTATGAACAAAGGATTGTTGTTTTCTCCCTAGTAGCAATAACACATCTAGTACCTTAGAGATTTCTGTCACTTCCCCAGATTACCAGAGGCACGAACCCACTATCGAGCATAAATACTAACTCTTGGAGTTGCTAGCATCTATTTGGCCAAGATAGCTACTAACAACGGAAATCATGCAAGATCACAAATAACAAAGACATGATAGAATCAATAATCAATATGAAATAGCATCTCAATATCCATCGGATCCCCGTAAACACAACATGTATGGATTACAAATAGATGATCTTGATCATGAACGGAGCTCACAAGATCTAAACATGAAAGCACAAAGGTGGATAAACCAGCCATCTAGCTACTACATGGATCCGTAGTCCAAGGATGAACTACTCACGCATCACACCGGAGGCTTGCATGGTGATGAAGAAGGCCTGTGGTGAATTCCCTCTCTCAGGTGCCGGGAAGAGCTTCAGATCCCACCCGATCTAGGGATGGAGATGACGGCGGCTACAAACTCTTTCGTGGATTTTTGATCGGGTACCTAGGGTTTTCGTCCCGAGGGCAACTTATAGGCGGAAGGAGAGGCCGAGGGGGTGCTGGGTCGGCCAGACCACCCCCTGGCACGGGCCAAGCCTGGACGTGCGGCCAGGTGGTGTGGCCGGCCCCTGCCCCTCTCCGTCTCGTATTCTGGCACTTGATCCCTTCCGGAAAAATAGGCACTTTGGCTTTTGTCCCGTCCAATTCCGAGAATATTCATTTTCTGACTTTCCTGGAATCAAAAACAACAGAAAATAGGCAGCTGGCACCGTGGCTCTTGTTAATAGGTTAGTCCAAGAAATCATATGAAAAGTACTCCAAAGTTGGAACAAAACACAAGAAAGTGGATAAAACCAAGCATGGAACATCAAGAATTATAGATACATTTGCAATGTATCAACATCCCCAAGCTTAACTCCTGCTCGTCCTCGAGTAGGTAAGTGATAAAAAGAAATAATTTTTGAGGTGACATGCACCATCAAAGACTTGATCAAAGTATTTGCAAAACATCAAAGCTGGGATCAAAGTTCTTCAATCATAACATGAAAGATAGAGTTCTAGCAATCAGCAAAGAGACTATGATGCAACATGAAAAGGCACAAACAAAAGATTCATGAATAACAATGCTTTGCAAGACGTTTGTTTGTTTCACATAAAGAAAACATAGCATAAAAGTATCCAGCTTGTCCCTCATTAGAGTAGCAAATATAAATGCATAGGACACCTTAAAAGTTCATAAGAGTGACTAGATACAATAGTTTCAAACAAGAAATAACAAGTTATGCATCAATCAACTAGTCTTGGGACAATGCACATAAAACTAAGAATGGCCACTATGCTCTCAAAGTAGGTGCATAAAGATAGAAGGGTGAGACTCAATATAATGGTGGAAGAAAGGCCTTTGTAAAAGGAAGTAGGGATTCAAGTCTCATAAAGAGCTTCTAAAAATTATGGTACTTATAGCTTTCAGCTCTCATTGCCCCTATCATAAGCATCTTTAATTGATTAAGGTTAAAGTGACACAACTAAGAGGATATGCTTGACAAGTTATAAACCGAAATCTCATGCCCCTTACTTACGAAGACCGATCCTCATGCTACTCAACTTCAGTCACGAGTAAGATCTTGTCATTGTAAGTATATGTGTATCATTAAGAACCGCTTAACTGGTACCCTTGCACATGATACGGAGCTTTCCCATAATCAAAATGACAAGGCAAGGCATAATAAGCATCTCAGCGATCTTTTATTTGCTATTTGCATAGGTTTTATTAAGGATGCTTCATAGAGTGCTCATTATGGTGATGCAAGTTTCCACCATGATTAGGCATGGCTTAGGCTAGCGCCCAGCTTTCTAACACACATACAAACTCCATGATCTTACAAGTTCCACTGTTATTTCACACCGCTGGGATCCGTAAGCAAAAGAACATGATATCAACGAGGTACAAAGTATAAGTGCAATGTTGAAAGCGTTCCCCATGAAACATGGTTCTGCTAATTTCAACTTATAAAGCGCAAGCATATACGCAACAAAGAAGGACCCAATTTTTCAAGTTTATTAGAGGCAATAAAGTAAAGTGTGCCATCAAGTTCGCGAGAGCTTTAATCACTAGTTTTCTCATAACAAGTGGAAGGTAAACAAAAGCATGAATGTACTTGGAATAGCATAAGATAGTAGGTAGGTATGGTGGACTCTTTGGAATAACTTGGTTTAGGGAGTTGGATGCATGAGTGGAACTCATACTTTGTTGTTGAGGCTAGCAAAAGACTGGGAGCGACAAACTAAGAGAGCAATAATGGCCATAATCATGCAGAGCGACAAAACATCATTGATCAAAGCATAAAGGGATACTACAAGTTGAAAACTAAAGGATCATAAAGGCTATGGTGACTTTGGATAGTCATAACATGGTGTAAGCATGTGCCAAGTCAACCCAAATAAAGCATCAAAGAAGAATACCACTATACTATGCTTTAATATGCTAAAACAACGCATGATTCATCCAAGGCACATTAACCAATCTCAATTGTTTATAACAAGTCATGCTACAACAAAGAATACTAAGCATAAAGCCAAAACAATATCAAGCATGGCATGACAAAGCATAGGCCATAGTAAAAAACAAGCTCTTTTTACCACATAAGTATGAACTTTCCTACTCTTTTCCAAACCAAACCAAACTAATTGCAAACCAATGTATGAAAGAGGGGGTCCAACCAACTTATTCAGAAAACTAAGAAAACCAAGCAAACTAAAAACCAAAACAAAAACAAACAAGAAGACGCTCCAAGAAAAACACAACTGTGCATGAAACAATAAAAATGAAGCGTTTGGAAGAAACCTGGAATTTTTATTGATGAAGAAGGGGATGCCTTGGGCATCCCCAAGCTTTGACGCTTGCACTTCTTGGATATTTCTTGGGGTGACACGCGTGGCATCCCCAAGCTTGAGCTTTAGTCCATCCTTCATCTCATTACTCATTCCTTCCATATACCTGAAAATTTTCCTTCATACAAAACTTCACACAATCTCATTAGCAACATTAGTGCACTTAGGATAAATAAGTCTCAAGGTTCAGTTCTAACACCAAATAAACTTCCATTAGAACACTAGCTACTTTATCACTTCCCTAAAAAAGCTCAATTCCCCAAAGGAACTCAAGAAAGAACTAACAAGAAGCAAATGCAGAAAATGGCAGAAATCTGTCAAAACAGACCAGCAGGTAAAGACGAATTTTTTCGAAGACCTTATGTTGCTCAAATCAAAAAGTGTTGAACTAAATAAAGTTAGATAACAACCTGGGGCAGGATCAAAAAAATTACAGCTCAATACGATATACAGAACTCTCTCAGGAATTTTTACGGTGAAGCACAGAAATCTGTTTCGGGATAGCAACTTTCCCAATCATTACTTCACTCTCATTAGAGGTTACTCTTGGCACAAAAAGCAAATAAAAAGGATAAGGAGAGGTTATTACAGAGGTAATAACTTCCAAGACTCATATAAAACTCTTGGGTTATCTCCCAACAAGTACTTTTCTTTAACGCCTTTAAGTTAGGCATAAGAAGCAAAGAAAGAATCAAGTGTTCTCAAATGAAGAAGCATTAAGACCAAATTTATTGCCCTTACCTCTCTTATTTTTATTCTTAACCTTTGGGAAAATGTGATTGTTTGGTGGAGAAGAAAGGTGCATGGTCCCCTTTCCCGGATCTATTATTGCTCCAAGGAGTTCTAATAGGGACCTTCCAAGTGTAATTTGTCCTTTTCCTGCACATTCAATAACAAGATAATCAGTAGAAATCATTTTCCCAAGGATCTTTGTAAGCACTCCTTCAGATATTCCAATAGGTAATATGGTAGCATCATTAGCAAGAGATATTTCTCTTCCTCCTTCAGTAAGCCCCCAAAGATTCAAAGATTCATAAATATCTTTGGGCATAAGACAAAATTCAGACATGATATCGCAGCGGGCTTGAAAAGTTTCAGTGTTTATCTCAATCTTTACTGTAGGGAGCCACTTTGATGGTTCAGAATTTATTGGAACATAATTGTGATGCTCCCTAAGCGTATTATAGCAACTTTCTAAGCTAGTAGTGCTAGCCTCAAGAGTGTTCAACCTAGCAAATATTTTTGCGAAAGAAATATCAGTTTGGCTAGGCATAGTGTAAGTGAGGATCAATTTCTTTATAGCATTAATGGCATCATCCTCATTACACTGGAGGAAATCTCCTCCCACAATAGCATCTAAAGCATATCTATAGCAAAGAGCAATCCCAAGGTAAAAACTGCTAAGGGACAAGCCTTGAATCATTTTAGGCTCAGTCTTTTCATGTAGATCAGAGATTCTAGACCAGACTTCCTTAAAACTTTCCTCAATTCCTTGTTTAAAAGTGAGAATCATTTCCTCGGGTGACATAGTGATTGGAGCAAGGCTAGACATAGTGGCAACTCAAGATAGGAACTAATTTTTTTGTGTTTTCAAATAAGAAAGCAAAACAAGTAAAACTAGTTTTTTTGTGTTTTTGAAGAACAAAGCAAGCAAACAAAGCAAAAAAGAAACTAAGCAAAACAAAAACAACAAAGTAAAGAGATTGGTTATGAGGGACTCCCCTTGTGAAGATGTCCTTGACTCCCCGGCAACGGCGCCAGAAAAGATCTTGATGCACTTGACTTTCAATGTAGAGATCGTTGGGAACCCCAAGAGGAAGGTATGATGAGCACAGCAGTAAGTTTTCCCTTAGTTATGAAACCAAGGTTTAATCGAACCAGTAGGAGAAAGGAAACACCCCAAAGGTGTTGCTAGCTGAGCTTTAAGGTATGCACTACCGGTGCTAGTAGCAACGTGGAGACCTGCACAACACAACCACAGAACTTTGTCCCCAACTTGCGATGAGGTTGTCAATCTCACCATGTTTTGCGGAAAACAAAGGATTAAACGTATCGAATGGAAAGAAGTAATAGTTTGCAGAAAGTAAACACAAAGCAGTAAAAGATTGTAGATTGTATATAAAAGACAAGGACCGGGATCCATAGTTCACTATAGGTGGCTCTCCTTAGATAGATAACATGATGGGTGAACAAATTACAGCGGGGCAATTGACAAACACCAAGAAAGCAAGGACCGGGATCCATAGTTCACTTGATTGGGCATTACAACATAATACATAGACCGCCATCCAACTGCATCTATGACTAATAATCCACCTTCAGGTTATCATCCGACCCCCTCCAGTATTAAGTTGCAAGCAACAGATTATTGCTTTACGAACTGCGTGTAAAGTAAACAATATGATTGTTCTATGAACAAAGGATTGTTGTTTTCTCCCTAGTAGCAATAACACATCTAGTACCTTAGAGATTTCTGTCACTTCCCCAGATTACCAGAGGCACGAACCCACTATCGAGCATAAATACTAACTCTTGGAGTTGCTAGCATCTATTTGGCCAAGATAGCTACTAACAACGGAAATCATGCAAGATCACAAATAACAAAGACATGATAGAATCAATAATCAATATGAAATAGCATCTCAATATCCATCGGATCCCCGTAAACACAACATGTATGGATTACAAATAGATGATCTTGATCATGAACGGAGCTCACAAGATCTAAACATGAAAGCACAAAGGTGGAGAAACCAACCATCTAGCTACTACATGGATCCGTAGTCCAAGGATGAACTACTCACGCATCACACCGGAGGCTTGCATGGTGATGAAGAAGGCCTCCTGGGTGAATTCCCCTCTCTGGCAGGGTGCCGAGAAGAGTTTCAGATCCCTCCGGATCTAGGGATGGAGATGACGGCGGCTACAGACTCTTTCGTGGATTTTTGATCGGGTACCTAGGGTTTTCGTCCCGAGGGCAACTTATAGGCGGAAGGAGAGGCCGAGGGGGTGCTGGGGTCGGCCAGACCACTCCCTGGCGCGAGCCAAGCCTGGTCGCGTGGCCAGGTGGTGTGGCCGGCCCCTGGCCCCTCTCCGTCTCATATTCTGGCACTTGATCCCTTCCGGAAAAATAGGCACTTTGGCTTTTGTCCCGTCCAATTCCGAGAATATTCATTTTCTGACTTTCTTGGAACCAAAAACAGCAGAAAACAGTATGCAATCGTGGCTCTTGTTAATAGGTTAGTCCAAGAAATCATATGAAAAGTACTCCAAAGTTGGAACAAAATACAAGAAAGTGGATAAAACCAAGCATGGAACATCAAAAATTATAGATACATTTTCAATGTATCATAGATCATCCGTGGTACCTATAGGTAAACGCAAAGCTGAAATTGAACAGAATTGCATGCACATATGGATCTCAGATCGAGAGATTTACCATTGTCTAACCCTAGCCCGAGAAAATAGAGGAACTCACATCATGGAAGGAATACTCGATGTCGGAGAGAAGGCTGTCGCTGCTCGACTGGTCATCCTCGCCATTCAAGGACAGCATGGCGAATGCGTCATCGCAGGTGACTGTGTCGGCGTCGGCATCGACGTCGGTGAGAGAGAGAGAGAGAGAGAGAGAGAGAGAGAGAGAGCAGCCCTTCTACCGCTGCAACAATGACTAAATTGGCATGTTACAATAGTTTAATGGATACCATGCCCTTTCCCTAGATTACTCTCTCCTACCTAATATGGATTCTCTTCATACATTCTTATTTCAAATATTAAACCTGTACTCCCTCTATCCCAATTTCATTGCCTAACGAAAACATACCAGTATATTACATCATCTAAAGAAACAAAATCATGTTAACTACAAGGTACTTATGCATCACTTGTTCAGTCATTGTTTCACAAAACATTACATTACAATCTCTCAACAAACATAATCATATCATGGTTTCACAAAACCTCACATTACAATCTCTCAACAAACATAATCACAGAAACAAGTATAGTACATCATCTCAAGAAACATAATCATGTCAACTACAATGTATTTATGCATCACTTGTCCAGTCATGGTTTCACAAAACATTACATTACAATGTCCCAACAAACATAATAATAGAAACAAGTACGGTACGTCATCTTAAGAAACATAATCATGTCAACTACAATGTACTTATGTCTTATTACAACAATGATGGTTTCAGTGAGTGACATGTCCGAAAATCTCAATAGCTCGCACAACATTATATCGCAATCTCTCAATAAACATAATCACAGAAACACGCTCTAAATGGAACAACGGTCAATATTACAAATACAGGCAGGGGAACCCCGCGGTCCATATGACAAGCCTAGGGTAGAAGCTCTCATCAGATCTCATCAACGTCGACCACCTCATTCTGTTCAGCCACTATAACCTGTTCAACAACATCAGAAATGGTACCAAGGAAGAACACCGTCCTGGTTCGCTTCTTTCATCGTATAATCTGCATAAGATCTTCAGTATCCAAAACATCTATGAATTGATGCTTCTTATGATGCCACCACCGGATTTGTGCCATCTGCTTAGGGCCAATACTGATTTTCTTACCGATCATCTCTCTCATTTCGTCAAGAGTTATGTTTTTGGAATCGACAGTGATCTCCACAGTATATGACGAAACTGGCTTATTAACTCCCTCATCAAGTTTTTCCATGTATGAATCCACCTCTATGTGTATACTGAACTTATCTAGATCAGCATCTATTGGTCCGTATTCTCTAGGAGCAGAAGCTCTGGTAGCAAGATCTCCAACATCTGCATACATATCATCAATCATCGCTTCAACTTTCACCTTACGATCAGCTACACAACACTCCCAAACCATCTGAAGCTCATGGGAGTGCTCAATTTGCTGATATGTATCATTCATGTTGCGCCACACCAATTTTGTCCTCTGTCTAGAACCCCAGGGAATCCTAGCAGCAAGCATATCTACCAGCTGCGAAATAGACACAACCTCTTTGCAATTCACAAGTAGATGTACATCTTGCCCGAACACAGCCCTCTCGCAACCAAAATCAAGTTTTGTAGTGTACTGGCGAACATGAACTGTGAACTCATATAGGTCCCTTGTATAAAAGCTGTGCCTAATTTGATTAAAAAGGGGAACTTTTCAGTTCATTCGATTCTATTATGCCGTAACTAATCTACTTGTAAGATAAGGCACAGATAAGAAAAATTCACCTCTCGATCTTCTCCTGGGTTTTTCTTCGAGATCTAGGTTCCGCATCTGCCCATCGGAGCCGAACAATCCACCGCCGGCCTTGCTTTTCTCTTCAACCCGCTGCTCGTAGGTACCTTAGGAGCAGAATCCTTGCTGACCTCCTCACTAACCGGGGCTAAAGACCTCGCCGCTGCTTCGTGTTGAGCCCTAGACTTGGGCCCCGACGGACCCGAATCAGTCGGCAACATAGCTACAACCTTCGCCTTGCAAGACATGCTGGGACACCGTCGTCGGATTCAGTGTCGGGGGAGGGAGAAAAAAGGTCCTCCACCGCCGATAGATTTAGGGTCGAGGAAGGGGAGAAAAGGGACCGCCGCCGCAAGATTCAGTGTCGAGAGTTAGGAAAGTACAGTAATGGATTTGCCCCTATGACACGTGCAGGGTGGCTAAGAAGAGTGACCGATGAAGAAGGGGCACAACAGGAACAAGTGTAACAGAATATCCTGACTTAACGGGTGCGATTTGAAAATATTGGGTTTGGCCATCATTCACTGGAAACACCCCTCTCAGCAATTGGCGCCCCAACTTTTCGAATCGCATTGATTAAAATCAACTTGGGTACCACGTTGGCTGGGCGCCCCAACTTTAGGGCCGCAAAATGATATTCTCGTGATGCTTACACGGATATGTAGAGACGTAAATCATGATGGAATCAAACATAACTCGGGAAAACACACATGTGTAATGGAAGTCATGATTATTGCCCACACCATGCTGGTTATGAACATAATTTTTTTGGGCTTAAAGTTTTATTCAGGTGCAAAGCAGGAGGGAAGCTGCCAACTGAGAACCGTACAAAAGATCAGGTGCCACTAGTAGAAAATAGTCCCTTGGTTCGAAGCATTAGTCCCCATTGTGTTTGGAATCGAGACTAATACTCCGTACCCAACGGCTAGAAACAATCGCAGGGCCCGGCGACATCTAGTCCCGGTTTGAACGAGACCTTTAGTCCTGGTTGGAGACACCAACCGGGACTAAAGGGTTTCTGAAAGGCTAGGGCTCACCAACCGGGACTAAAGACGGATCTTTAGTCCTGGTTGGTGTCTCCAACCAGGACTAATGTGAGTCCTATATCATTTTCTTCCCTGCCCGAGCCACTCTCTATTTTCAATCTGCTTCTTCTCTGTTTCCTCCATTGAACTCGAGTTTCATCCCAATTTTTTAACAAGATTTGTCTAGATTTGGCGGCGCCCCATCTATCCAAGGGTTCTAAAAGGTAAGCAACTTCATCATTTCATCTTTCATTACTAGTTTAGCTCATTTCATGCTCTAGAAGTAGTGAAATTTGTGGGTTTAGTTTGGGACTAATTTTTGTAATAATAACATTTGGTCACTATTTTACTTTGGTTTTAATGTGATGAACTTGTATTAATTAGTTCACTTCTCTATTTATGATGTTGTGTAATGGTTTTTGATAAACTTAATTATATAATGTAGATTTGGCCACACTCCTTCCCGAGCTTGAGTTCAACCCCTTTTTTCACACGATTTATCAAGATTTGGCGGTGCCTCGTCTATCCAAGTGTTCTAAAAGGTTAGCAACTCCATCATTTTATCTATAATTGCTAGTTTAGCTCATTTCATGCTCTCAAAGTAGAGATATTTATAACCACTTCATCTTCAAATTCCGAATGGATATAAGCAAAATAACATCATCATTATGCATAGACATATATATGTACCATAGTAAACAATAATAATCACAAAATTGTAACAAAAATAGGGTTAATAGAAAAAAGCTTCATAGGAAGATACACTAGCTTAATACATCTTTGAGAAGCTCCTCGAGATCAATATATGGGAGTGCCTCTATGGTGAGATCCTTGAAGATGTCTGAGGATGGGATCCTAAGACATCTTTGAGAAGCTCCGCCGTAGTGGTATCCTATCGCACCATCTTGCAGCTTATAACTTCTCTAGCTAGATCAATACGCCTGGGAGCTAACAAATTTCACATATATGGGAGTGCCTCTATGGCGAGCTCCTCAAAGATGTCCGAGGACGGGATCCTTAGACATCTTCGAGAAGCTCCGCCGAAGTGGTGTCCCTCTCAAACCACATCTTGCAGTTTATTACTTCAGAAGGATGCATCTTGCATATTTATAGATTAAGTGTCACAACATAGTGTCGATACTCACCCATGACATAGTGCCTCCACCCACCGGATAGTGTCGCCACTCACGGCCTAGTGCGGCCACTCACAACATAGTGTCGGCACTCACCCATGACATAGTGTCGCCACCCATGATTAAATAAATCTAAACGTTTAGTACCGGTTGGTGTCTCCAACCGGGACTAAAGGTCCATCTTTAGTAATGGTTAGAGACACTATCTAGGACTAATGGGCTCGTGCCGGCCCCAACCTTTCACTAACCCTTAAGTCCGGTTGGTGTCTCCAACCGGGACTAAAGATCCATCAACCGGGACTAAAGATGGACTAGAAAGTTCTTAAATCAATGCATAGTTTTTATAGATAGAGTAGAAATTTTAGACCGGTACTAATTTTAGCATCGTGATTGCGTTTGATGTACTTATATAATGCGGATGAGCCGGCCATGGATGTACGATGACTGATGCTCTGGCGAGTTCATTAAAGGTGTGTGTTCATTTCTCATTGTGGCCGGCGCAAACAAGAGGAATGGTTTTATGTGGTGTCTATCAGAATCAGAAGGAATACTTTTCCTCAAAAGTCCTTCACGGCCACCTGTTTCGGTCCGGTTTCATGTCCGGCTATAATTGTTGGACCAAGCACAGAGAAAGAGGGGTTATGATGGAAGACAACAAATAAGAAGAGAATGATAAGAACTATCCTATGTTCCCTAAATACGGTGGTACTACAATGGAAGATAATAATGAAGAAGAAGCTGAAGAACGGGCATCATATGAGCCTGTTGATGATATTGGTCAGGCCATTGCTGATGCAAAGAGAGCCTATGAAAGTGAAAAGGAGAGGTTGAAGTTCGAGCAGATGTTAGAGGATCACAACAAATTGTTGTACCCAAATTGCGAAGATGGCCATAAAAACCTGGGTAGCACACTAGAATTGCTACAATGGAAGACAGAGAACGGTGTGACTGACAAGGGATTTGAAAATTTGCTGAAAATAATGAATAAGCTGCTTCCAAAGGATAAGAAACTGCCTGCCAGTACATACAAATCAAAGAAGGTTGTCTGCCCTCTAGGATTAGAGGTGCAGAAGATACATGCATGCCCTAATGACTACATCCTCTACCACGGTGAGAAGTACAAGAATTTGGATGCATGCCTGGCATGCACTACAAGATCAAACGATATGACCCTGATGATATTGAGGGTGAGCGCCCTAGGAAGAGGGTTCCTGCCAAGGTGATGTGGTATTCTCCTATAATACCACAGTTGAAACGTTTGTTTAGAAATGAAGAGAATGCCAAGTTTTTGCGATGGCACATGGAAGACCATAAGAAAGATGATATGTTGAGACACCCCGCTGATGGGTCGCAGTTGACAAAAATCGAGAGAGTTCCAGGACTTTGTAGGTGATGTGAGGAACTTATGGTTCGGTCTAAGTACAGATGGCATGCATCCTTTTGGGGAGCAGAGCTACAGTCATAGCACCTGGCATGTGACTCTATGTATCTATAACCTTCCTCCTTGGTTGTGCATGAAGCGGAAGTTTGTTATGATGCCAGTGCTCATCCAAGGCCCGAAGCAACCCAACAACGACATAGATGTGTACCTAGGGATATTAGTTGAAGAAATTTTACAGTTGTGGCATGGACAAGGTGTACTTGTGTGGGATGAGAACAAACAGGAGGAATTTGACATATGAGCATTGATGTTCGTAACCATCAATGATTGTCCTGATCTTAGTAACATTTCAGGATAGAAAAACAAGGAATACAATGCATGCACACATTGTTTATGTGAGCCTGAAAGTATATATTTGGATAAATGTAACCCAGAGAATCTTCGATTTGTTCCGCCCAAGCATCCCTTAAGAAAGAAAGGCAAGCATTTCAATATCGAGGTAGATCACCAGAGTAAGCCTATCCGTCGTACTGGTGATGATGCATTTGATATGGTGAAGGATTTAAAACTAATCTTTGGAAAGGGTCCTAGCTGACAATCTGTTCCGAATGACGCTAGCGGACACGCACCCATGTGGAAGAAGAAATCTGTATTTTGGGAGCTACCCTATTGGAAATTCCTAGAGGTCCTGACATGGGTATACCTTACAGGTACTCGAGATTAGCCTATACGGTCTAGCCGAAGAAGGAGTCCATGGTGCGAACGTAACCCAACAAGGATTCGGGTGGCCCATAGGAGTTCAACTTCTTGAAGGACATGCCAAAGTATAGATATAAAATTAAAGGGAAAACCCTAATATTTAACCGACTCAACCTACTATCCCAAGACCTAGCCTCCATATATAAAGGCTAGGAGGGGGCGGCGAGGAGGACAATCCATACACCCCGCATACACCTCGCCAGATTGCATCTGCGCACCCTTGTAACTTTTGAATCCCTCGTAATCAAGAGCAGACAAGCAGGAGTAGGGTCCTCTATGAGGCCTGGACCTTCGTAAAACCTCATGTCACATGTGTGCTTATTTGCTAGCCGATCGATCCCTCTAGTGCTCCCCACTTCCTCGAACCTAAGTCCATCAACGATTGGTGTCGTCTATGGGAAACGGGAGTGCTAATGTCACGTCTTCGTCGGCCCCATCAACTATGATCTATAACTCTGCAGCAGTGGAGACTCTCCTCCTCTTTGGTGCTTTCGACTTCACCGTCCATGCACCGGCGACTCGCCCGGATTTCAAGTCCGTGGGCGATGGGATCGGCCTGGCAATCGGAAACCTACGCTTCTAGGTCGGCTAGATTGGCACGCTTCTCCTCCCTGATCAACTACAAGCTCCCTCGATTGCTCCTTCGTCATGGTTCCCACCGCTGATCGATACCCTGAGCAAACTCAATGCCTTGGCATCAGCCGAGAACACGGATGCCAATAGCAGTTGCGAGTCCGATCTAGACGATCTAGCATCAGAGGATGGAGTCTATGGTTCTGGATCTAAGAGTTGCGGGAGCAACAGCTTCCCCAGCCACTACATGTGCACCGTCATCAAAACCGATGATGGAGGCACTCAAAGGGACAACGCTAATGGCGGACCCACCAACAACGGGCCGACCAATCGACCCCCTGTCATCCGTCCTGTCTAGGACAATCAGTAGCCCCGGGCAACGCCAGTGCCCTTCTTCTTTGTCACAATAGCGATAGCAGCAGATCCAGCGGCAGTGCCTCCCTTCTTTTCCCCATATTGCGGCGGCGGAGCGATCGAAGAAAGTAACTGGAAATGCCTTGAGTATGTCCAACGTAGTGAGAACAACATGCGCACGGTATAAAATGGGAATGGGAATGGCAATGGTGCGCGCAGGAGGAAGAAGAACAAATGCGAAAATTACCGCACCCAAAACCCTACTTAAGCACCGGGGGATATCATCCAACGGCTCGCAGAGCTTTACCTCTACGCGTGGCGCACATAAATGAAGGCACGTGGCGACGGTAATATCGAACCGTCACTGCATGTTTCCCACTACGAGCGGGAATCAAGGAGACGTAGTTGAAACAAAGATTACCCGTGACTGGTCAAATCCCGGCCAGACCTCAGGGCCCACCTCTGTCACGTCCCATTAGCACCTCTTATGTGGGCAACCAACCTCATCCGATCGTCAGCACTGACGTCATCAAAACACCCACTCCAACGGAGATTGTCTTCGACTGATTTAGTCCTTGCTTGACTCTGCGAGTCGACCAAGCACTCGGGGGATACTCCTAACAGGAGCGCTTGCAACGCATCTGAACATTACAAAAAGGGCATATATTTTCATGACAAACATACGACATTTATATCTTACCCCTCTTTCGAATTCACGATTCGATTGCAGACTCGGGGGCTCCTCCCATAGAGAGCGCTGAAATCTCAATCGGCAAAAATTAAACTAATGACAGCAGTCGACAATTGTTCAAAGTCCCCACTCGAGTCTACAACTCAAGTAGGCACTCAGGGGCTACTCCCATAGGGAGTGCTGGTCGTGCACCCTATGAAACAAAAAATAATTATACATGGCAAAAAGCGTTGACCACGTCCGCACCATGAGCATTCGAAGCGTTCGGCGACTCTGCCTCACAATCACTGAACATGCCCGACAAAGAGACAGCGTCTCCTGGATTACCCAAATCACCTCTACGGTGAATAAACTTTCGGATGTCGTGTTAACCACGTGAAGGTAAGACCTGCAAAAGGCCTCGCAACGCACCTGAGGCGCTCTACCGGAAAATAATCCGTGCCTACAGGAACAATGAAAAGGCCTTGACGAACGCGTCGAGTGCGCACACCAAAAATTGGAATTCGACTTTAGAAGGCCTCCGCCACAGGAGTCGAATTACACCAGCATTATTCTGAATTCGAGTAGGGGACTCGAGTTTGAGTAGATAGCTTTTTTTCTAGGGCAGTTAACTGATCCTGACCCATCAGATGAATCAGCCACTCATATCGACAATCCCTATGATGCAAACTGCGACACCCGAAAGAACTTCGGATAAGCCTATATCCCATGCACTTGAAAGACTTACAGTCTCCATCGAAATCTATGATTCAGCTGGACACTCGTGGGAAACTGACATGATTATACCTTACAGGTACTCGAGATTAGCCTATATGGTCCAGCCCAAGAAGGAGTCCATGGTGTGAACATAGCCCAGCAAGGATTCGGGTGGCCCACAGGAGTTTGACTTCTTCAAGGACATGACAAAGTGTGGATAGAAAATTAAAGGGAAAACCCAAATCTGTAACCGACTTGACCTGCTATCCCGAGACCTAGCCTCCCTATATAAAGGCTAGGAGGGGGCAGCGAGGAGGACAATCCATACACCCCCTCATACACCTCGCCAGATTGCATCTGCGCACCCTTGTAACTTTCGACTCCCTCATAATCAAGAGAAAACAAGCAGGAGTAGGTTCCTCTATGAGGCCTAAACCTGGGTAAAACCTCATGTCACCAGTGTGCTTGTTGCTAGCCAATCGACACCTTTAGCGCTCCCCACTTCCTCGAACCTAAGTCCATCAACGATGGGCATTGTTGAGTTAACCCCTCGTTAGGTCCACTCTACAATCGATGTGATGCACCTAACAAAGAATATTTGCATGATACTGCTAGGCTTGTTGGGCGTGTATGGGAAGAATAAAGATA
Source organism: Avena insularis (assembly GCA_023614405.1). NCBI lineage: Eukaryota > Viridiplantae > Streptophyta > Magnoliopsida > Poales > Poaceae > Avena > Avena insularis. The sequence goes on from CM042684.1 coordinate 317,127,221, forward strand.
CACCAGAAGCACAATAGGAGTAGCAACGTATAAAAGACTGAGACGACATGCATCCAGAGCAGTTTTCAAGGTCCTGCCAGTTACGCTCTTACCAAAGAAGAGAAGGAAATCTTTTTTGAATGCATGAGCAATATCAAGGTCACGTCCGGCTTCTCATCTAATATAAAGGGAATAATAAAAATGGCAGAGAAAAAAATTCCAAAACCTAAATTCTCATGACTGTCACGTGCTTATGACGTAATTGCTTTTAGTTGCATTGCAGGGGCTTTTACCGGGAAAATGTTCGAGTACCCATTGAGAAGCTATATGTGTTCCTAAATGCAATTTCACAAAAGGTAATCAATCCATAAAGTCTACCAAGGTTACAGAATGATGTGGTCCATTGTCTTGTTAGCTTCGAGTTGGTGTTCCCACCATCATTCTTTAATATTATGACGCACCTCCTAGTTCACCTAGTCGAAGAGATTACCATTCTCGGTCCTATATTTCTACACAATATCCTTCATGTGAGTCTTAAAGAAATATGTTCTTAACCGTGCTAGGCCAGAAGGAAGCATCTCCAAGGGATATGGAACAAAGGAGGTCATTGAGTTTTGTGTTGACTTTATTCCTGACCCTAAGTCGATTGGTATTCCTGAATTATGGCATGAGGGGATAGTCGAAAAATCTATTTCCAGTTTCTATTGTCTGTAAGTAATTAATTTACTTATGTAATTAAGTCTCTAGCTCAGCTCGTTCACTTTATTGCATGTAATTATCCTCACAATATCCTTTTGTACACTATTATGAATGAAGATTCTGGAATGTAAAAGAAAGACAATCTATTTCACTTGGTTCATTGACCCACATCAAGTTAATTATGCTACGCTAAATATGAGTCCCGTGGACACGGAGCATAACTTGCTAAGGTTTTTCAACGAGCAGCATTACTGTAATAAATACTATCTCCTTACAACTTTAGGTGAGAGTGTTACTCTCTTGTACATACTCGATATTAAGTGTAACTGATGAGTTCCTGATGTATATAAACCCTGTGTAGCTTCCACTGGATTCTGCTAAGCATTGACGTTGACCGTGGAAGAGTTGAAATCATAGACTCATTAAAGAAAAACATGGAAGAGTACCACGACATGCTTAATATGCTCTAGAAGTAATTTCAATTATTATCGCACTATATCGGTCTCTTTCGTTCATTCTATGAGATATCAAGTAATTATTAACTCATTCATTCATTTTCTTTGTCAGGGCAGTGTTTGGAAATGGTACAAAAATTTGGTTCCCGGTCAATGGTATGAGGAGATGAGTTTTATTCCGGTCTAGGTAAGTAGTACGAGCTAGGTCTGTGCATATCTTTAATTCTAGTTTCAATACAATTATCATGCTTGATTATTATTTAATTGAATTCTATTCTTATAAAGTGCACGACGCAGCCACGTGGGACTAATTTATATGGATACTATGTTTGCGAGTTTATTCACATGTCGACTATTGAGCAACATTTGGAATTTATTCCAGTACATAAACAATATATTCACAAATTTATTATTATTACCATAATTTGTGTTGCATTCCATTCATAATTTTTGTTACAATGATTGATATATTCATATTGATCTCCTTCTTTATAGTTGGATGCGATGCAGGAGGAGCTCCTACCACAGGACTGCCTACTAGCAATTCAAGAGGAATTGGTGGGACTTTTGCTGGAGGAGGTCATAGCCCGGATTAGAGAATACATTATAGATAGAGTCTAAAGCATCCATGTAATTTAGTGATCTGCATGTAATCAAATGGACGGGCTCTAGTCCTAGTTGGGACTCGCATACAAATTGTATATATATGTGTGCATCAATGTGTACAGTATGTAGTAGCATAGAATATGCATACAAAAACTTGTTTCAAATGAAAACACAAAATGAAAAATAAGCCAGACACAAAACACTAAATGAATAGGAAAACACAAAACCCTAAACCCCTAAAACCCATCTCCTGTCGTGATAGCCGATTGATTAAAAATGCTACCGCGGAAGAAAACCTTTAGTCCCGATTGGTCTAACCAACCGGGACTAAAGGTCCTCCAGCCTAGGACACTGCACAGAGCGACGTGGATGGCCTTTAGTACCGGTTTGTAAGCTAACCGGGACTAAAGGGTGGGGCCTTTAGTCCCTAACAAGGGGTAACCTCAACAAAGCCCATGGTTATGGACTTAGGGTTTCGTGGAAAAGAGAACGTTGGAGATTTCGTTGGCTGATCAGACAAACAAGGGAGTCGAAGTCGTCTGATTGCTTATGCTCAAATCGATTACAGATCTCTCAAGGCTTTTTTGGTGTGTCCTCTATTGGCTCCTGCCAGCCTATATATAATTGAATGTTTCTTGAAGCCATATACGGATAGGTTACAAGTTACAATTACAACCATAATACAATATTGGTTTCTATTTCCTTATCTAGCAAGCTATGCCTTCCGTCGGATGCTTACTGGGCCTTCTTCTTGGGCTTCCTGGGCTATGAGCCATCATGTAACCGGGGAAACTAATCATACGAACCTGAGTAGTCATACCCATGTTAGTAACCCCCGAGACTCCATCTGAATCACATATTCAGGTTGAGTCTCAAAGACAATTTTTTTGCAGACTGAAGTTTTTCTTTTGTTTAAATCATTGTAGGGATTTGGTACAACAGGCCTGATGCATCTGACGTATCGGGACCAGTTAATTGCTCTAGGGTAAAAACACTGTGAACCTACGTCAAATTCAAATCCCCGGGCTTGAACTCGGAGTTTTGCTAGTGTAATTCAGTTTGGGCCGTTGAGGTCTTATCGAATACTCAATTCTAGTTCTATTATTTTGGGTACCCAATGCGTCTGTTGGAATTTTTCATCGTATCGTTGATACGGATAATTTACTGGCAAAGTGCACAACTTCCTTGACCTTCTGGCACTGGGCAGGCGTCAGCCCCCATACATGGTCTTACGACTTTGCGGAGACCTGTGTTTTCGGGGAATCACTCCCGTCGAGAGGCCCTCTTGCTCCCTTTTTATGAATCTAGGAGAGAGGCAAAAGATAAGTCCAGAGAGACCTCGACTCTTTCAGGGAAAGGAGGGAGATCGAATGCGATATGGAGTCCCTGCCGAATGGAATGGACATCCTTGGGGACAGCTGTGTAAGACAGAATTTCCCAATTACTAGGCCAGACAGGATAAATCCTAGGGTCTTACCTTCATGTCATGGACACGACATTCAAACTTATTATCACGTTAGGTGCGGTCGGAGAATTTTTTGACATTTTATCGACTGCCTTCTTTGGTTGTTGGAGTTGCTGAAGTTGTCAACTTTTTACTTTCTTGGGGATGTTTCATAAACTCTCCCGATGGGATAAGACGTTTGAGGATACAACAATGTAATACTCATAAGTTTGTATCTTTCATCTCCGTTGGAGATTTCATTTTACCGAATGTTATTTCAACACACGAGGAAATTTTTTCTTTGGGTCACACTATGACTTTATATGTAGAATGAAGTTTGTCTATCGGGTACACGACAGTGCTCCTGATGGGAGTAGCCCTCGAGGCTATAGTCGAATATTTGTATTCGATTATGGGCTCATGTCTCTAGTCATCTGAGGAAGTTTCCAATTCAGAGCTTCAACTTTTCCTAGAAGCATCATGACATCTTTATCAGGCGCGCGATCAGCTCTCCTGATGGGAGTAGCCCCTGAGGCTACAGTCGAATATTTATATTCAAATGTAGGATCAAGTATTTCATCTGAGGAATTTACTTCGACTCAGGTCTTGTAGTTACTTTCTTGGGTCCTTAGTTCAATGCACCCGAAGTTTTTTCATTGCTTTCCATGACATCATTGCTGACGAAAAGTTGATGTGTCATGGCTTCCGAGAAGCAAGACCCGATGGGACGTTACAATGGTAGGCCCGTGCTGCAGTAATAGTGATGCTTGAGCGGCATGTCAGCTGTGATTGTTGACCGCACGACGCCCTTCATCCTCCGCAGCTCACAGGGGGAACACTCAGCAGCTAGTTTTACCTCCGCCATCTTTGAGGTATGAGAACCAGCAAAGAAGAGAAACCGTGCATGAAGTGGGAAATCGAAATTAGGGGGACCACGGAAACCCCAGCCATGATGGCCAAAATGAATATGGAGAACATCACCAGAGTTATGTCGTGTTCACGACAGAGGAAAATGATAGGCAAAGTGTGCAAAGGCGACATATGGAGGTCAGCGCAGTTATGCCGGCAGTACCGAACTATATGTAATGGTTAGACCAGGAGATTACCTGGAGCATAAGGGATCATCCCAATGTCATGCTGAGTCCTAGGGCTTATGCCTTGGTGCTTGACCCAACTTTCATTGCGCCAAATCTGAATGTGAAGTTCTCCAAGGTGCTCACTAACAATGGCAGTAGTATTAATATAATGTACAAGGTCACAATGCATAAGTAGGGTATCTTGGAGAACATACTCCAGGCGACTAAGACCACCTTCCATGGCATTGTACCGGGGTTATCTCGTGATCCAATTGGAAAGGTTCGAATATATCTATTATTCTGCACAAGAGAGAACTACATGACGGAAAATTTGTAGTTTGAAGTTGTGGATCTTGATAGTTGTTACCATGCTCTCCTGGGTAGACCAGCAATATCCAAATTCATGGTTAGTTGTCACATAAGTTACCTGAAGATGAAATTACCCGGACCAAATTAGAGCAGTTCCTAGAACACACTATCACAATTGGTGTGTGATACATTGCAAATGTATCTATAATTTTTGATGTTCCATGCTTGGTTTTATCTACTTTCTTGTGTTTTCTTCCAACTTTGGAGTACTTTTTATATGATTTCTTGGACTAACCTATTAACAAGATGCCACAGTGCCAGTTGCCTGTTTTCTGCTGTTTTTGGTTCCAGGAAGTCTGAAAATGAATATTCTCGGAATTGGACGGGACAAAATCCAAAGTTACTATTTCCCCGGAAGACTCACAAAGCCAGAAGGAGAGTCGGAGAGGGACCACGGGGTGGACACACCCCCCCTTGGCGCGGGCCAGCCCAGGCTGCGCCAGGGCATGGTGTGGGCCCCCTGGCCGGCCACCGGCCTTGCCTCTTTCGCCTATATATGCCTCCCGATGCAGAAACCCTAAATAGTCAATCAGAAATCCACGAAAAGTTCCACAGCGCCGCCGCCACCGAAGGGAAGATTCGGGGGATAGAAAGTATCTGTTCCGGCACCCTGCCGGGATGGGGAAGTTCCCCCGGAGCCATCTCCATCGATCTCCACCGTGATCTCCATCACCATTGCTAATTCCCATGATGAGGAGGGAATAGTTCTCTCTCGAGGCTAAGGGTTCTACCGGTAGCTATGTGTTCATCTCTCTCTCTATGCATGATCTTATTGAGATCATGAGCTTGTAATCTATAGATCTACCTTGCTACTCAAGTGCTTTAATAGATCTCTGCTCTCCCCATGTGTGTGAAAGTGACAGCGTGCACACCATGGTGGCACTTAGGCTAGAGATTACAAATACTTGTTATGAGTTATATTTGGAGTTGGATGTCTTTATGAAATTGTGGTGTTTGTTGGACTCATCTAGTACTCAAGGTGACAGTGTGGGGTTTTCTAGATGGGAAAGACTTACTTTGAGGTGTGCTGTTATAGCCCTACCATCGATTAGAGTGTTCAATCGGAGAGTAGTTAAGAGTAGTATCATAAAGAGAAGATATTTATATGAGAGTGTTGTAGCATCCCAATTGTCTAACAATTGCAATGCTACTAGCCTAGTCTATATATATGCTACTTCATACATATAATTGTTGCATCATAATTATATCATGCTCATGTCATCATGCCACCTTGCATTTGAGCATCATATAAAACCCTTTTTGTTTTGGATCTTCTCTCATATGCATTGTAAATTGTATTTGCCTCTTGATATTGTATTTGGTTATTGATATATTGTTTAATGCCCAAGTTGAGTCGGGGGCATATCTTTTAATCTACTCCACCACCTTTCTTGTCACCATCCCATAATTCCACCATCCAACTAAATATGAGCTTTGCACTTTATGGGTTTTACCTCTAGCTCATGTGGGATGGGATGGATCCAATTCTTTTCCACATCCTCTCATCTTACCATCATGTTGTTTTCACATTATTGATATGTGGAGCCACCTTTGCATGCATTATGAGTAGTGGCCTTTTTCCTAGCTTTCATATGGATTATCATGGATTTATGCTCATGTTGGGGTATTTTTGGGACTATTAAACATCTAGTGGAATAAACACACTAGCAAGTCCCAATTACAATCAAATGTGATCATCTCCATCTACTCCATCTGGAACTTTCCTTTAAATTCTTTTGCTTGGCTTAATCCCACTTTTGGGAATGCATAGGATTAATGCCATGTAAATATTATTGTTTTCACAAGAATAAGCATGGCATTAATTGTCTTGCATGGGCCATGCAAGAACCGCCACATTCTAGCCTTTTGGTTTTATTTGAATCTTTGAGTGGATCTTCCCCATATCTCTCTCTACCCCTCTTATGCTTGATCTTGCTTGATGCATGCAAGCATCTAAAACCCTATAACCATCTCCATCCATACCTCACCACCTTTTTCTCACCCTCTCTTTTTCTTGTCTAGATCTTGTTGAGCTTGGCATGTTCTTGCTTGGTCTTGTCAAAAGAAAACCTCTCCACCTCATATTTCTCTCTAAACCCTAAGACCTCACCTCTCTCTCTCCCTCCTTTTGGCTTGGTCTTGTTTGATCTTGCTAAAACCCTATCACCCTCATCTAAACCCCCTCTCCCCAAATCCTCTATCTAAGATCCTACCCTAATTACCTACACCTCTACCACCATCTTACACCTAAGCTAAACCCTAAACCTAACCCCTCATCTACCCTAGTTACACCCTACCACCACCATGGGCACCATCTAACCTAACCCGAGCCCCTCTCTAGCTAACCCTAGTTCCCACCCTCTCTCTCTCGGCCTCCCTCCTCTCTCACCTAGCTAGCCCCACCTGGTCACCCTGGTCCAACCCGAGCTACCCTACCCCTTCCCTAGTACAAACCCTAACCGAGCCTAGCTCCAACCCGAGCTCCATGCCACCCCTCTCCCTCTCTCTCTCTAGCTCTCTCTCTGCCTTGCATGCCCCACCAGCCCGAGCCTCCCCTGCCTGCCTGGCCTCGACCTCCCACCCCCTGCCCCCCATGCCTGCTCCTGCCCCGACCCGAGCACGTGAAGGAGAGGAGGGAAAAAGGGGCCGAAGCCACCTCTATCCCGAACCACTCCCCCACGGCACCTCCCTCTCCCTCTCTGCTTTATCTCCTTCTCCACGACACCTCCGCATCCTCCAGATCTCCCCAGGCCGCTCCCCTCTCTCCCTGCTTTCCCTCACCACCGTCTACCCCGGCCGCCGCTCTTGGTGTCGCCGTCCATCTGTAGAACAAGGAGGCGGGCGTGCAGACGCGGTTGTTGGGGAAGACCACGGCCGTCTTCTGCGTCGCCCTGTACACGGCAACGAGGAGGACCAGAGCCACCAGGCCGACGCCGCTCCGACGTGAAACCCTAGCTCCACCGGCGTCTGCCTCACCGTCGATCGGCTGCTTCCCAGCCCGAACCACCTCCACCGACGCCCTCACGGTGAGCTGACCCACCTCCTAGACAACCCCCTCTGGACGATCCACCCCTGTACGCGCTAGCCTTTTTGTCGAGCGCTCTCTGCGCTGGCGCGCTCGCGTTCGCATCCTCGCCGTAGTGCCGCGGTAGGGTTTTCTGGCCGCGCAGCCGTTCCCTCAGAATAACGCCAGCCACGCAGTTGGCTGCCGCCTCGCGCAAGACGCCCAGTCCTGGTTCGATCCCCTCGCCGTGCACCGATCGGTCGCCAGCGACGCCGAGAAGAGGAACAGTACGGGCGCCCTTTTGCGCATACCCCCTGCGCCTTTTTGATGCTCAACCCGCGGTCCAGCCCAGGCCCACTAGTCAGTGACTGTTACCATTTTACAAAAAGGTACTTGCACTCTGTTTTCATCAAACCGCAGTCCCCCGCCGTGCCGCGTGGCAGCCTCGCATCCGCCCACTAGCGTGTGGGTCAGCAAAGCCTCGGACCCCACCTGTCATCCACTGTGGCTGGGCGTGCTCGCGGTGACAGAGGGTTTTCTGAAGGCGTCCGAGGCCCAGCCAGCCCCACCTGTCATTGTCTGTGGCTAGATTTGAGCGAGTGACAAAAGTATTTCTGTATTTCTGTTTTAATTAAACTTTCTCAAATTAATTCAAATTCAAATTTAAATCTGTTTTCAAATAACTTTTAAATTATAATTCCAAATAATACAAATAATATATGTTTTTGAATCAGAAAAATGTGAGGAATTCAAATATTCCCTTCAAAATATATTTTGAACATTTAAAATTTCGAGTTGATAAAATTACAATAAAATGCCCTTTTACCTTAATTAATTATTAACTTTTGTGTTATAACTCCAAATTTAACAAATAATATGTCTAAAATGATCAGCTCGACGAGACCTTTCTGTTTATGCATTCCTTGTTCTGTTTTGCAGCATGCATCATATAAATATAAAGTATACAGCAACTTATATGAGGTTAAAATGTGACTAAAACTCAATAAAAGGCTTTATTCTTGTATTCCACACCTCACCCATGCCATGCTACTTTATTGCCATGCAAATTGTGCATCATTCATCATGGCATGATTGTCTGCTTGACGCATTTTATTCATATGCTTGTGCACTTTATTTATGTTGGCCCTTGTTTGTTTGGTTCTTCTTCGACTAGACACGAAAGGTGGATATACCAAGAGAACCAGGAGCACTACCCAGATCCTTCTCTCGCTTCAACTGAGCTGCCAGGAAAGCACTACCACATGCTTGCATACATATAGTACCTATTGCCTCTATCTTATTCTTGCATCATTGAGTCGCGATTGCATTAAACTGAATCCCAAGTACTGCATAGCCTTTACTTTTAAACCCCACCGAAGCTTGTTCCTCCATCCCATGAGCCATTACTACAGGAGTTGTTTGAGCCATGCAGTCGAGAACAGACATGTAGGGTATGTGAGTGTCGATGTATAACGAGGTGCGTAAACAACTTAACCCGAGTAGTAATGGGATAACTAATGAAAGTGGCATCGGTGAGCAATATCGCTATTTGGTTTTCATGCTCACTTGTGTTGATGGGACCACGAGTACTTGATTCCTGTTCCTTGAATATTCGCTATCCACATCCGGAGGCTTATGAACCCCGAGCGAGCTTGATTCATTCTTATTTCTTGGGGCCACAATTAGTTTGGGGCTTTATTACTATCCTGTACTTATGCCATGCTTTACTGCTTAATTTAAGATTGTGCGAGGAATGCACCTGTACTATTTAGGTAAGCGGAGTGTTTTCGCGGTATCGACAAGCCCAGTCACATTTTCGGGTTCCCAGTCGTTTACAGCCATTGACGCAAACCTTGAGTCCGTCTCGGAGTCGGCCAACTTCGTCATGGTAGCTTAATGGGGTGGCCCTGAAATATTTCTGAATCTGTGATCGCTTTGTCGTGATCGCCTTTGCTGTTTTGATTTGGTTTTTCCGAGGTTGATCGAGTGTGTGTTGCTATTTGTGCACCCCTGCAGGGTAAAACTTTCTGAAAGCCGTGTCCGCGGTTATGGACGACTTGGAGCACAGTTTCTCGATCATAGACAAGTATAACTAAAGTACCACTTTTAATTTGACTAAGTACCTGATTAGTAAATAGTGCAACTCTCATGGAATGGATAATAAAACTGCCAACGGATGGGGGTTGTTCGTCCGCTTCCTCGTCGGTAAGCGGGGAGGAGGATGGATCTATTAATATTACCGTTATAGCTGTGTTATTAATTCACGGACATCCGTCTATCTCTGGTTAGGCGGATGGTTAGCGAGTATCTATAGAATTGTTAGGGTTTATCTTTTGCTACAATTGCGTCACCCCAGGTTGTGTCCCCTTTAGAGGCATAAAGACTTGCTGAGTACCCCTAGGGTCTCACACGATAAATTGTTTGATTCAGATGAACAGGTAAACTCGCAAGATGGATAATGGGTGGAGGAGACGGACGATGTGGGCAACGATCATTCGGTGTAGAGATTCCGGGAACGGAGATCCGTGAGATCTGTGGGCGGGATGTGTTTATTTATGGGGCATCTTATGCCGATTTGCTTCTTATCCGTACTCGGATCTTGTTTTCCGCTTCCGCTTGATACTCTGATGTTTGATGTAGGAGGAGATATCCTAAACTATTATATCTATCTAGGATATTTGGATCTTGCCGTATGGCGTTGCAATATTTCTATTTCTTTTAGATGGACCCGGCTCTGAGGACTGTTGTATGGTGGCTTGCATACATACTCATTTGTGTATATAGTTGATCCCTTCGCCTGCCGATTACGCCGCCCGTTCTTGTCCCGATGTTTGGAAATGGTTAGGACGGCCGAAAGGTCTACCTGTGAGTGGCATTTGGGCCCCGCCGTACTATTTTAACCATTTCCGCTCATCCAGGCTTGTAACTAGGAGCGTAATTCACCGAGGTAGTTACAAGTGTTCACTAGTGAAAGTACGATCCCTAGGCCTTGTTTCTAAGCATTGAAACACTGTTTACAATTAGATCTGTTACATGTTTGCTTGTTTCCTTCTTTATTTTAGTTTGCCTTTAGTCTTTTCCATGCTATCAAGTTATTTTCTATCACCATTACCACTTATAATTATCCATACCACTTGTATTTCACTATCTCTTCGCCGAACTAGTGCACCTATACACCTGACAAGTGTATTGGGTGTGTTGGGGACACAAGAGACTTCTTGTATCTTGATTGCAGGGTTTCTTGAGAGGGAATACCTTTGACCACTTCCTCCCTGAGTTCAATAAACCTTGGGTAATCCACTTAAGGGAAAACTTGCTGCTGTTCTACAAACCTCTGCACTTGGAGGCCCAACAACTGTCTACAAGAATAGAAGTGCGTAGACATCAAGCTATTTTCTGGCGCCGTTGTCGGGGAGGTAAAGTAAAAGGTATTCACACCGGAGGATTAAAGAAGAAGAACCTACCACGACAAACGCCTATTTTCTGGCGCCGTTGTCGGGGAGGTAAGGTAAAAGGTATTCACACCGGAGGATTAAAGAAGAAGAACCTTCCACAGCAAACGCCTATTTTCTGGTGTGAGTACTCGAAGTTATTTCCTTTAGATTCTGCAATCTTGTCTTTTTGTTTCTTGTTTTCACTAGTTCGGCTTAATGGAAAACAACAAAAAAATTAGAGAGCTTTATAGTATTTATCTTGAGTTAGGACATGAAGTGTTTGAAGAGAAAATTAAAAAACCTATGGAACTTTATTTGCATGCTAATAGCAATGTTGTTAGTATGAATTCTTTGTACACCATTATTGCTAATGCTATGGAAAAGTCTAAGCTCGGGGAAGCTAGTTTCTATGAAAATGATCTTTTTAATTCCCCGGCTTTGGAAGATAGCTATTCTATTGCTTATGATGATACAAAACCACCAATATATGATGATTACAATGATGAGTATGATTTTTTAAGTCCACCTACTATTGAGGAGAAAATTAATTATGATTACAATATGCCTCCTATATTTGATAATTTGATGATGAGAATAATAATGATAGCTATTTTGTTGAGTTTGCTCCCACCACAATTAATAAGAATGACTATGCTTATGTGGAGAGTAATAATTATTATATGCATGTGGCTCATGATAAGAATGTTTCATGTGATAGTTATGTTGTTAATTTTATTCATGATGCTACTGAAAGTTATTATGAGAGAGGGAAACATGGTTTTATGTATCTCAACAATATTAAGTTTCCCCTCTTTATGTTGAAAGTCTTGAAGTTGCACTTGTTTTGCTTTCTTATGCTTGTTGCTTTCTGCTTTCATGACTTGTTTCTTTACAAGATTCCTATGCATAGGAAGTGGGTTAGCCTTAAATGTGCTTTGAATTTGCTTCTTGATGCTCTCTTTTACTTAAATTCATATTTCTTATGTGAGCATCTTCTCAAACTATCATGCCTAACTTAAAGGCATTAAAGAAAAGTACTTATTGGGAGATAACCTAAAAGTTTTAGATGAGTCTTGGAAGTTACTACTTCAGTAATAACCGCTCCTTATCCTTTTTATTTGCTTTTTGTGCCAAGAGTAACCTCTAATGAGAGAGAAGTAATGATTGGGAAACTTGCTGTCCCGAAACAGATTTTTGTGCTTCACCGTAAACATTCGTGAGAGAGCTCTGTATGTCGGATTGAGCTGTAATTTTTCTGTGCTTCTGCCCCAGGTTGTTATCTAACTTTCGTTAGTTCAACACTTTTTGATTTGAGCAACATAAGGTCTTCGAAAAAATTCGTCTTTACCTGCTGGTCTGTTTTGACAGATTTGTGCCATTTTCTGCATTTGCTTCTTGTTGGTTCCTTTTTGAGTTCTCTTTGATCTTTTGAATTTTTTGAAGGAATTTTTACAGTAGCTTTTGTTTTAGTGGAAGTTTTATTTGTGTTGGAACTGAACCAAAAGACTTATTATCTTGAGTGCACTAATGTTGCTAATAAAGATTGTGTGAAGTTTTGTATGAAGGAAAAATTTCAGGTGTATGGAAGGAATAAGTAATGAGATGAAATATGGACTAAAGCTCAAGCTTGGGGATGCGACGCGTGTCACCCCAAGAAATATCCAAGAAGTACAAGCGTTAAAGCTTGGGGATGCCCAAGGCATCCCCTTCTTCGTCAATAAAAATCCCAGGTTTTTTCCAAACACTTCATTTTTATTGTTTCATGCACAGTTGTGTTGTTCTTGGAGCGTCTTCGTTTTCGTTTTGGTTTTTCGTTTGCTTGGTTTGCTTAGTTTGGTGAATAAATTGGTTGGACCCCCTCTTTCATACATTGGTTTTCAAATAGTTTGGTTTGGATTGGAAAAGAGTAGGAAAGTTCATGCATAAGTGGTAAAGAGAGCTTGTTTTTTACTATGGCCTATGCTTTGTCATGCCATGCTTGATATTGTTTTGGCTTTATGCTTAGTATTCTTTGCTGTAGCATGACTTGTTATAAACAATTGAGATTGCTTAATGTGCCTTGGATGAATCATGCGTTGTTTTAGCATATTAAAGCATAGTATAGTGGCATTCTCCTTTGATGCTTTATTTGGGTTGACTTGGCACATGCTCAGACCATGTTATGACTATCCAAAGTCACCATAGCCTTTATGATCCTTTAGTTTTCAACTTGTAGTATCACTTTATGCTTTGATCAATGTTGTTTTGTCCCTCTGCATGACTATAGCCATTATTGCTCTCTTAGTTTGTCGCTCCCAGTCTTTTGCTAGCCTCCGTAATCAAGTATGAGTTCCACTCATGCATCCAACTCCCTGAACCAAGTTATTCCAAAGAGTCCACCATACCTACCTACTAGCTTATGCTATTCCAAGTATATTCATGCTTTTGTTTACCTTCCAAATTAAACTTGTTATGAGGAAACTAGTGATTAAAGCTCTCACAAACTTGATGGCACACTTTACTTTTCTTGCGCTTAATAAACTTGAACCATTGTGTCGTCTATGTTGTATATTATTGCACTTATTTGTTGGGAATTAGCAGAACCATGCTGTCATGGGGAACGCTTTCAGCATTGCACTTGGTACTTATACCTAGTTGATATCATGCCCTTTTGTATATGGATGTCGTCGGTGTGAAATGAAAGGGGAGCTTGTAAGTCCGTGGAGTTATGTATGTGTTAGAGAAACGCCTGGGCCGCTGGTCTAATCCATGCTGACATGGTGGAAACCTGCAGCGTAACCATAATGAGCTGTCTATGAAGCATTCTTCTTATATAAAAAAGAGTCCTATATTGAGAAAAAAAGAGAAAAAGAAAAAAAAGAGATATTATGAAAAGAGGAAAGAGGGAAAAAAGCACCATATTCCCATGGTAAATAAGAAGATTGCTGAGATGCTCGTTGTCTGCTTGCCTTGTCATTTTGATATGGGGATTCTTCCGTATCATCGGGCAAGGGGTACCTCGTTGGCGGTTCTCTATGATACACATATACTTACGATGACAAGAACTTACCGGTGACTAAACTTGAGTAGGATGAGGAGCGGCCCTCGTATACAAGGGACATGAGATTTCTAACTTATATTTCGTCAAGCATGTACACCATAGTTTGTTCACTTTAACCTTAATCACTTCAAGATGCTTATGATAGGGGCAATGAGAGATGAAAGCTATAAGTACCATAATTTTTTGAAGCTCTTTATGAGACTTGAATCCCTACTTCCTTCTATGAAGGCCTTTCTTCCACCATTATATTGAGTCTCCACCTTCTATCTTTATGCACCTTCTTTGAGAGCATAGTGGCCATTCTTAGTTCTATGTGCATTGTCCCAAGACTAGTTGGTTGATGCATAACTTGATATTGCTTGTTTTAAACTATTGTATCTAGTCACTCTTATGAACTTTGAAAGTGTCCTATGCATTTATATTTGCTACTCTATTGAGGGACAAGCTGAATACTATTATGCCATGTTTTCTTTATGTGAAACAAACAAACGTCTTGCAAAGCATTGTTATTCATGAATCTTTTGTTTGTGCCTTTTCATGTTGCATCATAGTTTCTTTGTCTTATTGCTAGAACTTTGTCTTTCATGTTATAATTGAAGTACTATGATCCCAGCTTTGAATGTTTTACAACTACTTTGATCAATTTTATGATGGTGCATGTCACCTAAAAAATTATTCTTTCTTTTTATCACTTACCTACTCGAGGACGAGCAGGAGTTAAGCTTGGGGATGTTGATACATTGGAAATGTATCTATAATTTTTGATGTTCCATGCTTGGTTTTATCTACTTTCTTGTGTTTTGTTCCAACTTTGGAGTACTTTTCATATGATTTCTTGGACTAACCTATTAACAAGATGCCACAGTGCTAGTTGCCTGTTTTCTGCTGTTTTTGGTTCCAGGAAGTCAGAAAATGAATATTCTCGGAATTGGACGGGACAAAAGCCAAATTTACTATTTTCCCGGAAGACTCACGGAGCCAAAAGGAGAGTCGGAGAGGGGCCACAGGGTGGCCACAACCCCCCTTGGCGCAGGCCAGCCCAGGCCGTGCCAGGGCATGGTGTAGGCCCCCTGGCCGACCACCGACCTTGCCTCTTTCGCCTATATATGGCTCCCGATGCAGAAACCCTAAATAGTCAATCAGAAATCCACAAAAAGTTCCACATCACCGCCGCCACCGAAGGGGAGATTCAGGGGACAGAAAGTCTCTGTTCCGGAACCCTGCCGGGACGGGGAAGTGCCCCCAGAGCCATCTCCATCGATCTCCACCATGATCTCCATCACCATTGCTGATTCCCATGATGAGGAGGGAGTAGTTCTCTCTCGAGGCTAAGGGTTCTACCGGTAGCTATGTGTTCATCGCTCTCTCTATGCATGATCTTATTGAGATCATGAGCTTGTAATCTATAGATCTACCTTGCTACTCAAGTGCTTTAATAGATCTCTACTCTCTCCATGTGTGTGAAAGTGACAGCGTGCACACCATGGTGGCACTTAGGCTAGAGATTACAAATACTTGTTACGAGTTATATTTGGAGTTGGATGTCTTTATGAAATTGTGGTGTTTGTTGGACTCATCTAGTACTCAAGGTGACAGTGTGGGGTTTTCTAGATGGGAAAGACTTACTTTGAGGTGCGCTATTATAGCCCTACCATCGATTAGAGTGTTCAACCGGAGAGTAGTTAAGAGTAGTATCATAAAGAGAAGATATTTATATGTGAGTGTTCACTAGTGAAAGTACGATCCCTAGGCCTTGTTTCTAAGCATTGAAACACTGTTTGCAATTAGATCTGTTACATGTTTGCTTGCTTCCTTATTTATTTTAGTTTGCCTTTAGTCTTTTCCATGCCATCAAGTTATTTTCTATCACCATTACCACTTATAATTATCCATACCACTTGTATTTTACTATCTCTTCACCGAACTAGTGCACCTATACACCTGACAAGTGTATTGGGTGTGTTGGGGACACAAGAGACTTCTTATATCTTGATTGCAGGGTTGCTTGAGAGGGAATACCTTTGACCACTTCCTCCCTGAGTTCGATAAACCTTGGGTAATCCACTTAAGGGAAAACTTGCTGCTGTTCTACAAACCTCTGCACTTGGAGGCCCAACAACTGTCTACAAGAATAGAAGTGCGTAGACATCAGTGTGGGCTTGAGTGACAAATAGGAAAGCGAGCTCATCAGCTTCCTCTGTGAGAATTGGGACATTTTTGCATGGTCCACATAGGATCTGCAAGGTGTTTCGAGGGAGCTGGCTGAGCACTCACTACCTGTCACGCCAGACTCAAGGCCGGTGAAGCAACCTCTCCGCCGCTTCGCCAAAGACAGGGTAAAAATGATAGGTGATGAGATAGCTCGGCTCCTTGCAGCCGAGTTTATTGTGGAAGTGCTTCATCCGTATTAGCTCTCTAATCCGGTTCTTGTTGAGAAGAAGAAAGATGATCTGAACGTAGCTGTTGTATGGAAAATGTGCATTGACTACACCAACTTGAACAAGGCATGTCCAAAGGACCCATTTCATGTGCCTCGGATAGATCAAGTCATTGATTCGACCGCTAGTTGTGAGCTTTTGTCGTTTGTAGACATGTATTCTGGTTTCCACCAGATATCGTTAAACCCTGGTGATCAATTGAAAACCACATTTATTACCCCGTACGGGGCTTATTGCTATCTCACCATGTCGTTCGGCTTACGTAATGCAGTGCAACGTATCAAAGGTGCATGCAAAAATGCTTTCATGATCAGATTGGAAAAAATGTCCAAGTCTATGTTGATGATGTGGTGATAAAAACCAAGCAGAGTCATCCTCTCCTAGAGGATATCCGGTAAACATTTGTGAACTTGAGAAGGTTCTGAATGAATCTTAACCCGGAAAAATGTACTTTTAGTTTCCCGGCAAAAAAATTACTCGGTTTCCTCGTGTCCAGCCGAGGCATCGAGGCTAATTCAACTAAGATCAAGGTTGTTGAGCGTATGGAACTGCTTAAGTGTCTCAATGATGTCCAGAAGTTCACGGGCTACCTGGCATCGCTGAGTTTCTTCGTTAGTCGGCTAGGAGAAAAGGCACCGCCTCTATACCAACTGATGAAAAAGTCGGATAAGTTCATTTGGACACCACAGGCCAATAGTACATTCTAGGAGTTAAAAAATTCGCTAGCATCTGCACCTATATTAGCTTTACCACTATCCAAAGAGCCGATGTTGCTCTATATAGCAGCGACCAATCGAGTCGTAAGTGACGCGATAGTGGTGGCGCGTGATGAAGAGGGTAAATCGGTGTAGAGGCCAGTTTATTACCTTAGTGAAGTTCTTTCACCAAAAGATGACATATGGCTTCTATATGGCATCCAAAAACCTTAAGCACTACTTTTAATAACACCATATAAAGGTGAAAGGATCGTATGGGCACCTAGAGGGGGTGAATAGGTGCTACTTCAAATTTTACTCTTTTTCAAGTTAGGGTTTGACACAAAAGGTAAATTCTCTAGATATGCAACTAAGGTGAATTTACCTATATGCCTCACTAGCACACTAACTAAGCAAGAACAAGATACAAGTAAGGTGCGGTAAATGATATAAGTAACTGAAATGGAGCACACGGAGACACAAGGATTATTTCCCATAGTTCTTTCCTTTTGAGGGGAAGTACACCTGCATTTGGAGAGGGGTGGTATCAAACCACCAACGCCACGAGAGGTCTCCCTTGTTCTCCAATGAACCTCACCCCAAGGGGATCAATTCATGCTTTCACTATATCGGCAACCTTCAAGGTAGTAGCCGGCACCCTTACAACAAGTTCGAGGCACATATCTACAAATTAATTGGAGGCTCCTGAATATAAGCAAGTTGTGACAACAATCAAAGACAAGATTGTAAGAATCAAAACAAGGTCTAGGGATTCCAATGAAAGCCTAGAGCAAGGGGCCCTCAAGTGAATGAGGTGGAAATGAAGATCTCCCTTGGTGAAGCTGTAGATCAAGGCCTCCTCCTTTGATTCCCCAAAGATCACTGACTTTGGGTGGTTGGATGAAGAGATCTTGGAGTTTTGGTGGCTCTAATGGTGATGCTTTTCTTTCTGGAATGAGCAGGTGGAGGTAGAAGATGAGGTCCTCTATATAGCCTCCACTGCCGAAAACCGTCTTTCTGCTTGTTGGAGAACTTCCACACCAGAGATTCCGATCTATAGACCGGAGACTCCGGTATACACCAGAAACTTCGGCCCATCTCCGGTCCATATTCGGACCACCATACCGAATGACCTAGGCCTTATCAAGATACTCCCTCCGGGGACTTTGCCGAAACTCCGGACTGGCGGCCACTCTGGAGACTCTGGCCTGACCGAGCACACCAGAGATTCTAGTCTGTATCCAGCCCATCTCTGGACCCCCATATAGAATTACCCTGGGCATCTTCTGGAACCCACTCCGGAGACTTGTGGGGGAACTCTAGGCCACACCGGAGACTCCGGTGTCTGCACACTAGAGACTCCGGTTTGAACTCTTCAGGAAACATCGTTTTTATATAGGGATTTACCCACTATGTTATGACCTTTTCTCTTTTGATTAGATTAACCTGTAGACATAAACACACCGTAAAAGTATCTTCATGTTGTCAACGAACACCAAAACAGATTAGAACAATAAATGTTCTTTCAATATCCCCCTTTTTGGTGTTTGATGACAACAAGAGGTTTTGCATGGGAATCTTAATAAGAGACATAACTATGCTCCCCCTAACAATGTACATCAAGATAATCATGTAATACATGCAAGTCAGGTAATAGAGAAACTAATCATGGGAAGGTTTAACCATTATAGTAAGGAACGGGCATAGCATGTCCACACACACATATATAGTTTCACAAGAACCACATAAGTTTCACAAGAACCAAATAAAAGCAAATGTTCGCAACCAAATGCCTGAACCCATGCAAATCCCAGATGTTCCTAATGGACATCTCCTCCCTCTTTGGCATCGAAATGCCAAAAAGGGAAAAGTCCAAGCTAACGCCCCAAAGGAATCAGTCGGAGTCCTTGTCGTCGTCATCATCCTCATCCTCATCATAGTCTTAATCAGGAGCAGTAGTCTAGGGTACTTTTCCATGAGGGAGAGAGGAGGAAGTTCCCTAAGAAGCCAGAAGTGACCTCTAAGAAAGTCTACCAATCAACCGAGCTGTCATTCATGGCATTCCATGCACCAAAGGAGAGTGTGTTATAAGACTCTGCAGAAGGTTCATCCCCATGCTCATCATTGTATTCAGACTCCCCTTCCTCTTGTTCTTATCATTGGGCCTTGATATCCTTGATGAGCTTCTCAATTCTGCGGTTGATCGTGTAGGAGGCATGTTGTTCCTTCCGGATGTCCACATTCATGCAGCAAAGTGTCTTCTCCCAGAAATATTCCTTTGTTGAACTTCTCCTGAACCACCTCACGTGTGACAGGTGCCAAAGGAGCATTGGAGACATTCTTCCTCCTAGAGCCCCTTGGAGGAGTGGGATCTCGCTCAGCCTCAGAAATCTCATCATCTTCGCTGGCATAGGGTTGTCTAGGAGAAGGGCCCATTCTCTCTTTCTTTTGGAGACACACCAGGGAATGATCCGTAAGATTAGGAGGAAGGGAAAGTGGTGAACCATGTTGCTGAGAATTTATGAGCCTCATCACAAGTGCAGCATATAGAGGATATTTCTTGAAGAGAATGGCATGATGCATCTCCTAAAAAATGAAGTCCATGATGTCAATAGCATATCCTTCAGCATCAAGGCCAGCACAATATACCTTGTGAGCATGGTGGAGTAAATTGACAAGGACACACCTAATAGCATCATCATTTCTAGCACTGGGGGAAATGTTGTGGCGAAATATCCTCAACAGTAAGTTGTAGAGACGCTTGAGGCCCTTGGCCTCACCGATGACACCCTTGCTGCCATAGAGAGGTGCCAACTTGTTCTTGTTCTCGCCAAGAGCAGCATCATGCATATGGTGCCCAACATGAGCAGACACACCCTCGAAAGTCTCATTGATGACCCTAGAAAAGTCAAAGAAGTTTGTAGTGCAGCGAGCATTACCAGCGATCCAAGTCATGGTCCTTGCCTAATCAGTCCCAAAAACAACAATTGCATAGAATTGCTGAACAAGGGTGATGCTATAATTTTTTCAGAGCTCTAAGAGCCCATGCATTCCAAGCTTTTCAGTAATCCATAGAGCATCTTCAAAGTAGTTGTTGGCATGCATGTACTCGTGGTCCATATACCTTTGAGGGAAAACATGCAACTTGGTGAGCTTGAGATAGATATCTTGCATGAATACTTTATGCTCCCTTCTCCAATAGCATGGATCATCACTGGTCCTGGGCAGCTCATAGAAGTTTGTCTTGCATAGCTCATGGTACTCTTTCTTGGTCATGTGGGCAAGAGATTGCAAATTGTCATACTTAGCCCTCTTGGCACGGTTTCCTCCTCTAAGCGCTCTTGGTTCCTTCTCATATATTCAGCATCTTTGAGCCGCTGCCTACTGTTGGATGGCGGGATCACATACTGACCAGCTTCCTCATCAAACCGAGGATCCGCCCTATTGGACTTGGCTTTGGTGCGACCACGACGAGACCTAGAGCCACCTATGAATATAGAGTGAGGGGGATAGAATGGCGGTAAGCACATATGTCCCAGAGATAAAAACAAGACCCTCAAAACTTTACAATATGTGCTAGACGCAAGCAACACTGGAGTCTCCGGTGTGCAACACCAGAATCTCTGGTCTGGACCAGAGTTTCCGGTCAGACGGACCGGAGTCTCCGGCCTAGGCTGGAGTCTCCGAACTAACGAACCGAAATCTCCGGTCTAGAGACTTTGGGTTGCACAAGGAGACTGTGGGAGGGCTTGTTTCTAGCATATCGGGGAAGGGAATGAGACTAATGTGATAGATCGCATGCAACCATGTGGTTCCAATGGGCAAAATCAGTACAAAACTCAAAATAAATGAAGGGGATGAACCCTAGGTTCATGGTGAGAGGGAAAGTACCAGATCTGTCCATTGGAGTGATTCCACTGGTGGGGAGTGTCCTAGGGGTGGAGGGGGTGGAGATGGCCGATGGCACGACGAATCCCGGTGGAAAAACGGCCTCCGGGCGGCGGTTTTCGACGAGGAGGCGACGACTATGAGGGTAGGAGTCGAGGGTGGAAGATAGAGTCCCGTGTGACTCTTTCACCCCATCTCCCTTAAGTCACTGGCCAAAACCATCCCAGACTAGAGACTCTGGTCCGACAGACCAGATACTCGGGACTGACCGGAGACTCAAGTGTTTGCACACCGGAATATCTGGCCCTCTTCGACCAAAACCCGCCAGATTCAAATTTGGGACATATATGATAGATGGACAGTGTTTTGGGGAGAGTAAGGCTGAGGTTTAGATTCCAAACTATGAAGAACCAAATAGGCAAAGAAATCCCAATTAAATCTCAAGTGAAACTCCAAATCAATAGAACCAAGAACTAACCCTTCATAATGAAGGGGCGGTGGCCGATGCCACCATGTAAGAGTGTGAGGCATGACACTGCGAAGAATTATCCTTGGGTTCATAGCCACTACTCATCAATGAAGCTGTCATATCAAAAAGAAGGATACTAAGATAATTGATTTTCTTAATTTTGGCATTATGGGGGGGGGGATAGCCCACTGGATTAGGACAACACTCCCCCTATGTACATGCCTACACCTAAACCACATAATGATCAAGTAATAGGTGTGTATGCAAGATGATCAAGTCAAACTTATTGAATCTATGATATTTAGCTCATTCCTCAAATAGCAAAACCTTGCTTCATCAAGTGGCTTCGTGAATATATCTGCAAGTTGGTCTTTGGTTGACACATAAGATAGCTCAATATCTCCTCGGGCAACATGATCTCTAATGAAATGATGACGGATCTCAATATGCTTTCTCCTTGTAGGATCCACCGGATTGTAGGAAATCTTGATAGCACTCTCATTATCACATAAAGAGGCACTTTGTCACAATGGACACCATATTCCTTTAAAGTTTGCCTCATCCATAACAATTGGGTGCATGCTCTAGCAGCAGCCACATACTTAGCCTCGGCAGTGGAGAGAGATATACAGTTTTGCATCTTAGAAGACCAACACACCAAGGACCTACCAAGGAATTGGTAAGCCCCGGAGGTTTATTTTCTATCATCCTTATCACCATCCCAATCTGAATCAGTGTATCCACAAAGAGATAATGTTGAGCCCCTAGGATACCACACACCATAGTTTGGGGGTATGAACCAAATATCGAAAGATTATTTTGAACGCCATCAAGTGGCTTTCTTTAGGAGCCGCTTGATATCTTGCACACACTCCTACACTTAACACAATATCCGGTCTAGATGCACATAGGTAAAGCAAAGAACCAATCATGGATCAGTATACCTTTTGATCAACATCTTTACC
Source organism: Avena insularis (assembly GCA_023614405.1). Classification (NCBI taxonomy): domain Eukaryota; kingdom Viridiplantae; phylum Streptophyta; class Magnoliopsida; order Poales; family Poaceae; genus Avena; species Avena insularis. The sequence continues at coordinate 317,149,782 of CM042684.1, forward strand.
ATTGGGGTTAAGCTCAAGATGAGTCTTCGTTGCCATGGGAGTAGGAGCTCCATTTAGTTCTTTCATGTTGAACCTTTTGAGCATGTATTGAGTATATTTGGCTTGATTGAAAAAGGTTCCTCTCCTTATTTGCTTGATCTCAAAACCAAGGAATACCCTCAAATCTCCCATCATAGACATCCTTAACCTATCAGTCATAAGCTTTCAGAATTCATCATTAAAAGCTTTGTTAGATGAGCCAAAGATAAGGTCATAAACATATATTTGGCAAATGAAAAGATCCCCATTAACCTTTTTAGTAAAAAGAGTGGGATCAATTTTCCCGACCTCAAAACCACGGTCTAACAAAAACTCTCTAAGGTGCTCATACCAACTACGTGGAGCTTGGTTAAGTTCATAGAGCGCCTTATCAAGTTTGTAGACCTGGTTTGGAAAGTTGGGATCCTCGAAACCCGGGGGTTGCTTAACATAAACCAACTCATTCAAAGGACCATTTATAAAAGAACTTTCCACATCCATTTGTTGTAATTTAAAATTATCATGTGCAGCATATGCAAGAAGGATATAGATGGACTCAAGGTGAGCCACGGGAGAATAAGTCTCTCCATAATCAATGCCTTCAATTTGAGAGAACCCTTGTGCTACCAATCTTTCCTTGTTCCTCACAACAATACCATGTTCAACTTGCTTGTTCTTAAATATCCATTTAGTGCCAATAACATTGCGGCACTCCTTGGGCTTTTCTACTAACTTCCAAACTTTGTTTGTCTCGAAGTTGTTGAGCTCTTTGTGCATTGCTTCTAGCCAATCTGAATCTTCAAGAGCTTCCCACACTTTCTTTGGCGCTCCACCATGGATATATGAGCTTGATGCTCACCAAAATGCTTCAACTGAGCTCGAGTAGACATACACTCCTTAGATCATCAAGAACATTCTCAAGAGTGTGGTCTCTTCTTTCTAGCATTCTGTATACTCTAGATTTGTGACGAGTTTCGATCTCCTTGTTGTTCCTTGTAGGGATCTCTTCATAAATCTAGTCCTCGTCTTCACCTTTTTGGACCTTGATCACCAATGGGTTTAGCTTCATCAACATGAGGTACAGGTTGATCTTGGTCTTGATCAGGCATGCTACTTGAAAGGCTTCGAGATGATCTTGCAAATGACTAGATAAATCTGCCTTGTGTAACTAACTTCGCGGGGCTGGACAATCCAGTCAGTGGAGAGACTAGACCATCTAGCATGTAGCTTCCTTCCTGCTCAACATGGTGAGGGTTCTCAGCTTGTCTTTGGCTTGGGTCATCATTCCCCTCAATAACAGGAGCTTGTTGAAGTTGTGTAGATGAGGGCTCCACTTGAGTAGAGCATAGTTCTCGATCCACCACAAGGTGTTCCTCAATGGGGTGGATGAATCCTGCTATCACATCCCAAAATTTTCCAAATTTTGAAATGTGAAAAAAAAAACTTAAATCAAGTGAAGAATCAAGTTCTTTGTATTCAGAAGGAACAAAAACTTTTTGAACATTTAATATAATGCCTCCAAATCCCAAGTCAAATAAAATGATTTTTGTTTGTGAAGTGGTGTGCATGTTTTAAAATCCCAAATCATGAAGCATGCATGAGCATCTTGACTTGGTTGCATTTTAAAAACCTAAGAGAAGTGAAAATTATCTCAAACCCTAAAACTCTAATTATTTTTTAACACTAAGAACAACACAACACTATGGATATACTCCATATTTATAGTATACAAAAGAACTCCTATGTGAGTTAAAAAGATAAAGGACAAAATAATAAAACAATAGAAATTGGTTTCATCCTATTTGGAGCCATGGATAAAAAGATATGAATTATTTGGGAATAGAATTAAGAAAATGCAATATTAGCTATTAAAGCCAAAGTGAATAAATTTGGTTAGAAAATTTTGGGATGGAAAGTAAATGTGTTCTATAATGCCCTAAAAACCTAATTTGAGTTTTATAAATTTTTAGAATTTGTTTGATTCAAATTGGATCACTAAATCAAAAGTTTTTGAAGAAAACAGAAAAAGAAAAACTAAAAAGAATAAGCAAAAGAGAAAAAAAACAGCAGCAGCAGTCGGTCCACACACCCAGCCCAATAGCAGCCCACCTGGCTTACCCCTTCCCCCTCTGTTTCTCACCGTCCCCCTTGATGGCCCAAATATATCGAGCTCGTTGGGGAACCCCAAGAGGAAGGTATTATGAGCACAGCAGCAAGTTTTCCCTCGGTTAGAAACCAAGGTTATCAATCCAGTAGGAGCAAGGAAACACCCCAAAGGTGTAGCTAGCTGAATATTGGCAGGGCGCACTACCGGTGCCAGCAGCAACATGGAGACCTACACAACACAACCACATAACTTTGCCCCCAACTTGTGATGAGGTTGTCAATCTCACTGGTTTTGCTGAAAACAAAGGATTAAACGTATCGAATGGAAGGAAGTAATAGTTTGCAGAAAGTAAACACAAAGCAGTAAACAGTTTGTAGATTGTATGTAAAAGAAAGGACTGAGGTCCATAGTTCACTAGAGGTGGCTCTCCTTAAGATAGATAACATGATGGGTAAAAAAATTACAGCGGGGCAATTGACAAACATCGAAAAAGCAATACATGCATATACTAATCATCTTGACTCCTTTGGAACTTGATTGGGCATTACAACATTATACATACACCGCCATCCAACTGCATCTATGACTAATACTCCACCTTCAGGTTATCATCCGAACCCCCTCCAGTATTAAGTTGCAAGCAACAGATTATTGCTTTACGAACTGCGTGTAAAGTAAGCAATACAATTGTTCTATGAACAAAGGATTGTTGTTTTCTCCCTAGTAGCAACAATAGATCTAGTACCTTAGAGATTTCTGTCACTTCCCCAGATTACCAGAGGCATGAACCCACTATCGAGCATAAATACTAACTCTTGGAGTTGCTAGCATCTACTTGGCCAAGATAGCTACTAACAACGGAAAGCATGCAAGATCACAAATAACAAAGACATGATAAAATCAATAATCAACTTGAAATAGCATCTCAATATCCATCGGATCCCCGAAAACACACCACACAGAATTATGAATAGATGATCTTGATCATGAACGGAGCTCACAAGATCTAGACATGAAAGCACAAAGGATGAGAACTAGCCATCTAGCTACTACATGGACCCGTAGTCCAGAGATGAACTACTCACGCATCACACCAGAGGCTTGCATGATGATGAAGAAGGCCTCTAGGGTGAATTCCCCTCTCCGGCAGGGTGCCGGGAAGAGCTTCAGATCCCTCCCGATCTAGGGATGGAGATGATGACTCTGCACTCTTTCGTGGATTTTTGATCAGGTACTTAGGGTTTTGGTCCCGAGGGCAATATATAGGTGGAAGGAGAGGCCGAGGGGGTGCGGGGTCGGCTAGACCACCCCCTGGCGTGGGCCAGGCCTGGCCGCGTGGCCAGGTGGTGTGGCCGGCCCCCAGCTCTTCTCCTTCTCGTATTCTAGCATCAGATGTCTTCCGGAAAAATAGGCACTTTGGCTTTTGTCCCGTCCAATTCCGAGAATATTCATTTTCTGACTTTCCTAGAACCAAAAACAGCAGAAAATAGGCAGCTGACACTTTGGCTCTTGTTAATAGGTTATTCCAAGAAATCATATGAAAAGTACTCCAAAGTGTGGACAAAACACAAGAAAGTAGATAAAACCAAGCATGGAACATCAAAAATTATAGATACATTTGCAATGTATCAACATCCCCAAGCTTAACTTCTGCTTGTCCTCGAGTAGGTATGTGATAAAAAGAAAGAATAATTTTTGAGGTGACATGCACCATCATAAACTTGATCAAAGTATTTGTAAAACATTCAAAGCTGGGATCATAGTGCTTCAATCATAACATGAAAGAAAAAGTTCTAGGAATAAGACAAAGAAACTATGTTTCAACATGAAAAGGCACAAACAAAAGATTCATGAATAACAATGCTTTGCAAGACGTTTGTTTGTTTCACATAAAGAAAACATGGCATAATAGTATTCAGCTTGTCCCTCATAGAGTAGCAAATATAAATGCATAGGACACCTTCAAAGTTCATCAGAGTGACTAGATACAAATAGTTTAAAACAAGCAATATCAAGGTATGCACCAATCAACTAGTCTTGGGACAATGCACATAGAACTAAGAATGGCCACTATGCTCTCAAAGTAGGTTCATAAAGGTAGAAGGTGGAGACTCAATATAATGGTGGAAGAAAGGCCTTCATAGAATGAAGCAGAGATTCAAGTTTCATAAAGAGCTTCCAAAAATTATGGTACTTATAGCTTTCAGCTCTCATTGCCCCTATCATAAGCATCTTGAAGTGATTAAGGTTTAAGCGAACAAACTATGGTGTACATGCTTGACAAAGTATAAGTTAGAAATCTCATGTCCCTTGAATACGAGGGCCGCTCCTCATGCTACTCAAGTTTAGTCACCGGTAAGTTCTTGTCATTGTAAGTACATGTGTATCATAGAGAACCACCAACGGGGTACCCCTTGCCCGATGATACTGAAGAATCCCCATATTAAAATGACAAGGCAAGCAGACAATGAGAATCTCAGCAATCTTCTTATTTACCATGGGAAAATGGTTCTTTTTCTCTCTTTCCTCTTTTCATAATCTTTTTTTCTTTTCTCTTTTTTTCCTCAATATAGGACTCTTTTTTATATAAGAAGAATGCTTCATAGACCGCTCATTATGGTTACGCTGCAGGTTTCCACCATGTCAGCTTGGATTAGACCAGCGGCCCAGGCGTTTCTCTAACACATATACATAACTCCATGGACTTACAAGCTCCCCTTTCATTTCACACCGACGACATCCGTAGACAAAAGACCATCATATCAACTAGGTACAAGTACCAAGTGCAATGTTGAAAGCGTTCCCCATGACAACATGGTTCTGCTAATTCCCAACAAATAAGTGCAAGCATATACAACATAGACGACACAATGGTTCAAGTTTATTAAGGGCAAGAAAAGTAAAGTGTGCCATCAAGTTCGTGAGAGCTTTAATCACTAGTTTCCTCATAACAAGTTTAATTCAGAAGGTAAACAAAAACATGAATATACTTGGAATAGCATAAGCTAGTAGGTAGGTATGGTGGAATCTTTGGAATAACTTGGTTTAGGGAGTTGGATGCATGAGTGGAACTCATACTTGGTTGTGGAGGCTAGCAAAAGACTGGGAGCCAAAAACTAAGAGAGCAATAATTTCCATAATCATGCAGAGCGACAAAACATCATTGATCAAAGCATAAAGTGATACTACAAGTTGAAAACTAAAGGATCATAAAGGCTTATGGTGACTTGATATAGTCATAACATGGTGTGAGCATGCGCCAAGTCAACCCAAATAAAGCATCAAAGGAGAATACCACTATACTATGCTTTAATATGCTAAAACAACGCATGATTCATCCAAGGCACATTAAGAAATCTCAATTGTGTATAACAAGTCATGCTATAGCAAAGAATTCTAACCATAAAGCCAAAACAATATCAAGCATGGCATGACAAAGCATAGGCCATAGTCAAAAACAAGCTCTTTTTACCACTTAAGCATGAGCTTTCCTACTCTTTTCCAAACCAAACCAAACTATTTGAAAACCAATGTATGAAAGAGGGGGTCCAACCAATTTATTCAGCAAACTAAGAAAACCAAGAAAACAAAAAACCAAAACGAAAACGAAAAAGAATACGCTCCAAGAACAACACAACTGTGCATGAAACAATAAAAATGAAGCGTTTGGAAGAAACCTGGGATTTTTATTGATGAAGAGGGCGATGCCTTGGGCATCCCCAAGCTTTGACGCTTGTACTTCTTGGATATTTCTTGGAGTGACACGCATGGCATCCCCAAGCTTGAGCTTTAGTCCATCTTTCATCTCATTACTCATTCCTTCCATACACCTGAAATTTTTCCTTCATACAAAACTTCACACAATCTGTATTAGCAACATTAGTGCACTCAAGATAATAAGTCTTAAGGTTCAGCTCTAACACCAAATAAACTTCCATTAGAACACTAGCTACTGAAGCACTTCCCTCAAAAAGCTCAATTCCCCAAAAGAACTCAAAAAGGAACCAACAAGAAGCAAATGCAGAAAATGGCAGAAATCTGTCAAAACAGACCAACAGGTAAAGATGAATTTTTTCGAAGACCTTCTGTTGCTCAAATCAAAAAGTGTTGAACTAACTAAAGTTAGATAACAACCTGGGGCAGAATTCACGCCTCAAAAGGACGTTCAGAGATTTTACACGAATTTTTATGGTGAAGCACAGAAATCTATTTCGGGACAACAACTTTCCCAATCATTACTTCTTTCTCATTAGAGGTTACTCTTGGAACACAAAGCAAATAAAAAGGATAAGAAGCGGTTATTACTGAAGTAATAACTTCCAAAACTCATCTAAAACTTTTGGGTTATCTCCCAATAAGTACTTTTCTTTAACGCCTTTAAGTTAGGCATAAGAAGCAAGAAAAGGAATCAAGTGTTCTCAAATGAAGAAGCATTAAAACCAAATTTTGTTTTCATATGAGAGGCAAAATAAATCTTCTCTCTCTTCTTAGCGAAGTGTTCTATACCTTTCTTGAGTGGGAGTTGATATTTAATGGTTCCTTCTTTCATATCAATAATGGCACCAATAGTTCTAAGAAAAGGTATTCCCAAAGTAATAGGACAAGAAGCATTGTATTCAACATCCAAAACATAGAAATCAACGGGGACATAGGCATTGTTAACCATAATAAGAACATCATTAAGACTCCCCATGAGTTTCTTTTTAGCATTATCATCAAGTGGGACATTCAAATAACAATCTTCAAGTGGAGGCAAATCAAGCATATCATAAATCCTTCTAGGCATAATACAAACACTACTACCAAGATCACATAAAGCTTTGAAATTAAAGTCATTCACTTTCATATTAATGATGGGTTCCCAACCATCTTCTTGTTTTATTGGAATAGAAGCTTTATGTTTCATCTTTTCTTATTTAATCTTTATGAGAGCATCAGTAATGTGTTTTGTAAAGGCCATGTTCATAGCACTAGCATTAGGACTTTTAGCAAGCTTTTGTAGGAACTTAATAACTTCAGAGATATTGCAACCATCAAGATTAAAATCATAATTATCATCTAAAGTAGTAGGGCTATTACTAGCCTCAACACTAGTGGTGGTGATAGTAGAAACACTAATGTTTCTAGCAATTTCATCTTCTCTTTCCCACTTAGCATGTAATTCAGCTAATAGTCTAACATTTTCATAAATTATTACTTGTATAGCATTAGTAGCTGCAAAGGGATTATGATTAGTTTCAGGTTTAGCAGCCATTTTATTCAAAGAAGTTTGAGCTTCAGCAAGTGATGCTATATCTCTTTCAGCATTAGAGAGTTTTCCCTCAATAGTTTTGTTGAAAGCAGTTTGTTTACTAATAAAGTCCTTAAGCATAACTTCAAGTTCAGAGGGTGCACTCCTATTATTGTTGTAGGAATTTCCATAAGCATTACCATTGTTGGGAGGATATGGCTTATAATTGTTGTTACCAAAATTATTCCTATAAGCATTATTTCCAAAATTGTTATTTCTTATGAAGTTCACATCAACTTGCTCTTCTTGAGCAACCAAAGAGGCTAAAGGAACATTATTTGGATCAATATGGGCTCTCCCATTCAAAAGCATAGACATAATAGCATCAATATTATCACTCAAGGAGGAGGTTTCCTCAATAGAATTTACCTTCTTACCTTGTGGAGCTCTCTCAGTATGCCATTTAGAATAGTTAACCATCATATTATCCAGAAGCTTTATTGCAGCACCCAAAGTAATGGTCATAAAGGTTCCTCCAACAACAGAATCCAATAGGTTCCTTGAAGAGTAGTTCAATCCTGCATAAAAAGTTTGGATGGTCATCCAAGCAGTCAGTCCATGAGTGGGACAATTCTTTACCAAAGATTTCATTCTTTCCCAAGCTTCAGCAACATGTTCATTATCAGATTGTTTAAACTTCATTATTTCACTTCTCATAGATATAATCTTAGCAGGAGGATAGTATTTTCCAATGAAAGCATCTTTGCATCTAGTCCAAGAATCAATACTATTCCTAGTTAAGGAATTCAACCATTCTTTAGCTTTTTCTCTCAAAGAGAAAGGAAACAATTTCAGCTTAATAATATCACCATCTATATCCCTATGCTTTTGCATCTCACAAAGTTCAACAAAGTTATTTAGATGGGCGGCAGCATCTTCATTACTAATACCAGAAAATTGGTCTCTCATAACAAGATTGAGTAAAGCGGGTTTTATCTCAAAGAAAGTAGCTTCAGGCACAGGTGGAGCAATAGGTGTGCTCATAAAATCATTGTTGTTGGTGCTAGTGAAGTCACACAACTTAGTGTTTTCAAGAGTAGTCATTTTTTTGTGTTTTTGATAAAGAAGGCAAACTTGTAAAACTAACTTTTTTGTGTTTTTGATAAAGAAACAAGCAAACAAAGCAAAAAGAAACTAAGCAAAACAAAAATAACAAAGTAAATAGATTGGTTATGAGGGACTCCCCTTGTGAAGATGTCCTTGACTCCCCGGCAACGACGCCAGAAAAATGCTTGATGGCCCAAATATATCTAGCTCGTTGGGGAACCCCAAGAGGAAGGTATGATGAGCACAGCAGCAAATTTTCCCTCAGTAAGAAACCAAGGTTATCAATCCAGTAGGATCAAGGAAACACCCCAAAGGTGTAGCTAGCTGAACGTTGGCAGGGCGCACTACCGGTGCCAGTAGCAACGTGGAGACCTGCACAACACAACCACAGAACTTTGCCCCAAACTTGCGATGAGGTTGTCAATCTCACCGGTTTTGCTGAAAACAAAGGATTAAACGTATCGAATGGAAGGAAGTAATAGTTTGTAGAAAGTAAACACAAAGCAGTAAACAGTTTGTAGATTGTATGTAAAAGAAAGGACCGGCGTCCATAGTTCACTAGAGGTGGCTCTCCTTAAGATAGATAACATGGTGGGTAAACAAATTACAGCGGGGCAATTGACTAACATCGAGAAAGCAATACATGCATATACTAATCATCTTGACTCCTTTGGAACTTGATTGGGCATTACAACATTATACATAGACCGCCATCCAACTGCATCTATGACTAATAATCCACCTTCAGGTTATCATCCGAACCCCCTCCAGTATTAAGTTGCAATCAATAGATTATTGCTTTACGAATTGCGTGTGAAGTAAACAATATGATTGTTCTATGAACAAAGGATTGTTGTTTTCTCCCTAGTAGCAACAATAGATCTAGTACCTTAGAGATTTCTGTCACTTCCCAGTTACGGAGGCATGAACCCACTATCGAGCATAAATACTAACTCTTGGAGTTGCTAGCATCTACTTGGCCAAGATAGCTACTAACAACGGAAAGCATGCAAGATCACAAATAACAAAGACATGATAAAATCAATAATCAATCTGAAATAGCATCTCAATATCCATCGAATCCCCGCAAACACAACATGCAGAATTACAAATAGATGATCTTCATCATGAACGGAGCTCACAAGATCTAGACATGAAAGCACAAAGGAGGAGAACCAGCCATCTAGCTACTACATGGACCCGTAGTCTAGATATGAACTACTCACGCATCACACTGGAGGCTTGCATGATGATGAAGAAGGCCTCCAGGGTGAATTCCCCTCTCCGGCAGGGTGCCGGGAAGAGCTTCAGATCCCTCTCGATCTAGGGATGGAGATGACGGCGGCTACAGACTCTTTCACGGATTTTTGATCGGGTACTTAGGGTTTTGGTCCCGAGGGCAATATATAGGCGGAAGGATAGGCCAAGGGGGTGCTGGGGTCGGCCAGACCACCCCCTGGCGTGGCCCAGGCCTGTCCGCGTGGCGAGGTGGTGTGGCCGGCCCCAGCTCTTCTCCTTCTCGTATTCTGGCATCAGATGTCTTCTGGAAGAATAGGCACTTTGGCTTTTGTCCCGTCCAATTCCGAGAATATTCATTTTCTGACTTTCTTGGAACCAAAAACAGCAGAAAACAGGCAGGTGGCACTGTGGCCCTTTGATAATAGGTTAGTCCAAGAAATCATATGAAAAGTACTCCAAAGTGTGGACAAAACACAAGAAAGTAGATAAAACCAAGCATGGAACATCAAAAATTATAGATACATTTGCAATGTATCACCCCTCTTCACCCCTCTCCCTGACGCCCTGGCCCTACTCCACGTCACCTCCACCTCACCTTCTTCCACCGCGGGATGAACTGACCCTCTCCCTCCTCTGCCGTTTCTAAATCGAACCAAATTCGAGTGTTTTCGCATTCAATTCTCCACTCCGACCCTTGCCCCTTAAACTCCACTCCCTCCTCTCCGTTTTCCCTCAAACCCCACAACCCCGGAGCCACTAGGCTGCTCGAATTCCAGCTTGGACCATCGCGTCACCGATGGACTCTGGCGACGATTTCGGCGAGAATCAACTACCCCATTCCCTCCTCTCTGTCCTATAAGCTCCGCCATGCTCTGGTGCACCTATTGACACTTCCCATGCATTTTTATGTGCCCCAAGTCGTCTCCACGGTCACCACCGGCGTCACCATCTGCCACCACCGTCCGACGACGATTCTGGTGAGACGCAGGTTCTCGCTACCCCTTTTTGGCCACCACTCGCTTGTACTGGACCGGGCACACTCCTCTGACCCTTATCTTTGTCTGATCGAGCCCCAGGACGACGTCACCGTCTCGAAGACGTGATCTCCACCTTCGGCAGAACTCTGGCGAGGAATCCTCGACGAAGCCGAGTGCCCCTCCCTCCACCACGACCACCATTGAGACCACCGAGATCGCCGCAACCCCTGGTAAGATCGATGCTTCCCCTACCCTGCTAGGATCGTCGGAACGCCACCCACCCGACGCGCCGCCACCACGCACAGTCGTCAGTGCCGCCAGTACGTGGCCAAGTGCTGAGATCTGTTGGATCTAGATCCTAGGGCCAAGATTAGACCACTTATCGAAAAGGTATCGGTTGATCTGGTACGATCGTTGTCACTTAAAATCCAACGACCCATGTTGCCGATCCGACCGAATCGGTATGGAACAATAGGAACACGCCACGTCGGCCTGAGCGTCTGTTCAATTTAGAAAATAGACAGAAAATATAATTAACTTGTGATCCACAATTCAGAAAAATACAAATTTGGTGTCCATGGATTCAGAAAAATGAGAGCTTCACTACCGAGGCCTTATTTTACCCTTTAGCTTCTGTAAAGTAGGAGTTTTAGGCAGAACATTTTTAGGACTATTTTACCCATAAAAAGTGTTTTGTAAATTATTTTTGGGTGAATCTTTTTGCTATGGATTGCAAATTGAACCCTCTGTCCAGTAAGACCAAAATATAAATTTAGCTGACTAACATAATAACATGGAATTTATTTAGTGAGTTTGGCCTTTCCAAATGCTAGAAAATATTGCTAATTGTTACAAATGCACAAATGGTTGCATTTGTAATCTTGCAAATATAAAATGTTTAGAAAGCACTTAGTAATGTTCAAAACCTTTGTTATAACAATTTGTACAATAAAAATTGCCATCTTGCATGCTTGCATATTTTGCATGATTTTTGTATTGCCATTAGTGTTGATCTTGTGCATGTTTTGTCTTGGTTGTATTATTTGATAGATTGTGTGGATTGTCAAGTGTGTTACTGCGAAGAGTGTACCAACACCACCAACTACTAAGGCAAGTGGCACTATCATCCATGTCCTACTATTTTCATTACACTTAGTGGAATTTTGTAGTATGCATGATAGGACTATTATGTTACTATGCTATGCTAAGTCCTATTAGGATATCCTTTATATATTCCTTAGTGGAAATACCGTAGTTGTAGTATGCTTAGCCCTGCTATAGTTTTGGGGTGGATATCATGTTACGATTATATGAAGTGTTGGAAACATATATGTTTTATATAATAAAACAAGTACTCAATGAATCACCTGGGTGGAATGTGGATACTCAGTTGTGAATAAGGTGGCAACAAAGGGAACCATATTTATGGCTATCTCTTTCGTGTGTGCACTAGAAGAATACCACCCAAGGACTTAGAGATTGAACATGTTTCTTGCATAGTGGCTTCCGTGTACAGCCACATGCCAAATGGGCTCTGGCCTAGTCAATTACATAGTGGCAGACCCATGCATTAGTACCTCTTCAGGTTATCTTGAATTATCTATTGGAAATATATCCTTGCATTGATGCCTGGTAGACATGCTGGCACTATGTATTGGGAGGACTTCTATGGAAAGACTTTGTCACATTCTCGATCTGCCGGTACTCCATCTTGGTGTGTACTAATCCAGCGGCCACTGGTGGCGTCAAGACGAGATTGTGTCATGTGGGTAAAGTGTACAACTTCTGAAGAAGATCGAATTCTAAGTACTTAGCCGTGTCCCTGGTTATGGACAACTCTGAGCAACTAAGGCCTGAAGCTATGGAAGATCTCTACATTCCAATTTCTCAAAGTAAAACTTGATGGTGTCAACAAGGGATTAGAAGAACTTGGAGTTTGCCAAGGAGTTCAGAAAGTTGTTGAAAGATGAAAAGTATTTTACAAAGATAGGATGAAACCAAGTTGCTTTCTGCAAATGAGCCTAAGATCTACTTAGCCAAATATGCATGTAGTGATAGTCCAACTTATATTCACAAACTTGTGACAGTTGCCAATACATTCAAAGTATTGACCCTTTGTGGCTGCAACCTATCATGTTGCAGGTATATTCTATTGATGAGTGAGGAACGATGATAGGATTACGAGTCTGCACTCAACATGTTTGCCTGTGGCACATGAAAATGAAGGACTCCATGCTTTACTTGTATTCTGCTGCTTTGTAATAAGATAGACTATGGCTATGAGTTTGTAATAAAGTATTCATATTCTGGATCATGCAATGTAATATGACCTTTGTATCTTGATATTACATCTTAAACTGTGGGTGCTAGCTATTCGATCCAGGGACTAGCACTGTAATCACAGGGATTCGAACCAAGCTAGGTTCAGGTCTTTACACCTGCACCCATTCTTCTTATGGCATCTTGAGGTATTTCATCATCAACATCACAAACATCAACATGCCCCACTTGGGGGCCATCATATTCTTTGAAAACCACACTACAAGATTCTATGAAAATTTCGGAGAGTTTATCATAGATTCTATCAGTGTAGGAATCGAGACCATAACCAACAAAAATACCCTCTAAAGCTTTGGAATCAAATTTGGATAATCGAACACCTTTTATGAGATAGAAACACTTACAACCAAACACCCAGAAGTATCAAATGTTGGGCTTGTTACCGATAAGTATTTCATGTGGCGTCTTGATCAACTCTTTGCGGAGGTAGATCTGGTTTGATGCATGGCATGCAGTGGAGATTGCATCTGCCCAAAAATTGTATGGAGACTTAAACTCAGCCAACATGGACCTCTCAGCTACACCATTTTGTTGAGGGGTAGATGCAGCGGAATATTGAGGTTTTATCCCCTCATCACTATTTAAACCATTTAATGTGTAGTTCTTGAACTCAGTGTCATTGTAACTTCTTATTGTTAGCATAGGCACATTGTTGATGAAGTATTGTTGGGTCTCACTCTTCAACTTGAAGAAGTATACCCATGAATATATTGAGTAGTCATCAACAATCACCAAGCAATATTTCTTCCCACCAAGGCTAGCATGAGATGGAGGACCAAAGAGATCCACATGAAGGACCTCCAAGATCCTCTTCGACTGTATAATGTTATTTGGCTTGTGGGGAGAATCATGCATCTTTCCTTCAACACAAGCCCTGCAAACACGATCTTTGGCAAAACAAACACTTTCCTTTAGTCCCACAATATGGCCACCCTTGTGGAGGCTTTGCAAAGTTCTCATATTGACATGGGCTAGTTGGCGATGCCATAACCACCCCACATTGGCCTTTCCAAATAAGAACATTGCACTTGTAGTGGTTTCCCCCGAAAAGTCCACCACATACAAGTCATTTTCGATGTACCCAATGAAAGCGACCTTTAGAGTCTTGCTCCACAAGAGAACCACAATATCATTATCAATAAATATGGTGAAACCCATCTTGCCAAGGGCATAAACTGAAAGTAAATTATAGCCAAGAGTCTCAATAAGCATGACGTCCACGAGAGTAACATCGTGTGCAACCACAACTTTGCCAAGACCCATTACCTGAGATTTTGACTTATCGTCATATGTGACGGTTATATGATCTTGATTTTCCCTTATCTCCATCACTATTGCCTTGCTTCCGGTCATATGACTTGTGCAATCACTATCAAGCACCCATTTTGACCCCTAGAAGCATAGTTCTACAAAAGATCAAGCTAGTTTTTAGGTACCCATTTTTCAATGGGTCCTCTTTTGTTAGTGAAAAGGGTCTTTGGAACCCAAATAGACCAAGCAACATAACCATCAAATGGACCAACATATTGTGCATAAACATCACCATAAGAATTACGTATTAAGACATAGTGAGGGTTAACACTTCCAACAAAGTCATCTTGTGACATAGTTTTTCCACTTGGGGTATTACTACCCATAATGTTTTTGTCTTCTGATTATGCGGGCTTAGCCTTGATCTTCTTGTTCTTCTTCTTCTCATCTTTGGATACATAGCGAAGACCTCTTTTCTCATTATTTGGCCTTTTCTTACTCAAAAGGTCATCAAGAGACTTGTTACCTTTGGGGAAGGTCACCTTTGCCAGCTCCCCCTTCAACCTAGCATTTTCTTCAAGAGATATTAGTTCGTACTACTAGAGGGAATGGAAATACTAGGTGAAGCAACATTAGTCAATTGAGGTTGAAGTTGTTCACGAGAATTTGTGAGAGTCAAGAGTTCACTTTCCAAGATCTTGTGAGTCTTGTTAAGCCTCTCAGAATCCTCGGTAAGTGTCATGAACAACACCAAACTCAATCTTCTCCTTTTTAGCCTTTTTGTATTTAGCAATGGCATGATCACGTTCCTTAATGATTTTTGCAAGATCATTTGCCTCATCAAAGCCTTCAAGTTTTTCTTCAAGATAAACCCTAGTATCTTGATCTTCTTCTAGGGCATTAGTAAGATCATCCATCTCAAGCATGCTCTCTCTCCTAAGTTTGCATCTCTCATCAAGAAGTTATTGCGTGTGAGAAAGTTGATTCAAGAGATTCACAAAATGTTTCTTGTGCTCCCCTTGCAAGTTAGTCATGAAAGTATCAAATGCAACTAGTTCCTCCTTCACCTCAAGAGTTATATCATCATTCAATACATCATTGATAACAGAGGTGGAGAGAGGAGATGATGATACCTCTGATGCTCTTTCCATAAGGCAAGTGACGTTCTTGTTGGATATTTTCTCATTGGGGGAATCAAAGAGGGAGAAGGTGGATGTAGAAGAAGTGGCAATGGCAGCCCCACTATCCGTTGTTTCTTCTCTCTCCTCCTCCTCTTCATCATCGGAAGAGAAATCTTCATGTGTTATCAATGCAATTTCACTGGACTTCTTGTTGGTGGCATTCTTCTTGTTAACAGGCTTCTTGAAAGGTTCCGTTGGATTTTTATTTAATATGAGAGCACCACCATTATCTTCTCTATTCTGATATGGACATCCGGCAACCAAATGATAGCGGTCACCACAGTTGAAGCAAGTTCTCACTCTTGAAGCATTTTCTTTTCTACCACTTGGGTTTCTTCTTTGTTGCATCTCCATCTTGGCCTTGGCGAGATCTTTCCAAAAGTTTCTCGCATAGAAGGCCATGTATTCACCATGAGAAACCTTGACATCTTCGGGGTGGATCATAGAGAGTGTATCATAACTTCCTTCTTCTTATTCATACTCCACAACCTTGGCCTTCAAGAAAAGATTAACACCGCTGCTCATTCCATTGGCTCGAGCCCGGGCATCTTTGGCATTCTTGGCAGCAGCCATGAAGGCGGACATCTCTTGCATAAATTCATTGGAGGTCATGAGATGATAGTTGTGTCTTCCTTGGAGACTCTTCAAGTCGGTGGCTCAAAGGGCATGACCGCACTCACATACTTCCTTTTTATCCAAGCATCATAAATATGAGAGGCACCAACATTTCTGAAGGCGGTGGCAGTGGAGTTGAGTCTTTGATACATATCTTCATGATCCTCACCATCCTTCATAAAAAAGCCTTCAGCTTCATTGCTCAAAGCATCATATCTATTTCTTCTCATGCTCTCATTTCCAACAAACAAATCAATGAGAATATCTCAAGATTCCTTGGCGGTATTGAAGTGTTCAACGTGGGGAAAGTCCTTTGGTCCCACCCCAAGTTGAATCATGTGCAAGACGGTGGCATTGAGTTGACTATTGAACACTTCTCTTCTTGTCAAGTTGGTTGGATCCTCAATTTTGAGTCCTTATTCAATGATGTTCCACAAGTCAATACAAGAGTTGCGCATATGAGATTTCATCAAAACTTGCCATTTAGAAAAAGTATGTGCAGCTAACTTAGGTGGGTCACCTCTATTATTTATATGGGGTTGAGGGATTGGAGGATCTGGAGTGTACCATCCGGGAACCGCATGGTTCTCTTCCTTCCCATCAACCTTTTTGGTGGTGGAGTTAGTGGAATTATGTTCATCCCCCACTACTTCACCCAATTGCTTAGTCGGAGCATTTGCCTTCGGGTTAGGAGGTATTTCCTCTTGAGACTGACTTTGGTGGTGAGGCTGACTTTTCCTTAACAAGTTGCTCAAAAAGATGGCACAACTGTTGGATTTTGTTTCCCAAGGTAGAGCTCAAGCTTGTTTCCAACTTCTTGTGATCTACCATGGTCACCGAAGTGCTAGCCTCACCCTATCCACCTTCATCTGGGTTGCCCATATTCTCTTAGGTGGTTAATCCCGAATAAAGAGCCGAGGCTCTGACACCAATTGAAAGGATTGTATGGGCACCTAGAGGGGGTGAATAGGTGCTACTTGAAATTTTACTCTTTTTCAAGTTAGGGTTTGACAAAAGGTAAATTCACTAGATATGCAACTAAGGTGAATTTACCTATATGCCTCACTAGCACAACTAACTAAGAAAGAACAAGATATAAGTAAGGTGTGGTAAAGGATAGAAGTAACCGAAATGGAGCACGCGGAGACACAAGGATTATTTCCCGCAGTTCCTTCCTTTTGAGGGGAAGTACGTCTATGTTTGGAGAGGGGGTGGTATCAAACCACCAACACCACAAGAGGCCTCCCTTGTTCTCCCATGAACCTCACCCCAAGGGGATCGATTCACGCTTCCACTATATCGACAACCTTTAAGGTGGTATCCGACACCCTTACAACAAGTTTGAGGCACACATCCATAACTTAATTGGAGGCTCCCGAATCCAAGCAAGCTGTCACAACAATCAAAGACAAGCTTGTAAGAACCAAAACAAGGTCTAGGGTTTCCAATGAAACCCTAGAGCAAGGGGCCCTCAAGTGAATGAGGGGGAAATGAAGATATCTCTTGGTGAAGTTCTAGATCAAGGCCTCCTCCTTCGATTCCCCAAAGATCAGTGACTTTGGGTGGTTGGATGAAGAGATCTTGGAGTTTTGGTGTCTCTAATGGTGATGCTTTTGTTTTCTGGAATGAGCAGCTGGAGGTAGAAGATGAGGTCCTCTATTTATAGCCTCCACTGATGCAGACCGTTTTCTGCCCGTTGGAGAACTTCCACACCGGATATTCCAGTCTGTAGACCAGAGACTCCGGTCTACACCGGAAACTCCGGTCCATCTCCGGACCACCATACCGAATGACCTGGGCCTTGTCAAAATACTCCCTCTGGGGACTTTGCTAAAACTCTGGACTGGCGGAACACCGGAGACTCCGGTGTTTTCACTCTAGAGACTCCGGCCTAACCGAGCACACCGGAGATTCCAGTCCATATTCAGACCATCTCTGGACCCCCATACAGAATGATCCTGGGCATCTTCTGGAAACCACTTCGGAGACTTGTGAGGAAACTCTGGGCTACACCAGAGACTCCGATGTCTACACACTTAAGACTCTGGTCTGAACTCTTCAAGAAACATCAGTTTTATCCAGGGATTTTCCCACTATGTTATGACATTTTCTCTTTTGATTAGATTGACCTATAGACATCAACACACAGTAAAATGATCCTCATGTTGTTAACGAAGACCAAATAAATTAGAATAATAAATGTTTTTTCAAAAGGTGATATGTGAACCACCAATATCCGAGATAATTGGTAATAAAGATGCTAGCGGTCGAGTTGCCAAATGAGCTATTGAGTTAGCTCCATATGCCTCGCAATATGATAGGAGAGATGTTATAAAGTCGCAGGCACTGGTCATCTTTTTTGTCGATTGGGCCGAGATGAAATATGAACCGCCCTTGTCTGGATCCAACTTTTCGAGAATGCACTTTGACGGTTCAAAAATGAAAACTGGGTTAGGAGCCAGGATAGTCATTACCTCGCCAAAGAAGGATCAATTGATATATGTATTGCAAATTCATTTTGCCGCATCAAACAATGTGGCCGAATATGAGGAACTTGTGCATGGGCTCAAGGTAGCAAAAGAGATTGGAATATGTTCGTCCAATGCTTTGGTGATTCGGATCTTTTAGTGCAGCAAGTTTCGGGTCATTGGGATGCCCTTGATGCAAATATGGCCTTGTATAGATTTCACGTTCATAGAAACAGCGAGTACTTTGAGGGATGAGAATTCCATCATGGACCTCATGCTGAAAATGATGCAGCTAATGTATTATCGAAACTCGGCTCATCCAGACAGTTAATACCATCGGGTATAGCTCCCGAGAATCTTCGAAAACCATCTATCATCCCATCACCAGAATACGAATCAATCCATATCCTGGACAATCCGGTGTCAGAGGTTGTCCCAATGGATACTAACAGGGGGAGTGTTTCGAGTAACCGGGGGACTGATTCGGCAAAACCGGGGACTACCTCACAGAACATGGGGACTGTTCAGCCTAACCCGACAGATATTATGTCCGTAGACCCAATGGAAGTTGATGAAATTGTTTTCCCGACCCGTACTATACCAGCTTGGGTGTAGCCAATTATAAATATTTTGAAAGAGGGAACTTTGCCAAGTGATGAAGAACTCGCCAGACAAGTTCATAGTGAAGAGAATATGCCCGAGAGGCAATAATAAAGTGGTTATTATCTTATTTCCTATTTATGACAAATGTTTATTTCGCATGCTATCATTGTGTTAATTGGAAATGTTAATACATGTGTGTTTAATAAACAAATAAAGGGTTCCTAGTTATACCTCTCATATAAACTAGCTCGTTGATTAACAAGATGATCAAACGTTTCCTGATCATGGACATTGGATGTTGTTAATAACGAGGTCAGAACATTGGTTGAATGGTGTGATGAACATTCATCCGAAGTATAGCAATACGATCAAAGTCATTGTGTTTAAATTGCTATAACATCATATAAAGTAACTTTAGTCCTTAGACCATGAGATCATATTAATCACTAACACCAGAAGAGTAAATTGATAACATCAAACGTCACACCATAACAGGGTGACAATAAAGGTGGGTTCAGATACTCTGAAAGTGCTATGTAGAGGCTCATGGATCAAGAGTGAGATTTGTCCATCCCAATGATGGAGAGATATACTCCTCTCGGTGATATCACATTGATGTAGCTTGCAAGCAAGTGATAAGATCACTAGAATGTTATATCATGGGAACGAGAAAAGAGTACATGTCGATAACAATATCAAACTAGGTATGGGGATACCAATGATCGAATCTCGGACATGTAATATGTCCCGAGACAAAGGGATTTAGTTACAAACATTAAAGGTTCACACGATCACTGGAGTCATTGTTGAATGTGGGAGTCAGTACGGATCTCTAGGTCCCGCTGCTGATTATTGATCGGAGAGGGGTCTCAATCATGTATGCATTATTCGTGAACCATAGGGTGATACACATAAGGGATAATGACATCATTTAGGAGCAAATATGTTTTAGATAAAGATTATGAAAGCGCTGGAATCATTTCGATGGAAACCGGAATTGTTTCGGGTGAAATTATAGAAACTGGTCATGCATGTGATATTGAAATGTTGTAGGGGTTTTATGTGAATGTTTGTTTATTCCTCTATAAAAGGAGCACCTCCTCCTCCTGCACTCTCACACCTCCTCGTGAATGATCTCTCTCCCCCTCTAGAATTATTCCCCCATGGTCTCGGATTAGCGAGATACATGTTCCTGGTGGCTTTGTCTGAAAGGAGTTGTTGCTCCTCGTGGAGGTTATTGGGGTACCGAACATGTGTGTGATCACGGATGCACTACTACTTTGCGGTGCTGGACTTGCTAGTGCTGGACCTACTAGACTTGCTGGACTTCCTCACGATCTTGAGATCGACAAGCGAACGACTACATCATCCACGAGTATAACCTCATAACGCTTTGTCTCTCTTCATGGGTATGTTCTCTATGGATGTAAATCCAGCCATTGATTGTATGTAGGTAGATAGATCTTGGTGCTTAGTTGTTCACATCGTAGGAAATTTTTTGTTTTCTATGCTGTGAACCCAACAGTGGCATTAGAGCCTGATCTATGCGTAGATGCTTTGCATGGGTGGAACACATATGAGTATGTGGGTGTTTATGATCATGTTATTACATCTTCTATGTATTTTGGATATTGGTGGCATAGTGGGATGGAGCAGATCAGACTAAATTTACATGTCCTCGCACATGAAACATGTTCCACGCTTGACATGCAACTAGTTTTGCATAAGTGGCTAGCGGGTATCTGTCTCTCCTACTATAGTCAATATCTGATTTACAACGAGTTAATAATAATTTTATTATCATCGTTGTGATTCCATGTTCGCAGGTATGAACGGTTCTATGTACGAAAGACCTAAGCTACGTAAAACATGCAATTGATAAATTAGAGGCGTCTAGTTTAGATTATTGTTGGGCAAGTGTCATGATATGGTGACGTTATAATTTCGATTATGGATTGATACTCTTGGAAATTATAACATACCAAAGTGTAAGTTCCATAGACCTTGGCCTTACACATATAGGAATGATAAAGATCATACCACAATGCACATGATAGTGATCAAGTGCAAGAACCATATCATAGCACTTTTTGCATATGATGTTTGTTTGCATCTTATATTGCTTGTTTGGCACTTAAGTAGCATTATAATATTATCCCTTAAATATCAAGATAAGAATGTGTTCTTCCTTTAGTATGCACCGTTAAGAAAGTTTGTCATTTCGAGACACCACGTGATGATCGGGTGTGTTAGACTCTACGTTCGCATACAATAGGTGTAATACAGTTTTACACACGCGGGTACTCAGGTTCTTACTTGGCGAGCCTAGCATGTAAAGACATGGCCTCCGAACACGAACCAAAAGGTAAACCATGATTCATATGGTTGATATGATGACCATATAGATGCTCTCCTTTGAAACTGCACCAACTCACATGATGATCGGACTTGGTGTAGTAGATTTGGTTCACGTAATCACCAAAACAACTCGAGGGATGTTGGTTTTGAGTGGGAGTTCATCTAATAATATGATTAAAGTTGAACTCAATTTATCATAAAGTAAATCGAAGTGAATTTGCATAATTTGTTGTAGTCATTGGCATCTGTTTACTACCTTGTACTTAGTTTTAATTGAGATAATAGAACTATAAAATTTTGGATATTTACTTTACGATCTGGTATGTATTGTTTTGAGTGTCAATTTAAAGTTTGAAATCCTATTGCAAACTTTTAGCAAACCCCATTTGCTCCACGAAGTTTAATAAGTAGTATTAAATCAAGAGTAACAATTCCAGTGTTAGTATCTGATGGCTCAATGCACGGCGCCCAGAAAAGTGCTGGTGCCTGGTTGATGTAGAGATCGTTGGGAACCCCAAGAGGAAGGTACGATGAGAACAGCAGCAAGTTTCCCTCAGTATGAAACCAAGGTTTAATCGAACCAGTAGGAGCAAGGAAACACCCCAAAGGTGTTACTAGCTGAGCTTTGGCAAGGCGCACTACCGGTGCTAGTGGCAACATGGAGACCTGCACAACACAACCACAAAACTTTGTCCCCAACTTGCGATGAGGTTGTCAATCTCACCGTGTTTTGCGGAAAACAAAGGATTAAACGTATCGAATGGAAAGAAGTAAAAGTTTGCAGAAAGTAAACACAAAGAAGTAAATAGTTGTAGATTGTATGTAAAGAAAAGGACCGGGATCCATAGTTCACTAGAGGTGGCTCTCCTTAAGATAGATAACATGCTGGGTGAACAAATTATAGCGAGGCAATTGACAAACACCGAGAAAGCAATACATGCATATACTAATCATCTTGACTCCTTTGAGACTTGACTGGGCATTACAACATTATACATAGACCGCCATCCAACTACATCTATGACTAATAATCCACCTTCAGGTTATCATCCGAACCCCCTCCAGTATTAAGTTGCAAGCAATAGATTATTGCTTTACAAACTGCGTGTAAAGTAAACAATACGATTGTTCTATGAACAAAGGTTTGTTGTTTTCTCCCTAGTAGCAACAGCACATCTAGTACCTTAGAGATTTCTGTCACTTCCCTAGATTACCAGAGGCATGAACCCACTATCGAGCATAAATACTAACTCTTGGAGTTGCTAGCATCTACTTGGCCAAGATAGCTACTAACAACAGAAAGCATGCAAGATTACAAATAACAAAGACATGATAGAATCAATAATCAATCTGAAATAGCATCTCAATATCCATCGGATCTCCGCAAACACAACATGCAGAATTACAAATAGATGATCTTGATCATGAACGGAGCTCACAAGATCTAGACATGAAAGCACAAAGGAGGAGAACCAGCCATCTAGCTACTACATGGATCCGTAGTCCAAGGATGAACTACTCATGCATCACACCGGAGGCTTGCATGGTGATGATGAAGGCCTCCATGGTGAATTCCCTCTCAAGTGGTGCGGGAAGAGCTTCAGATCCCTCCCGATCTAGGGATGGAGATGACGGCGGCTACAGACACTTTCGTGGATTTTTGATTGGGCACTTAGGGTTTTCGTCCCGAGTGCAATATATAGGCGGAAGGAGGGGCCGATGGGGTGCCGGGAGCGGCCACACCACCCCCTGGCGCGGGCCAGGCCTGGCCGCGGGGCCAGGTGGTGTGGTGGCCCCCTGGCCCCTCTCCGTCTCGTATTCTGGCACTTGATGACATCCGGAAAAATAGGCACTTTGGCTTTTGTCCCGTCCAATTCCGAGAATATTCATTTTCTGACTTTCCTAGAACCAAAAACAACAGAAAACAGGCAGCTGGCACTGTGGCTCTTGTTAATAGGTTAGTCCAAGAAATCATATGAAAAGTACTCCAAAGTTGGAACAAAACACAAGAAAGTGGATAAAACATAGCATGGAACATCAAAAATTATAGATACATTTGCAATGTATGAACATCCCCAAGCTTAACTCCTGCTCGTCCTCGAGTAGGTAAGTGATAAAAAGAAAGAATAATTTTTGAGGTGACATGCACCATCATAAACTTGATCAAAGTATTTGTAAAACATTCAAATCTGGGATCATAGTACTTCAATCATAACATGAAAGGCAAAGTTCTAGCAATAAGCAAAGAAACTATGATGCAACATGAAAAGGCACAAACAAAATATTCATGAATAACAATGCTTTGCAAGACGTTTTTTTGTTTCACATAAAGAAAACATAGCATAATAGTATTCAGCTTGTCCCTCAATAGAGTAGCAAATATAAATGCATAGGACACCTTCAAAGTTCATAACAGTGACTAGATACAATAGTTTAAAACAAGCAATATCAAGTTATGCATCAATCAACTAGTCTTGGGACAATGCACATAGGACTAAGAATGGCCACTATACTCTCAAAGTAGGTGCATAAAGATAGAAGGTGGAGACTCAATATAATGGTGGAAGAAAGACCTTCATAGAAGGAAGTAGGGATTCAAGTCTCATAAAGAGCTTCCAAAAATTATGGTACTTATAGCTTTCAGCTCTCATTGCCCTATCATAAGCATCTTTAAGGTGATTAAGCTTAAAGTGACACAACTAAGAGGATATGCTTGACAAGTTATAAACCGAAATCTCATGCCCCTTACTTACGAAGACAGATCCTCATGCTACTCAACTTCAGTCACGAGTAAGCTCTTGTCATTGTAAGTATATGTGTTTCATTAAGAACATAGCAGGGTACCCTTGCACATGATACGGGAGCTTTCCCATAATCAAAATGACAAGGCAAGCAGACAATGAGCATCTCAGCGATCTTTTTATTTGCTATTTGCATAGGTTTTTATTGAGGATGCTTCATAGAGTGCTCATTATGGTGATGCTGCAAGTTTCCACCATGATTAGGAATGGCTTAGGCTAGCGGCCCAGGCGTTTCTCTAACACACATACAAACTCCATAATCTTACAAGTTCCACTTTTATTTCACACCGTCGGGATCCGTAAGGAAAAGAACATGATATCAACGGGGTACAAAGTACAAGGGCAATGTTGAAAGAGTTCCCCATGAAACATGGTTCTGCTAATTTCAACTAATAGAGCGCAAGCATATACGCAACAAAGAAGGACCCAATGGTTCAAGTTTATTAGATGCAAAAAGTAAAGTGTGCCATCAAGTTCGTGAGAGCTTTAATCACTAATTTTCTCATAACAAGTTTAATTTGGAAGGTAAACAAAAGCATGAATATACTTGGAATAGCATAAGCTAGTAGGTAGGTATGATGGACTCTTTGGAATAACTTGGTTTTAGGGAGTTGGATGCATGAGTGGAACTCATACTTTGTTGTGAAGGCTAGCAAAACACTGGGAGCGACAAACTAAGAGAGCAATAATGGCCATAATCATGCAGAGCGACAAAACATCATTGGTCAAAGCATAAAGTGATACTACAAGTTGAAAACTAAAGGATCATAAAGGCTTATGGTGACTTGAGATAGTCATAACATGGTGTGACCATGCGCCAAGTCAACCCAAATAAAGCATCAAAGGAGAATACCACTACACTATGCCTTAATATGCTAAAACAACGCATGATTCATCCAAGGCACATTAAGCAATCTCAATTGTTTATAACAAGTCATGCTACAACAAAGAATACTAAGCATAAATCCAAAACAATATCAAGCATGGCATGACAAAGCATAGGCCACAGTCAAAAACAAGCTCTTTTTACCACATAAGTATGAACTTTCCTACTCTTTTCCACACCAAACCAAACTATTTGCAAACCAATGTATGAAAGAGGAGGTCCAACCAATTTATTCAGAAAACTAAGCAAACAAAAAAACAAAACAAAAACGAAAAAGAAGACACTCCAAGAACAACACAACTGTGAATGAAACAATAAAAATGAAGCGTTTGGAAGAAACCTGGAATTTTTATTGATGAAGAAGGGGATGCCTTGGGCATATCCAAGCTTTGACGCTTGTACTTCTTGAATATTTCTTGGGGTGACACGCGTGGCATCGCCAAGCTTGAGCTTTAGTCCATCCTTCATCTCATTACTCATTCCTTCCATACACCTGAAATTTTTCCTTCATACAAAACTTCACACAATCTTTATTAGCAACATTAGTGCACTTAAGATAAATAAGTCTTAAGGTTCAGTTATAACACCAAATAAACTTCCATTAGAACACTAGCTACTGTAGAACTTCCCTCAAAAAGCTCAATTCCCCAAAAGAACTCAAGAAGGAACCAACAAGAAGCAAATGCAGAAAATGGCAGAAATCTGTCAAAACAGACCAGCAGGTAAAGACGATTTTTTGCGAAGACCTTCGGTTGCTCAAATCAAAACATGTTGAACTAATGAAAGTTAGATAACAACCTGGGGCAGAAGAACAAACAATTACAGCTCAGTCCTACATACAGAGATCTCTCAGGAATTTTTACGATGAAGCACAAAAATCTGTTTCGGGACAGCAACTTTCTCAATCATTACTTCTCTCATTAGAGGTTACTCTTGGCACAAAAAGCAAATAAAAAGGATAAGGAGCGGTTATTATAGAGGTAATAACTTCCAAGACTCATCTAAAACTTTTGGGTTATCTCCCAATAAGTACTTTTCTTTTACGCCTTTAAGTTAGGCATAAGAAGCAAAGAAAGAATCAAGTGTTCTCAAATGAAGAAGCATTAAGACCAAATTTTGTTTTCATAGGAGAAGCAAAAGAATTATTTTCTCTCTTTTTAGGGAAGTGTTCTATACCTTTCTTGAATGGGAGTTGATATTTAATGGTGCCTTCTTTCATATCAATGATGGCACCAACAGTTCTAAGAAAAGGTCTTCCCAAAGTAATAGGACAAGAAGCATTGCATTCAACATCCAAAACATAGAAATCAACGGGGACATAGGCATTGTTAACCATAATAAGAACATCATTAATACGTCCCATGATTTTCTTTTTAGCATTATCATCAAGTGGGACATTCAAATAACAATCTTCAAGTGGAGGCAAATCAAGCATATCATAAATCCTTCTAGGCATAATAGAAACACTACTATAGTGATCACATAAATGTTTGAAATCAAAGTCATTCACTTTCATATTAATGATGGGCTCCCAACCATCTTCTTGTTTTATAGGAATAGAAGCTTTATGTTTCATCTTTTCTTCTTTAATCTTTATGAGAGCATTCGTAATGTGTTTTGTAAAGGCCATGTTCATAGCACTAGCATTAGGACTTTTAGCAAGCTTTTGTAGGAACTTAATAACTTCAGAGATATTGCAAACATCAAGATCAAAATCAAAATTATCATCTACAGTGGTAGAACTATTACTAGCCTTAACACTAGTGGTGGTGATAGTAGAGACACTAATGTTTCTAGCAATTTCATATTCTCTTTCCCACTTAGCATGTAATTCAGCTAATAGTCTAACATTTTCATCAATTCTTACTTGTATAGCATTAGTGGCTGCAAAGGGATTATCATTAGTTTCAGGTTTAGCAGCCATTTTATTCAAAGAAGATTGAGCTTCAGCCAAAGATGCTATATTTATTTCAGCATTAGAGAGTTTTTCCTCGATAGTTTTATTGAAAGCAGTTTGCTTACTAATAAAGTCTTTAAGCATAACTTCAAGTTCAGAGGGAACACTCCTACTATTGTTGTAGGAATTTCCGTAAGCATTACCATTGTTGGGAGGATATGGCTTATAATTGATGTTACCAAAATTATTCCTGTAGGCATTGTTGCTATAACCATTATTACCATAAACATTGTTGCCAAAATTGTTATTTCTTATGAAGTTCACATCAACTTGCTCTTCTTGAGCAACCAAAGAGGCTAAAGGAACATTATTTGGATCAATATGGGCTTTCCCATTAACAAGCATAGACATAATAATATCAATCTTCTGACTCAAGGAGGAGGTTTCCTCAACAAAATTTACCTTCTTACCTTGTGGAGCTCTCTCAGTATGCCATTCAGAATAATTAACCATCATATTGTCTAGAAGTTTTGATGCAACACCCAAAGTGATGGTCATAAAGGTACCTCCAGCAGCAGAATCCAATAGGTTCCTTGAAGAATAGTTCAATCCTGCATAAAAAGTTTGGATGATCATCCAAGCAGTCAGTCCATGAGTGGGACAATTCTTTACCAAAGATTTCATTCTTTCCCAAGCTTGAGCAACATTTTCATTATCAAGTTGTTTAAACTTCATTACTTCACTTCTCATAGATATAATCTTAGCAGGAGGATAGTATTTTCCAATAAAAGCATATTTGCATTTAGTCCAAGAATCAATACTATTCCTAGTGAAGGAATTCAACCATTCTTTAGCTTTTCCTCTCAAAGAGAAAGGAAACAATTTCAGCTTAATAATATCACCATCTATATCCCTATGCTTTTGCATCTCACAAAGTTCGACAAAGTTATTTAGATGGGAAGCAGCATATTCATTACCAATACAAGAAAATTGCTCTCATAACAAGATTGAGTAAAGCAGGTTTTATCTCAAAGAAAGTATTTTCAGGCATAGGTGGAGCAATAGGTGTGCTCATAAAATCATTGTTGTTGGTGCTAGTGAAGTCACACAACTTAGTGTTTTCAAGAGTAGTCATTTTTTGGATTTTCAAATAAGAAAACAAACTAGTAAAACTAATTTTTTTGTGTTTTTGATAACAAAACAAGCAAACAAAGAAAAAAGAAACTAAGAAAAACAAAAACAACAAAGTAAAGAGATTGGGTATGAGGGACTCCCCTTCTGAAGATGTCCTTGACTCTCCGGTAACGGCGCCAGAAAAATGCTTCATGGCTCAATGCACGGTGCCCAGAAAAGTGCTGGTGCATGGTTGATGTAGAGCTCGTTGGGAAACCCAAGAGGAAGGTATGATGAGCACAACAACAAGTTTCCCTCAGTATGAAACCAAGGTTTAATCGAACCGGTAGGAGCAAGGAAACACCCCAAAGGTGTTACTAGCTGAGCTTTGGCAAGGCGCACTACCGGTGCTAGTGGCAACATGGAGACCTGCACAACACAATCACAGAACTTTGTCCCCAACTTGCGATGAGGTTGTCAATCTCACCGTGTTTTGCAGAAAACAAAGGAATAAACGTATCGAATGGAAAGAAGTAAAAGTTTGCAGAAAGTAAACATAAAGAAGTAAACAGTTGTAGATTGTATGTACAGAAAAGGACCGGGATCCATAGTTCACTAGAGGTGGATCTCCTTAAGATAGATAACATGCTGGGTGAACAAATTACAGCGGGTCAATTGACAGACACCGAGAAAGCAATACATGCATATACTAATCATCTTGACTCCTTTGAGACTTGATTGGGCATTACAACATTATACATAGACCGCCATCCAACTACATCTATGACTAATAATCCACCTTCAGGTTATCATCCGAACCCCTCCATATTAAGTTGCAAGCAGATTATTGCTTCTGAACTGCATGTAAAGTAAACAATACGATTGTTCTATGAACAAAGGATTGTTGTTTTCTCCTAGTAACAGCACATCTAGTACCTTAGAGTTTTGTCACTTCCCCATTACGGAGGCATGAACCCACTATCGAGCATAAATACTAACTCTTGGAGTTGCTAGCATCTACTTGGCCAAGATAGCTACTAACAACGGAAAGCATGCAAGATCACAAATAACAAAGACATGATAGAATCAATAATCAATCTGAAATAGCATCTCAATATCCATCGGATCCCCGCAAACACAACATGCAGAATTACAAATAGATGATCTTGATCATGAGCAGACTCACAAGATCTAGACATGAAAGCACAAAGGGGGAGAACCAGCCATCTAGCTACTACATGGATCCGTAGTCCAAGGATGAACTACTCACGCATCACACCGGAGGCTTGCATGGTGATGAAGAAGGCCTCCAGGGTGAATTCCCCTCTCCGGCAGGGTGCCGGGAAGAGCTTCAGATCCCTCCCGATCTAGGGATGGAGATGACGGCGGCTACAGACTCTTTCGTGGATTTTTGATCGGGCACTTAGGGTTTTCGTCCCAAGGGAAATATATAGGCGAAAGGAGAGGCCGAGGGGTGCAGGGCGCCACACCACCTGGCGGGCCAGGCTGGCCTGGCACGGGCCAGTAGTGTGGTGGCCCCTGGCCTCTCCGTCTCGTATTCTGGCACTTGATGACATCCCAAAAAATAGGCACTTTGGCTTTTGTCCCGTCCAATTCCGAGAATATTCATTTTCTGACTTTCCTGGAACCAAAAATAGCAGAAAACAGGCAGCTAGCACCGTGGCTCTTGTTAATAGGTTAGACCAAGAAATCATATGAAAAGTACTCCAAAGTTGGAACAAAACACAAGAAAGTGGATAAAACCAAGCATGGAACATCAAAAGTTATAGATACATTTGCAATGTATCAGTATCTAAAGTATCATGTATGCCTTCATGATCCTTGATATTCAAAAGGTGTTTTAGTATCAAGGTTATCTAGGAGCTAAAAGGATTGTTTCAGAAACCATCATGTGTGGAAGATATTGTGATATCTGAAACAATGTTTTGGTTGCAATATGATAGAGTATAATTTAGCAAAATACATGTTCTCATATTGTATGAGAATTTTTTGAAGGTTGGAGACGCTAAGCGTCCTAATCTCCCAAAAGTCTTGCTCTTTAATAAACCTTGCAGCAGCCATCCCACCTCTCCTCTGCCCTTCTACACGACCAGATCACACCCACATGACCTACTCCACCGCCCAAGTCGACCTATCCCTGGCCAACTCCATCCCTTTGCCCTCCCATGGTCTAAGTCCACCATGGACCCTTGCTCCTCGGTTTAAAAAGGGTCCAGAGGCAGATGCTGCCTTACTCTTCCCTCATTTCACTCCCCCATCACCTAAATGATTCACCATCGAGCTCCAGTCCCTCCCTGGTGCACTACATCCCCGAGGAGAGACATTTCCTTGCTTCGGATCTGCAAGAAAGAACTCGAGCGTGAGCTCTCTTCCTTGATCTCCCCGCCCTCATTCTCCTTCAGGGTGTCTACCCTCTTCCTGATATACCTCCCTATGACCTCTATTTATCGCAGGATCATCGGAGGCTGCCGCTCCAGCTCTCGGCCGAGCAGAGCATCTCCTACAAACCCGATGCTCCCGAGCCCCGTTTTTCTCTGCAGGCAGCAGCCCTGCACTCCACAGCACCACCGCATCCCCTCTAGAACCTCTGCGTCGACATGCATATGCTTCCTCGGGGCCTCCTCGACGAGCTTCGGCGAGCTCCGCTCGGGCGTTTTCACGCGAACCGTTTCCCGGAAGCGAACCTACCCTTGACGCCCATCCCCGAGGTCGTCGCTGACTGCTGCGTCGCCCCATCGCCTCCCCGCCATCTCCCGAGCTCCCTAGGTAATCCCCCGGAAGACCTCTTCTCGCATTAGGGTTCGGCGCCGCCGCCTCGCTCCGGGGGAAGACGACGATGGACAACCGTCCATCGTCAGTTGATCGGGCGGCCCAGGGCGCCTCTTACCTGTTCGGTGGCCACCACCATTGACTGGCGGGGCTGGCCTGTCAGGGAATTCAAATCCCACCCGTGTGTCGCCTCTTGTACCATGGGACAATTTCCCCCCGGACGGCCCAGTAAATCCCAGATCCCAGCCCGCTACCCCTTTTGGTTTTATTCTTTTTGCCCAGATCCAGAAATTTGGCCATCAGTTTAAATCGATTTGGAAATGTTAAATACCTCCAAATGACTTGATACAAATTTCCTAGGATACCTCAGGGTTTTGTCTATCATTCATTATCAACATTGTAACAAATTATTAATTAGCTTATTTGTAATAAATCATGTACCGAGAGGTGTCCTGTTTACCATTAAATCATTTCTAGGAGTTATACAACTCCAATTGAGGTAAACCCAAGTGCCCCTGGTAGGTATTTCCTCTACCTACCTCACGCCCTTGGCCTCCCTCCAAGTGGAACCATTAAACTCCTATAACAAAAATAACAAAACCATACCTCTTATGAGTTTAGAAAATTCTTGAGGTCAAACCAACATGGGTATTGACCTAAATAAACCTCCCCTTGGTGTGGTACACTAAATAATAGCAAATTCCAGGAGATCAAGAATTATTGGGCTACTGATGAATTTTACGGAATTAAACATTTCTGTACCTAGTGTTTTCACTAGATAAATCACTACAGTGACTTTGCAACTCCAAAAAGAGTGATTCCAGTTGGTACTGGTAGGCATTTGCACTACCTATCCATTTCCCTTTACCTCATATCAAAAGCCTCTGTAGATTAAATCTGATGAAAAAGACAATTTGTCGACAAAACTGCCCTTGGGAATTTCCTGAGGGCATTCTGGTAAATATTTTGGCATGATTCCAACTCTCAGTGAGCAAGTACATCAAGCCCTACCTAACCACCCAAGGAAATAATTTTTGGAACTCGAGAACTTTTCTGGTGAATTATTTCCTAAAACTAGAGTCTTGTTCACTATAAAAATCACTATAAATTTTTGGTAAATGATAAAATAGTGAAACCAGTTTTGTTGGTTTCATTTTATCAATATCTATCTGTTGGTATCATTTTTACACAATAGTATCATACAGAATATGTCCTTGGTCCAAAACCCCTCTTAGGTAATTCCTAGACTATAAATCCTAAGGGATTTTCTTCCATATTTCCAAGACAAGGCCAATCTCATTAATCCATTCTTCCTAAGACCTACTGATTTGTAAACTTGTATTGTTCATTGCTTGCTACTTGTATGCCTTGTTTTGATTGTGGTCTTGCTTGTTTGCATGTATAGTCGATGACGACGATAGTTGCGCTTGTATTGACGCCGGGAAGAAGAGATCTCATTATTATTGGTATTGGTATTCTTGGTTATTTTAAATAAGAAGTCTAGGGACATATTTCCATATTGCTGATCATCAGGCAAGCCACCTTCTTGCTCATAAGCCTTGTCCTGCTATTTTACTTACGCATGTTTTATCTGCTGTTTATTAAAACTGCATTGTTTTGCTATATGATGATGTATATATGGTAGTGGTTCGGTTCCTCCGAACTATTACACCTTGGTACTACTAAGTACAACCCCCTTGATGACACCTACTTGCCCCTAGTAGAATAGATGGTGTATTACACCATACCCTTTGGAGACCCCGATTTAGCCGAAGCAAAGCTAGAGGATGGGAAGACCCCGGAAAAAGTTTTACCAAATGTTTTATGATAAAACCTTGGTGAGGTGGGACCTCCCAAGAGTTGTTGAGAAAGAAAAAGGTTTTGTTTTACAAAATGGTGAAGTAAAGATGGAGGAAAAAGGTTTACAAAAACGCACCCGGTTCTTTGCAGTTTTGCTAGAATAATTAACCCTGTGCAACCACATTACTCTGGAATGGGATAGGGCTGGATTTGATGTTTGTCTATTCTGGTATAAGCTGTCTCGCAACTACTACAGGGGATGAAACTCCCTGGAGGGTGGGCCTTCTCTGGACAAACGGTCCATGTGAGACATCGACTGGGAGAAGGAATGAAGGGTCTACAGACCTCCGCGTGTTACTATGAGCCCCTCATTGAAAGCGCGCACGTGGGACGTGCCATATGCGCTCCGGTTGGTCCTAGGTACCCGACATCCCAGTTTTGAGGGGAACAACACTCATAGGGTAAACACTTATATTGGAGTGGGCATCCGGAGAGTCTTGATCGGTTACTCGACCCACGATCGGTGTAGATCAGGGTAGTGTATCCGGATGGTGTGGGTAAAGTGTACAACCTCTGCAAAAATGTAAATCTATTCGAATAGCCGTGTCCGTGGTCATGGACGGTTGGGAAGGTTGATGTAGAGCGGTGCTGGGTTTTTTTTCAAAAAGGATTTCGGAAACGCAAAGGCTTTGAAAATATTTTGACCATGGGATGGTCAAAAAGGAGAAAGGTTTTGACCATGGGATGGTTAGAAAGGAATGAAAGGAGTTTGGTCCTAGGACGACCTGAAGATGGGAACAAATGGGTGACCCAGTCCTGATGTTTTCCAAAACTTTCAAAAAGGTTTCCAAAATGTTTACAAAGGTTTTCAATAAAGATATGTATATGTTATATCTACAAGATAAACTAATTGAGAAAGAACCTCTCTTGGAGCCCTCCTACTACCACAGCCATAATGCATATCCTCTTGTTATTACTATTATCTTAAGGTGGTTTGCGAGTACATTCAAAGTACTCACTGGCATTGTCCCTGGCTATTAACTTGGTCAGATAATAAGAGGAAGGTGAAGCGGACGGCTACGCGAGCTAGGGCGTTCTCCCAGTCAGTTGCCTGTAGGTTAAGGCATGGATCGGGCTCTACGCTTGATAAAGTTCCGCTGATGATTATTGATGTAGCCATAATGGCACCTATGTAAGTCTGGTAATTCAGTATGTTTCGGATGTTGTAATGATACTTGTCGGTTATGCGCCACGACTAACTGATCATGGGATCGTGGTTGTATGCATAACAGGGATTCTCGGAGGATTAATCCGGGGGCCACAGATGAACTACTCACGCATCACACCGGAGGCTTGCATGATGATGAAGAAGGCCTCCAGGGTGAATTCCCCTCTCCGGCAGGGTGCCGGGAAGAGCTTCAGGTCCCTCCCGATCTAGGGATGGAGATGACGGAGCCTACAAACTCTTTCGTGGATTTTTGATCGGGTACTTAGGGTATTGGTCCCGAGGGCAATATATAGGCGGAAGGAGAGGCTGAGGGGGTGCCTGGGCTGGCCACACCACCCCTGGCGGCTGCCCTAGTCTTGGCCAGGTGGTGTGGTGGCCCCCTGGCTCCTCTCCGTCTCGTACTCTGGCTCCAGATGCCTTCCGGTAAAATAGCAACTTTGGCTTTTGTCCCGTCCAATTCCGAGAATATTCATTTTCCGACTTTCCTGGAACCAAAAACAGCAGAAAACAGGCAGCTGGCATTGTGGCTCTTTGTTAATAGGTTAGTCCAAGAAATCATATGAAAAGTACTCCAAAGTGTGGAAAAAACATAAGAAAGTAGATAAAACCAAGCATGGAACATCAAAAAAAAAAGATACATTTGCAATGTATCAACATCCCCAAGCTTAACTCCTGCTCGTCCTCGAGTAGGTAAGTGATAAAAAGAAAGAATAATTTTTGAGGTGACATGCACCATCATAAACTTGATCAAAGTACTTGTAAAACATTCAAAGCTGGGATCATAGTACTTCAATCATAAAATGAAAGACAAAGTTCTAGCAATAAGACAAAGAAACTATGTTGCAACATGAAAAGGCACAAACAAAACATTCATGAATAACAATGCTTTGCAAGACGTTTGTTTGTTTCACATAAAGAAAACATAGCATAATAGTATTCAGCTTGTCCGTCATAGAGTAGCAAATATAAATGCATAGGACACCTTCAAAGTTCATAAGAGTGACTAGACACAAATAGTTTAAAACAAGCAATATCAAGTTATGCATCAATCAACTAGTCTTCGGACAATGCACATAGAACTAAGAATGGGCACTCTGCTCTCAAAATAAGTGCATAAAGATAGAAGGTGGAGACTCAATATAATGGTGGAAGAAAGGCCTTCATAGAAGGAAGCAGGGATTCAAGTCTCATAAAGAGCTTCCACAAATTATGGTACTTATACCTTTCAGCTCTCATTGCCCCTATCATAAGCATCTAGAAGTGATTAAGGTTAAAGTGAACAAACTATGGTGTACATGCTTGGCGAAGTATAAGTTAGGAATCTCATGTCCCTTGAATACGAGGGCCGCTCCTCATGCTACTCAAGTTTAGTCACCGGTAAGTTCTTGTCATTGTAAGTACATGTGTATTATAGAGAACTGCCAACGGGGTAACCCTTGCCCGATGATACAGAAGAATCCCCATATCAAAATGACAAGGCAAGCAAACAACGAGCATCTCAGCAATCTTCTTATTTACCATGGGAATATGGTGCTTTTTTCTCTCTTTCCTCTTTTCATAATCTCTTTTTTTCTTTTTCTCTTTTTTTTCAATATAGGACTCTTTTTTATAAGAAGAATGCTTCATAGACAGCTCATTATGGTTACGCTGCAGGTTTCCACCATGTCAGCATGGATTATACCAGCGGCCCAGGTGTTTCTCTAACACATATACATAACTCCATGGACTTACAAGATCCCCTTTCATTTCACACCGACGACATCCATAGACAAAAGAGCATGATATCAACTAGGTACAAAGTACCCGTGCAATGTTGAAAGCGTTCCCCATGACAGCATGGTTCTGTTAATCCCAAAAAATAAGTGCAAGCATATACAACATAGACGACACAATGGTTCAAGTTTATTAAGGGCAAGAAAAGTAAAGTGTGCCATCAAGTTTGTGAGAGCTTTAATCACTAGTTTTCTCATAACAAGTTTAATTTGAAAGGTAAACAAAAACATGAATATACTTGGAATAGCATAAGCTAGTAGGTAGGTATGGTGGACTATTTGGAATAACTTGGTTTAAGGAGTTGGATGCATGAGTGGAACTCATACTTGGTTGTGGAGGCTAGCAAAAGACTGGGAGCAACAAACTAAGAGAGCAATAATGGCCATAATCATGCAGAGCGACAAAACATAATTGATCAAAGCATAAAGTGATACTACAAGTTGAAAACTAAAGGATCATAAAGGCTATGCTGACTTGAGATAGTCATATCATGGTGTGAGCATGCGCCAAGTCAACCCAAATAAAGCATCAAAGGAGAATACCACTATACTATGCTTCAATATGCTAAAACAACACATGATTCATCCAAGGCACATTAAGCAATCTCAATTGTTTATAACAAGTCATGCTACAACAAAGAATACTAAGCATAAAGCCAAAACAATATCAAGCATGGCATGACAAAGCATAGGCAACAGTCAAAAACAAGCTCTCTTTACCACTTAAGCATGAGCTTTCCTACTCTTTTCCAAACCAAACCAACCTATTTGAAAACCAATGCATGAAAGAGGGGGTCCAACCAATTTATTCAGAAAACTAAGGAAACAAAGCAAATGAAAAACCAAAACGAAAACGAAAAAGAAGACGCTCCAAGAACAACACAACTGTGCATGAAACAATAAAAATGAAGCGTTTGGAAGAAACCTGGGATTTTTATTGATGAAGAAGGGGATGCCTTGGGCATTCCCAAGCTTTGACGCTTGTACCTCTTGAATATTTCTTGGGTGACACGAGGTGGCATCCCCAAGCTTGAGCTTTAGTCAATTCTTCATCTCATTACATCATTTTCTCCATACACCTGAAAATTTTCCTTCATACAAAACTTCACACAATCTTTATTAGCAACATTAGTGCACTCAAGATAATAAGTCTTTAGGTTCAGTTCCAACACCAATAAAACATCCATTAAACACTAGCTACTGTAGCACTTCCCTCAAAAATCTCAATTCCCCAAAAAGAACTCAAAAAGGAACCAACAAGAAGCAAATGCAGAAAATGGCAAAAATATGTCAAAACAGACTAGGAGGTAAAGACGAATTTTTCGAAGACCTTCTGTTGATCAAATTAAAAAATGTTGAACTAATGAAAGTTAGATAACAACCTGGGGTAGAATCACAAAAATTCACGCCTCAAAAAGACGTTCAGAGATTTTACACGAATTTTTACGGTGAAGCACAGGAATCTGTTTCGAGACAGCAACTTTCCCAATCATTACTTCTCTCTCATTAGAGGTTACTCTTGGCACAAAAAGCAAATAAAAAGGATAAGGAGCAGTTATTACTGAAGTAATAACTTCCAAGACTCATCTAAAACGTTTGGGTTATCTCCCAATAAGTACCTTTCTTTAACGCCTTTAAGTTAGGCTTCATAGTTTGGGAAGATGCTCACATAAAAAAATGAATTGAAGTAAAAGAGAGCATCAAGAAGCAAATTCAAAACACATTTAAGTCTAACCCACTTCCTATGCATAGGAATCTCGTATGCAAATAAAATCACAAAGAACAAAGTGACATGCATAGGAAGATAAAACAAGAATAACTTCAAAACTTTCAGCACATAGAGAGGTGTTTCAGTACCATGAAAACTTTCACAACCATATTTTCCTCTCTCATAATAATTTTTAGTAGCCTCATGAATAAACTCAACAATATAACTATCACATAAAGCATGCTTTTCATGATCTACAAACACTAGAGCTTTATTACAAACATTGTCAAAAGAATCCTTAGGAACATGACATTCGTCCTCCTTTGGTAAGCATGGGGGACAACCAAATAATGTAAGGGGTAAAAGTTACTCTCGTTAGAAGGTAGGGATGGGTAGATCCATTCTTCCTCCTATTGATCATCACTCTCCTCCTCTTTTTCATCCAATGAGCTTCTAGTTTCAGCAATTTCTTCTTCCATAGGCTCCTGCAAAGCATTAGTCTCTTCCATTGGTGGAGATCATCTATTAAGATATTCAAGAATATAGCCATTTTATACCTTGTAATTATCAAAGAAAAATTTAAGTTTATCGTAAACCTCATATTTATAAGGTGAATCATCAGTATTTTCAAGCAAACTAGCAAGTTCAAATGCACCGTTCCAAGCAATAAATTCTTAAATTTGTTCCACATCATAAAAGTCATAATTCCCTTTAACATAAGAAGATATGGTAACATTATCATTATACTCACATTGAAAAGGGAGGTGTTTATATCTCCTACAGCAACAAGATTTATCAAAGCAATAAGTAACATTATAAGTAGAGCACACGTTTATAGCAATGGTATACAATTTATCAATTTGTTCCCATAAGTATTTCCTTTTTTGTGACAAGCAGTGTTCCTTATAATAATATTTTTGTTCTTTCGTGAACCCACCTTGCCAATAAGATTCAGTTTCAAAGAAACCAACCATTGATAGAAAGCATGACAAAGCAAGGAAATAATAGACCAACAACTATACCAACTATAGTAGGAACTATTTTTTTTATTTTTTTGATAAAGAAACAAGCAAACAAAGCAAAAAGAAACTAAGCAAAACAAAAATAACAAAGTAAAGAGATTGGTTATGAGGGAATCTCCTTGTGAAGATGTCCTTGACTCCCCGGCAACGGCGCCAGAAAAATACTTTGATGGCTCGTGACTGATGAACTCGTTGGGGAGCCCCAAGAGGAAGGTATGATGAGCACAGAAGTAAGTTTCCCTCAGTTATGAAACCAAGGTTATCGAACCAGTAGGAGCAAGGAAATACCCCAAAGGAGTTGCTAGCTGAGCCTTGGCAGGGCGCACTACCGGTGCTAGTAGCAACATGGAGACCTGCACAACACAACCACAGAACTTTGTCCCCAACTTGCGATGAGGTTGTCAATCTCACCGGTTTTGCTGAAAACAAAGGATTAAACGAATCGAATGGAAGGAAGTAATAGTTTGCAGAAAGTAAACACAAAGCAGTAAACAGTTTGTAGATTGTATGTAAAAGAAAGGACCGGGATCCATAGTTCACTAGAGGTGGCTCTCCTTAAGATAGACAACATGCTGGGTAAACAAATTACAGCGGGGCAATTGACAAACATCGAGAAAGCATACAAGCATATACTAATCATCTTGACTCCTTTGAGACTTGATTGGGCATTACAACATTATAGATAGACCGTCATCCAACTGCATCTATGACTAATAATCCACCTTCAGGTTATCATCCGAACCCCCTCCAGTATTAAGTTGCAAGAAACAGATTATTGCTTTACGAATTGCGTGTAAAGTAAACAATACGATTGTTCTATGAACAACGGATTGTTGTTTTCTCCCTAGTAGCAACAACACATCTAGTACCTTAGAGATTTCTGTCAGTTCCCTAGATTACCAGAGGCATGAACCCACTATCAAGCATAAATACTAACTCTTGGAGTTGCTAGCATCTACTTGGAAAAGATAGCTACTAACAATGGAAAGCATGCAATATCACAAATAACAAAGACATGATAGAATCAATAATCAATCTGAAATAGCATCTAAATATCCATCGGATCCTCGCAAACACAACATGCAGAATTACAAATAGGTTATCTTGATCATGAACGGAGCTCACAAGATCAAGACATGAAAGCACAAAGGAGGAGAACCAGCCATCTAGCTACTACATGGACCCGTAGTCCAGAGATGAACTACTCACGCATCACACCTGAGTCTTGTATGATGATGAAGAAGGCCTCCAGGGTGAATTCCCCTCTCCGGCAGGGTGCCGGGAAGAGCTTCAGACCCCTCCTAATCTAGGGATGGAGATGACAGCGGCTAGAAACTCTTTCATGGATTTTTGATCGGGTAGTTAGGGTTTTGGTCCCGAGGGTAATATATAGGCGGAAGGAGAGGCCGAGGGGGTGCCTAGGCTGGCCACACCACCCCCTAGCGCGGCCAGACCTGGCCCGCACGGCCAGGTGGTGTGGTGGCCCCCTGGCTCCTCTCCGTCTCGTACTCTGGCTCTAGATGCCTTCCGGTAAAATAGCAACTTTGGCTTTTTTCCCGTCCAATTCTGAGAATATTCATTTTCTGACTTTCCTGGAACCAAAAACAGCAGAATACAGGTAGCTGGCACTGTGGCTCTTTGTTAATAGGTTAGTCCAAGAAATCATATGAAAAGTATTCCAAAGTGTGGACAAAACATAAGAAAGTAGATAAAACCAAGCATGGAACATCAAAAATTATAGATACATTTGCAATGTATCAGTGGCCCACTTCGGGTTAGAGCTTTGCTTCATGGGCGGCCCAGTCAGGAACAAGAGATGGAGTGTAATCCGGCTATGGGAAGCCCCAGATGACTTACCGACATAGGCCCATAGTGTTAGTTGTAGTTCAAGGTGTACTCTTTAACCAATTCTTAGTCGTAGCCGGATAGATCTCTCCTGTAAACCCTAGGCCGGATATCTATATAAGCCGTCCTAGGGAGAGCCTTTAGGGCACCCTAACAATAGTCTACAATCTCAACTCGCATAGGCGAAACCCTTGTAACCCATATTTTGGCTTTGCCGTATTACTGGATTGCTAGCAGAAGTAGGATTCGTCCAAAGCTGGCGGATTCAAACCTGGGTAAACTTGTGTGCTCACCGTCCTGGAACACCGTACGTATCATACCCTTCTCTTTCACACGCCTCGAGGACCCCCTCATGGCATACTTGTCATCAATCCGATGACAGTTGGCGCCCACCGTGGGGCA
The DNA here is from genome assembly GCA_023614405.1 of Avena insularis. Classification (NCBI taxonomy): domain Eukaryota; kingdom Viridiplantae; phylum Streptophyta; class Magnoliopsida; order Poales; family Poaceae; genus Avena; species Avena insularis. The sequence goes on from CM042684.1 coordinate 317,190,540, forward strand.
AGTGAGCTTCGGATCTACGTTCCGAGCGGAATCTGCAAGAATTGGAATCAGCGAGACTATCATCGTCGGTCGCATCCTCTATGCCAGCAACATCCCTCGCAGCATTCGCGACGAGACCTGGATTCCGGCTAGGGAGGCTGTGACTGCTTACATCATCATGTCCTTTGGCGAAATCGATGTGTACATCGGATTTGCTGAACCTGCCCCACCCAAACCAGCGATGAGGATAGAGGCAGAACAAAATTTCTGGATCCCATTTGTCCGGGGAGGCGGCAGAGTTCCGGATCTCAGAAAACCCTAAACCCACCCAGCTCGCACCCATTGCAGGGATAGTGGAGAAAGCCGAACCTGAGGCAGATCTGGCAGTTCAAGTCGAAACTGGAGTGGATGTCCCTAGCAAGGCCGAATCCTAGATCGATCTACCCGCCGAGGTCAAAGTCCATGAGGCACAAAACAATAACCTATGTTCCGGCTCTGCCAACACCGGATAGACCAACCTTTCCTAAGGCATACGTTGAGGCGCATGATGCTGCAAGGCGCAAACGTGGATGAGGTTCTCGAGACCATCAGGATTTTCGAGGAAGCCCACGAGGAAAGACGCAACTACCTCAGGACCCACACGTCACACTTTGTCGGATATGTTGGATCCGGATCCGGCTCAACCGATGCTGGAGACAACGAAGACTCGGTGCTGGAGGCGATCGGAACAAACACCGACATACCCGCATCCTCGGATGACTCGATGACGTCAGCGGATTTCCGGAAGTTCTCCGGCTGTGACTGCTTACACCACCAAAGTTGTAGAAGAAGGAGAAGCCATGGATGAAGGATCTGGAGAAAACTCTCCCAAAGCACAGGATGACATGGATCTCGAACATATGCCGAGGTCCAGATGTCCGAAAGTACCGATTAGAGCTTGACTCCGGGAAACGGACCCAAAGCCGTCTTTGCTACCGGCGCTGCCAAGAAGGCAAAGAAGAAGAACAAGAAGAACAAGACCCCGACGAAAGAACTTCTAGCAGAGGAGGTGATTTCCGAGGAATATTAGGAAGACTCGAATGGAGAACTTATCCCAGACGAGCCCAAAGAAGAATCGGTGGATGGACATGTCGTCACTGCAGGTGCCCGTAAACTCATCGATGCTGCATTAACTACATCTATCCCTACTGTGGCAGAACTTACTGCTGAAGAGTTGGAAGAAAGGGCTCAGGCCCTAGAAGCACGTCACCAAGTACTCCTAGATGAAGCCAACATCGAGGAAGAGAAGAAGCGCATAGCTACTGCGGAGAAGTCCATCTCTCTGCAGCATCAGAAGACCCAGACACAACACACGCATGACAATAAGTTTCCGGAAGTCCATAAGGTTCACTTTGAGGGGGACCCAGGGATGCCTCGACTCGACAGCAAAGGAGATCTAGTGTACCCAACACCAGTACAAAACACTGCCGCAGCTTTAGATATCCTGGCAAATAATCAAGGCCTCGAATAGGTCCGGTTGGTTATAAAGCTACTCACCAAGGGTCTAGAGCAACAAAAGGTCATGAAATCCGGGAGCGGAAAACTGGTCTCTCAATCTGACCAATGTCGCACGGATCCGGTCTGGAATGACGTAAGGCCCCAACGAGTTCCGAAACAACATTACCGTTCCGACCGTCGGGAAGACAACTACTCAAGAACCAGATCTTCAGGGCAGCACCACAGAACCGCACATGACTGGCGCAACATTGCTCTAGCCACGGAGCAAGAAGCGATGGCTACACTATATCTGAGAAACCCTCCCCAGCGAGAGTCGAACAATCGCAGGGAAGAAGACAAAGAGAAACGTAGGGAGGAGGACCGTCAAAGAATGCCACCTCCTAGACATGCAAGCCGTCCGGATGAACCCCATCGCGGTGGGAGTGATGGATGAAGAAATGACAGACACCATGCCAAGTTAAGCCGGTAGGGGGCTTGTCGCAATGAAGATCCTTCCCAGAACTGGAATAATGACGCTCTAGATAGAGGCCGACGATCAGCTGGAAACAACCCACCTGCACCACCCACTCCACCAAGCACCCATCACAACAGTTCCCTAGGAGGGTGTCATGGCAGAGGAGGTGGTGGCAGAAGCCGAAGTCCGGCTCCAAGGCACCACAGCTATAGCGAACAACCAAGACGGCGTTCCCTGTCACCAAGTGACACGAGACACCGGATCAACTCTAACATAGAGGCGCGGCGGTACGAGTCGGATAATATCTACGTAGGTCCAAAGTGCTTCGGACCGCGTATTCGACAAACAAACTTCCCGGAGGGATTTTCTATCTCAAGACACATCGAACCCTACGTCGGTGTGGCCCAGCCAGCTACTTGGCTCCAGGACTTTTTCTAGGCTTGCTGCATTGCCAAAGGCAGAAATATCTTGGTCGCAACCCGATATCACCCACTTATGTTCCGGAAGACGGCACGATCATGGCTCAATGAACTCCCAGAAAATACCATCCACAACTGGTATGATATGAAAAGCGCGTTCTTTCAGAATTTCGAAGGCACATATCGGAGGCCCTGTATGGTAGGAGACCCACAAAGTTGCACCTAGAAAGCCGAAGAAACTTTCCGAGATTACCTCGGATGATGGATCGACACTAAGAACTCCTGTGAAGGAGTAAATGATCAAACTGCGATTGAAGCTTTCATTGCAGGACTCCCAATTGGCTTACTAAGTCACCGCTTGAAGTGCGACAACATCACTGATCTGGGAGAGATGATAGAAACAACGAGCAAGTATGCAGATGCTGACGACAACACAGAGGGATTGCTGAACGCCCTAGCTGTGCCATAGTCAGCAAAACAGCCAAAGCAACAAGCTCAGAAGCGCAAGAATACCTCGGAAGAAAAGCCCAACACGGAAACGGTAGTGGTCACTGCTACTTTCGGGTCCGGAGGACGAGGAAGGCGTGGCGGTGGTCGCGGACGCGGTCATGGAACTTCAAGAGTCCAGGGTAGAGGGGACCAACAACCCGACAAAATCTATTCCTGGGCCAACCTTTGATCGTGCTGATCATCCGCCTAAGTTGCACAGGCAAGGAAAATACGCCTTAGTCATCAACCCACTTATTGACGGATATGGTTTCTCCAAGACCCTCATGGACGGTGGCAGCAACATTAATATTCTGTATGTCGAAACGCTACGCCGGATGCGGATCTCGGAGACACAGCTGAACCACAACTCTGTGATCTTTCATGGAGTCGTCCCAGGAAGACAAGCAAATTCCTTGGGAGAGATCACTTTGGATGTTACCTTTGGAACTCGAAAGAACTATCGGACGGAAGCACTTTCCTTCGAAGTGGTCCCGTTCAAGAGTGCATACCACGCTATATTCGGACGTCCGGCTTACTGGGCTTTTATGGCTCGTCCATGTTAAATTTGCAATATGATGAAAATTCCAGGTCCCAAAGGCGTGATCACCATCAGGGGAGACCCGAAGAAGGCACGAGAGTGCAGGACGGAAATGCCGCCTTTGCTGAAGCCGTGCTGCACGCCCAGGAGTACCAGGAGATCAAGAAAACCATTGATCCATCCAAGATGCCCGGGACGAAGAAGGAGGTGACAAAGCTGACTCTAGAGTTCAAGGCATCAGAAGAGATGAAGAAGACGCCGTTGAAGGAAGATGACCCCTCCAAGGTGACCCAGATAGGTGTAGGCCTAGATAGTGCATAGGAAAGCGCACTCGTCAAGTTCCTCCAACAAATCAAGATATCTTCGCATGGCAGCCATCTGACATGACCAAATTACCTAGGGAACTTGCCAAGCACTCTCTAAATGTACACCCGAACGCTAAACCCGTCAAACAGTCCTTACGATGTTTCAGCAACGAAAAGCGAAAAGCAATAGCTAAGGAACTAGCCTGGGTCGAGTTATCCAGATTCATAGAAGAGGTCATCCACACTAGGTGGTTGGCCAATCCTGTAATGCTCCCTAAGAAGGACACCACTGATTTAAGGATGTGTGTTGACTATACTATCTTGAACAAGGCTTGTCCCAAAGATCTTATCGCTCTGCCTAGAATTGATCAAGTTATCGATTCTACGGCAGGCTTGGAACTCCTATGTTTTCTTGATGCATATTCCGGTTATCACCAAATTCGGATGAAGGAATCTGACAAAGTCAAAACTGCATTCATAACCCCCTTCAGAACCTTCTGTTTTGTCACGATGCCCTTTGGGCCCAAGAACGCAGGAGCTATGTACCAGCGCACTATGCAGCGTTGCCTCCACGATCAAATCAGACACAATGTACATGCACATGTGGACGACATTGTGGTGATGTCCAAAAAGAAGGAAACCTTAATTTCAGACTTGGAGAAAATGTTTGCCAATCTACGCAAATACAACATAATGCTTAACTCGAAGAAGTGTTTCTTTGGAATACCAGCCGGGAAATTGTTAGGCTTCATCGTGTCTCAAAGAGGCATAGAGGTGAACCGAGACAAGATTAAGGCTATACTTAATATTTCCAGGCCTACTCGCCTAAAGGACGTTCAAAGATTAACTGGTTGCGTTGCTGCAGTCGATCGGTTTGTAAGCCGGCTCGGTGAAAGAGCCGCACCACTCTACAAGCTCCTGAAAAAGACTAAAAATTCATTTGGACTGATGAAGCTGAAGCTGCACTACAAGACCTGAAAACAATACTCTCATCCGCTCCTATCCTTGCAGCACCGGAACCTCAAGAACCAATGTTGCTCTATCTCGCTGCGACAAACAAAGTCATCAGTGTCATCATGGTGGTGGAGAGACTAGAAGAAAAACAGGAACACCTGGTGCAGCGTCCGACTTACTACCTCAGCAAAGTCCTAACTGAATCAAAGCAGCGGTATCCGCACTATCAAAAGATGGCTTACGGTGTGTTCTTTGCATCCTAGAAGTTACGACATTATTTCCAGGAACATCCAATTACCATGGTGAGTACAGGTCCCATGAGAGATATAATCAACAACAGTGATGCTACATGACGTGTCGCAAAATGGGGCATAGAGATTTCATCTTTCGACATTGAGTACAAACCTCGTACAACAATCAAATCCCAAATCCTCGCTGCCTTTGTCGGTGATTGGACAGAAACAACGGAGAATATAACCCTCCCAGAATCGAAATACTAGACCTTACACTTTGACGGGTCTAAGGAGCTCGGGGGCTGGCGTGGTGCTCAAGTCACCCCAAGGAGATAAACTTTTTTATGTGTTGCAGATCCACTTCACGGCAACAAATAACATTGCCGAATATGAAGCACTGTTGCATGGAATCCGGATTGCTAAGGACATCGGCATCCGACAATTACTGTGTTATGGAGATTCAGATCTTGTTGCTCAACAAGTGTCGGATATTTGTAATGCAAATAAGAACATGGTAGCATATAGAACTATCATGGATGAACTATCTAAATTGTTCGAAGGGTTTGAAGTTCAACACATCCCTCGAACAGAAAATGAGGAAGTAGATGCATTATCTCGAATAGGCTCTGCACGGAACAAGGTCCTGGATGGCGCTTTTTTAGAGCACCTCAAAGTTCCCTCTATAAAAGGAGTAGACGAGGAATATCCGACCAAATCCAACTCACCTTTAGTAGCAGTTCTGGCTGTAATACCTAGCTTGACTCAACCCTACCTTGATTACTTGGTAGATGGCAAATTACCCAAAGAAGAGGTTCTGAGCCGACAGATCGTCCGACGAGCAAAAACCTATACCATAGTAAATGGTGAGCTCTATAAGCGGAGTGTGTCTGGGGTCTTTCAGCACTATGTATCTCTGGAAGAAGGAGTGGAAATCTTACCAGAAATCCACAAAGGCAAGTGCGGCCATCATGCTGTAGCCAAATCTTTAGTGGCAAAAGCTTTTCAACACAGTTTTTTCTGGATTACAGCCAAGGCAGATGCCGAACGGCTGGTCAAGATGTGCAAAGGCTTCCAAAAGTACACGAAACAAGCTCATGTTCCGGCTGATCAGCTGCGAACAATACCTATAACATGGCCTTTCGCGGTCTGGGGGCTTGACATGGTAGGACCGTTTAAACGGGATCCAAGTGGATTTACTCATCTCTTAGTGATGGTGGATGATGACCCACAAGTATAGGGGGTGTATCGCAGTATTTTCGATAAGTAAGACTGTCGAACCCAACAAGGAGCAGAAGGTGCTGGCTAGTGGCTAGGAGCAGGAATTCTCTGTAAATACTTAGCAAACGGATTTTTAAGGGTTTTTGATAATGCAGGTAAATAAAGTACGAGTAAATAAAAGACAATAAGAATAAATGCAGCAAGTGGCCCAATCCTCTTTGTTTAGCAAAGGACAAGCCGGTTGTATTACTTAAGATGACCAAACGTTCTCGAGGACACATGGGAATATCATCAAGTGCTTTCACTTCATATAGTTGATTAATCTTCTTTAGTTTGCTAAGTGTTGTGTGGGTGAACCTATGCTAATGTACCGACCTTCCTAGGACTAATACATACTTGTGATTATACCCCTTGCAAGCATCCGCAAGTACAAGTAAGTAATTAAGGAAGAAAACCACAGCTTTAAACTCTAAGACCCTGACGTCCCTTGTGTAATGGTTTCCTAACGGGGGTTCAGGTTTCTATCACTCCGACAACCCCTACGATTAGTATTCAAATACACAATGCATTCCCCTAGGCCCATATAGGTGAAGTGTCATGTAGTCGACGTTCATATGACACCACTAGAAGAAATACACCACAACTTAAATATCAAACTATTGAATCTTTGTCAACACAATTCCACTACTAACTACATGAATTCTCCCATGTCCTCAAGAACAAAATGAACTACTCACAAGACATCATATGGATCATGATTAGAGATGAAATAATGATGTATAATAATCTGAACATAAAAAATAATTCAACGGTTCACTCAATAGCATCAACTACAAGGAGTAATCAACACCGAGAAAGTTTCCCCTAAGAACTATGCAAGATTCAACCCTATTGTTACAGCGGTATGGAGGTGGTAATGATGGTGATGATCCCAATGAAGTCCAACTTGATGGTGTTGTTGATGGCGACGATCTCCCCTCTCCGGGAAGGAATTCCCCCGACAGGATTCTGTCTGCTAGAGAGATCTTTCTCTCTCGGTGTTTCCCCCCCATAGTCGCAGCGGAATCTTTCTGTGGTCTCTCCCCGAGTCTTAGGGTTTCGGGAGGATAATATATGCCAGAGGGGAGAGCCAGCGGTGGACCAGGGCGGCCACACCAGCTGGTGGCGCGGCCTAGGGTGGCCCACGCAGGGGGTGGTGTGGCCCCCCTGTGGCCCATCTCCGCTTCCCCTTCTGGCTTTCTTCGTCTTCTGGAAAAATAGGATTTTCCATGTATTTTCCTGAATTTTCTGATCTTCGTGAATTTTGCCTCCAAACAGCACCTTTTCCATCAGAATCCTGACTGCAGCGGTCCATGCTCCAAAAGTCATCAACCATGCAAAAACAGATGAAATAACATAAGTATCATCTCTTAATATGAAATATATCAATGAATAATGGTAAATTATGGTATAGAATAGTGATGCAAAATGGACGTATCAACTCCCCCCAAGCTTAGACTTCGCTTGTCCCCTGCGAAAACTTAGCTCAATAAACATGACCTCAGGTTTATGGAGTGAAGAGTCAATAAAAGAATACGGACAAGAAGCATCACATTCATCAATACATGTCATAATAGAAGACAACTCACTATTATATAACTTAACTTGCAATAAGTAAAGGAAGCACAATAAAGATACATAGAGTAAATCATAATTGGCAATGGCAAACTTAGCTCTTGGTCGAATAATAGTTGACAATTTGCAAGAGTTCACAAATAATTGGTTTTTAATGATAGCGTTCAAAGTAGGTAAACACTAAGATAAGAACAATGTGCAAAACAAGGAACATAAGAAACATGCTTGAATAAATCATCAATATGAATGAATGAAACACAACAACTCAAAATGCTTGCTGAGGTAGAAGGGAATAGGTTTACTGACTCAATTAAAAAGTAAAAGAAGGGCCCTTCGCAGAGGGAAGCAGGGATTTCAAGTTTCATAAAGATCTTCCAAAAATTATGGTACTTATTGGCTTTCAGCTCTCATTGCCCCTATCATAAGCATCTTTAGGTGATTAAGGTTAAAGTGACACAACTAACAGGATATGCTTGACAAGTTATAAGTTGAAATCTCATGCCCCTTACTTACTTAGTCGAACCTCATGCTACTCAACTTCAGTCACAAGTAAGCTCTTGTCATTGTAAATACATATGTATCATAAAGAACCGCCAACGGGGTACCCCTTGCACATGATACAGGAGCTATCCCATAATCAAAATGACAAGGCAAGCAGACAATGAGCATCTTAGCGATCCTTTTATTTGCTATTTGCATAGGTTTTTATTGAGGATGGTTCATAGAGTGCTCATTATGGTTATGCTACAACTTTCCACCATGATTAGGCATGGCTTAGGCTAGCGGCCTAGGCGTTTCTCTAACACACATATAAACTCCATGATCTTACAAGTTCCCCTTTTATTTCACACCGCCGGGATCCATAAGCAAAAGAATCATGATATCAATGGAATATAAGTGCAATGTTGAAAGCGTTCCCCATGATACATGGTTATTCTAACTTCAACTTATAAAGCGCAAGCATATACGCAACAAAGATGGACACAATGGTTCAAGTTTATTAATTGCAAGAAACTCAAGTGTGCCATCAAGTTTGTGAGAGCTTTAATCACTAATTTTCTCATAACAAGTTTAATTTGGAAGGTAGATAAAAACATGAATTTACTTGGAATAGCAATACTGCTAGTGGGTAGGTATGGTGGACACAAATGGTGTAGGTTTTGGTTTAAGGATTGGATGCACGAGAAGCATTCCCTCTCAGTACAGGTTTTTGGCTAGCAAGGCTGGCTAGCAAGCATAAGAGTTGAAGGAAACAAACACACATACAAGTGATAAAAACAAACATGCAATCTCCCTTGGAAGCACAAAAGATCTTAACTAGAGAATACTAAACTTATGAGCAAATCAAGAAAGAAAGATGATGAAATTATATTTCTTTAAGAGTGCTTTTATCTTTTTCGTTCAACTCTCAAAAATAGTGTTGCTACTGACCGAGCCAGGTTTGCCAAAACCAACTAAATTAACTCAATGGTCCCGAAGTGATACCAATACTAATGACAAGATCAATCATATAACCATGAATTGAAAACTAATATAAGATATGCAAAAGAGTAAATGATAGAACTTCTCATTAATATTCCATAATGGCAACTCACACCAAGGGATACATAGATATCTAACGAGAGGGGGGACACTTTCATAATGCAAACCATGCTATATGATAACTTCTCTATTCATGATATGACTCTACTAAAAAGCTAAAAATATAGAAGATAGTGATGTGATACCGCGGCACTCCCCCAAGCTTGGATCAAACCAAGGGGATGCCAAAACCTGATGACAAATTACTCCTTCGGTGGTGGTGGTATTCTCTCGTCATCGTCTGACTTCCAAGGTAAGGGCTCCCCATCAACAAAGGACATCATGGTATCCAGCATCTTGAAACTTGCAGCAGCACTTATGCATTTAAACCTAACCTCGTACTCACAGTTTTGATTTTGAACGTCGTAGAGCTATGCTTGCAGTTGTTTGGTTGTTTGGCGGAGTGAGAGGACTTCATCCTTGAGCTCAGCAGTCTCCTTTTGGTGCTCAGTGATGAGTTCGGAACAAATCTTGTGGATGATATCCATTTCGCGTTCCGCCATCTTCTTATACCTATAGAATTCTTGCTCTAGTGCTTCCATCTTGTCCTCCAGACTTCCTTCACCTTTAGGGCCTTGAACCTCTTTTATTCGTAACTCCCCATCTTCAAGCAACAGATCCTTGGGATGAATCTTCAACTCTCTCATATATGGGTTGATGATATCTGCTGAGGAATCTTCCTTGGATGATCTAGAGGAAGACATTGTGGCTCCAAATCTGGGACTCTACCTATCAGAAATAGATCGAAATGAAAACACGACGAGAACATGATATACGAACCTCGGGGGATCTGGGGGATTATATATTACGAAGTTTTACGACAACAGGAAGGTACTGGGAGAAAACGGGTCGGAGACGGAGTCCGAGGTGGCCACACCACCTGCTGGCGTGGCTAGGGGGCCCGTGCCAGGGGGTGGTGTGAGCCACCTTGGCTCTGTTTCCGTCCCTCTTTCGCTTCGTAGCTTTCCTTGTTGGATAAAAACTGCAAAAATATAATTGGACAAAATTTTCATGAACTTTTCTTACAATCAAGTACCTATTCGAAAATGGACTCTGCAGGTCTCTGAACTTGGTCTTTAGTAGATTCTTCCGGAGTCACCGCTTGAATAACATCAATATCTTCATCTTTATACTCATATTGCTCGAGTCATGAAACCTTTCTCTTTCTTATTACACCATTTTCTCCAATAACCTGGAAATTTCTTTCACACAAAACTTTACACAATTCTTAATAGCAACATTAGTGTAAGCGAGGTAATAAAACTTTTAGGTTCAATTTCAACTCAAATCCATCAAATCATAAGCTACTATAGCAACTCCTTCCGAAAACCCAAAAATAATTCAACAAGGAAATCGACTTAAGAAGCAAATGCAAGAGTGGGAAAATCTGTCAAAACAGACCAGCAGGTAAAGATCAATTTTTCGAACATCTTTTTTTGCTCAAATAAAAAAGTGCAAAACTAACGAAAGTTAAATAATAACCTGGGGCAGAAGCACCAAAAATTGCAGCTCAATACGATATACAGAGATGTCTCACGAAGTTTTACGGTGAAGCAGAAAAATATGTTTCGGGACAGCAACTTCCCCAAATCTTACTTCTCTCTCATTAGAGGTTGATCTTGACACAAATACCAAACAAAAAGGATAAGGAAAGGATATTACCGAAGTAATAATTTCCAAGACTCAAAAAAAAACTGAAAGCAAGAATATATTGGGTTGTCTCCGAAAAAGCTCTTTCTTTATAGCCATTAAGATGTGCATGATAATTTCAATGATGCTCACATAAGAATATGAATTGAAGTGAAAGAGAGCATTAAGAAGCAAAAATACACATGTTTAAGTCTAACCCACTTCCTATGCAAGGGAATTTTGTAAACAAAAAGGTTGTTGAAACCAGAGGCTACTAGCATAGGAAGGCAAAGGAAGTGCAACATAAAAAGTTTCAGCATAAAACAAGGCAACTTGATAGTATTGAGATGCATAAGAATAGTCTTCCCTCTCTCATAATAACTTTCAGTATCATGCATAAATTTAATGATATAGCTATCGCAAGAACCATTGTAGCAATGATTGCTTATCCTAACAGAAAACACAGGGACACTAGCTCTCATAACACTACTTCGTGAAACAATATTAGAAGTATCCTTACAGAGGATAGTGTGTCCATCTTCTACATATTTAGTGACAAAGTCTTTCACATTTGATATTATAGGTTCATCATCTATTTGTTTATCAGGTTCAACATCTTTATTTGTACTTTCGTTAACCATACTAGCTATCATAGAATGTTCCTTTATCTTAATTGGGAAAGGTATTTTCTCAATGTAAGGTTCAGGTAAAGCATGATTAGCAGTATAAACTTTAGTATTTCTTCCAGGAACACTCTTAGCAACATCTTTATATGGTTCATGATACTTATTCCACTTCTTTTTAGGAACTTCAATATAGGAAGCAAAAGCCTTAAAATAAGATGCAATAGCTTGAGAGTCTAGACCATAAGCATTTTTAATATTTTGAAAGTCAACAGTTCCCATAAAAGATTCAATGCATTCATAATCATAATTTATACCTGAATTTCTTCCTTTGTCATTCTCCCAAGCTTCAGCATTGTCTTGAATATGGTATAGAAGATCCCATTTAGCTTCTTCTTCCATGCGAGTGAATGATCCAGCACAAGCATTCAATAAATCCTTATCATGAAGAGAAAGCCTTTCATAAAAGTTATTGATAATAATATTGTTGGGTAGCTCACGAATGGGACATTTCAGCATTAGTAACTTCAATCTCCCCCAAGCTTGAGCTGTACTCTCTCCATCAAGAGGCCAAAAGTTGTATATTTGATTCCGATCTTTATGAATCTCACTAGGAGGATAAAACTTTGAATAAAAGAGGGGCACTATTTCCTCTCATTCAAGAGCCTGACCATTCTTCAACAGCTTATACCATTCTTTAGCTCTTCCTTTCAGTGATAATGAGAATAACTTCTTCTTAACTTGATCTGTAGTAATACCTGCACACTTGAACAACCCGCATAATTCGTGTATAAAGAGCAAATGATCACCGGGATGGACAGTTCCATCTCCAACACAATAGTTATCCATAACACGATCAATAATTCTTGTAGGTATTTTAAAAGTATCATTCTCAGCAGGTGATGGTTCATCTACTACCTTAGCAGTGGTAGTAGCATTATGGAATAAGAAACTCAGCGAATTATCCATATTGAAAATAAAGCAACTAACAGAAGTAAACAATACTCACAATAGAAGTTTCCTTTACCAGTTCCACTCTCCAATAGTGCTTCACTCCCCGGCAACGGCGCCAGAAAATAGTCTTGATGACCCACAAGTATAGGGTGTGTATTTTTGATAAGTAAGAGTATCGAACCCAACAAGGAGCAGAAGGTGCTGGCTAGTGGCTAGGAGCAGGAATTCTCTGTAAATACTTAGCAAACGGATTTTTAAGGGTTTTTGATTATGCAGGTAAATAAAGTACGAGTAAATAAAAGACAATAAGAATAAATGAAGCAAGTGGCCCAATCCTCTTTCTTTAGCAAAGGACAAGCTGGTTGTATTACTTAAGATAACCAAACATTCTCGAGGACACATGGGAATATCGTCAAGTGCTTTCGCTTCATATAGTTGATTAATCTTCTTTAGTTTGCTCAGTGTTGTGTGGATGAACCTGTGTTGATGTACCGACCTTGCTACGACTAATACATACTTGTGATTATACCCCTTGCAAGCATCCGCAAGTACAATAAAGTAATTAAGGTAGAAACCTAACCACAGCTTTAAACTCTAAGACCCTGACGACCCTTGTGCAATGGTTTCCTAACGGGGGTTCAGGTTTCTGTCACTCTGGCAACCCCTACGGTTAGTAGCCAAATACACAATGCATTCCCCTAGGCCCATATAGGTGAAGTGTCATGTAGTCAACGTTCACATAACACCACTAGAAGAAATACACCACAACTTAAATATCAAACTATTGAATCTTTCTCAACACAATTCCACTACTAACAACATGACTTCTCCCATGTCCTCAAGAAAAAACGAACTACTCACAAGCCATCATATGGATCATGATCTTAGATGAAATAATGATGTATAACAATCTGAACATAAACAATAATTCAAGGTTCACCCAATAGCATCAACTACAAGGAGTAATCAACACCGGGAAAGTTTCCCCTAAGAACTATGCAAGATTCAACCCAATTGTTACAACGGTATGGAGGTGGTGATGATGGTGCTGGTGGAGATGATGGTGGTGATGGTGATGATGATGATCCCGATGAAGTCCAGCTTGATGGTGGTGTTGATGGCGACGATCTCCCCTCTCCGAGAAGGAATTCCCCCGGCAGAATTCTGTTTGCCAAAGAGATCTTTCGCTCTCGGTGTTTTCCGCCCCGCGGAGGCGGCGGAATCTTTCTGTGGTTGCTCCCCGAGTCTTAGGGTTTCGGGAGAATAATATACGCCAGAGGGGAGAGCCAGGGGTGGACCAGGACGGACACACCACCTGGTGGCGTGGCCTAGTGTGGCCCGCGCCAGGGGTGGTGTGGGCCCCCTCTGGCCCATCTCCACTTCCCCTTCCTGCTTTTTTCGTCTTCTGGAAAAATAGGATTTTCCATGTATTTCCCCGAATTTTCTGAACTTCGCGAATTTTGCCTCCAAATAGCACCTTTTCCATCAGAATCCTGACTGCAGCGGTCCATGCTCCAAAAGTCATCAACCATGCACAAACACATGAAATAACATAAGTATCATCTCTTAATATGAAATATATCAATGAATAACAGTAAATTATGATATTGAATAGTGATGCAAAATGGACGTATCAGTGGATAAATTTACAAAATGGAATGAGGCTAAACCCATCACCGGTTGTGATGGAGCAACACCTCGAATATTTGTCAAGGATGTCATAATCCGATACGGTTATCCCATAGCATTATCACGGACAACAAGAGTAACTTTTCCATGGGAGAGCTTGCCAAATTCTGCAACGAACAAAATATCTGGCTTGACATTGCGTCAGTCGCACATCCATAGGCTAATGGACAAGTCAAAAGAGCAAATGGTTTAATCCTACAAGGCCTAAAACCAAGACTCGAAGCACCACTACGACGTGCTGTGGGGGCTTGGGCAGAAGAATTACCTTCTGTGGCATGGAGTTTACAAACAACTCTGAACATGTCAACTAGATACACACCTTTCTTCTTAGTATTTGGTGCAGAAGCAGTTCTTCCTAGTGATTTGATTCATACTTCTCCATGAGTTGTTGTGTATGCTAAAGAGGATGCCGGATATTTCTCGACGAAATGATCTCGATTTAATCGAAGAAGTTCATGTCGTTGCTGAGATGAGATCAATAGCCTATGAGCCTAAGTTATGCAAGTATCATAACCAGAGAGTCAGAAACCGGTCTTTCAATAAGCACTACTAGGAAACAGGCCGTTAGTGGCGCACCAGGAATGCCCATCCGTGGCGCACTAGCAAGGTCGCCATGCCTTCGCCACGGCTATCTCTCACCATGGCGCCGCCTAGTGCGCCACGGTTGTGTAGAGATAGGCGTAGCGCACCTCCTAGTGCGCCACAGAAGTTTGGGATGGTGCGCTACCCCTGGGATCTTCTGTGGCGCACTACCTAGTGCGCCACTAAACTTCCATAGTGCGCTTTAGTTGTAGTGCGCCACAGAAGGTAGACCATGTGCGCCACAGATGTATTTTTTGTTTTTTTTTTAATTTCCGAGCCAGATTATATGCAATACAGATTATATACAATATTACAGCAGATATACACACACAGATACAAGATATACAATTATATATATAAATACTCAATATGAAAAACAAGATTGAAACAAATACATATAGATAAGTCTCATACATGAATACATAGTCTAAGTTAATTACATTGTTTCGATCATGTTACAAAGTAGTAGTTGGTGACATGCGAATACATGTGTCGATCGAACAAGTTAGAGCTCGGAAGCTCGCCTAGACATCTAAACTAGCTAGCTAGACACAAACGCGGTATAAATAACCAAAGAAGATAAGCATGATCACCGCCGCGACGAAGGTGTAGGTCTTCATCCGGTTCCTTGTCCTAACTCCCGCTAGATAGCGCGTGTATCTAGCTTCCGCCTCCGCCATAGTGTTGTACCCTTTGTAGCTATTGCCGCTGAAACGGTGCACTGTCTCCAGTCTTCCCAATCATCGTGAACTCGAACCCGTCCCTTGTACACGACGTACCACGTCATCTATAAGTTGATAATAATAATTAACCGACTATTGAAAAAAACATATATAATTAAAGTCGCATATGAAGATACACTTATAGAAAGTACTCCTAAATCAAAAAGACCAAACTCAAAAAGCATGCCTCATATATAACTTGGTTGTTCGACACAGGAATATGCTACGATGGAACTGTCCGCCAAGTAGGATGCACAACACCTGGACCTATGCATAGCACAAGGCGGACAATCCCATCGCAGCACATTCACATATAGTGTGCCACGACATTTCAATCATCGGCATTATTCTCGAAAAAGACCAAAGTAACTCAAAAAGCATGCCTCATATATATACATAGGTCGTTCGACACAGGAATATGCTACGATGGAACTGTACACCAAGTAGGATGCACAACACCTGCACTTGTGCATAGCACAAGGCGTACAATCCCATCGTAGCACATTCACATATATAGTGTGCCACGACATTTCAATCATCGGCATTATTCTCGAAAAAGACCAAAGTAACTCAAAAAGCATGCCTCATATATATACATAGGTCGTTCGACATAGGAATATGCTACGATGGAACTGTACACCAAGTAGGATGCACAACACCTGCACTTGTGCATAGCACAAGGCGTATAATCCCATCGTAGCACATTCACATATATAGTGTGCCACGACATTTCAATCATCGGCATTATTCTCGAAAAAGACCAAAGTAACTCAAAAATCATGCCTCATATATATACATAGGTCGTTGGACACAGGAATATGCTACGATGGAACCGTACGCCAAGTAGGATGCACAACAGCTGGACTTGTGCATAGCACAAGGCGTACAATCCCATCGTAGCACATTCACATATATAGTGTGCCACGACATTTCAATCATCGGCATTATTCTCGAAAAGAGAGTAAGGAAAAAAAGAAGGACCAAATTGAGCAAAGGACCAAAGAGTAAGCAAAAAAACCAAGCATTGATTGATATATAATAATAATAAGCAAAATAAGTTCACTTGTCGTCCACACACACTGTCACATCCCAAGATTTTCCAAATCTTGTAATGTGAAAAATAAATTAAACAAAATAAAATTTTGTTGAAAATCAGGGTAAAAAGAAACTTTTGTTTCTAAAAGGAAAAAAAAAACTTTAGCCAAAGTTTGTTAAAGATGGGATTTTAAAGTTTGAATTCAACAAAAATCCAAATCAAGGGAAATGCATTCCTCAATGAATGTATCTGGAAATTTGAACACTTGGAAAATAAATCCAAATCCCTAAGCCCTAATGGAAGGAAATCATTTCCAAAGTATCTCCAAATCTATGGATTTGATCCATACCAAATTTGATCAACAAATATTCACAAAGGATCAAGAAAGACCATAGAGATTGGTTTCACTTAGTTTGGAACCATGGACAAAACCTTATGAATATAAAAAGATAAGGAAATTGAATTTCCAAAGCCAATAAAACCCTTACTAAAAGCCATAACAATTGGTGATCAATAATCCTAAAGGGATTTATAAAGATAAAACATTTATCAAAGGAAAATAAATTGTTTTGGAAACACAAATTTAGATCTTTTAATAAAAGACTTTGGTTTCAAATGAAAAGATAAGCCAAATTAATTTTGGCCAAACTTTTGAAATAAAATATTTTGTTTTGATAAAGTGAGTAAAGGTTTATTTAAATAAAATAAAGGATTTAAATATCCAATTTTATTTAAGTAAAAGCTTTTCCCATTTTAAATGAACACCAAGTATTTTATTACTACCTTGAAATCTTTTATTAAAAGGTTATGCTTTGATTAAAATGAGTAAAGGATTATTTAAATAAAATAAAGGATTTAAATATCTAATTTTATTTAAGTAAAGGCTTTCCCATTTTAATTAAAACACCAAAACTTATTTATTTAAATAAGTTTCCAAGTATTCCTTTATTTTTCAAATTAAACCTTCTGGTTTGGTTTTGAAAATAATTGGATTTCAAATGGAAATTTTATTAAATAAATCAAACCCTAATAACTAAAGATCCATTTTATTTAATTATTAAATGGATCCTAAAAAGAATAAAAATAATATTTCATTTTGAGATTTGGATTATGTTGCCAAACAGAACCAAATTCAAAGTGAAGTTGAGTGATTGTTTGAATTGATTTGAGTGTTGTTTGAAAGTGTGAATAATTGTTTGAATTTCAAAACAGAAAAGAAATAGAAAAGAAAAGAGAGCAGAGAAAAAAATAGGAAAACAGACCCAGCCCATTTTTGGCCCAACAACAGCCCACCTCTCTTTCCCCTCAGAAAAACATTTCGCACCAAATAGTTAACCCATACAGAGAGTGACAACCTGGACCCACTTCCCCCTCTCCCTCACTCGCTGACAACAGACCCCACCTCCTCTTATTCCTCTCCCGAACTGTTTTTCTGCACCGAGAAAGAAACCCACTGAGTGAATGACCGGTGGACCCAACTCCCTTTCCTCCTCTAACGCTGACAAGACGACCCCACCGCCACGCAGGCTTCTTCTTCCCCGCGACTTCTTCTCCCCCAGACGACGCTGCCGTTGCTGCCTTCAATCTGCGGCTTCAATTCGCGTTAATGCTGTGTTAATCCCTTGCCGCGACGACGCCTACTTAAACGCCTCCCTCTCCTTTGTCATTTCCCACAGACACCGCCTCCCCTCTGCCCCTAGGCTGCCTCCAATTCTCTCTGTACCGCCGCCGCTCCGACGATGTTCGGTGGCGATTCGACGAAACCTCACCGCCCGAGCCTCGAAATGGCAGCTTCACCACTCTCAGGCGCAACTGCCAGTGCATCAAACTCGACCGCGGGTACCCTGTAACCTCGCCTTCGACGACGACCACCGTCTGCCTCCGCTCCGGCGAACTCCACAGGTAGCTTCCAGCCACCCCTCTTCTTTTCGATGATGCGCCTAAGACCAGTGATTCCTTCCACAACTAACGCCGTCGTTCTCGTGTCCTAGCTCACACCATAGCGCCGCCTCCATCGTCGACAGTGAGCACCGCCGTCTGCTTCCTCTCCGACGAGCCCCACCGGTAAGACCAGACCGCCCCTTCACTCCTCCTTCACGCTCGCATCACCGCTGTACCCTTGCGCGTCTTACAGTGCTTTCTGTTTGTCTTCTCGTAATCCACAGCGACGCCAACGACGACAACCCGAGAGCCCCGCCGCCGCAGCAACTCCGGCAAGCAATCAAGCTCACTCCAGTACGCCCCGCGATAGGAAGACACTACCCCGAGCTTCCCCACGATCTTGCGAACTCGGTGAGCATTCCTCTTCTCTCGTCAGACGCCGCACCGTCATCGATCGACCAGCGACTCCGCTGTTAGCCACCGCAGCCAGCCCATTGATGGTCGAGTGGATTTGCAACCGCTCGATCTAGATCGGGCGGATACGATAGAACCACTTACACGCGAATAGGTACGCTTTCTGGACCGTGCGATTAGATTTGATCCAACGCCCCACAGCCACGATCCGGCCGAACCGGTATCGACGAAGAATCACGCCCAGGCGTGGCAGTGCATTTTAAAACAGAAATTGAAACAGATTTAAGTACCATTTTCAAACCCATGTATCTTTTGATCCACACGTCCAAATTTTACAAACTTTATGTCGTTGGAATCAGCAAGACAAGCTCTAGCCAACCCTGCCCTTAGTTTAGCAAATAGTATTTGTTAGCTTGTTTGATTTTGCAGATTCATTTGTGCACTTGCTAACATTAGAAAAATCATTTAAAAATGATTTTTAGGTGAAAACCTTTGCAAATTAGTTCGTTGTGACCTTACTGACCCTAGGAACCAACCCATAGTTTGGAAAGTGATTTTGGAAATGAATAGGATGGATTAATTAGTTTAGTCCATTTCTAGCTAATTGAAACTATTTGTTTTGTTTATGAAAATGCTTTCATAAAGAAAACGTTGGAGAAAATGTTTTGAACCAAACCTACTGACCCAAAACACCAAGTTTTGCAATAGCAACTCATTTGGTGAAACCTATAGGTTAATACCCTAGTAGAAATGTTTCTACACCACATAGAATGACACTTTGTTTTGCAAATGGTTTTATAGTGAAACCTTTTTGCAAATGACTTAGCCACTTCACAAAATGACCATTAGATGTACCCAAATGTCTATGACCCATTAGGAACCCCTCTTTCAAACAAATCAAAGCTTGGCATGCTTGCATGCATTACTTGAACTTTGCCACTTTGGTAAATGACCAATTTGGATCTTACAAAGTTTAGGAATCTAATAGAAACCCTTTTGCAAATGACTTTGCCATTTTGGAAAATGACCAATTTGGAACCTACAAAGTTTATAAGCCTAGTGAAGACCATCCCTACAATAGAACCAACCTTTGCATGCTTATGCATGACTAAGATCCCATTACTTTGTGTGTGAAAAATTGTTTGTTTGACTTTGTTATTTTATGTGTGTAGTTTTGCTTGATTGGTAGATTAAATTTGTGCCTTGCTTGATTGATTGTAGTGACTTGAAGAGTGTGAGTGTTGCAAGGACAAGGAGTGAACCTATATCCTCTACCAAAAAGGCAAGTGATGCTTCATATCTTATGTCCCATTATTTTCACTATGCATTAGTGTTTTTGCTAAGTAAAACTTGCATGGTTTTTATTTACATAAGTATAGACCTTACTATAGGAAAACTAGTAGATAAATCCTTAGAAGGATTTTCCTAAGATAAGAATCCTATTACTACCAAGCTTAGCCTAGCTAATAGAAAACTTGGGTGGTATATATTCACTATGGGAAAATCTCTAAGTCTGAGGACTTATGTTTTTGATTAATAAAATAACTAAATTAACGAATCACCTGGGTGGAAATGGAAGGAATGGTTTATGTTGAGTGGTTCACAAGGCCATGGACTTGGCTTGTGTATCTCACTTGTGGATGGCCACCCAGGAAACAAAGAGATTTGAGATGTCAAATGTTGAGAAGTTTCAAGTGCAACCACTTGGCAATATGGGCTCTGCCATGATCTTAGGATGCTGGAACTTAGTCACTTGGACAGTGGGTGGTAGTGTATGTTAGGTTGGAGCGCGTCCATTTGACTAAGGAAAGGCTACTGAAGGATCATGTCTTGGGAAACCAAGGCTTGTGGGGAAAGTGCACCACCTCTGCAGAGTGTAAAACCTAAGTACTTAGCCATGTCCTTGGAAAAGGACAATTTGAGCATCAAGACATGGAAGCAATCAAGAATCTCATCACTCCAATTTCTAAATTAAAACTTGTGGGTGAACAAGGGTTGTGTGGAATTCTTCAATCTTTGATGGAGAGATGGCTTGGTACAAGGATCTTGAAATCATTGATTGAGGAAAATTGTTTTTGCCAAGATAATCTTCAGTCTCTGATTGGTAGATGCCCTGAGTGGATCTTCAGTCTTTGATTGGTAGATGCCTTGGAATTTGTTTTTGCCAAACAAAACTTAGTATTTTCAAAATGATAGGAAAAATCTATTTTGAGCAATGCAAGCCTCAACTCCACTTAGCCAAATGCATATAGATGATAGACTCCACTATACTACCAAAGTATCACTTGCCAATACAATTCAAATGTATTGACCCTTGTGGCTGTAACTTATGATGTTGCAGGTTTGATTGGTTGATTGATTAGGATTACAAAGTCTACAACCAACATCTGCCTGTGGCACTTTGAAGATGAAGGACCCATGACTATAGTTATTCCGCTGCAATGTAATGTAAATAGCCAATGAGCTATGTTTGATGTAATAAAACTATTTCATTCCTGGTTATAAAGTTATATTATGACCTTTGTTTCTTGATATTACATCTGAACTGTGGATGCTAGCTATTGATCCAGGGTCTAGCATTGTAAACACAGGGGACTCAATCTTATTAAAGGTTGGGGACGCTACAGAATGGTATCAGAGCATTGTTTTGCCTGTAGGATTTGTAACCCTAGGATTGGACAAAACCCTTAGACAATAGGAGTTGTCTTATTCCAAAACTTATTTACAAAACAATCTTGTAAACTCTTCCTCAACCATTTTGGTTTCAACTCTACTTCTTTTCTACTTCAAAACTTGATGGAAAAGCCTACCCCATGACCCAAGACTACATCATGTGCAAGGGACTTCATCAACTCTAATGATTTCAACTTCTTTAACATCTTCAACATGTACACCAAGGACTTCAACTTGGATATCACTAAAGACTACAAGTCTTGAGTAACATTTCACTTGAAGACTAGGGAAACACAACTTAGAAGAAGCCATCACCACCTTTGAAGATTTGTGAACAAGAGACAAGAATTCTCCAAGGATACAAAGATCTCATTCAAGAAGGATCAACCAAGAAGAATGGAAAGATCACAAGTGAACCATGTAGATGGACCACCATATTTTAGTTAAGTCAAACCCACCAACTTATGTGGTGTAACAAAAATATTTTGTTGCCTAAGGATGTGCCTGAAACTGTTGTTTGAGTGGAGTGTTTGTTTGTGATTGCTTGCACATTACTTGTGTGAATTGTGATGTGTGTGAATAAAATTGATTCCCTTAGAAAAACCTTTTGCCTATTCTAATCCCCCTTCAACCCCAAATAGATGACTTCTCCAAGATACTCCAGCATCAAGGATGATGACAACAACAACAACCAAGAGGACAACATGAGAGAACTCCTAGCAACCCAACACCAGTTGAACCAACTAACAACTCAGTTCATAGCCAACAATAGTGATAAAGACCCTACCTTGCAAAAGTTTTTGGAAGAACAATCCCAACTGATGCTTAAGGTGACTAATCAAATGATCAGCATGGAAGAAAACTATCCCAAAAGAGTGTATAACAACAAGGATGACAAGAATATTATTCTAGATGGAGCCCCAGCTTGCATTATTTGTGGAGACAAGGACCACACTTCCAAGGAGCATGAAGATCAATGCCCCAATTGTGAAGAGGAACATCCAGTTGGCCAATGCCCCACATCTCAAGTTACTTGTTACCTTTGTGAAGGAAACAACCATGTACCTACTCAATGCCCCATCTATGCCATTGTTGAACAAAGGAAACAAGAAGGATCCAAGTATGCCAAGAATGTTGATGACAAAGGAAAAGGAACACTTATACCTCCAAACAAGACAACCCAATTCAAAGGATCAAAGAAGCCCAAGAAACCAAAGCAAGACATGAGCCTTGTGCAATGTCGTAAATGTAAGGAAATGGGACACTACCCCAGTGGATGCCCAGAGAACCCAAAGAATAAAGAGATCGGCCAAGTAGTGTGCAACAACTGCAAAGAGCTAGGCCACTATGTAGACACTTGTCCACAAGAGCAACGTAAAGAACTCCAAGATATCCACTGTTTCAATTGCAAGGAACCAGGACACTATGTAAGCAACTGCCCAGAAAAGATGAAGAACAAGATAAACAAGTCTATGGAGAAACCCAACCTTAGCCCATGAGTCCAGCATGGAAACAAAGGACACTAAGCAGAAGTTTTCCAAGAAGAAGTTTTTCTCAAGATTCCAAGCAAGCCAAGATGTAGTTTAGTTGGAAAATTTTTAAGGGTGGTAGTACCCTAGCTGTTAGAGCCAATTTGTAACCCTAGCCTCCCCAAATCTCGGGACGATATTTATTTTAAGGGTGGTAGCCTGTCACATCCCAAGATTTTCCAAATCTTGTAATGTGAAAAATAAATTAAACAAAATAAAATTTTGTTGAAAATCAGGGTAAAAAGAAACTTTTGTTTCTAAAAGGAAAAAAAACTTTAGCCAAAGTTTGTTAAAGATGGGATTTTAAAGTTTGAATTCAACAAAAATCCAAATCAAGGGAAATGAATTCCTCAATGAATGTATCTGGAAATTTGAACACTTGGAAAATAAATCCAAATCCCTAAGCCCTAATGGAAGGAAATCATTTCCAAAGTATCTCCAAATCTATGGATTTGATCCATACCAAATTTGATCAATAAATATTCACAAAGGATCAAGAAGACCATAGAGATTGGTTTCACTTAGTTTGGAACCATGGACAAAACCTTATGAATATAAAAAGATAAGGAAATTGAATTTCCAAAGCCAATAAAACCCTTACTAAAAGCCATAACAATTGGTGATCAATAATCCTAAAGGGATTTATAAAGATAAAACATTTATCAAAGGAAAATAAATTGTTTTGGAAACACAAATTTAGATCTTTTAATAAAAGACTTTGGTTTCAAATGAAAAGATAAGCCAAATTAATTTTGGCCAAACTTTTGAAATAAAATATTTTGTTTTGATAAAGTGAGTAAAGGTTTATTTAAATAAAATAAAGGATTTAAATATCCAATTTTATTTAAGTAAAAGCTTTTCCCATTTTAAATGAACACCAAGTATTTTATTACTACCTTGAAATCTTTTATTAAAAGGTTATGCTTTGATTAAAATGAGTAAAGGATTATTTAAATAAAATAAAGGATTTAAATATCCAATTTTATTTAAGTAAAGGCTTTCCCATTTTAATTAAAACACCAAAACTTATTTATTTAAATAAGTTTCCAAGTATTCCTTTATTTTTCAAATTAAACCTTCTGGTTTGGTTTTGAAAATAATTGGATTTCAAATGGAAATTTTATTAAATAAATCAAACCCTAATAACTAAAGATCCATTTTATTTAATTATTAAATGGATCCTAAAAAGAATAAAAATAATATTTCATTTTGAGATTTGGATTATGTTGCCAAACAGAACCAAATTCAAAGTGAAGTTGAGTGATTGTTTGAATTGATTTGAGTGTTGTTTGAAAGTGTGAATAATTGTTTGAATTTCAAAACAGAAAAGAAATAGAAAAAGAAAAAGAGAACAGACAGAAAAAAAATAGGAAAACAGACCCAGCCCATTTTTGGCCCAACAACAGCCCACCTCTCTTTCCCCTCAGAAAAACATTTCGCACCAAATAGTTAACCCATACAGAGAGTGACAACCTGGACCCACTTCCCCCTCTCCCTCACTCGCTGACAACAGACCCCACCTCCTCTTATTCCTCTCCCGAACCATTTTTCTGCACCGAGAAAGAAACCCACTGAGTGAATGACCGGTGGACCCAACTCCCTTTCCTCCTCTAACGCTGACAAGACGACCCCACCGCCACACAGGCTTCTTCTTCCCCGCGACTTCTTCTCCCCCAGACGACGCTGCCGTTGCTGCCTTCAATCTGCGGCTTCAATTCGCGTTAATGCTGCGTTAATCCCTCACCGCGACGACGCCTACTTAAACGCCTCCCTCTCCTCTGTCATTTCCCACAGACACCGCCTCCCCTCTGCCCCTAGGCTGCCTCCAATTCTCTCTGTACCGCCGCCGCTCCGACGATGTTCCGGTGACGATTCCGACGAAACCTCACCGCCCCGAGCCTCCCTGAGTACGCTGGCAGCTTCACCACTCTCGAAGCGCCAAAGGGTGCATCAAACTCGACCGCGGGTACCCTGTAACCTCGCCTTCGACGACGACCATCGTCTGCCTCCGCTCCGGCGAACTCCACAGGTAGCTTCCAGCCACCCCTCTTCTTTTCGATGATGCGCCTAAGACCAGTGATTCCTTCCGCAACTAACGCCGTCGTTCTCGTGTCCTAGCTCACACCGTAGCGCCGCCTCCGTCGTCGACAGTGAGCACCGCCGTCTGTTTCCTCTCCGACGAGCCCCACCGGTAAGACCAGACCGCCCCTTTACTCCTCCTTCACGCTCGCATCACCGCTGTACCCTTGCGCGTCTTACAGTGCTTTCCGTTTGTCTTCTCGTAATCCACAGCGACGCCAACGACGACAACCCGAGAGCCCCGCCGCCGCAGCAACTCCGGCGAGCAATCAAGCTCACTCCAGTACGCCCCGCGATAGGAAGACACTACCCCGAGCTTCCCCACGATCTTGCGAACTCGGTGAGCATTCCCTCTTTCTCTCTCGCTTTCTGCATCGCCGGCACCGTCATCGACCGACGACTCCGCCGCCGTTAGCCACCGCAGCGCCGCCAGTTGATGGTCTGAGTGATTGCAGCCGTTCGATCTAGATCGGGCGGATACGATAGAACCACTTACACGCGAATAGGTACGCTTTCTAGACCATGCGATTAGATTTGATCCAACGCCCCACAGCCACGATCCGGCCGAACCGGTATCGACCAGTAAGATCACGCCGCGTGGCCAGGTCTGTTTTAAAAACAGAAATTGAAACAGATTTAAGTACCATTTTCAAACCCATGTATCTTTTGATCCACACGTCCAAATTTTACAAACTTTATGTCGTTGGAATCAGCAAGACAAGCTCTAGCCAACCCTGCCCTTAGTTTAGCAAATAGTATTTGTTAGCTTGTTTGATTTTGCAGATTCTTTTGTGCACTTGCTAACATTAGAAAAATCATTTAAAAATGATTTTTAGGTGAAAACCTTTGCAAATTAGTTTGTTGTGACCTTACTGACCCTAGGAACCTACCCATAGTTTGGAAAGTGATTTTGGAAATGAATAGGATGGATTCATTAGTTTAGTCCATTTCTAGCTAATTGAAACTATTTGTTTTGTTTATGAAAATGCTTTCATAAAGAAAACTTTGGAGAAAATGTTTTGAACCAAACCTACTGACCCAAAACACCAAGTTTTGCAATAGCAACTCATTTGGTGAAACCTATAGGTTAATACCCTAGTAGAAATGTTTCTACACCACATAGAATGACACTTTGTTTTGCAAATGGTTTTATAGTGAAACCTTTTTGCAAATGACTTAGCCACTTCACAAAATGACCATTAGATGTACCCAAATGTCTATGACCCATTAGGAACCCCTTTTTCAAACAAATCAAAGCTTGGCATGCTTGCATGCATTACTTGAACTTTGCCACTTTGGTAAATGACCAATTTGGATCTTACAAAGTTTAGGAATCTAATAGAAACCCTTTTGCAAATGAATTTGCCATTTTGGAAAATGACCAATTTGGAACCTACAAAGTTTAGAAGCCTAGTGAAGACCATCCCTACAATAGAACCAACCTTTGCATGCTTATGCATGACTAAGATCCCATTACTTTGTGTGTGAAAAATTGTTTGTTTGACTTTGTTATTTTATGTGTGTAGTTTTGCTTGATTGGTAGATTAAGTTTGTGCCTTGCTTGATTGATTGTAGTGACTTGAAGAGTGTGAGTGTTGCAAGGACAAGGAGTGAACCTATATCCTCTACCAAAAAGGCAAGTGATGCTTCATATCTTATGTCCCATTATTTTCACTATGCATTAGTGTTTTTGCTAAATAAAACTTGCATGTTTTTTATTTAGATAAGTATAGACCTTACTATAGGAAAACTAGTAGATAAATCCTTAGAAGGATTTTCCTAAGATAAGAATCCTATTACTACCAAGCTTAGCCTAGCTAATAGAAAACTTGGGTGGTATATATTCACTATGGGAAAATCTCTAAGTCTGAGGACTTATGTTTTTGATTAATAAAATAACTAAATTAATGAATCACCTGGGTGGAAATGGAAGGAATGGTTTATGTTGAGTGGTTCACAAGGCCATGGACTTGGCTTATGTATCTCACTTGTGGATGGCCACACAGGAAACAAAGAGATTTGAGATGTCAAATGTTGAGAAGTTTCAAGTGCAACCACTTGGCAATATGGGCTCTGCCATGATCTTAGGATGCTGGAACTTAGTCACTTGGACAGTGGGTGGTAGTGTATGTTAGGTTGGAGCGCGTCCATTTGACTAAGGAAAGGCTACTGAAGGATCATGTCTTGGGAAACCAAGGCTTGTGGGGAAAGTGCACCACCTTTGCAGAGTGTAAAACCTAAGTACTTAGCCATGTCCCTGGAAAAGGACAATTTGAGCATCAAGACATGGAAGCAATCAAGAATCTCATCACTCCAATTTCTAAATTAAAACTTGTGGGTGAACAAGGGTTGTGTGGAATTCTTCAATCTTTGATGGAGAGATGGCTTGGTACAAGGATCTTGAAATCATTGATTGAGGAAAATTGTTTTTGCCAAGATAATCTTCAGTCTCTGATTGGTAGATGCCCTGAGTGGATCTTCAGTCTTTGATTGGTAGATGCCTTGGAATTTGTTTTTGCCAAACAAAACTTAGTATTTTCAAAATGATAGGAAAAATCTATTTTGAGCAATGCAAGCCTCAACTCCACTTAGCCAAATGCATATAGATGATAGACTCCACTATACTACCAAAGTATCACTTGCCAATACAATTCAAATGTATTGACCCTTGTGGCTGTAACTTATGATGTTGCAGGTTTGATTGATTGATTGATTAGGATTACAAAGTCTACAACCAACATCTGCCTGTGGCACTTTGAAGTTGAAGGACCCATGACTATAGTTATTCCGCTGCAATGTAATGTAAATAGCCAATGAGCTATGTTTGATGTAATAAAACTATTTCATTCCTGGTTATAAAGTTATATTATGACCTTTGTTTCTTGATATTACATCTGAACTATGGATGCTAGCTATTGATCCAGGGACTAGCATTGTAAACACAGGGGACTCAATCTTATTAAAGGTTGGGGACGCTACACACACACACAAAGGTCATCTATAGGTTGGGGACTTCTGGCTCGGCTTACGGAACGGGAGGACGCCCTGTCTCATCATGAACTTCCTATAGTCACCCTGCATCTCTAGGCGATCTTCTATGTGACGGTTATTCGGGATATTTCCTCCGTAGAAGATCCCCCCGAAGTCATGACATCACGAAAGATGATTACCCCAAACTGCTGCTGGATGCGATACATCTCTTGTCTAATATCCGAATCATTGATCTTGGCCTTTGCTTCGGCCCACTGTTTGAGATGATCCGCAACAGAATTCTGCTGGTCAAGTAGGAACGCCTCATGTGATGGAGTGCGTAGTAGGCTTCCTTCTTCTTTTCCGGCTGCTTCACGCAGGGAACTCCATTACGTGGTTGAAGACGTGCCCGAACTTGACCTTCTTACGACGAAGCTGGTGCCTTCCGTCGAGGCAAAGCCGGTGAGAGCATCATCCGAACTTCCTTGATCTTGTCATAGTTTTTCTTCTTTTCTAGACCGAGTCGAAATACGTGGCGTGGGAATGCTTGGCGATAAGGAGATGAGCGCAAGGTTCATCTCTGCAAAAAATTCAAATGGAATGTGTTGGAAAAAGAATGATGATGATCTAATAAAGCCAATCGACGGTGGCGAGTGAATAACGACTTACTCGGGAAAGTAAGGCATGAGAATGTATTCCTTTGTCTTGTTCGCCACGAGGATTATTTTTTAGTGCGAGGCCACGTCGTCTCGGGCGGGGAACCCAAGCAGCCACATCACGCATGTAGTAGGGGTCCACTATAGCGATGCCCGTTGTGTTCTCTCTAATGATCTGCGTGGCCAGGCTGAGAGAAAACAGACGGACCATGGAATAGTGCAGCGGGTATAGGTGGAACATATTGAAGATGTCCTCGAACCGCAGGAAGAATAGATCCATGAGGCGGTCAAGCCCAAGCCTGGTGGCACCTTAACCACGAATACCGGGTGCGAGGGATCTTTCTCCGATAGAAGGCGTCTCTCTATCGTCAGCACGCCGTCATGCACACTCTGCAGTTCCGAACTGGCGAGCTTCCGCAAATTCTTAGGTAGCATGGGCTCACCCGCCACATGAATCCTCCACATAATACCCTCGGGTCTTGGTGGCCCGTCCCGAAACCTGATCGGATTCGCATTTGTTAACGCCACCGGCTGGCTCGAGCTGCTAGATTTTCTTTTCTGCCTTTTTCCTTTTGGAGAGCGGGCACATATCTGAGCACTGGCCGCCCTATGTAGTTTGTCAGGGCTTAGAATAAAGGGCCGCTTGGTTGTATCAGCTGGCTCTGTAAAGGCGCAAGCTGGAGGCGTCTCCTGAGAACTAAACAGACGCTTGGTGATAGTGGCTTTCTCTGTGGGGCCACCAGCTAGGTCTTCTTCGTTGCCAACTGAGTGCTGAAGAAGTGATCATTCCAGTCTTCGTCGTCCTCGGCGGATCTGCGCCATGTGCATATCATCAACATGATCATCCGACCCACCGTGTGGAGGTGACGCGAGGGCGGTGAGGCCTTGCCACCGCTTGTCGCTGTAACGACGACGGCGGTGCTTGTTGTCTGGGCGTGATGGCCCCGCCGTCCCCAATCGGATCATGCTCTTTGGCCATAGCAAGAATAAGCGAAGCAACTTCGAGGACGACGGCTCTTCTTCATCCGCCTCGGGGTTGAATGGGAGGTTCCAGTCATCGCAGCCCTTAGCACCGACTAATTTTAACCACGTGCACGCTATCCGCATCGGCTTTGAGTGGAACGCGCTGCAAGGGTTGAACGATGGTACCCTTGGCAACATCCCTCAGCTCGTTGTTCACGTAGCATAAGAGTGCAAGGAACATCCGTCTGCGGAAAACATGTACGGCGTCGTCAGAGCGAGATGCCATAAGAGTAATAGATGGCATGAAAGGCGGTAATTAAAGCAATTTGTTTACCGTGATGGCGTCGAGATCGACTAATGTCGATGCACCGCATCTGGCGGCAGGCGTGCAAGAGGCGGAAGGGCTGCTTGATGGCGCGGTGCTGGCCGCCGGTGTATTCTCCCATCGACGGGTGCTTGGAGCTCCGGTGCCGCCGCAACGATCGCAGGGGGCACCAACATGTACTCCAGCGCCACGGTGATGGCAGGGGGAGTCACCAACACTTGCGGCGCCGCGGTGCTAGCGGGCGGAGTCACGAACATGTAGTTCGCCTGATTCGTCGGCGCCGCGTTGTTCGAGTGGTTGCTGACCATGCTTGGAATCGGGCATGGCCCTACTCGACCACCCGCACTCCAGTTCGCTATTGACTCCACCAAGGTAGGCAGGAAGGACGTGAGGGTGATTGCCACGTTGTCTTGGACGATCTGCAGGATCCGCGCCACTTGTGGCTTAAGTTCTTGAACCTCTCGGTTTTCCTCCTCGCTCCTTCCCGACGGCGCCACATGCGTCCTCGGCGGTGGACCAAAATGATCCACCCAATTCTTACCCCCGAGGCCGGCCAGACGGCCAGCCGACGACGGCTTCTTCGTAACCGGCTCTATTTTCTTGGCCCGGTTCATCGCCCTGTTAAAAGGGTTATCCCACCGGGTGGCTGCCGTCGACCCCTGGGATGAGGAACCCTGGGATCCATGACTAGCAACAATTTCCTCCTCCTGCAGAAGAAGTAACAGTGAATCATTTAGATCATCGATTAGATTGCAATCGTGTTGATCCGCGGTAATTAGATTATACTTACCACAATTTCCTCGAATTCCTTCACCGCAGGATCCGCGGTGAGTTGTTTGGTTTTTGGGTCCACATGGTAACAGGCCTGATGAAGTTTTGAACCTGCGGGTTGAATTTAGCAAAGGGTTTTCTATCCCTTGGATCTATGCTCTTCGTCCTCCTTATTCCATTTGGCCTCCGCGTTCTCAGATCCACCAGATCCGAGATGTGATGACCTATATTCACCTTTTCGCCGCAACACCTTTCCCCGATTACTCTTGGCCAGGCTCTTTGGATTCACACCTCTCCTTGAACTCCATGAACTGATCTTCGTGATCTGCGGGTCAATCTTCTGGATCTCCTCGAGACTTTTGCCTTCTTTATAGATCTTCTTCTTTATCCGGTTCTCCAGCTGGCTGGCGGGGCTCATCTTTGTGAGGGCGGATTTGTTTACTTGCTCCCATGATAATTTGTGTTACGATGCTGCGGGGAACTTGTATCTTGCGTGCAGCTTCTCGAAGAGGAGTGTGCTAAGTGGCCATTATCTTTATGCCGAGATTCTCGGTGTTGATCGAGATGGTTGTCCGGTGATCGCCGCCACTTGCCCACCGTACCTTTTGACGACAAGGCGGGCTCCAAAGGAACCTGATAGGCTCACTTGCAATTTCCTCCCTGACCGTGCCGACCGTGTTCGGGCGCCGGTCCTTCGGCTTCTTCTTCTTCTTAGGAGGGTTGCTACCACTCCCTATGCCCTCGCCGCCATCAGTGGTTTCATCGTCTGCCGTTCCTTCGGCTTCTTCCTCCGCGTCTTCCATCTCATCATCCTCGCTCTCCGAAGGATGGTATTCTTCATCGTCTTCTAGCCGCTGGGCCGCCTCCCAGAATGTCAATTGTTTATTCGGAGGTCTGAGTTCTCCTTCAGCGCTGATGCGCTTAGAACATCTAGCCTCGTCGTTGTCACACATCTTTGCACTAATAAAAAACAAATAATTGGTTAAATGCACGGAAAAATACGACATGACCTTTGCTAATTTTCTTAAACTAGGAGTGCCCGATTTCTGCCGAAATGGAAGTTAATCAACATTCCGGCAAAAATCGGGACTCGTTTCATACAAGAACCTGCATACACACATAATAAAGTGTTTCATACAAGCACAAGCACAATTTCAAGTGCTAAAATTGTATCACCACATATTATATCACCTGTCATTGATGACATCAAGCAAATACATGCAGATTATAGCACCTGTCATTATATGACATCAAGCAAATACAAGTTTATATGATAATAAATATGACAGCAAGCAAATACACAACCGCGACAAAGAAGCAAATACAAGTTTATATTCACACATTTGGTTCAGCACATATTCATTTTATATATTCACTGCAACATATTGTTTGCAGTAGTGCCTTTTCAGCACTACTAGACCATCACCAGGATCAGTACTAAAACCATACTATTCATAATTTGCATGATCACTCATGTAAGTAAAATACTCATGATTTTATTGACTGCCCAACTATAGAGGAGTTTCCTCCTGAACAGCCATCTTTGTACTTGGGGCTGGGCTTAATCAGACATCACAGAGTGTATTTATGGTGAAGCATCATGTGGCCCCAGTGTCAATTTTATATATGTCAAATTACTTCTAACTGCATCAGTGCTACTGCATCAGTGCTACTGCTGTACTTCTAACTGCATTATGGTGATGACCCCTATTTCCTAAGTTCCTCTATTTCATGATGACCCAATTATAGTGGTGGAAAACGAGCTAATATCCCAGGAAAACAAGTTTAGTGCACCAATTCACACACCATGCTTCCAAACCATAAACCGGCATCACCTAAAACCTGTCACCACTGCCCAATCAATGCAGCTGAACCAGGCTATTCCAGACCACATACATTGGGCCTAATTATTTTATCAAGCAGATATACAATAGAAGAACCTAACCTAAACCTCTAACCTGAATCTTGCTACTCTGAACCTAACTTGAACCTAACCTGAAGCTTGCTACACAGAATAAACCCAGGACCCTAACCTTCAGCTTGCTACTCTTAACCTTGGCATGTGCTTGACTAGTAGAGGAGCAAACTACTGCATCCAGACTTAACTACATCTGACTGAGACCTCATACAAACACGACGGGAATGGCAACATCAAGTGATGATTAAGCACCAACAATTAAAATCTAGAGCTACATGAGCAGATGAGCCATTGTTTCCCAATTCCCCTTCCCTAAGTAGAACCCAAAGCTCTAGATTTCTAAATTTGGCCAAGTAGAACCCAAAGCTCCAGATTTTATGACAGTAGCATCTACATTGCCTCGACAGTAACATGTCTTAGATCATGGGTCATTTATCTACTTGTGAAAGATAACAGTATGCCCACTGTATGATGAAAGTAACATGTTAGGCCAAATTTTATCTAACATCCAATCGACCATCAAGATTTATCTAACACAGTGGAAGATCACTGTAAGCTCACTGTCAAACATAATGTCAATTCTTAGCTACTTGGTACCTGTTTAGTTCTTCATTTTTGTTACTGATCTAGCCAAATGTTCATGTTGTGTTACTGATCTAGCCAGCCAGGGACACCTACATGTGCTTTGCTAGATTCCCATGTTTGCTCGTTTTTGTGACAGAAAATTCCCATGGACTTCTCTGAACTCCCATGGCCATCTCATTTTGTCAGACAACCACCAATCATTAGGAAAAAATGTCAATTCCATCAGGTGCTAACCCTAACCCTAACCATTGCTAACCCTAACCATCAGAGGCATCAATTGAATCATCAGGTGCTAACCCTAACCATTGCTCGAGGAGAGAGGAAGAGAAGGAGAGGAGGGGCACTCACCTCTGAGATGAGGGCACGAGGGTCGGGACGAGGTAACGAGGAGGAGGGAGCGGCAGAGCACCTTGCCGCCGGAGGAGCGGAGCCGACGCTGCAGGAACCTCGCCGCCACCAACCTCCTCCTCCACGGAACGAGCGCGTGGGCAAGGCGGCCTCCTCCTCCTCCTAGCGTGGCGGCCTCCTCCTCCTCCTGGCGTGGCGGTCTCCTCCTCCTGGGATGCGGCGGCGGCGGCCTCCTCCTCCTGGGATGCAGCGGCGGCGGCGCGTCGATGGGGATGGGGACGATGCGGGGAGGGACTTAGACGATCTAGCTGTGTCTGAGGACGATGGGGAGGGCGTGGCTCAACTAGTCCTACCCACTTAGGTGTAGCGCACCCTGGCCAAGTGCGCTACGGTCCCCGATAGTTACCACTAGCTCGCCTTATCCCACTGGTTCCAACCACTCCTTTATTCTATAAACCTGTGAGAACCTAGGTTCGAATCCTAGTGGCCACCTTTTTTATTTTTATTTTAAAAATATTATTAAATGTTCCAAAAAATGCCCAAAAGTGGTGATATATGCCATAAAAGTTTTGTTTTGTTTTTAAAATACTTTTAAATATTCCAAAAATTCCCAAAGGTGATAATATATGTCATAAAAGTGGTACAAATAGGATTCAAAATATGTCATAATAATTTGTACATGATTCAAATATGTCATAATAATTTGTCCATAAATATTACAATCTTTTTCGACCACGCGTTTTACAATATTTTTTGAGCTAGCGTTTTACAATCTTTTTTCCCTTCTTTGTCGCGGTTGAATAATTTAGCCCCGGCACTTTAATGTTTCTTCTTTCGAACGGGCTACCTTTTTTGGGTAGGGTTGTCCTTTTTCTTCTTGTGATGTATGTTGCTACATCGTAGTCGTCGTCATCTTCAATCTTTGGATGGTCGAAGTCTTGCTCGTTGGCGACTCCATCCATTCCGATGATGTTTCTTTTTCCTCTCCTCACGACAACACGGCTAGGCTTTGTCGGGTCAGTAATGAAAAAACATTGGTCCACTTTGGTAGCCAGTACCCACGGTTCATTTTTCGCGGCCACGTTTGCACCGGTGGCCTTGGATTTGGCTGCTTCGGGTATAACCATGGTTGTGAAATACCAGTCTTCTCTTTCGACGCTCTTTGCCCATCTGACACGGAACATCGGCACCTTTTCTCCACAGTAGTCGAGCTCCCAGATCTCCTCGATTCCGTAGAATCTTTCCTTCACGTTGTCATCGGTGTAGAATTCCGACGTTACGCCTGAGTTCTGATAATCACACTTGTTGTCCTTTTCCTCCGTGTAGAATGTGTAGCCGTTGATATCATACGCCTGATAGGTCACCAGGTTTTGCATCGGTCCCTGCGACAAGGTGAATATGATCTTTTCCGTGTCAGAAGAATGCGAGCGCGGGGGATTATCAAGGAGCGTCTGCCTAAACCTACGCGTGAAATCTGAGTTGTGCTCTTTGATTATTTCTCCCTGCGTCCTCTGTATGCCCCGGTCACTGTACTTCTTCTCGATTAACCTTTTGTGCTGCACTCCAAGGATCGACCAGTTCTAAATGCTGTAGCGCGACGAGGTTTGCTCGATCAAAGTCTGCGCGTCGAAAATCGAAGTCTGCATGCAGTATGCGACGACCCTCTCGGTGACCAGATCCGTCGAGCTTGCCAAGGTGTCTGTTGACGGGAAGACCGACAGGGTTCTCGATGTCTAGATAATTCGTGCAGAAAGAGATGACTCTTCAGCCAGAAAGCCCTTGGCTATGCTTCCATCTGGACGGGACCTGTTGCGAACGTATCCTTTGATGTGTCCGTTCATCCTTTCGAACACCATCATGCTACGGAGGAACATCGGCCCGAGTTGTACGATGTCCTCCACGACATGGACCAGCAGATGCACCATAATGTTGAAGAATGCGGGTGGGAAGTAGACCTCAAGCTCACATAGTATCACCACGATCTCCTCCTGTAGCCTTCCGAGCTGATTCAAGCCAATCGACTTCCTAGAGATGACGTCGCAAAACTTGCATAGGCCAAATAACGTTTCACGGACGTGCTCGTCCATTATCCCTCTTAGTGCGACCAGAAGTACCTGCGTCATTAGCACGGCACAGTCTTGAGACTTCATGCCACTGAACCTCTGCTTCGCCTCGTCTAGGTATCTGCTTATCTTGTCCGCGTAGCCGTAAGGAAATTTGACTCCTAGAAGGCACTTGAAAAACTGTTTGATCTCATCCTGGCTTAGAGTGAAGCAAGAAGGAGGGCAGTAATATTCGTTCTTCTTGAACTTTTTACCCTTCCGACGACCTTGTGTCATCTCCGACTCATGATCATCATCATCTTTCTGATCATCAGGAGTAGTGCGTCCTCCGTGAAGCTCCTTCCGGATACCCAAGCATATCAGGTCGTGCCTTGCTTTCGGACCATCTTTCGTCCTATCTGGCATGTTGATTATGGTGGCGACCAGACTCTCGCACACGTTTTTCGTGATATGCATGATGTCGAGGCTATGAGGCGTGCGGAGAAACTTCCACTATGGCAACTCCCAGAAAACAGACCTTGTTTTCCATACCTTCATCAGCGGCTTGTCTTGTTGCTGCCTCTTTCGCTTCTTTCCTGGCTTAGGACAATCTTTCCAGTTTTTCAGCAACTCTTCCACTTCTTCACTGCTCCTACGCTCTGGGATTCCTCGGGTCTCTGATTTGCCATCGAACAGGTCTCCACGTTTTCTCCATGGATCAATCTTGCCGAGCCACCTCCGGTGCGCCATGAACACGGTTTTTGATGACCCTGGATCTTTCTCTAGTTGGAGATAGCTTGTGTTATCCATGCACCTAACGCATGCGCAGAATCCTTGGATAACCTGCCCCGAGATATACCCGCAACCTGGATAGTCTTGCACCGTAGTGACCAACGCGGCTCTCATAGTGAAATAATCTTATGCGATGGCGTCGTAAGTATTGGCTCCAGATTCCCATAACGTGGCTAGCTCCTCTTTCAACAGCCCGAGATACAGATTGATGTCGGTACCAGGTTGTTTCGGCCCTTGAATTAGCATACTCATTTGTATGTACTTCTTCTTCATGCACAACCATGGAGGTAGGTTGTACATCCATACAAACACGGGCCAAGTGCTGTGCGTGCTGCTCTGGCTACCGAACGGATTGAGTCCATCGGTGCTCGCACCAAGCCTGATGTTCCTCGAATCTCCACCGATTCGAATTCGAGGTCCAATGCTTTCCGGCTAGCATCGGAAGGGTGCGTCGCAGCTCATCCTTTCGGGTCATCATCATCTCTGGCTTCTTCCTTTCCGCATGCCATCGCATGAGCTTCCTTAGGGTCCGCGAATAAATAGCGCAGACGAGGAGTGATAGGAAAGTACCATACCACTTTTCGAGGTGCTTTCTTCCCTTTCTTGTATCGACTCATGCCGCACACCGGACATGTGGTTTTCTCCGCGTCCTCGCCCCGATAAATGATGCAATCGTTGATGCATACGTGATATCTAACGTGCGGTAGATCGAGAGGACAGACGATTTTCTTGGCATCCTCGATACTAGTTGGACATGTGTTCTCCGGAGACGATCGTGCGTAATGCCATCATATCGTCGAAGCTTGCGTCGCTCAATTTGTGCTTTGCCTTCATCTCCATAGCCTTGAGCGTTACATTCAACCGGGTATCATCGGGCCTACATCCTTCATACAATGGAGTAACCGCGTCTTTCTCAAGTTTCGCAAGCTTGGCTT
This sequence comes from Avena insularis, assembly GCA_023614405.1. Classification (NCBI taxonomy): domain Eukaryota; kingdom Viridiplantae; phylum Streptophyta; class Magnoliopsida; order Poales; family Poaceae; genus Avena; species Avena insularis. Next base: position 317,227,937 of record CM042684.1, read on the forward strand.
TCTCTCTAGCGGCAGCCCTGGCGTTACTAAATGCTTGAGAAGAAGCTCTTGCACATAAGGGTCCCGCTGACTGACGTTGTTCCATCGTAAATACGCTCCTCCGGCATCTAGATCATCATCATCCGCCTTCGCGCACCTTCACCATCTCTAGGAGACTCTTCATCATCTCGCCCGTTCTCGCCGTGATGATGATCATCGTCATGTTGGCCACCTTCACCGTCTCCATCATCTACGTCATCGCTTATCCAACGAGTGTATCCATCCATGAAACCATGGCGGAGCAGGTGCGCCTGCAGATTCCCGGAATCTGGGTCGATCACCCAGTTGAGTTTGCTTCTTCTGCACGGACATCTTATATCCGTCTTGTTATTTCGTATCATGTCGCCGTCGCACATTTCAAAAATCTAGCCACAATGCCTTCGCTCATTATGCGGCCCATTTTTGCCTGGACGGTGTACACGGTACAATTAGAAGTCTATTAGAACCACATAATGAATGCATGCATGCAATGGTCGATAGAAAATTTCAGCATGACCTATCCTAAAATTAGGACCTTTGCGAAATGCCAAAATCTTGCCAAAATGGAAATGAATCAACATTTTGGCAAAACAAATGGCAACTTGTTCACATACAAACACAAGAGAGAGAGATCGAGACCGATCCATACACACATGAACATATCATTATCCTCTCCATACACACATGCATGAGCATCATCGATACTCTCCATATACACACACACATATGACCATCCTCTCCACATACACACATCATGAGCATCGATCATCTACATACATATGAGCACATCATCCATATACACATGAACACATCCTTACATGGACAACTTACCGAGATGAGAGACCGATCGCGAGAAAAGATGGAAAGGAGAGGTGCGCGCGTCGACCGGAGAAGGAGATGAGAGACCGGAGACCTCCTCTATTACTTATGTAACATCCAAAGCAAGTTTTACATGCTAAAAATGGTGAATGGGTGGAGAAATTGAGGTGGGAAGGAGAAGATCCCGACTAGATCTAAGGAGGAAGAAGAAGGGGAAAGTGAAGTGTGGGGTGGTGGATGTGTGGTCACACATGTGCACATAAAGTGCTGTCCTAAAAAAATCGACACATCCAAGACGCTGCCCTAGTGCGCCACAGGGAGTAGACACAACTGTGGCGCACTAGGCCATGTGCGCCACGGATGCTCCTACTCCCTGTGGCGCACTAGGCCGAGTGCGCCACAGAAGTTTGTGGCCGTTTCACAGCAGAGGGGGGCGTGCGCTTAGGCGTAGCGCACCCCACCCATGTGCGCCACAGATGAGACTAACAACCATGGCGCACATGACCGTAGTGCGCTACAGATGTTTGGCGTGCGGCCAACAGGCCCCTGGCCCACACACATCTGTGGTGCACTACAGTCATGTGCGCCACGGTTGTTCTAGTTACTAGTAGGGCACTGCCCACAGGTGAGCCACGCCTGTTTTAGCCGTGGGGCACTTCAACCATGTGAGCCACGGATGTGATGATTACCTATAGCCGTTTTCCTAGTAGTGAAGGGCGATTTGGTTCTCCGGCTTGTGCAAAAAAGAAAGCACAAACTATCCATAGTATGGGAAGGCCCCTTTTTAGTTATCCGAGTATTTCACAATGGTTCATACTATCTAACTGATATGTAGCCAGTCAAGGAAAGACCTGCCACTAAGAAAAGAAAGAGAGCTAGAGGCAGTACAGACTCGGAAGAATTAGATAGACCATGGAATATTGCTCAGCTATGTCCCTTTTATTCTTAATTTATCTTTATTTGTAATCATATATGTGTACATGTTCAATGAGAAATAAAGAATTGGTTGCCTCAATTTTTTTTGAGAAGTTTTATATTACCATCTTATTTCCGAATGATCCCGTCAAAGTCGAAAATCCCAGAATACTTGAAAGTACTTTATGCTCATGTTTGTTCTGGTTAAGATTTCCGATTCTAAAAATGCTACCCTCGGGTATATATCTAAATCTTTTAGTTTGTACGTCGGTTATTTATCTGATTTCCAGATGCGGGCATTTTCTGAGTAGTGAATTGTTGGTACTAGAAGCTGGCTTTGATTCCGAGTTTAAACTGGTTTAGCAATTGAGCTCCGTTGCTCGGCAAAGTTTCCGTGTTGAAGGTTGGCCGGCTCACGAAAGGGACAAGGCGGAAAGCTAGATAAACGATAAGTATAGACAAAAACATAAGTGCTTATGTAAACATTTTAGCACCAGCAAAAGTATTACACTACTTATTTATAACCCGAATTGCTTTCAGAATAACACACCGTTTTTTCTGATGATCTACGATGCAGGAGTAAAGGTAGGAGCTGTCGGCTCAATGGAGACATCGACCTCGCCTTAATATCTCTCCGAGGCGTTCAAATCCAAAACAGTTTATTCGTCGTCGTAGACTTCAACTGTTACTTCGACAGGCGGAGGACGCGTCTCCACGCGGGTGAAGAAAGGAGTGTCGTAGCCGGTTAGATCAGCTACGTGCCACCCATATCCAGCACAAGAGTCCATGATGGCCTTGATATCTTGCTACTGACCGTCTTCATCCATAGTCGAATACTCTCTGGTTACTTGCCAGATTTCCATGCTTCCATGGTGGCTCATAACCATGGTGAGAGCGTTCTATGCTGCGGTTCGCGCATATGAAATGTTCTAGTCCTGGATGAGCTGGGGCATTTCCTTGGCCTTGTCTCGCACTTCAAAACCGGACATTCTATGCATGTCTGGAACCTTGAGTAGGCGGAAATCGTGAAGTAAATCACCGACTTGTGAAAGCCGGCTGGTCCGAGACTCGGTGGAGGAAGAATCCAATAAGTTTAGAGGGCCTGCACGTATGTAATGCAAAGGTTAGTAAATATATCTGAACTCCAAGAGTCAGAAAAGCAAAAAGTCAGAAAGAAGGAAGCATACCAAAGATGACATCGTCAACTATGGTTTTCTCTTCCCTAAGGCTCTGGGGTTCAGCCCGGATTGCCTCGGTGATGTCCTTCTCTCTGAATAATGCATCATTGATATCCGAGATCTTTTGATCCTGGGCAGCGATCCTTCAATTATGTTCTTCGGTGGCCATAGAAGAGGATTTGAGGACTTGAGCAATGCTCCGCTCGTGATCCGCCTTCAACTAGTCCAGCTCTCGACATAAGTCGGTGTTCTCCACCTCCAGGGTCTTTAGATTCTCGACTTCTTCAATCATAGCACATGATTGTTTGACCAGTGTTGTAAGCAAAAAGAATGAAAGTTGAATAAATAATTCAACTATGATAGAAAAAGCAAGGTTAAAGTACTGAAATGTTTACCTTCAGCCTCATCCCTTGACACTTTTAATTGAGCATTTTCAAGCCGGAGAGCTCTGATCTCTCTCGGCTTGTTGCAGATATTGTTCAACAATTCCTGGCTATACAAATTAACTTTCTGTAAGTCAGAATACCCAGAGTCAGAAGTCTACTAAAGACTTGGGCTAATATTTTTACTAATGTCAGCACGAGCCTTGGGGGATACACTAGTTCATTCTTTGGCATCCTATGGAAGCATAAATCCGGATTGTCTATCCAACTTCATGCTTGGGGGAAAGAGGATATGATATGAAATAAATTTAAAAAGGTGAGTTGGAATTCGACTTACATGATGTTCATGAGTAAGCTTGCTTAAACTCATGGTCACCTTGGTGCTAACCTTCTCGGCGAAGGTCAGCGGGATTACCGGTGGGGGAGGAACCACACCGGATCTCAGCCTCTCGTCACAAAGACGGATCTGCTCAAGGAGTTCAGAGTACTTGACGTCCTCCACTTCTTATGCCTCCTCCTCGGCAATAATGTTCCGGCTTTCCAAGCATTGTTGGGCTAGCCGTTGGATCTCCTCCACAGATTTCCATGTAATGCCAAGCTTGGCAAGACCTAGATTGTTGAGGAGGTTTTCAACGAAGACCTCTGCTGAGGGATCATTACCCATAGAGGGTTCACCCATGTCAAAACCTAAGTCACCCATGGTGATCTCAGTTTGCGAACCGAGGATCGCTGGCTCTACTTGTTGAGCCGGATTTTCTGCGATAGTCAGAGATGGAGTAATCTCCGATGCTGCAGAAGGCTGAGGGGCAGGAGTTGAAGGTGTTATGGCAGGAGATGTCAAGTTTAGCTTTGACTAACGCAAATAGAGGCTTCGAACCTCCTTTCCCCTTGCCCTTGGTGAGATGTTGAGCTCTGAGGAAGTAATAGAACAAAGAATGTTACACCTTGGAAAGTATTAAGAAATAAAATACAGAAACCTTGTAAGGAAAGTTACCTCTTCACAATGGGCACTTCCTTGGTGCCAATAGCCAATGTTGGAGCTTTACGATTTCGGGTAAAGGTCTCCGGTAGTGGAACCAATTCTCCATCATCCCGAGAGGTCTCAGGAGGATATCCCTCGAGAGGAGCAAGCTCCGACTCAGGGAGGTCAGCAAGCTGAAAAGAAGAAATATCTCAGTATTGCGAAAAGAAACAATAATGTAAAGATGAACACATAATTCGAGTTATTGCTAGAAGCTTACTAGAACTATGGGATTATCAGCCATATGCATGTCCAAAGACAGCTCCAGGATCTTCCTCTCGATCCGCTCCCTTATCAACCATCTGATTTGGGACACATAGTCCTTTTCCGAGTAAGGACGGGAGCAGATCCGGAGAGTGTCCTTCTTGGACACCATGATAGAGTGCATAAGCCGGTCACCTGGTGTTGGATAGGCTAGATCCAGCGTGCCAGCCAGAAGTGAATCAAGTCAGACCCTTTAAGGCCCTTGTGCTTCATCAGATATTCAATCCACCTCTTGGCGAGAAGCAGATTGTCACTGAGAGTCGGCGCATCTGCGTCCCAGGACTCTTGGGGCGTGGCGGCACCGTCAACAAAAGTCGGCAAAGAAATAGCTTTGCCGGGAGAAGGAATATCCTTGTGATAGAAGAAGGTGGATCGCCACTGTTTCACCGACTCACCAGCCTTAATCCGAGGATAGATGCGTTCTCTCCTAACAGAAAAGCTAAGAGTCTCGATAATGTATGGATTACCGGCAGTGATAGAGTTTCTCCGGGTATGAAAATAAAACCGGAAGAGAATGAGACTCGGCCTAATGCCGAGATACCCCTCGCACAAAGAAGCGTAAGCACTCATCTCTAAGAGAGAGTTTGGGGGGAGATGGTGGAGTTGAACTCCGTAGTAATCTATCACCTCAGCAAAGAAATCTGAGGGTGGGAAGCTCAAACCTCTGTCAAGGTGGGTGCCAAAATGCACCCGCTCATCGGTGCGGGGAGTGGGGACAGTTTGGCCGTAGCCACTCCGCCAGCCGCCGACACGGAGGAGTCCTTCATTCTCAGTGAGCTGAAGCTTGGCATTGTCCAAGACACAGGGGATCCATACCCCGCGGAAGCTCTACTTCTCCGTTGTCGACACTGTCAGCCGTCCTTTGTAGTCTTTGGAAGATGAGGCTTGACCATTTTTACGTGTGCGGTGACACAGGGTGGGCGGTCTTTGGAGGATTTTGGGGGAGGCGGAGGAGCTCTGTTCGTGGGAGGCGTTGAGAGGAAGGAAGGAGCACAAGTGCTGGTGAAGAGGAAAGGGAGAAATCTTAGCCCCTTAAATCCTCCGTCCGTGCCAAGATTCGTGCAACGAAAATAGTAACCATGCCACACGTCGTGGAAGGAGCCAGGCAACTCCCTCGTGATGATTACATTGCCTCGATCTCCACACATGCATTAAAACGATGCCTCGGTTCCGCAAAAGGCGGACCCACCAATGGTCGTGCTGAAGGGAATGTCTGTCAGTGACGTGACTTGACCATGGCTGGTGTCAGGTTACGTTAGAGACCAAGTTCTGGCTTAGTTTGGATTTCAAGCTAGAAAACTGAATAATGTATTCATAGGTCCAACTCGTTTTGAGACCCGGATCCTATCCTTTATTTTGAAGTTTCAGGAACCCTTCAAGATTCTGCAAGCCGAAGATCATGCTAGATGATGATGAAATCTGACTCTGGATCTTGGAGGCTTCTAGGAGCTGCTATTGGGGATATACTTTCCGGGTATCCTCATTGTGCCTCACTGACCAGGGTGGCCCACTTTGGGTTAGATCTTTGCTTCACGGGCAGCCCAGTCAAGGAGAGAAGACGGAGTCTAGTCCGGCTACGGGAAGGCCTAGAAGACTTGCCGACATAGGCCTGTGATGTTACTTGTAGTTCAAGATGTACTCTATAACCAACTCTTAGTTGTAGCCGGATAGGTCTCTCCTGTAAACCCTAGGCCAGATATCTATATAAGCCGTCATAGGGTACGCCTTTAGGGCACCTGACAATCGTCTACAATCTCAACTCGCACAGGCGAAACCCTTGTAACCCATATTCTGGCTCTGCCATATTACTGGATTGCTAGCAGGAGTAGGATCCATCCAAAGCCAGCAGATTCGAACCTGGGTAAACTTGTGTGCTCACCGTCTCGGAACACCGTACGTCTCACACCCCTCTCTTCCACACACCCCGAGGACCCCTCGTGGCGTACTTGTCATCAATCCGATGACAATCAAATACCTCAAGAATCTCACAATCATCTTCATCATTGCGGTGACCCATCATGCCACTACATGATGTAGTACACTATAGTCGTTGACATAACACCAATGAAACACCATACACTAGTATTACATCCCTTAGAGTGATACAACAGAAACACAGCAGGTCCAAGACATGACTATAGATTACAACTCGACTCTTTACAAAAGATCCAGAGAACACTCTAGGTTAAAGAGAGAGAAAGAAACTTCTTACAAAGAAGAACCAGAACTAATAACTGAGAACTATCTAGCTAGACTAGCATCTAAACTATCTGGCTTGCAATTGCTGCTAGTGCAATGCTCTACAGAAGTAGGTTTTATGGCTAGAGAATCTATTCCTAGCTAATCTGGAACTTCGTCTTTACTTCAGTTGATGTATATGTTGACTTCCTTGACTTCATTGAAGGACATGAGCTGCTGATGATGGTTCCTTGAGAAGAAATTGATGTTAACATCGTCTTCAACGGCTTAGAACCTAGCAAGGGTTAAGAAGGTACGGTTGAGTACGAGCGTACTCAGCAAGTTCACTAAAAAAAGAGTGTATGATGCACTATCTCTACAGCCATAGGCCAAAGGTCGTAGGCAATGCAGGTTTTTGTAAACATTTCTTCAAAGGTTGCTTTTATTCTGAAAACTATGTCCGATAGTCTTCACAGGTTGACCAGAACTTTCATAGAGTTCCTTTCCTGCCGTGTTCGTAGTTCCTTCCCGGAACAGGGAGTAACATGTCATGGTTCTTACACTCTGCAGAGGTGCGTTACTTTACCCATAAGAGACCTTAGCCTTGTTGCGCATCCAAGTCGTGAGCTTGTCCATACTTCCTTGGTATGGGACCTAGTCTAAGATCCAAGCCAATCACTGCCCTCTCCATGACCCCGCATGAAGACAGGACCTCCCCAAGAAGATATACCTCTGTTAACCCCCATATAGGCAGATATAACCCTAACAACCCCTTGGAGACTCTAGTGAGCAGATCATGTCCCTGGCAATCCCCGTATAGGCAGATATACCTTCGACAGCCCCTCACAGAAAGTCTAGACACCAATATTGCGGGGAACTAGGAGTCCCACTCATCTGCTGAGTCCCTGCAAGGAAGCTACAGCCTCATGATAAGGACATCCGTCCATGCAGAAGGGAGAAGATAAAGCTGACTTTCCCGTCCCATTCCAAGTCTTATGGTTAACGCGTAATATACAGTGCTAGAATCACTAGTGACATTGGTTGTTAATTCCTAGATATTATGTTCCATTACCACTGGAACTATATCAGTAGATTATTACCATCTGGTAAATAATCCATAATCATATTATTATGAAAATAGTGTTTTCTGACCTTTTTGAAATGCAGGTGATGACAACATTTGAGTTACAAGAATTTGATAGAAAATAACCAAAGGACATGAGCAAGTTGTGAACTTTCCTTTTGTGATTGCAATATTATGCACTCACGGTCTTCAAGACAATAGAAGATCCAAATTCTGGAATTAGCATCATTGGTCCGGTAAGGACTAATGTTTAAAGAAGCAAGATGCTATTATGCATAAGTAATGTAATGCAGCTTTGTAAACTCGAATCCCTAGATAAAATGTTGTTGATCTAGGTTTTTGAAACTGAAAATGGTTTCTTTGGAATGTGTTGCCCTTTTAGATAAATTTCACACATGTCCTTCTTATTAAGGATTGTGAGTGTGTGTGAAACAACATGTAGGTAAAATAAAGTACACTCAATATGGAATGTATCCAAAGACTATGTATATAAAGGTTTCATGAACCACAAGTATAGGCCTTCATAGAACTTTCTTGGATACATTGTTGATACGTTGCAAACGTATCTATAATTTTTGATGTTCCATGCTTGGTTTTATCTACTTTCTTATGTTTTGTCCACACTTTGGAGTACTTTCTATACACTTTCTTGGACTAACCTATTAACAAGAGCCATAGTGCCAGCTACCTGTTTTCTGCTGTTTTTGGTTCCAGGAAAGTCAGAAAATGAATATTCTCGGAATTGGACGGGACAAAAGATAAAGTCAGTTTTTCACCGAGGGGGACACGGAGCCAGAGTACGAGACGGAGAGGGGCCAGGGGGCCGCCACACCACCTGGCCGCGCGGCCAAGCCTGGCCCGCACCAGGGGGTGGTCTGGACACCTAGGGCACCCCCTCGGCCTTCCCTTTCGCCTATAAGATGCCTCCGATACAGAAACCCTAAGTACCAAATCAAAATTCCACGAAAGAGTCTGTAGCCGCTGTCATCTCCATCCCTAGATCGGGAGGGATCTGAAGCTCTTCTCGGCACCCTGCCAGAGGGGAGAATTCGCCCTAGAGGCCTTCTTCATCACCATGCAAGCCTCCAGTGTGATGCGTGAGTAGTTCATCCTTGGACTACGGGTCCATGTAGTAGCTAGATGGCTGGTTCTTCTCCTTTGTGCTATCATGTTTAGATCTTGTGAGCTCCGTTCATGATCAAGATCATCTATTTGTAATTCTACATGTTGTGCTTGCGGGGATCCGATGGATATTGAGATGCTATTTCAGATTGATTATTGATTCTATCATGTCTTTGTTATTTGTGATCTTGCATGCTTTCTGTTGTTAGTAGCTATCTTGGCCAAGTAGATGCTAGCAACTCCAAGAGTTAGTATTTATGCTCGATAGTGGGTTCATGCCTCTAGTAATCTGGGGAAGTGATAAAAATCTCTAAGGTACTAGATGTGATATTGCTACTCGGGAGAAAACAACAATCCTTTGTTCATAGAACAATCCTATTGTTTACTTTACACGCAATGCATAATGCAATTATCTGTTACTTGCAACTTAATACTAGAGGGGGTTCGGATGATAACCTGAAGGTGGATTATTAGTCATAGATGTAGTTGGATTATGGTATATGTATAATGTTGTAATGCCCAATCGAATCTCAAAGGAGTCAAGATGATTAGTATATGCATGTATGCTTTCTCGATGTTTGTCAATTGCCCTGCTGTAATTTGTTCACCCAACATGTCATCTATCTTAAGGAGAGCCACCACTAGTGAACTATGGACCCGGTCCTTTCTTTTACCATCAATCTACAACTATTTACTGTTTTCAATTTACTTTTTGCAAACTATTACTTTCTTCCACACAATACGTTTAATCCTTTGTTTTCAGCAAAAACCGGTGAGATTGACAACCTCACTGTAAGTTGGGGGCAAAGTTCTGTGGTTGTGTTGTGCAGATTTCCACGTTGTTGCTGGCACCGGTAGTGCGCCCTGCCAAAGTCCAGCTAGCAACACCTTGGAGGTGTTTTCTTGCTCCTACTGGATTGATAACCTTGGTTTCATAACTGAGGGAAAACTTACTGTTGTGCTCATCATACCTTCCTCTTGGGGTTCCCCAACGAGCTCGTTAATACACGAGTCAGCAAGTATATTTTCTAGCACCGTTGCTGGGGAGTCAAGGACATCTTCACAAGGATTGGACTATTCTTCAAGAAATCTATTAGATTCTGCTGCTAGAGGTACCTTTATGACCATTACTTTGGGTGCTGCAACAAAGCTTCTAGATAATATGATGGTTAACTATTCTGAATGGCACACTGAAAGAGCTCCACAAGGTAAGAAGGTAAATTTTGTTGAAGAAACCTCCTCCTTGAGTGATAAAATTGATGTTATTATGTCTATGCTTGTTAATGGGAAGGCTCATATTGATCCAAATCATGGTCCCTTAGCCTCTTTGGTTGCTCAAGAAGAGCAAGTTGATGTGAACTTTATAATAAATAACAATTTTAGCAATAATGCCTACAGGAATAATTTTGGTAATAATAACTATAGGTCGTATCCTCCCAATAATGGTAATGCTTATGGAAATTCCTACAACAATAATAGGAGTGCTCCCTCTGAACTTGAAGTTATGCTTAAATATTTTATTAGTAAACAAACTACATTCAATAAAACTACTGAGGAAAAACTCTCTAATACTGAAAGAAATATAGCATAATTGGCTGAAGCTCAATCTTCTTTGAATAAAATGGCTGCTAAACCTGAAACTATTGATAATCCCTTTGCTGCTACTAATGCCATACAAGTTAGAATTGATGAAAATGTTAGACTATTAGCTGAATTGCATGCTAAGTGGGAAAGAGAAGATGAAATTGCTAGAAACATTAGTATTTCTACTATCACTACCACTAGTGTTGAGGCTAGTAATAGCCCTACTACTTTAGATGATAATTATGATTTTGATCTTGATGGTTGCAATATCTCTGAAGTTATTAAGTTCCTACAAAATCTTGCTAAAAGTCCTAATGCTAGTACTATGAATATGGCCTTTATAAAACACATTACTAATGCTCTCATAAAAATTAAAGAAGAAAAGATGAAACATAAAGCTTCTATTCCTATAAAACAAGAAGATGGTTGGGAACCTATCATTAATATAAAAGTGAATGATTTTGATTTTAAATCTTTATGTGATCTTGATAGTAGTGTTTCTATTATTCCTAGAAAGATTTATGATATGCTTGATTTGCCACCTTTGGAAGATTGTTATTTGAATGTCCCACTTGATGATAGTGCTAAAAAGAAACTCATGGTGAGTATTAATGATGTTCTTATTATGGTTAACAATGCTTATGTCCCTGTTGATTTCTATGTTTTGGATGTTGAATGCAATGCTTCTTGTCCTATTACTTTGGGAAGACCTTTTCTTAGAACTGTTGGTGCCATTATTAATATGAAAGAAGGCACCATTAAATATCGACTCCCACTCAAGAAAGGTATAGAACACTTCCCTAAGAATAGAGATAAGATTTCTTTTGCCCCTCATGTGAAAACAAAATTTGGTCTTAATGCTTCTTCATTTGAGAACACTTGATTCTTTTTCTTGCTTCTTATGCCTAACTTAAAGGCATTAAAGAAAAGTACTTATTGGGAGATAACCCAAAAGTTTTAGATGAGTCTTGGAAGTTATTACTGAAGTAATAACCTCTCCTTATCCTTTTTATTTTCTGTTTGTGCCAAGAGTAACCTCTAATTAGACAGAAGTAATGATTGGGAAAGTTGCTGTCCTAAAACAGATTTCTGTGCTTCATCGTACAAATTCGTGTAAAATCTCTGTACGTCTTTTTAAGGTGCGCATTTTTGTGCTTCTGCCCCAGGTTGTTATATAACTTTCCTTAGTTCAACACTTTTTGATTTGAGCAACTGAAGGTCTTCGAAAAAATTGGTTTTTACCTGCTGGTCTGTTTTGACAGATTTCTGCTATTATTTGCATTTGCTTCTTGTTGGTTCCTTTTTGAGTTCTTTTGGGGAATTGAGATTTTTGAGGGGAGTGCTACAGTAGCTTGTGTTTTAATGGAAGTTTTATTGGTGTTGAAATTTAACCTAAAGACTTATTATCTTGAGTGCACTAATGTTGCTAATAAAGATTGTGTGATGTTTTGTATGAAGGAAAATTTTCAGGTGTATGGAGAAAATGATGTAATGAGATGAAGAATTGACTAAAGCTCAAGCTTGGGGATGCCACCCCGTGTCACCCAAGAAATATTCAAGAGGTACAAGTGTCAAAGCTTGGGGATGCCCAAGGCATCCCCTTCTTCATCAATAAAAATCCCAGGTTTCTTCCAAACACTTCATTTTTATTGTTTCATGCATAGTTGTGTTGTTCTTGGAGCGTCTTCTTTTTCTTTTTCGTTTTGGTTTTTCGTTTCTTGGTTTTCTTAGTTTTCTGAATAAATTGGTTGGACCCCCTCTTTCATACATTGGTTTTGAAATATTTTGGTTTGGATTGGAAAGAGTAGGAAAGTTCATGCTTAAGTGGTAAAAGGAGTTTGTTTTTGACTGTGGCCTATGCTTTGTCATGCCATGATTGATATTGTTTTGGCTTTATGCTTAGTGATCTTTGCTGTAGCATGACATGTTATAAACAATTGAGATTGCTTAATGTGCCTTTGAAGAATCATGCGTTGTTTTAGCATATTAAAGCATAGTATTGTGGTATTCTCCTTTGATGCTTTATTTGGGTTGACTTGGCGCATGCTCACACCATGTTATTACTATCCCAAGTCACCATAAGCCTTTATGATCCTTTATTTTGACTTGTAATATCACTTTATGCTTTGATTAATGATGTTTTGTCGCTCTGCATGATTATGGCCATTATTGCTCTCTTAGTCGGTCGCTCCTAGTATGTTGCTAGCCTCCATAACCAAGTATGAGTTCCACTCATGCATCCAACTCCTAAAACCAAGTTATTCCAAAGAGTCCACCATACCTACATATTAGCATTTGCTATTCCATGTATATTCATGTTTTTATCTACCTTCCGAATTAAACATGTTATGAGAAAAGTAGTGATTAAACCTCTCACGAACTTGATGGCACACTTTACTTTTCTTGCCCTTAATAAACTTGAACCATTATGTCGTCTATGTTGTATATGCTTGCACTTATATGTTGGGGATTAGCAGAACCATGCTGTCATGGGGAACCTAGTTGATATCATGATCTTTTGTCTATGGATGTTGTCGATGTGAAACGAAAGGGGAGCTTGTAAGTCCATGGAGTTATGTATATGTGTTAGAGAAACGCATGGGCCGCCGGTCTAATCCATGCCGTCATGGTGTAAACCTGCAGCATAACCATAATGAGCTGTCTATGAAGCATTCTTCTTAGAAAAAAAGAGTCACATATTGATAAAAAAGAAAAAAAGAAAAAAAAGAGATATGAAAAAAGAGGAAAGAGAGAAAAAAGAACCATTTTCCCATGGTAAATAAGAAGATTGCTAAGATGCTCGTTGTCTGCTTGCCTTGTTATTTTGATATGGGGATTCTTCCGTATCATCGGGCAAGGGGTACCCCGTTAGCGGTTCTCTATGATACACATGTACTTACTATGACAAGAACTTACCGGTAACTAAACTTGAGGAGCGGCCCTCGTATTCAAGGGACATGAGATTTCCAACTTATACTTTGTCAAGCATATACTCCATAGTTTGTTCACTTTAACCGTAATCACTTCAAGATGCTTATGATAGGGGCAATGAGAGCTAAAAGCTAAAAAGTACCATAATTTTTGGAAGCTCTTTATGAAACTTGAATCCCTACTTCCTTCTATGAAGGCTTTTCTTTTACTTTTATGTTGAGTCTCCACCTTCTATCTTTATGCACCTACTTTGAGAGCATAGTGGCAATTCTTAGTTCTATGTGCATTGTCCAAAGACTTGTTGATTGATGCATAATTTTGATATGGGTTATTTATTCGTTTACCACTTGAGGTGTCTATGTACTCAGTTTTGCCACTAGAGCCAAATCGTCCTCAGTGTTACCACTGCTTTGAGCGCCCGAACTCGTTCCGTCGCTGTTGCCGTTTCCTCCAGGTCAACGTTCTTGACTTAGCTGTTGCCGTGGGACTGAGCGCGTGGGGCCGAGTAGAGACACATTTAAAAAATATGAACGTTGCCGCCTATGGGACCACAGAACGTTGGCCGTGCGTGTTAAAACCGGCGGAACGTGTCGGCGGAGATCACAGCATTGAGCAGGAATTGGAGGCGGGGGCGGGGTTGGAGGTGGAGGACGGGGTAGGAGCTCGCAGCGGTGAGCAAGAATCGATCTCCATGTCTTCCTCAAGCTCCCGCGCCACCTCGCGGATCAAGAATTCATTGCCTGTGGATATGCCGATCTTCCTCTGTCCATGGTGCCGGGCGGGCGTTGATCGGAAGCTTTCGCGCACATCCAAGAACGCCAATCGTCTGTTCTACGTGTGCAGCGTGAATGGGGTAAGAGAATTAAGCATATTTTTGCAATTTTTGTGATCGGGATCCTTGAGAAATATGGGGGTTGATCTGTTTAGCGTGCTTGCAGATGAAATGCTTCTTCCTTTGGGTTTATGTTCTAGCACAGAAGCTGATGAATGAGCTCGTCGAAGAGCATGAAGACTGGTTGCCAATCCTTCCACAAACGATAGCGGCCGCAACGCGAGCTCTGGCAGAGGATACAAAGGGTGGAGCACTCATTGATAGGGAGGTAGTTACTGGGCTAATTAGGATGGGCCAGAAGATTAGGATGCTCGAAGAGAAATCACAAATTTGCAATTACATTTGGGCATTTGTAGGTGGTATGGTAATTGCACTGGGTGTAATGTTGAAATTGTATGAAAATGCATGAATTTGGGAGGAATTTCTAAGCTTGAAATAGTATGAAAAATGCTTGAAATAAGAAATGTCTTATTATCATTTGTAAGGGAAAAGAAATGGAAAAAACTTCCTGTAAAAAAAAGTATCCCAGAGCCGAGAGGCCAGTGTCGGCTTGACTAATGGGCCAACTCCATCGAATTAGGCCCATTCGGAGTGGGCGAATGAGAAGGGTTAGAAAATAAACAAAAAAGGTGGGGTGCGGTTAGGATTCGAACTCACAACCGCGTGGTTTGGTAGTGTGAAGGGTTGCGCTGGTAACCAGTGGGACAGATAGAAAGATGCTGAGAAAGAAAGAGAAGAATGCTACATATACATCGTGCTTGGGTTTAGGGTTTTAAACACATGTCGTGTTTGTGATTTTCACGAGCATGTTGTATTTTTATACACAGATAAATGATTTTTTTGCCACTTTTCAACACACATAAAGTTCATTTGGGCACAAACATTTTTCAACACACCACTTATTTATCTTTGGGCACTTTAACACACCATTCATTCTAATAACTTGATGATGAGACTAGCTTGGTAATTAAGGTAGTGTTTATTTCTAGACTAGCTTGGTAATAAAGGTAGTGTTTATTTGTAGACTAGCTTGGTAATGAAGCTAGTGTTTATTTGTAGACTAACTTGGTAATAAACGTCCTAACATGTCCAGTACTTGTTAGTTATTACCCAATTTATAGTCTAGTTTGGTAGCCATGTGAAAAATTTCAACACATAATGACACACAAATGGTTACACAAGATAAATAAGATGCAAATGCGATCACCATTACATAGATAAGTCCACAGACACGATAGGACACACGACATAGAAAAGCACAATAAACATGATGAAACTAAAAACTTGAGGGTAGCTTCACGAACACCTTCATCTTGCACCTTGGCCACCTTCACCACTGCCATCTTCAACTTCACTCATCCTCCTTGTAGGGGAGGCAGTGCATCTGGTTTGGGGTCGGGAAGATGCAGACAATATTGGTGAAGATGTTGTACGTCGTGAAGAAGGTTGACTCACAGCCACACCAAAAGACTTGGCCGAGCAGCGCGTACGCGTCGAACGGGTTGGCGAAGGTGACCATGAGCAACTTGAGGGCGATGCCATCATAAACGTCGTTGAGGCGGTACATCACCGTTGAGCCCCGTGGGAGGTGGGCAAAGCCGGCGGTGAGGAAGCAGCAGGAGAGCTCGACGGAGCCCCTCCACCGCGACTACGCCCACACACGGAGCATGCTCTCCATGAGGAAACTTCGCTGTGGCGCAGCTCAGCACGCAGAGGCAGACGAAAGGTTGGTCCGTTGTACTGCATCTTCGATGGTGCTTGGGGCGAGAGGATGGAGGGCTCGCTTGGTGTTTGGAGTGGCGATTTCTGCTCTGGCTTGGGTGGTGTGTGGGAGAGGAAAAGGGTTGTATAAATAGGCTAGAAACGGTGGGTTAGGGTTAGGCAATGAAACGATGGGCGTATGAACACGTGTGTATCTGTGCGTCTAAATCGAGGAGGCGGTGGCGCCTGGAACTGAAACGAGCAGGCGATGGCTCGTGGAACTTAACCAAGAAGGCGGCAACGCGTGAATCTGAATCGAGGAGGTGGCTGAGTCACTGCAGCGAGGCGCGCATGCATGCGGACGGCGCATCTGAATCGACTTAATGGCTCTGGTGCGACGAATCGCTGCGGTGAGTCGCGCATGCATGGCGACATCCTCGCTTCCCGCGCATGCATGGCCATGTCGTCGCTTCCCGTGCATACCTGGAAAGACTGAGACCTAGCATGCCCGCGCATCGCACAACATACACGAGCACAGACCGCGACATGGCCCAACGGTCCATCTAGCGTGGCCGCTCGAAAAAAAGGGTCCAGCCAATCAGATAGCAAAATGAGCTTCTCGCGGATTGCCAAAGCTTGCCCACATATTCCTTCTAGAAGGACGATCGGACGGCTGCAGTTCAGCCTTAGGGTTACATCAACGGTCATTGTTCAGTGCTAGGGTTAGATTGTTCAGGGTTTGGAAGCGAGTTTGACTAGGGTTTGACCAAATACTCAAATGAGTTTGAAATAGTTTAAAGTTTCAAAAACCACACCACAGCTTCATTTTGGAGTGACTAAGAAGGATCTAGGCTTAGTTTTTCATTTTCTTTTGAAAAACTTGTTTAAATGTTGGTCAAAGTTAGGTTTGACCAAATAGTCAAATGAGCATAAAAAATTTAAAAAAAAATCAAAAAAATGAAAAACATGTGCACATAGTCTTCTTATGTCATATACTAAGCATTCAAGTCGATAAACAAGGTCTACATAGTTTCAAACAGAAGGTTCATGTACAATATGCGATATCTCGAACTCTGTTGTACGAAGTCGAGGGTTCAGAGGAGGGGTTTAGGTTTGGATCATGAAAAGTTTCAAAACCACACCAAAGCTTCATTTTGGAGTGACTAAGAAGGATCCAAGCTTAGTTTTTCATTTTCTTTTGAAAAACTTGTTTAAATGTTGGTCAAAGTTAGGTTTGACCAAATAGTCAAATGAGCATAAAAATTCAAAAAAATGAAAAAAAATGAAAAACCTGCGCACATAGTATTCTTATGTCATATACTAAGGATTCAAGTCGATAAACAAGGCCTACATAGTTTCAAACAGAAGGTTCATGTACAATATGTGATATCTCGAACGCTGTTGTACGAAGTCAAGGGTTCAGATCAGGGGTTTAGGTTTGGATCATGAAAAGTTTCAAAAACCACACCA
Organism: Avena insularis; assembly: GCA_023614405.1. Taxonomy (NCBI): domain Eukaryota; kingdom Viridiplantae; phylum Streptophyta; class Magnoliopsida; order Poales; family Poaceae; genus Avena; species Avena insularis. The sequence goes on from CM042684.1 coordinate 317,245,437, forward strand.
AAGCTTCATTTTGGAGTGACTAAGAAGGATCCAGGCTTAGTTTTTCATTTTCTTTTGAAAAACTTGTTTAAATGATGGTCAAAGTTAGGTTTGACCAAATAGTCAAATGAGCATAAAAATTCAAAAAAATGAAAAAAAATGAAAAACCTGCACACATAGTCTTCTTATGTCATATACTAAGGATTCAAGTCGATAAACAAGGTCTACATAATTTCAAACAGAAGGTTCATGTACAATTTGTGATATCTCGAACGCTGTTGTACGAAGTCAAGGGTTCAGAGAAGGGGTTTAGGTTTGGATCATGAAAAGTTTCAAAAACCACACCAAAGCTTCATTTTGGAGTGACTAAGAAGGATCCAGGCTTAGTTTTTCATTTTCTTTTGAAAAACTTGTTTAAATGATGGTCAAAGTTAGGTTTGACCAAATAGTCAAATGAGCATAAAAATTCAAAAAAATGAAAAAAAAATGAAAAACCTGCACACATAGTCTTCTTATGTCATATACTAAGGATTCAAGTCGATAAACAAGGTCTACATAGTTTCAAACAGAAGGTTCATGTACAATATGTGATATCTCGAAACTCATTTGTACGAAGTCAAGGGTTCAGAGAAGGGGTTTAGGTTTGGATCATGAAAAGTTTCAAAAACCACACCAAAGCTTCATTTTGGAGTGACTAAGAAGGATCCAGGCTTAATTTTTCATTTTCTTTTGAAAAACTTGTTTAAATGTTGGTCAAAGTTAGGTTTGACCAAATAGTCAAATAATCATAAAAAATTCAAAAAAAATCAAAAAATGAAAAACATGTGCACATAGTCTTCTTATGTCATATACTAAGGATTCAAGTTGATAAACAAGGTCTACATAGTTTCAAACAGAAGGTTCATATACAATATGCGATATCTCGAACTCTGTTGTACGAAGTCGAGGGTTCAGAGAAGGGGTTTAGGTTTGGATCATGAAAAGTTTCAAAAACCACACCAAAGCTTCATTTTGGAGTGACTAAGAAGCATCTAGGCTTAGTTTTTCATTTTCTTTTGAAAAACTTGTTTAAATGTTGGTCAAAGTTAGGATTGACCAAATAGTCAAATGAGCATAAAAATTCAAAAAAATCAAAAAAATGAAAAATCTGCGCACATAGTCTTCTTATGTCATATACTAAAGATTCAATTCGATAAACAAGGTCTACATAGTTTCAAACAGAAGGTTCATGTACAATATGCGATATCTCAAACTCTGTTGTACGAAGTCAAGGGTTCAGACAAGGGGTTTAGGTTTGGATCATGAAAAGTTTAAAAAACCACACCAAAGCTTCATTTTGGAGTGACTAAGAAGGATCCAGGCTTAATTTTTCATTTTCTTTTGAAAAACTTGTTTAAATGTTGGTCAAAGTTAGGTTTGACCAAATAGTCAAATGAGCATAAAAAATTCAAAACAAATCAAAAAAAATCAAAAAAATGAAAAACCTATGCACATAGTCTTCTTATGTCATATACTAAGGATTCAAGTCGATAAACAAGGTCTACATAATTTCAAACAGAAGGTTCATGTATAATATGCGATATCTCGAACTGTGTTGTACGAAGTCGAGGGTTCAGAGAAGGGGTTTAGGTTTGGATCATGAAAAGTTTCAAAAACCACACCAAAGCTTCATTTTGGAGTGACTAAGAAGGATACAAGCTTAGTTTTTCATTTTCTTTTGAAAAACTTTTTTAAATGTTGGTCAAAGTTAGGTTTGACCAAATAGTCAAATGAGCATAAAAAATTCAAAAAAAATAAAAAAATGAAAAACACATAGTCTTCTTATGTCATATACTAAGGATTCAAGTCGATAAACAAGGTCTACATAGTTTCAAACAGAAGGTTCATATACAATATGCGATATATCGAACTCTGTTGTACGAAGTCAAGGATTCAGAGAAGGGGTTTAGGTTTGGATCATGAAAAGTTTCAAAAACCACACCAAAGCTTCATTTTGGAGTGACTAAGAAGGATACAGGCTTAGTTTTTCATTTTCTTTTGAATTTTTTTTTAAATGTTGGTCAAAGTTAGGTTTGACCAAATAGTCAAATGAGCATAAAAAATTCAAAAAAAATAAAAAAATGAAAAACCTGCGCACATAGTCTTCTTATGTCATATACTAAGGATTCAAGTCGATAAACAAGGTCTACATAGTTTCAAACAGAAGGTTCATGTACAATATGCGATATCTCGAACTCTGTTGTACGAAGTCAAGGATTCAGAGAAGGGGTTTAGGTTTGGATCATGAAAAGTTTCAAAAACCACACCAAAGCTTTATATAAACAAAGTTAGGTTTGACCAAATAGTCTTCTTATGTCATATAAACAAAGTCTACATACTTGGAAACACATATACAACAACATTGGTCCAAATAAGCATTGCAACATCCAATTAACATAGATCCAACATTATTCAACGCAAATACAACAACATTCATAATGTTTCAAACATTATACTTGGTTCTTGCCACCACTTTGCTCCTTGTGTTATATAACTCAACTTGTAATGAGTAAAGGAAACACAATAAAGATACGTAAAGTGAATCATAATTGGTAATGGCAAACTTAGCTCTTGGTCGAAGAATAGTTGATAATTTGCTGGAGTTCACAAATAACTGGTTTTCAATGACAACTTTCAAAGTAGTAAACATCAAGATAAGAGCAATGTGCAAAACAAGGAACATCAGACACATGATTGAATAAATCATCATATGGATGAATGAAACACGACAACTCAAAATACTTGCTGAGATAGAAGGGAGTAGGTTTACTGACTCAACTACAAAGTAAAAGAAAGGCCCTTCATAGAGGGAAGCAGGGATTGCAAGTCTCATAAAGAGCTCCCAATAATTATGATACTTACTAGCTTTCAGCTCTCATTGCCCCTATCATAGGCATCTTTAGGTGATTAAGGTTAAAGTGATCAAATATGAGGATATGCATTGACAAGTTGTAAGTTGAGAATCTCATGTCCCTTGAATACGAGGGCTGCTCCTCATGCTACTCAAGTTTAGTCACCGGTAAGTTCTTGTCATCGTAAGCATATGTGTATCATTGAGAACCGCCAACGGGGTACCCCTTGCCCGATGATACGGAAGAATCCCCATATCAAAATGACAAGGCAAGCAGACAACAAGTATCTCAGCAATCCTCTTATTTACCATGGGAATATGGTGCTTTTCTCTCTCTTTCCTCTTTTCATAATATATTTTTTTTCTTTTCTCTTTTTCTCAATCTCTGCTCCTTTTTTTATAAGAAGAATGCTTCATAGATACTCGTTATGGTTACGTTGCAGGTTTCCACCATGTCAGCATGGATTAGACCAGCGGCCCAGGCATTTCTATAACACACATGCATAACTCCATGGACTTACAAGCTCCCCTTTCATTTCACACCGACGACATCCATAGACAAAAGAACATGATATCAACTAGGTACAAAGAATCAGTGCAATGTTGAAAGCGTTCCCCATGACAGCATGGTTCTGCTAATCCACAACTTACAAAGCGCAAGCATATACGCAACATAGGTGAGCACAATGGTTCAAGTTTATTAAGTGCAAGAAAGTAAAGTGTGCCATCAAGTTCGTGAGAGATGTAATCACTAATTTTCACATAACAAGTTTAATTTGGGAGGTAGATAAAACAACAATTTACTTGGAATAGCAATAATGCTACTAGGTAGGTATGGTGGACACAAATGGCAAAGGTTTTGGTTTAAAGGAGGTGGATGCACGAGAAGAATACCCTCTCAGTACAGGTTTTTGGCTAGCAAGGCTGGGTAGTAAGTATAAGAGTTGAAGGAAACAAACAAACATACAAGTGATAAAGTCAAACATGCAATCTTCCTTGGAAGCACAAAAGATCTTAACTAGAGAATACTAGACTTATGAGCAAATCAAGAAATAAAGATGATGAAATTATTTTTCTTTAGAGTACTTCTATTGTTTTCATTCAACTCTCAAAAATAGTGTGTTACTGACCGAGCCAGGTTTTCCAAAACCAACTAAATTAACTCAATGATCCCAAAGTGATACCAATACTAACAACAAGATCAATCATATAACCACGAATTGAAAACTAATATAAGCTATGAAAAAGAGTGAATGATAGAACTTCTCATTAATATTCCATAACGGAAAATCACACCAAGGGATACATATCTAACGAGAGAGGGGACACTTCCATAATGCAAACCATCCTACATGATAACTTCTGTATTCATGATATGACTCTACTAAAAAGGTAAAAAGATAGAAGATAGTGATGTGATACCGCGACACTCCCCCAAGCTTGGAACAAACCAAGGGATGCCAAAACCTGATGACGGATTACTCCTTCGGTGGTGGTGGTGGTATTCTCTTGATGAGCTTTTTGATTTGTTTCCCCAAGTCCTTAATCTCTAAGGTGAAATTACGAATCAACTGTGAGTTTTGCTCAATGCGGCTCATGATCATGTCGGGTTGCGAATTCCAGCTCTTGTGATTGTTTCCCCACTCTTCCTCCTTGAAGTCTTCTTTTCCTGTATGGCTACAACGAGGCAAATCCCAATTGGAGGGTAGTTTCTCCTTGGGCATATTCTGGTATTGATGCTCATGGATAAGGGTATGGATGGGATTCTTAGTGCGTGGAGGAAGTGACCGTGGAGCCAAACAGTGACGTGGAGGTTTCCCTCCAGTTGACGTCCATGCAGTCATTTTGATCCTGGCAGGTTTTGCCAACACTCCAATGCTTGCAATGGTAGTGCCGGTGTGCGGATGTTGGCTTTGCTTTGCCTCCTCTTCATCTTCACTCTTGATCTCCTTCTCCTACCCGGGGTCTTGGAGATCTTCCTCTCTAGGCTCCTTTCCCTTATCCTTGGCAGACACCATTGTGCTTCTAACCTTCAAGAATAGTTCCTGGCAGAAACAGATCAAAATGAAAACATGACGAGAACACGATATACGAACCTCGGAGGATCCGGGGGATTATATATTACGAAGTTTTACAACAAAAGGAAGGTACTGGGAGAAAACGGGTCAGAGACAGAGTCCGAGGTGGCCACACCACCTGCTGGCGCGACCAGGGGGCCCACGCCAGGGGGTGGTGTGAGCCACCCTGCCTCTGTTTCTGTCCCTCTTTCGCTTTGTAGCTTTCCTTGTTGGATAAAAACTCCAAAAAATATAATTTCACAGAATTTTCGGGGAACTTTTCTTACCAGAATTGTTACCTATTCGAAAACGGACTCTACAGGTCTCTGAATTTGGTCTTTTCCGGAGTTACTACTTGAATAGAATCAATATATTCATCTTCATACACATATTGCTCGAGTCATGAAACATTTCTCTCTCTTATTACACCATTTTCTCCGATAACCTAGAAATTTCTTTCACACAATTCTCATTAGCAACATTAGTATAAGCGAGGTAATAAACCTTTTAGGTTCAAATTCAACTGAAATCCATAAAAACATAAGCTACTATAGCAACTCCTTCCAAAAACCAAAAAATAATTCAAAAAGGAAATCGATTTAAGAAGCAAATGCGAGAGTGGCAAAATCTATCAAAACAGACCAGCAGGTAAAGATCAATTTTTTTGAATATCTTCTGTTGCTCTAATCAAAAAGTGCAAAACTAACGAAAGTTAAATAACAACCTGGGTAGAAGCACAAAAAATTACAGCTCAATCCGACATACAGAGATCTATCACTAATTTTTACGGTGAAGCTCAAAAATATGTTTCGGGACAGCAACTTCCCCAAATCTTACTTCTCTCTCATTAGAGGTTGATCTTGACACAAAAACCAAACAAAAAGGATAAGGAGAGGTTATTGCCGAAACAATAACTTCCAAGACTCAAAGAAACAAAAACAAACTGAAAGCAAGAATATATTGGGTTGTCTCCCAAAAAGCTATTTCTTTATAGCCATTAAGATGGGCATGATAATTTCAATGAAGCTCACATAGGAATATGAATTGAAGTAAAAGAGAGAATCAAAAAGCAAAAATATACATGTTTAAGTCTAACCCACTTCCGATGCAAGGGAATTTTGTAAACAAACAAGTTGTTAAAACCAGAGGCTATAAGCATAGGAAGGCAAAACAAGTGCAACATAAAGACTTTAAGCATAAAACGAGGAAACTTGATATTATTGAGATGCATTAGAACAGTCTTTCCTCTCTCATAATAACTTTCAGTATCATGCATAAATTTAATGGTATAACTATCACATGAACCATTATAGCAATGATCACTTATCCTAATAGAAAACATAGGGACACTAGCTCTCATAACACTACTTTGTAAAACAATATCATTGATATCCTTACAAAGGATAGTGTGTCCCTCTTCTACATATTTAGTGACAAATTCTTTCACATTTGCTATTATAGGTTCATCATCCATTTGTTTATCAGGTTCAACAGCTTTATTTGTACTTTCATTAACCATACTATCTATCATAGAGTGTTACTTTACTTTAACCAGGAAAGGTATTTTCTCAATGTAAAGTTCAGGTAAAACATAATTAGCAGTATAAACTTCTGTATTTCTTGCAGGAACACTACTAACAATGTCTTTATAAGGTGCATGATACTGATTCAACTTCTTTTTAGGAACTTCAATATAGGAAGCAAAAGCCTTAAAATAAGTTGTAATAGCTTGAGAGTCTAAACCATAAGCATTTTTAATATTTTGAAAGTCATTAGTTCCCATAAAAGATTCAATGCATTTGTAATCATAATTTGTACCTGACTTTCTTCCTTTATCATTCTCCCATGCTTCAGCATTGTCTTGAATACGGTATAGAAGATCCCATTTAGCTTCTTCTTCCATGCGTGTGAATGATCCAACATAAGAAGCATCCAGTAAATCCTTATCATGAAGAGAAATCCTTGCATAAAATTTATTGATAATAATATTGTTGGGGAGCTCATGAATGGGACATTTGAGCATTTTTAACTTCAATCTCCCCCAAGCTTGAGGTGTACTCTCTCCATCAAGAGGCCAAAAGTTGTATATTTGATTCCGATCTTTATGAATCTCACTAGGAGGATAAAACTTTGAATAAAAGAGAGGCACTATTTCCTCCCATTCAAGAGCTTGACCATTCTTCAGCAGCTTATACCATTCTTCAGCTCTTCCTTTCAGTGATAATGAGAATAACTTCTTCTTGACTTGATCTGTTGTAATACCTGCACACTTGAACAACCCGCATAATTCGTGTATAAAGAGAAAAGGATCACCGGGATGGACAGTTCCATCCCCAACATAATACTTATCCATAACACGATCAATAATTCTTGTAGGTATTTTAAAAGTATCATTCTCAGCAGGTGATGGTTCATCTACTACCTTAGCAGCGGTAGTAGCATTACAAATTAAGAAACTCAGTGAATTATCCATATTGAAATAAAGCAACTAACAGAAGTAAAAAATACTCATAGTAGAAGTTTCCTTTACCAGTTCCACTCTCCAATAGCGCTTCACTCCTGAAGCGGGCGCGAAAAATAGTCTTGATGACCCACAAGTATAGGGGGTGTATCGCAGTATTTTTGATAAGTAAGAGTGTCGAACCCAACGAGGAGCAGAAGGTGCTGGCGAGTGGCTAGGAGCAGGAATTCTCTGTAAATACTTAGCAAACGGATTTTTAGGGGTTTTTGATAATGCAGGTAAATAAAGTACGAGTATATAAAAGACAATAAGAATAAATGCAGCAAGTGGCCCAATCCTTTCTTTAGCAAAGGACAAGCCGGTTGTATTACTTCAGATGACCAAACGTTCTCGAGGACACACGGGAATATCGTCAAGTGCTTTCGCTTCATATAGTTGATTAATCTTCTTTAGTTTGCTAAGTGTTGTGTGGGTGAACCTGTGCTAATGAACCGACCTTCCTAGGACTAATACATACTTGTGATTATACCCCTTGCAAGCATCCGCAAGTACAAGAAAGTAATTAAGGTAGAAACCTAACCACAACTTTAAACTCTAAGACCCTGACATCCCTTGTGCAAAGGTTTCCTAACGGGGGTTCAGGTTTCTGTCACTCCGGCAACCCCTACGATTCGTAGCCAAATACACAATGCATTCCCCTAGGCCCATATAGGTGAAGTGTCATGTAGTCGACGTTCACATGACACCACTAGAAGGAAAACACCACAACTTAAATATCAAACCATTGAATCTTTCTCAACACAATTCAACTACTAACAACATGACTTCTCCCATGTCCTCAAGAATAAAACGAACTACTCACAAGACATCATATGGATCAAGATCAGAGATGATATAATGATATGTAACAATCTGAACATAAACGATAATTCAATGGTTCACTCAATAGCATCAACTACAAGGAGTAATCAACACTAGGAAAGTTTCCCTTAAGAACTATGCAATATTCAACCTAATTGTGACAGCGGTATGAAGTGGTGATGATGGTGCTGGTGGAGATGATGGTGGTGATGATGGTGGTGATGATGATGATCCCGATGAAGTTCAGCTTGATGGTGGAGTTGATAGCGGCGATCTCCCCTCTCCGGGAAGGAATTCCCTCGGCAGAATTCTGTCTGCCGGAGAGATCTTTCTCTCTCAGTGTTGTCCGCCCCATAGAACCGGCGGAATCTTTCTGTGGTCACTCCCTGAGTCTCAGGGTTTCGGGAGGATAATATACACCAGAGGAGAGAGGCTGGAGTGGACCAGGGCGGCCACACCACCTGGTGGAGTGTCCTAGGGTGGCCCGCGCTAGGGGATGGTGTGGGTGTCGTCGGATTGATGAAAAGTACGCCATGAGGGGGGTCCTCGAGGTGTGCGGAAGCGAGGGGGTGAGACGTACAGTATTCCAGGATGGTGAGCACACAAGTTTACCCAGGTTCGAATCCGCCGGCTTTGGACGGATCCTACTCCTGCTAGCAATCGATGTCTGGAGCGAATATGGGTTACAAGGGTTTCGCCTGTGCGAGTTGAGGTTGTAGACTATTGAGGTTATGCCCTAAAGGCTCTCCCCTAGGATGGCTTATATAGATATCCGGCCTAGGGTTTACAGGAGAGGTCTATCTGGCTACGACTAAGAGTCTGTTTATAGAGTACATCTTGAACTACAAGTAACATCATAGCCTAAGTCGGTAATTCTTTTGGGCCTTCCCGTAGCCGGATTGGACTCCGTCTTCTCTCCCTGACTGGGCCGCCCGTGAAGCAATACTCTAACCCGAAGTGGGCCACCCTGGTTAGTGAGGAACTGTGAGGATACCCTGAAAGTATATCCCCAACAGCAGCCCCCGGAGGCCTCCAAGATCCAAAGTCGGATTTATCATCGTCTAGCTTGATCTTCGGCTTGCAGATTCTTGAAGGGTTCCTGAAACTTCACAACAAAAGATACGATCCGGGTCTTAAAAAATAAGTCGGACCTTTCAGTTGGTAACTCAGATTTTCTAGCTCATTTTCAAACTAAGCCGGAAATTGGTCTATAACGCCACCTGACACAAGCATGGTCAAGTCACGTCATCTAACAGTGTTCCATCAGCACGCCCGTTGGTGGGTCCACGGTCCGCGGAACCGAGGCGCCTTTTCAATGCGTGCATGGAGATCGAGGCGACGCAATCATCGTGCGGGTACTCCCCAGTTCTTTCCACGACGCGTGGCGATTGCACTGTAGCATTTGCACGAATCTTGGCGCAGGTAGGTGGATATAAGGGGTTTAGATTTCCTCTTCTCCTTTCCACTAGTCCTTTGCCGTCTCCTTTCTTCCCAATCCTCCTGCGCGCACAGAGCCTCCTCATCCTCCCCCCACAGAAAACTCCCAGCGCCGCCCCTTTAAGGTCACTTTCTCACCGGAGAAAAATGGCTTCTTCATCTTCTTCCTCCGGTTTGGCGGCAGCAGCGGCGGCGGCGAAGGCAGAAGCTGCAGCGGAGAAGGAAAGCTACAGGGGAATCTGGATCCCCTGTGCCCTCGACGAGGCAGGCCTCAAGAATGTGGAGAAGGAGGAGCTGCTGCGCGGAATGAGCGGGCTGGCTAAACTGGCCCCCAACCCACACGAGGGCGAGCGAGTTCACTTTGGTACTCATCTGGACCGAGGTTTGTCCTTTCCTCCCTCGGAATTCTTCTCCGAGGTGATAGATCACTATGGAGTTCAACGCCACAATCTTCCTCCCAATTCTCTTCTAGAAATGAGCGCATATGCTGCGCTTTGCGAGGGCTTTCTCGGCATTAGGCCGAGTTTGCTTCTCTTCCAGTTTTACTTTCATGTCCGAAGGAATTCCATCACTGCCGGTGTTCCTTACATCACCGGCACTATTAGTTTTTCTCTTAGATGAGACCGGGCATATCCCAAAATTTCTGCCAGTGACTCGGTCAAGCAATGGCCAGCCACTGTTTTCTACCATAGGGATATTCCGGCTCCCGACAAAGCTACTGCTTTGCCGGCTTTTGTTGACGGAGCCGCCACGGCCCAACCTTCCTGGGACGAGGCTGCTCCGGCTCTCACCGACGATCTGATCCTTGCTAAGAGGCGGATCGAATATCTTATCAAGCACAAGGGTGCGAAGGATCCTTGGTCGAGCTTGGAGGTCTCACGTCGGATCCAGCCACTTCAGTACCACGGGGATAGACTGATGCACTCCATCACGTCATCCAAAAACGACTCCCTCCGCATCATCCCCAAAGCCTACACCACTCAAGGCTATATAAGCTAGATCAAGTGGCTGATCAAGGAGCAGATCGAGAGGAGGATTCCGGAGGTTTCTCTAGACATGCACACTGCAGAAGACCCCGTGGTGCCAGTAAGCTTTAATCAGTACATCTTCTGTGTGTTTCAATTTCCGAGTCATACTACAATGTTGAATTGTGTTCTTGTTTTCAGCTTGCTGACCTCCCCAAGTCGGAGCTTGCTCCGCTTGAAGGATACCCTCCTGAGTTTTCTCAGGAGATGGAAGTAGTCCCATTGCCGGATCTTGCGCTCAAGAAGCTCGACAACGATGGCGATTACCACAAAGGAGGTGCCAGTCGTGAAGAGGTAACCTTCTGTCACAACTTTTCCGCCTTTGTTATTTACTCAAGTTTCTTTCCGAGATGTAATGTTTCCGACTTTACTACTTTCTCAGAGCAAAATCAATCATCAAGGTCAAGGGGAAGGGGACTTCTTCGAAGCCCTTGCGTCAGACGAAGCTTACAATAGCTTCCCCTGCCGTGGCTCCTCCGACTCCGGTCCCTCAACCTTTTGCAACTCCGGCGATCATCCCTTCTCCAGTGATTGCAGAAGATCCGACTCCTCAAGCGGAGCCGACGATACTTGGGTCACATACTGACGTCACCTCGAGTGCGTCAGGTCAAGATAAGGGTGAACCCTCTTCGGGTAATGATCCCTCGGCTGAAGTCTTTGCCGAAAACCTCCTGAACAATCCGGGTCTTGCCAAATTTGGCCTAACCCGGAAATCTGCAGAGGAGATCCCGCGGCTAGCCAGGCAAGTCCTGGACAAAAGCCATCTATCCCCCGAAGAGGAGGCGCAAGAAGCAGAGGACGTCAAGTTCTCCGACCTTCTCACTCAAGTCCGCCTTCGTGACGAGAGGATCAGGACTGGCGAGCTTCCAATAGCTCCAGTGATCCCTCTTACTCTCGCCGAGAAGATGGCAGCTGAAGTGAACGCGGGTTTAGACAAACTCACCCGCGAGCAATATGTAAGTCAGAATTCCAACTCTTGTTTTTACATTATGTTATATCATATCCTCTAGCCCCCAAGCATGAAGTAGGGTATAGAATCCGAGTTTATGCTTTCATTAGGATGCCAAAGGACGAACTAGTGTAGCCCCCAAGGCTCGTGCTGATATTTCGTAAAAATATTAGCCCGAGCCTTAAGTAGCTTTCTGACTTTGGGTATTCTGACTTACAGGAAGTATGTTCCTATAACCAGGAATTATTGTCCAATGTCTATAATAAGCGGAGAGAGATCAAAGCTCTCCGGCTTAAAAATGCTGAGCTCAAGGTAGCCAAGGATGAAGCTGAAGGTAAATATTTCGAGATTCAAACCTTGTCTTTTGCTTTTTCTATGTCGAATTTTTCTGAACTGTTGTTCTTTTTGTCTTACAGCGTTGGTGAAACAATCCATCAATATGATTGAAGAGGCCGAGAACCTCAAAACCCTGGTGGTGGAAAACAAGGGACTTCACCAAGAGCTGGATAAGCTCAAGGCGGATCATGAAACGAGCATAGCTCAAGTCCTGGAATCCTCCTCCATGGCCACTAAAGAGCGCGATCGCAAGATTGCCGCTTAAGATAAAGTAATCTTGGACCTCAAGAATGAGCTTGGCAGAGAGAAGGATATATCCCAGGCGCTCCGGGCTGAACTCCAGAGTCTCCGGGAGGAGAAGACCAAGATTGATGACGTCATTCTTGGTACGTTCCACCTTTCTGACTTATCTTTTCTTCGACTGTTATCAATGTCGGATTTTTCTTGACTTGTTTTGTGTATAGGTCCTCTAAAGTTGTCGGACTCTTCCTCGTCCGAGCCTCATACTCACCGGCTTACCCAAGTCGGTGATCTTCTTCATGACTACCGCCCGTCCCTTGAGGACATTGGCAAGTCTCTCAAGATTCTGGACATGCCAAGCATGTCGGATTTTGAGGTGCGGGACAGGGCCGAAGAGATGTCGCAGCTTGTTCGGGACTGGAATATGTCCTACGCGCGGACTGCCGCGCAGAATGCCCTCTCCATGGTCATGAGCCACCATGGAAACATGGAAATATGGCAAGTGACTAAAGGGTACTGCAAGGTAGACGAAGACGACCAGGAGCAGGACCTTCAAGCCATCATGCACTCCTGCGCCGGATATGGGTGCCACGTAGCTGATCTGACCAGCTACGAGATCCCCTTCTTCACCCGCGTGGATACTCCGCCTCCTCCTACAGAAGAAGCCGAAGAAGTTTCCGACGATGAACGCACCAACTCGGATGCGGATATCTCGAAACGATATCAAGGCGGAGTGACCAGCAAGCCAGTAGATCCTTCATCTCCTCCTGCATCATAGACCACAAACTTATGTATTAATCTGTGAAAGAACATGATGCGCTTTGTAAATATTAAGTACTATGACTTTTTGTTAGTGCTAAGTTTTTTATCTATTCGGCACTTTTGTCCTTAGACTTTTTTGTGTGTGCCGGAAATGTTTCACAAGAACTTATATTTTTCGTCTCGACTTATCGTTTATCTGGCTTTCCGCCTCGTCCCTTTCGTGAGCCGGCTAAACCTTCAGCCGGAAACTTTGCCGAGCAACGGAGCTCAATTGCTAAACCAGTTTAAACTCTGAAACAAAGCCGGCTTCTAGTACCAACAATTCACTACTCGGAAAATGCCCGCATCCGGCAATCAGATAAATAACCAAAGTAAAGACTAGAAATTTTTAGAGTTATACCCGAAGGTAGCAGTTTTTAGAAATCGGAAATCTAGACCAGAACGAACATGAGCATAAAGTACTTTCAAGCATTCTGGGATTTTCGACTATGACATGATCATTCGGAAATAAGATGGTTTAAGAACTTCTCAGAAAAACTTGAGGAAACCAAAAGTTTTATTTCTCAGAGAACATGTACATATGTATGATTACAAAGAAGGATAAACTAAGAATAAAAGGGACGTAGCTGAGCAATATTCCATGGTCTATCTAACTCATCCGGATTTGTATCGCCTCCATTTCTCTTTCTTCTTAGTAGCAGGTCTTTCTTTGATCGGCCTCATGTCGATTAAGTAGTACGATCCATTGTGCAATACTCGACTAACTAAAAGGGCCCTTCCCATACCGGGAAAGTTTGTGCTTTCTTTGTTGCACAAGCCGGAGAACCAAATCACCTTTATTGAAAGATCTATTTCGGACTCTCTGGCTATGATACTTGCGTAACTTCTGCTGATAGGCTGTAGATCTCATTTCATTAACGACGCGAACTTCTTCGACTAAGTCGAGATTATTTTGTCGAGAAATCTTGGCATCCTCTTTGATATACGGGGCCACTCTAGGAGAAGTATGAATTAAATCACTAGGAAGAACTGCTTCTGTGCCATAGACCAAGAAGAAAGGTGTATATCCTGTTGACCTGTTCGGAGTTGTTCGTAAACTCCAAATTACAGAGGGTAGTTCCTCTTCCCAAGCCCCCGCAGCACGTCTCAGTGGTGCTTCGAGTCTTGGTTTCAGGCCTTGTAGAATTAAACCATTTGCTCTTTCGACTTGTTCGTTAGCCTGTGGATGTGCGACTGACGCAATGTCAAGCTAGATATTTTGCTCGTCGCAGAATTCGACTAATTCTCCCATAGAAAAGTTACTCCCGTTGTCCGTGATTATGCTATGCGGATAACCATACCGGATTATAACATTCTCGACAAATCTTTTGGCTGTTGCTCCATCACAACTAGTGACAGGTTTAGCCTCAATCCATTTGGTGAATTTATCTACCATCACTAAGAGGTGAGTAAATCCACTTGGAGCTCGTTTAAAAGGTCCTACCATATCAAGCCCCCAGACCGCAAAAGGCCATGTTATAGGTATTGTTTGCAGCTGATCAACCGAAACATGAGCTTGCTTGGTGTACTTTTGGCAGCCTTTGCATGTCTTGACTAATCGTTCGGCATCTGCCTGAGCTGTAAGCCAGAAAAATCCATGCCGAAAAGCTTTTGCCACTAAAGATTTGGCTGCAGCATGGTGACCACACTCGCCTTCGTGGATTTCCCTTAAGATTTCCACTCCTTCTTCTGGAGATACACAACGCTGAAAACCCCAGAAACACTTCGTTTATGGAGCTCACCTTTAACAATAGTATAGGCTTTTGCTCGTCGGATAATCTGCCGGCTCAGCACCTCGTCTTCGGGTAATTTGCCATCTACCAAATAATCAAGGTAGGGTTGAGTCCAGCTGGGAATTACAGCCAGAATTGCTATCAAAGGTGAGTCGGATTTGGCCGGATATTCCTCATCTACTCCCTTTATTGAGCGAACTTTGAGGTGTTCTAAAAAAGCGCCATCTGGGACCTCTTTCCGCGCAGAGCCTATTCGAGATAGTGCATCTGCTTCCTCGTTTTCTGCTCGAGGGATGTGTTGAACTTCAAACCCTTCAGACGATTTCGATAGATCATCCATGATAGCTTTATATTCTGCCATGTGCTTATTTGCATTACAAATATCCGAGACTTGCTGAGCAACAAGATCCGAATCTTCGTAACACATCAAATGTCGGATGCCAATATCCTTGGTAGTCCGGATTCTATGCAGCAGTGCTTCATACTCGGCAATATTGTTTGTCGCTGTGAAGTGGATATGCAACACGTATAATAGTTTATCTCCTTGGGGTGATTTGAGCACCACGCCAGCCCCCGAGCCCCCTCGAGCCTTAGACCCATCGAAAAAGAGGGTCCAATATTCCGACTCGGGGAGGACCATGTTATCCTTCGTCTCTATCCAATCAGCGACAAAGTTGGCAAGGATCTAGGATTTGATTGCTGTCCGAGGTTTATACTCAATATCGAAAGCTAAGAGCTCTATGCCCCATTTGGCGACACGTCCTGTGGCGTCGCTGTTGTTGATTATGTCTCTCATGGGAGCTTTGCTCACCACAGTAATTGGATGCTCCTGAAAATAGTGTCGTAACTTACGAGATGCTAGGAAAACACCGTAAGCCAACTTTTGATAGTGCGGATATCGCTGTTTTGATTCTGTCAAGACCTCGCTGACAAAATAAGTCGGATGCTGCACCAAGTGTTCCTGATTTTCCTCTGGTCTCTCCACCACCATGACGATACTAACGACCTTATTTGTCGCAGCAATATAAAGCAACATCGGTTCCTGAGGTTCCGGCGCTGTGAGGATAGGAGCAGATGAGAGTACTTTCTTCAGGTCTTGCAGTGCAGCTTCAGCTTTGTCAGTCCAGACAAAATCCTTGGTTTTCTTCAGGAGTTTGTATAATGGTGCGGCTCTTTCACGAAGCCGGCTTACAAATCGACTGACCGCAGGAATGCAACCAGTTAGTCTTTGTACGTCCTTTAGGCGAGTTGGCCTAGAAATATTAAGTATAGCCTTGATTTTGTCGCGGTTCACCTCTATGCCTCTTTGAGACACGATGAAACCTAACAATTTACCGGCTGGTATTCCAAAGAAGCATTTCTTCGGGTTAAGCATGATGTTGTATTTTCGTATAATGGCGAATGTTTCCTCCAAGTTGGAAATGAGTGTTTCCTTCTTTTTGGACATCATCGCGATATCATCCATGTATGCATGTACATTGCATCCGAGTTGGTTGTGGAGGCAACGCTGCATCGTGCGCTGGTACGTAGCTCCTGCGTTCTTCAACCCAAAGGGTATCATAATAAAACAGAAGGTTCCGAAGGGGGTTATGAATGAAGTTTTGACTTTGTCAGATTCCTTCATCCGGATTTGGTGATAACCGGAATATGCGTCGAGAAAACAGAGGAGTTCCGAGCCTGCCGTAGAATCGATAACTTGATCAATTCTAGGCAAAGCGAACGGATCTTTTGGACAAGCCTTGTTCAAGGCAGTATAATCAACACACATCCTTAAATCAGTGGTGTCCTTTTTAGGGACCATTACAGGATTGGCCGACTACTCAGTGTGGATGACCTCTTCTATGAATCCGGCTAACTCGAGCCATGCTAGTTCCTTAGCTATTGCCTTATGCTTTTTGTCGCTAAACCATCGTAAGGACTGTTTGACGGGTTTAGCATTCGGGTTTACATTTAGAGAGTGCTCGGCAAGTTCCCTAGGTACTTCGGTCATGTTAGATGGCTGCCATGCGAAGATATCTTGATTTGCTTGGAGGAACTTGACGAGCGCGCTTTCCTATGCGCTATCTAGGCCTACGCCTATCTGGGTCACCTTGGAGGGGTCATCTTCCTTCAATGGCGCTTTCTTCGTCTCTTCTGATGCCTTGAACTCCGGAATTGGCTTGGTAACCTCCTTCTTCGTTGTGGGCATCTCGGACGGATCTATGCTCTTCTTGATCTCCTGGTACTCCTGGGCATGCAGCATGGCTTCAGCAAAGGCGGCATTTCCATCCTCGCACCCTCGCGCTTTCTTCGGGTCTCCCCTGATGGTGATCACGCCGTTGTGACCTGGAATTTTCATCATATTGTAAATGTAACATGGACGAGCCATAAAAGCCCAGTAAGCCGGACGTCGGAATATAGCATGGTATGCGCTCTTGAACGGGACCACTTCGAAGGAAAGTGCCTCCGTTCGATAATTCTTTGGAGTTCCAAAGGTAACATCCAAAGTGATCTCTCCCAGGGAATTAGCTTGTCTTCCTGGGACAACTCCGTGAAAAATCACAGAGCTATGGTTCAGCTGTGTCTCCGAGATCTTCATCCGGCGTAGCGTTTCGACATAGAGAATATTGATGTTGCTACCACCGTCCATGAGGGTATTGGAGAAACCATAACCGTCAATAAGTGGATTGATGATTAAGGCATATTTTCCTCGCCTGTGTAGCTTAGGCGGATGATCATCGCGGTCAAACGTGATTGCCACTTCTGACCAGTCCAGATACTGGGGGACAGCCGGAACTGTTGCATTGAGCTCTTGTAGAACTGCTTTCTTGACCTTTGCTGGTTGAGATCCGAGGAAGGTGACATAAGTGTCCTTCTTGGTGGGAAAAGTCTTCTTCCCTTCCGACTTGGGATTTGAAGCATCAGCTTCCTCCATGTTGGAATCCTCCTTGGTCTCTTTGTCTTTTTCGGGATTTTTCTTTCCCCTCTTCCGCTTAGCTTTGTAGCCCGTGGTGTCATCTCTTTTGATGTTGTCGTTGAAACGACATTCAGCGTTGGTGTGGGACGATCCCCCACTGGCGTCTAGGTGATGCACACATGGGTTATTGGCAATGTCGGCCCAAGAGTAGGTTTTGCCTGGTTGTTGTTCTCCTCTACCTTGGACCCTTGATGTCCCACGGCCACGCTCGCCGCCTCCGCCACGTCCTTCTCGTCCTCCAGACCCGGAAACAGTAGTGACTGCCGCTGTTTCCGTGTTGGGTTTTTCTTCCGAGGTGTTTTTGCATTTCTAGGCTTGTTGCTTTGGTTGTTTTGCCGACTAAGGCACAACTAGGGAATTGAGTAGTCCTTCTGTATCGTCGTCAGCGTCTGCATACTTGCTCGCTGTTTCTATCATCTCTCCCAAATCGGTAACCTTGTCACACTTCAAGCGATGGCGTAGTAAACCAATAGGGAGACCTGCGATGAAAGCTTCAATCACAGTTTGATCAGTTACTCCTTCGCAAGAGTTCTTGGTGTCGATCCATCGTCCGAGGTAATCTCGGCAAGTTTCTCCGGCTTTCTGGGTGCAACATTGTAGGTCTCCAACCGTACAGGGCCTCCGATATGTGCCTTTAAAATTCCGAAAGAACGCGCTTTGTAAATCATACCAGTTATGGATGGTGTTTGCCGGAAGTTCATTGAGCCATGATCGTGCCGTCTTCCGCAACATAAGTGGGAGATATCAGGTTGCGACCAGGCTGTTTCCGCCTTTGGCGATACAGCAAGCTTGGAAGAAATCCTGTAACCAGGTGTCTGGCCGAGCAATGCCGTCGTAGGCTTGGATATGTCTTGAGATAGCAAATCCTTCCGGGAATTTTGTAGCTCTGATGCGTGGACCAAAGCACTTTGGGCCCACGTACATGTCATCGTTTTCATAGCGTCGAGCCTCTATGTTGGAGTTGATCCTGTGTCTTGCGTCATTCGGGGATAGAGATCGTCCCGAATGTCGGCTGTGGCTGCGGTGCCGTGGAGCCGGACTTCAGCTTCTGCCACCACCTCCTCCGCCATGTCATCCTCCTTGCCCACCATGGGAGCCGTTGTGATGACTGTGTGGTGGAGAAGTTGGAGCAGCTGGATATTTTTTGGCTGATCGCAGGCCTCCGTCCGAAACATCATTATTTCGATTCCAGGGAGGGTCTTGACTCCGACGAGCCCCCTGCCGGCTTGTACCTGCATGGTTTCCGTCGTTTCTTCGTCCGTCGTTCCCACCATAGTGAGGCTCAGCCGGACGGTTCTCCTGTCTAGGAGGCGGCATTCTCTGATGATCCTCCTCCCGACGTTTCTCTTTATCTTCTCCCCTTCGATCCTTAGATTCTCGTCAGGGAGGGTTCGTCCGATTCAGGGTAGCGATGGCGTCTTTCTCGGCCGCTGGTGCGACATTACCCCAACCGCTGGTCCTGACGATCCGGTTCTCGAATAATTGTCTTCCCGTCGTTCGGGGCGATAATACTGCTCCGGAACATAATAGGGTCTTACGTCAGCCCATGCCGGATCTATGCGACATTGGTCAGCATTTGAGACCAGTTTTTGACTTCCGGACAGGGCGACCTTTTGCTGCTCCAGTCCCTTGTTGAGTAGCTTGATACCCAAACGGATCTCCTCTGGTCCTGGATTAGCCAATAGAATTTCTCGGGCTGCCACGGTATTTTGTACTGGTGTTGGGTATACCCAATCTCCGTTGCTATCTTTCAGTGGCTTCCCCATCTCATCTCCAAAAAGGATGGCACGGACACGTGGGAATTGGTTGTCATCTATGTGACGCTTCCGTGTCTTCTGATGCAGACGAGACATGTACTCCTTGTTCGACATGTGTTTCTTCTCCACCTTGATGTTTTTGGCTTCATCGAGGAGTTGTTGACGACGCGCTTCTAGGGCTTGCGCCCTTTCATCCAGCTCATCTGCAGTAAGTTCTGCAGCTGTAGGGATAGGTGTGGTTAATGCGGCATCGATGAGTTTATGCACACCTCCAGTGATCACGTGTCCATGCACCGATGCTTCTTTTTTCAGCTCGTCTGGGATAAGTGCTCCATTCGAGTCTTCTTCGTATTCCTCGGCGATCACCTCCTCTGTCAGAGGGTCTTTTGCCGGGGTCTTGTTTTTCTTGTTCTTCTTCTTTTCCTTCTTGGCAGCGCCGGTAGCAAAGACGGCTTTGGGTCCGTTTCCGGAGTCAAGCTTTGATCAGTACTTTCGGACATCTGGACCTCGGGATTATCTTCGACGTCCATGTCATCCTTCGTTTTGGGAGAGTGTTCCCCAGATCCTTCATCCATGGCTTCTCCTTCTTCTGCAGTTTTGGAGTTGTACTCCTCTTCATATTCCGCGGAGAACTTTCAGAAATCTGCGGACGTCATCGACTCATCTGAGGATGCGGGTACGTCGGCGTTTGTTCCAATTGCCTCCAGCACCGAGTCGGTGTTTTCTCCAGCATCGGCAGAGCCAGATCCGGATCCCACGTATCCGACAAAGTGCGACGCGTGCTTCCTGAGGTACCTGCGGCTTTTGCGATCAGCCATATCAAAACTTTGGACGGTCTCGAGGATTGCCTCTGCGCTTTCGCCTTGCAGTATCATACGTCGTAGTGTGTACCTTAGGAAAGGCCTGTCTGTTCTGGCATCATCACAGCCGGAATCAGTGTCATTGATATGCTCCTCCTGGATTTCGACTTCCACGGGTGGGTCGATCTGGGATCTGGCTCCTCTGGGGAGATCCACTCCAGATTCAACGTTGACCGCTAGGTCTTCTTCAGGTTCGGATTTCTCCTTGTCTCGCGAATCGTGCGGCTAGGTGGGATTAGGGTTTTCGAGATCCGAACTCACGCCTCCGTGGACAAAGGGGACCCAGAAAATTCTTCTGCCTCTATCATCACCGCTGGGGTGGGTTGGGCAGGTTCAACGAAACCAATGTAAACATCGATCTCGCCAAAAGACATGATTGTGTACGCAGTCACGACCTCCTTTGCTGGAATCCAAGTCTCGTTGAGAACGATGAGAGGGACGTCGCTAGCGTAGAGGATGTGATCGACGGTGATAGTCTCGCCGATTCTGATTCTTGCAAATTCCGCTCGGAACGCAGATCCGTAGCTCACTTACCCCACGGTGGGCGCCAATTGTCGTCGGATTGATGACAAGTACGCCATGAGGGGGTCCTCGAGGCGTGCGGAAGAGAGGAGGGTGAGACGTACAGTATTCCGGGACGGTGAGAACACAAGTTTACCCAGGTTCGAATCCGCCAGCTTTGGACGGATCCTAGTCCTGCTAGCAATACAGTAATACGGCAGAGACGGAATATGGGTTACAAGGGTTTTGCCTGTGCGAGTTGAGATTGTAGACTATTGAGGTTATTCCCTAAAGGATCTCCCTAGGACGGCTTATATAGATATCCGGCCTAGGGTTTACAGGAGAGGTCTATCCGGCTACGACTAAGAGTCTGTTTACAGAGTACATCTTGAACTACAAGTAACATCATGGCCTAAGTCGGTAAGTCTTCTAGGCCTTCCCGTAGCCGGATTGGACTCCGTCTTCTCTCCCTGACTGGGCCGCCCGTGAAGCAATACTCTAACCCTAAGTGGGCCACCCTGGTCAGTGAGGAACTGTGAGGGTACCCGGAAAGTATATCCCCAACAGTCGGCCCTTGTGGCCCATCTCCACTTCCCATTCTGGCTTTCTTCCTCTTCTGGAAAAATAGGATATTCCATGTATTTTCCTGGATTTTCTGATCTTCGCGAATTTTGCCTCCAAACAGCAGCTTTTCCATCAGAATCCTGACTGTAGTGGTCCATGCTCCAAAAGTCATCAACCATGCAAAAACATATGAAATAACATAAGTATCATCTCTTAATATGAAATATATCAATGAATAATAGTAAATTATGATATAGAATAGTGATGCAAAATGAATGTATCAGGGTAGTTCACTATTTAGAGGTTTCATAGGATTGCTTATGTCTTGCTTTACAATGTATATTAAAAGAATAATTTTTTGAAGAAATCTTACTTAACTAAAGAAAGCATTTAAACTATAAGTTAACACTCTTAGGTTTTCTTTCTATTTATAATTCTCAAGGAAGGAAGAATTACTTCATTTAAATAAGGACCATACTAGTAGTTGAGACTTATCTATCTTGGTCATTATATGGTATTATAAGTTGTTCACTTCATAATGTTTCTTTAAGGTTAATTAAGAGTGGTATTACTTTTATTTGAACAGTAGTTTCTTAATTTTATGATTGAATAGAATAATTTGTCTCCTTATAAATGAGTGGTAAACAACGAAACAATATTATTTAACTACTTATGAATTACCTTTGGATTTTTAATATGTTTATAAACGTGTGGTTGAAGTGATGGTAAAAGGTTTTATTCAGTCAAAAATAATATCATTCTTAAGAATTTTATATTGCATAAGAATCTTTTTGGAAAATGCCACACTTATTTATGAATGATAGTTTAACAAAGAATGTAATTAAGATGTTTTGGACTATTTGGACTCCATACTATCCATACTTAAGGAAAATACTATTATTAGGCCTTATATGTATAATATTAGAAATATGAGCAATTTTTATTTATCCTTATATGAATTATCAATTAAGGAAATAGGTTTAAATTCAAGATATTAGAGTATTAAATTCTTATTTACCTAAAAAGTGAAAGACTATAATTTTAACATGTAGATATTATTTTTGTGATCATTTTGATATAATATAAGTATTTTTGTGATTTTTAAATATTAAAATATGATTTTTATAAGTTTTATTACTTATAAAATCGTTATTAAATAACAATTATTTAAATTGTTAACATAATAATGTTTAATAATAAAGTTAAATTATATATTTTATTTTTTCTGTAAATTTTCATATATTAAACATATTTTTCTGAATTATAAAAGAAAAGATATCCAATTTATAAGATTTAATCATTTTCTAATTAAATGTTAAATATGCAAATACTTTTTATACCTATTCAGAACCTACCCTAGGTCACAGACAAGTGGGGTCTTTGCTATGTTGGTTACCACGCGTGCAGTGGACTAAGTCAAACATCATTGATGTGGCTGAGGTGACGCAGGCGTGACGTCACGATGACGTAAGCGCGCTCGCCACCGCCAGATCATGGTCGCCGGTGGCGAACCACGATGTTCTCTACAAGAAAAGTTGGCTTTTACAACGGACGAATTTTGTGGTTGACGACCCGTTTTTCATGGCCAAAGAGTCTTGTGCGACGGATGGCCTTCGTGGTAAAAGCCCCATCACAAATGAATTAACCACGTTTTTTTTCGACCATGGCGGATCGCACCCTTCAGCTACGAAAACTTATTCCATCGTAGATCTATTCGCCAGCCACGCTAACGGCTGACCTCATGCAAAGTGCCACGTGGCAGCCGCCGTTAGCGGCCGGTTACCGCCGTTAACGGTCATAGAAACCGTGGCAGAAGCCAGGCCCAGCCAAGGCCTGCTAAAATACTAACTGGACTAGCCCATCAGGGGAGCCCAACAAGAAGATGGCCCATTACTGTTTTGTTCTGCACTGTTTGAAATGGGCCCAAAAATGCAGCCAACAGTGGCGTGCGAACTTTCAGGCCCGATTCGGTTTCGGCCTAAAGAAGGCCCATGTTGGTCCAACACTGTACTGACACTTGAGGCCTGCACAAATCCGGCCCGGCACTATTCAGGCCTATTGCCAATTTAGCCTTTTACTGTTCAGTCATGTTACTCTTCCAGCCATTTAGGAATTTCGACCCGTTACTGTTTAGACCTTTTAGTGTTTGGACTTTTGCCTATTCAGGCTGGCACTGTTTGGCTTGTTACTGTACTAGCCTGCCACTGTACTGGCATTTTGATGTTGATACCTTTTACAGTTCTGGCCTTTCACTGTTCCGGTCTTTTCTCTGTTCTGGCCTTTTACTATTTTGGCATTTTACTATTCTAGCCTTTTAATATTCTGGACTTTCACTATTCTAGTCTTTTGCTGTTCTGGCCTTTTACTATTCTACCAATTTACTGCTATGGCCTTTTACTGTTCTGTCCTTTTACTGTATTGGCATTTTCTTGTACTGGTCATTTACTGTTCTGGCCTTCTACTATTCTGGCCTTTTCCTGTTCTGGCATTTTACTGTTCTGGTTGTTTTGGGCCGTTCATGCGCATGTTGTTTCAACATTCGATATGCTACTGCTCTGGCTTGTTACTGTTTCAGACTTTTTTGCTAGCGCCTACTTTTCGCAGAACAGGTGAATATCAAGACATCAATTAATAAACACACATAAATTAAAATTACTTATTACACAATAATAAAAGTTTGTTACAACAGGTTATACAACAAGATCGTAATTCCGACAGATTACAACGTGTCAGTACCATCAATAAGAGATCGATACATGGCAATTCGCTTCAATGTATCATATGTCTTCTTCTTCAACATTTCAGCTACAGATCTAAGAGCAGTTATACCCTTTTGTTCTGCATGCAATACAATATTTATATATTTATCACCTGCAGGAGTTGTTCTAGGTGAACTGTTAAGTAAGCTGTTTTCTTCGAAAATGAAATGGGAGGATGAATGGGATGAGGGATCACAACTTTCAATCCTGCCTTCCAAGGACTCTTGATGGGTTTTAACTGCAGTCTGCTAAAATATGGTGAAATAGGTTAAAACAAACAACAAGGGAAACAAGCAGTATTATATAAAGTAGATATCATTTAAAGTAAGCATGAACTTACAGTAGCACGGTCATGCTGACATTAGCTCCTTCTCGAGCGGGTGCGACTCCTGGTCAATCTTCTAGAAGAATCTGAGCAGAACAGTTGGAACTCTGGTCCTTGTACTCCATTGTCATTTCTCTGCATGATATTTGAAACCAAGTTGGTTGGTTTGGAAGGATGAAAACTCTTGAAAAACACCAAAAACATAGCATTAAAAATTACCAGATGTATGTTTCAAACTAGATAGCTGGTTTGGAAGGATGAAAGCAGGTGAAAACACCAACATATAGCATTAAAAATGACCAGATATATCATCCAAACTAGATGGACATTTTCCGAATTAAGAATTCACACATATATTCACAATTGAACATAAATGCAAATGCCATGGCAAGTTCTTACGTAGAATGACTTATTAACTTATTAGGCATGCAGGTTATACAACTAATTAATATGACAAGAAACTGGCCAAAGTAACACAAGGAAACCTCACGATTTAGCCTTGCTGGGCGTCAGATTGTTAGTGTTGGATCCTCTATGAGCTGTTTGCATGACCCGTGCGGGCGCTCGGAAAGAATAGAATCTATGAGTTCGTGTTGGAGGATTAAACCGATAGCATGAGAATAAAGAAAGGGAATAAAAACGAGAAGCTAATGAGGTGGATAGGACCTACAAGATGAAGGGTGCAAATGAAATGGCAATAGCATCTAGGATATTGAGCAACATCCTAAAGATTTCGTAGCTTACGAGTACCAAAAATATAGCAAATGCACGGCGAGGATGGGTGGGACGGGCAATTGGGTGGCGGGGGCCACGGCTCAGCATTTCGGGGTCAGCAATGAATGATTTAGTGAAGTGGCCCCAGTAGGGTAGATGACGGTGTTGGCGAAGCGGATCCGGTGTTGTGAGGGAGTCGGTAAAATTGGTCCAGTGAAGAGCACCTGTAGTGGAAGAGCTCATGTGCGGAAGAGAGGGCCGGTGGTGAAGCAGCTAGAGGAAGGTCGAGGTTGGAGGGGTATGGGCGGGGAAGAGTCGATGAGGGGGGATATAGGTGGGATGACGCACATTTACGACCTATACCCCTCTATCATTGCAGTACTCCCACGGTCCTTGTTTCCGGAGCAGGGATAGAAGAGGAATTTTGCATTTGCAAAAAGCGGGGCGGGATATTTGAATAGATGCGCGGGATATTTGAATAGATGTGCGCGGGATGTTTCGGCGCCATGCGGAAATTTTGAGGTTGAAGCTTCCAACGTACGCTACTCCGGCGTGGCTGCTCTCACATGTTGGCCCTGTCTAGACCCACACGCCAGCGACAGTATGCTTACCAACATATAAATGAGTTTCCACACATTTGTCGAAATTGATAAACAATATATTTTCAAGGCTTTCATACAAGATGACCAAGGTCATGGCCATATCTCCGTTATAGTTTATAATATCGTGTCCATATCTGGTAGATACCTGCATCTTGGCATTTCAAAATAAGATTCTAGATTTGATGGACAATGCCCAACTTTAATGAATTTCCAAACTTTCTAGCTAAATCTATGCAATAAAATGACTTTTTGGCAATCTGAAGTAAATATGTCTAATTTCGAACTAGAAAGTGTGTGATATACCTTGCTCTTGACTTTTTAAAATAATTCAAAGATATCAACTAGTCAAATATTGGAGAACCACCGAGAGTTTCGGAAAATTCAACTTTTTGATATGATTGGTAATGACACCTAATTTCGGCCATTTTAAAAAATACAAAGAAACAAAATATAAAAAGAAATGCATCCATTATTTTCTCTCTTCGTGTCTCACTATGTGCACTAGCTAGTTTCCATGGGAAAATATAATCTTGAAATTTGATAATTTCTGAGAAAAATTGTATCACAATATATGGAGTACCATGTAAGAATATGCATGGCTTTCAAACCAGATGACCAAGGCCATGGCCATATCTTTCCTATAGTTTATAATAACCTATCCATATTTGTTATGGTGTGTATTGGCATTTAACATATTATTTACAAAGGAGGCTTCCGAATTGGAAGTTATTTCAATTTTCTAAGGCACAACTACGACTTTAGTCATGAAGCTACTACAAAACATGGCTTAAAATCCCACTGCCCCGGTTTTCACTCGAAGTATATATAGCCTAGGGTTAAGTTTAGGGATCAGGGTTTTATTTTGGCTTGAGGGTTTAAGGGTTCATGGTTTAGGATTTTAGGGTTTAGGCTTTTAGGGTTTAGTGGTTTAGGGTTCATGATTTAGGGTTTAGGGTTGTTCAGGGTTTTAGGGTTTATGATTTTTTAGGTTTTAGGGTTTAGGGAATTTTCAATAATAATGTTCAAGCTTTATATATATGGTTATATTCATGGAATAGAATGGCATTATCGCAATTTAATAAAAGTATTTCAAAATTTGAGCTATAAGTGCATTATACGTCCTTGGTAAGGTTTCTAGGGTTAGGAAGTTAGGGTTCTAGGGTTAGGACTTACGGTTAAGGGTTTTTGATTTTCAATAATGTTCAAGCTTTATGCTTATATTCATGTAATAGAATGGCGTTACCACAATTTAATGAAAGTATCTCAAATTTTGATCTATAAGTGCATGGTACCTGCTGGTTTAGGGTTTATGGGTCGATGATGTAGGGTTTGACGGTTTAGGTTTTATGGGTTGTTTAGGGTTTAGGGATTAGCGATTTTTCAATAATACTCAAAGATTTATGCTTATATTCGTCGAATAGAATGGCGTTACCTGCTTTAATGAAAGTATCACAAATGTTGATCTATAAGTGCATGATACCTGCTTGGTTAGGGTTTTACAGTTTAGGTTTTATGGTTGTATAGGGTTTAGAGTTTAGCAAATTTAGAATAATGCTCAAGCTTTATTGTTATATTCATCGAATAGAATGACGTTACCTAATTTATTGAAAGTATCTCAAATTGTGATCTATAAAGTGCATGATACCTGCTTGGTTAGTGTTTATGGGTTGATGGTTTGGGGTTTTAGGGTTTAGGTAATTTTCGATAATGCTCAAGATTTATTACCAACTTAAATGAAAGTATATCAAATTTTTATCTATAAGTGCATGCTACGTGCTTGGTAAGGGTTTAGGGTTTCGGGTTTTAGGGGTTTAGGGTTTTGGGTTTTAGGAATTTTCAATAATGTTCAAGTTGATTTATGCTTATATTCATGGAATAGAATGGCATTACATCAATTTATTGAAAGTATCTCAAATTTTGATATATAAGTGCACAATACCTGCTTTGGTTAGGGTTTATGGGTCGAGGGTTTAGGGTTATAGGTTTTGACTGTTTAGTTTTATGGGTTGTTTAGGGTTTAGGGTTAAGCGAATTTTCAATAATGCTCAAGATTTATGCTTATACTCCTAGAACAGAATGGGTGTTAGCTGATTTAATGAAAGTATCTCAAATTTTGATCAATGTGTGCATGACACCTGCTTAGTTAGGGTTTATGGCTGAGGGTTTAGGGCTTTAGGGTTTAAGTTTTCGGGGTTGTTTAGGGTTTAGGGAAATTTTGATATTACTCAGGATTTATGCTTATATTCGTCAAATAGAATGGCATTACCCAATTTAACAAAATTACCTTAAATTTTGATTTATAAGTGCATGCCTACGTGCTTGGTGAGGGTTTAGGGTTATAGGGTTTAGGGGTTTAGGATTTGGGTTTAAGGGGTTTTGGTTTTCGGGAATTTTTAATAATGTTAAAGCTTTATGCTTATATTCATGGAATATATAAGTCACCCCATTTAACGAAAGTATCTCAATTTTTGATCTATAGTTGCACGAAACCTACTTGGTCAGGGTTTAGGGGTTTAGATTTTATGTTTTAGGATACCATGAATTCTCAGTAATATTTTCAAACTTTATGGTTATATATATTCATGGAACAGAATGGTGTTACCGCAATTTATTGAAAGTATCTCAAAAATTGATCTACAAGTCGATGATATCCTGCTTGGTCATATTTTTGTTAAATAAAATTAAAGGTACCCAAGTAATAAAACAAGGGAGAAACAGGAAGAGTTCCTTGAGATTTAGGCGCTGTTTGGTTGGGCTCTAATTATGGCTTTTGATTTTTGGCTTATAAATCTACGAACGTGTTTTTGGCTTTGTTTTTTTAGCATTTACTCTAACATTGTGGAATAATAGTATAAGCCAGGTTGGATGATTTTAATGATTTTTATCTCGGTTTAGCAAAAAATGTTCGAATTTTGAACAACAAGCGATGGGAATCTCTACTTCCCATAATTCTGGCTCACTGACATGTGGGTCACTTGCATAGTGGGTCGAAAAAGTCAGTGTAGGTCGGTGTGGGTGTCAACACCCGGATTTTTAATCCCAGATGCCCATTATGCCATACCTCGCAATCCTAGGATTACCATTTTTGCGAGACATAACGGATTTGGATATCAAAGTACATCATCCATTACAAACCATACATAAGGTTTTACACAAATAAGGATCTCTTGATCCAGTCTTTAATACAACAAGCAGCGGAAATAAATGATAAGCGTAGCGGTGGGGTCCATCTTCAGGGGCACAGGCAATGTTGACGAAGGCAGATAGTCCTAGTTATCATAGCCGTCCTGCTGACCATCATCTTGATAGTCTCCTTCATAGTCTGGCCATAATAATAGCCAGGGACAAAAGCCATGAGTACTCTTTAAGTACTCGCAAACTACTACTAACAAGGGGGTATAATTCTAAGTTAAAGTACTAAATCTAAGTTAACTATCAAGTTAAGTTTGAAACCTAAGCTGAGTTCAGAAGCAAAGAAAGATAAAATAAAGTTCTAGAATCACTTAAGTTGGGAAGCTATTTTCATCAACACAACCCTGTTGTGGTCAAGTCAAAGTTCATCATTCATTTCGAGTTATTTAGAAAACATCTGACAACGAAACAGTATGGCCTTTCCAACTGTCCATATAATCATGACGTGCTATTCAATAGTTTGACACTCTGCAGAGGTGGTACACTTTCACCACAACATTCGATACATCTGTCAGGGATAACCCTGAATCATCATACTTGGTATGCAGATAATCAAACATAACCTTCCCTTTACACACCCTAGTACAAGCACCTCTCCTATGAGCATGGCCTCCCAACCATGACCATCAGTCATCTTGGGCACTGCATAGGTGGCCAACATTGAGAGGTAGCCTTGGCTCAAACCTCTCCCGTGAGGGAACTAATACTAATCCATATAAATTTCCAGCTAAGCCTTACCCAATTCAGGTAGTGTGGTTGTACGGTAAATTTGGAATGGTATCGCAACCGAATCCAACCATCAGTTTTATAAAAGGGTTAAGGCTCATGCCTCATCATTTTCATCATCATAAACCAGTTGTGTTTCTCAACACATGTCAAAACATCTCAATAGAATGCCTCATCATTCCAAGGTTTTCATAATTCATTTTCACCAAGTATTCCCATCTAAAGTGACTCAAGTTTTTGATCTATTCTAAAATACTAAGTTAAGAGTGTTCACTAAGGTGGAAAGATGGGATCAATGTCATGCCATAGAATGACATCTAAAGGTTTCTAAGTAGGTCAAGTTTTATACTCTTTATGCTACCTTCAAAATTAAGTAAAGGACTTTGTTTAAACTAAGGGAGGTAAAACTTGTCAATAAGACTTGGGGTACTAATAGTTAAAGGGGTGTGATCAAAGCATGCTTAAGGCATCTTTGCTAAACCATCTAGTTTTATTCTAGCTTGCTAACAATAGCTTGCTAGAGTAGGTTTTGCAAGGGTTAGCTTGCCACTAATAGCTTGCCTTGGTTGGTGCAGTGGTTCAAGTTTTCTTCTTCTTCTTCTTGGTAGAACTCCTCCTCCTCGAAAGCTTGGTCGGTACTAGCGTCTATAAATACATAGGGAGTAGATAATCACCAAACAATACTTAACTAGGCTAAGTAGCATTCTAAAACACACAATTGATGATCTATTATCATCACAAGCATCACAAGTTTAATTTCAATAGTTTCAACCTTTTTATTTTAGAAAAGTAATTTCTACTCATTGAAATTTTAACTACAATTTAATATTCACCACCAAAATATGGGATCATGTGGACGCATGTCCTCACCACATATTCTAACTTGTGGGAATGAGATTTAAAGGTTGGATCAATCTTTCTTTGGTTTAAGTTTATTATTTAATGATTTAAAGTGACTAGTAATGCCTATATAGCATTATTTTGGTACTAGTCCAAGTCACTGCATGTAAACCTTAATATTATTACATATTTAGATAGATATGATGAAATGTGATTTTTGAGAGTTGGAATCAACTCAAAAGCTAACTTGGTTGATTTTATAAAAATGTTGCAAGTTGCAAAAGCTTCTGTTTTGTTACTTTTACTAGGAGAGATCTATAACTCTAATTGAATGAAATCCAACGGGCTTGGATAGATTATTTCAATACCTTTCAGACAAAATTGGTTTCGTGTAATTTGGATTTCTAAAACTCTCTGAATTAAATTTTGAAATAGGGAACATAAACTAGATTCAAACTAAAAGAAAAATCCAGATTTGAATCTATGGCTGTATGAGGAAGAGAAATGGGGCGACCATGGGGAGTGTTCAGGCGCGGGGCTCAGCTGACAGGGGGTCCCGCGTGTCAGCGGCACTTAACACGTGAAACGGTACGCGCGTTGTGGGTCGTGCGATTAGAGGCTAGATCTACGGCTGAGGGTCGTCGTCGACGACGAACAGGTCGCCGGCGAGCTCGAACCCTAGCGGCTCGGTGGGGGTCTACTAGGGGCGTACCAGGGCTCCAGCAGGGTCGGCGAGGCGGGCAAACGAAGTGGAAGACGACAGCGAGGCGAGGCATGGTCGCAGCGGAGCTTGGGGCGGTCAAAATCCACGGCGCCCTTGTCCTCCAAAGGCGACGGCTCCGGCTCCGGCTCCAATTCCGGCGAGCTGCTGCTCCACTTGCTCCGGCGAGAGGTCGGTGAGGTTCAGAGAGGTGAGGGGAGTGGAATGGTGTGGAGAATAATGGCTGGGGAGGGCTCCTTTTATAGGCCCGACGGTGAGACCGAGCGGGATGGGCGGTCGACGGTGGCGACATGGCTACGGCGAGCTAGAGGCATGGCTGGGGATGGCGGTCGACGGGCGGTTCCCTGGCGGTGCTCTAGGATTTAAATGCGGCCGTAGGGGCGGTGGTATCTGATCTGGCGGTGACGCTTTGAGAGGCAAGCGGCGGTGTCCACGGCGGTGGCTGTGGGGCTTTGGGCGTGAACAGGATGTCTGGGGTGTTCTCGGTCGGTGAGGCGGCGCGGTGCTATGGTCGGCGGCTTGTGCTGAGGACGAGGGCGCTCTGGGAGCGGCGTCGACATGGTGCGGTGGAACTAGGCGCGTTCTCTCCTCGGTGGTCCACGGCTGCTCTTGGATCGGGCAAGGGACAGAGAGGGGTGGTGAGGTGTTGGCTACCTCCTAGACATGGCGAGGGAAGGGGGAGTGGTCTGCTGCGACGGTTGCAAGGTTGGCCGGCAAGGATGGTGCTCGGCATGGCATTGCATTGCCACTAGGGTGTAGGGGATGGGTTGCAATTGGCATGGTTTGATCAAAGGGGGACAGAGAGATTAAGTGGAGATCAAATGGAGGCAAAACCCTATTCAAAACAGTGAGCTAGGATTAGAGGTGTGATTAAGCCTGCCAAGTGTTTGATGAAATGGCCGCAAGAGAAAAAGTTTTGAATTTTGAGTTCAAAATTTAGGAGTGATCTCCACTAGTGATAGATAGTCTCTGGTTGCAAGGGTTTTGAAAATGGAGCTCAAATAGGTGGTTTTTGAAATAGGGGTGATCTATGCATATGCATTAGATTCAATTTTAAACCGTCATTTAAAATAGTTAACAAAATGTTTTTAGCAGATCAAAAGGTGGGCCTTGGTACCTCATTATGTGTACTAGCAAGGGGTGTAAAGATCAAGACTTGTTTCTATTAAGAATTGAGTACTAGGAATAGCCAAAGTAGGCATGAGAGGTAGATTTGTCAAAATGACCATTCCTTCATTTTAATTCTTTTTGATTGGATTTTCTTTAGGAAAAGTTTGGGAAAGATGTAGATGATGTTTAAATCACCTAAGAAACATTTTACAAGCATTGGATCAATCAATCATGGAAATTCAAACAACTCCTATTTTAAATGCACACATATATGGATGCTTTCATTTTTAAATTTGGAAAAGTTTTTGTTAACCCCATTTTGGATGATTTGATCTTGATAAGCTTGGATTAAAGTTTTGGGATGTTACAGTGGGCGGGCAGGTAAACATTGAAGAAGGGTTGGGAAACGTGGATGGGGTGATGCACTTGGGAGAACGCAAATTTACCACCTATATCCCTCTGTTATTGCAGTGCTCCCTCAGATTCTTCTTTCCGGAGCAGGAATAGAAGAGGAATTTTGCATTCTAGAAAGGGGTGAAGCATGTTTGAATGGATGCACGGGATATTTTAATGGATAGGTGTGATGTTTGGGCACCGTACGAAATTTTGAGGTCGAAGCTTCTAGCATACGCTACTCTGGCGTAGGGCCTCTCAAACACGCTGTCACCGTCTAGGCCCACACGCCGGCGAGAGTTGCTTCCCAGCATTTAAACGAGTTTCTAGGCATTTACTGAAATTTTCAAACAATTTCAAGAAGATGACCATCGTCCAAAAAAAAGGTGACCAAGGTCATGCAAATAGTTTATGATGACATGTCCGTATTTGGTAGATTGGTGCATCTTTGCAAATCAACCAATATGTCTGCTTCCAAATTTGAAGTTTGTTTTTGAATTTCCAAGTAACAACAATGTGTTTTGTTGTGAAGCAACTACAAAGATGATGGCTCAAAATGTCGCCACCCGCTTTTTCAAACAATGTATAACGTCATTTCAAGCTTCCAGGCTAAATTTGTGCAATAAAATAATTTTCGAGGTTGGATGTTTGAATGAATGGGTGGGATGTTTGAATGGGTGGGCGGGATATTTCAGCGCTCTGCTGAAATTTTGAAGTTGAAGCTTCTAAGGTACGCTACTCCCACATGGGATGTTGTCCCCGTCAGATAGACCCACATGTCTGTATGCTTTCCAGCATTTAATGAGATTATAGACATCTGCCGAAATTAATGAACATTAATTCAAGGATTTCAAACAAGAGGAGCAAGGTCACAACCATAGTTTTTGTACCTTTTTAATGTTTTGTACTACTCCGTACATTGAAGCATCTTCGCCAACCAAGCTTACAAACCTGTCCATATTTGTTAGATCAGTGCATCTTGGCATTTCAAGCAATTGTTTACAAAGGAGATTCCAGATTTGATGGATAATGCCCTACTTTCCTGAGTTCCCAAGCTTCCTAGCTGAATATGTTGAAATAACTTTTTGACGATTGAAAGTAAGTATGTCTATTTACTAACTACAAAGTGTGTGATATAGCTTTCTCTTGACTTTTTAAAAATAGTTTAAAGGTACCAAATTATTCAAATATTGGAGAACCACCGAGAGTTTTGCAAGATTTCAATTTTTTGATATGAATAGTAATGACACCAAATTTGGGCCAATTATTTAAAAAAATAAAGAAACAAAATATAAAACGAAATACAACCATTCGTTTCTCCGTTGGTGTCTCACTGTGTGCATTGGCAAATTTCCATGGAAATATATAAAATTTGATAACTCTTGAAAAACTCGTTTAACAATATGCCGTACCATGTTTGAACATGCATGGCTTTCAAAAACTAGATGACCAATGTCAAGTCCATATGTGTTACCATACTTTATGATAATGTAACCATGTTTGGTAGATTGGTGCATATTGGTATTTCAACATTGTTTAGAAGAAGATCTTCCATATTTGGAGTTATTTTAAAAGCTCCAATCGATAATAATGGCTTTAATTTTGTCATACGATATATGGCGTACCATGTATGGATTTGCAAGGCTTTCAAACCAGGTGACCAAGGTCATGGCCACACCTTTGCTATAGTTTATAACAACATGTTTGTATTTGGTAGATTTGTCTGTATTATTGGGATTTAAAATATTATTTACAAAGGAAGCTTCTGAATTTGAAGTTATTTTCAATTTTTCAAGCGAGGACAATGGCTTTTGTCATGAAGAAACTACAAATAAGTATGGCTCAAAATCCCATTGCCCTAGTTTCAACACAAGATATATATAGCCTGGGGTTTAGGGTTCGTGTTTTTTGGGTTGAGGGTTAAGGGGTTTAGGGTTTATGGTATATGATTTAGCATTTTAGGGTTTAGGGCTTAGGAGTTTAAGGTTGGTATTTAGGGTTTAGGGTTTTAGGGTTTAGGGTTTTCTAGGTTTTAGGGTTTATGAATTTTCAATAATAATGTTCAAGCTTATATATATGCTTATATATATTCGTGGAATAGACTGGTGTTATCGCAATTTAATGAAAGTATCTTGGATTTGATCTATAAGTGCATCATACCTGCTTGGTAAGGGGTTGAGGGGATGAGGGTTTAGGGTTTCTGGTTTTGGGGTTTAGGTGTTTAGGGTTTAGGTTTTTTGGGTATTTTCAATAATGTTCAAGCTGCTTTATATATGCTTATATTCATGGAATTGAATGGCGTTAGCAAAATTTGAGGAAAGTTTATCTGAAATTTTGATCTACAAGTGCATGTGATACCTCATTTGCCAATGTCGTTTGGGTGGGGTTGAGGGTTTAGGGTTTAGGGCATATTCAATAATGTTCAAACTTTATTATTATATTCGTGTAATAGAATGGTGTTACCGCAATTTGATGAAAGATCGAATCTCAGATTTTTATCTATAAGTCCATGATCTATAAGTTCATGAATCTCAGATTGAATCTTGGTTAGGGTTTATATGGGTCGAGGGTTTAGGGTTTTATGGTTTTACGGTTTAGGTTTTATGGACTGAATAGGGTTTAGGGGGTTTATCGAATTTTCAATAATACTCAAGCTTTATGCTTAGATTCATCGAATAGAATATGGCATTACCTATCGTAACATCCCAAAACTCTAATCCAAGATTATTAAGAACCAAATCATCAAAATTAGGGTTAACAAAAACTTTTCCAATTAAAAATATGAAAGCATTCATATGTGTGTGCATTTAAAATAGGAGTTGATTTGAATTGCCATGATTAAGTGATCCATTGCTTGTAAAATGATTCTTCGGTGAAATAACCATCATCTAAATCATTCCCAAACAAATCCCAAAGAAAAACAACTCAAAATGAATAAATGATGAGAATGGTCATTTATGCCATTTTAATCAGCATGCCTACTTTAGCTATTCCTAGTACTCAAAACCTAACAATTATGGATCTTTGCACCCCTTGCTAGTACACATAATGAGGTACCAAGATCCACTTTGTGATCTGCCAAAAACATTTAAATACTAATTTTAGTTGACATTTGAAAATGGAATCTATATCATATGGGAAGATCCCACTATTTCAAAAACCACTCAAACAAGCTCAATTTTCAAAACCCAAGCACCCACAGAGCCTCAAGCTTATATCTAGCACACCCACCAAAAATCTTTTCAAACTTCAAAAAGAAAGTTCTTGCGGCCATTTCATCAAACACTTGGCAGGCATGAATTACACCTAGTATTTAGCTTACTGTTCTGAACAGGGTTTTGCACCCAATTCTCCTCAAAACACTCCCTCTGTCTCCAAATGATCTAACCATGCCATTATCACCCCCTCCCCTATCCCCTAGTTGCCATGCCATGCCATGCCGAGCACCTGCTGGCCGGCCGACCATGCCACCACCGCAGCAGACCGTCCCCCTCCCCCTCGCCATGTCTACTAGCTAGCTCTCACCTCACCGCCGCCCTCTGTCCCCTCCCTGAGCCGAGCCAGACCGTGGACCACCGCCAAAGCACCGTGCACTGCCTGTCTACGCCATGCCAAGCACGCGCCAGAGCGCCGCGCCCGACACGCGTGTAGTCGCCGCCCCTCGACCGTAGCCCGCGCCCATCGCGTCGCCACGACCCCAGGAACACCACGGACATATCCGTTCGCCACCCCTTGCACCACAGCCACCACTCGCCGTGGACACCGCCGTCTCTGCCGCTCAGAGCGCCAGCACCACCTGACCGCATACCACCGCCCCAAGTCCCGCATTGATCATGTAGAGCACCGCTAGGAGACCAGCGACCGCCTCCTACCTCGAGCCACGCCGCTAGCTCGCTGTGCAGCCCTCGCCGGAGTTGCCTGCCCATCCGTCTCGGTCGCGTCGTCGCCCTATAAATAGAGGCCTTCCCCAGCCAGTTTCAACACACCACTCACCTCCCCTCTTGCCACTAACCCTTCCCCACCTCTAGCCGGAGCAGCACGAGCAGCCGTTCTCCGGAATTGCACCGGAGCAGGCCGCCTCTGGAGGAGAAGGGCACTGCTGATTGCGACCACCCCCGGAGCTGCCTCGACCATCCCTGAGATCGTCGTCGACCACCAGTCCGTTTGCCCACCTCGACGTCGTTGCTGGAGCCCTGGTACGCCCCCTGAGCACCCCCACTGAGCCGTTAGGGTTAGATTTCGCCGATGAAAGGTCCGTTGTCGACGACGATCCCTAGCCGTTGATCCCCGTTCTAATCCAACGACCCACATCGCCCCGTACCGCTTCGCCCGTTATGAGCCGCTGACCGGTGGACCCCCTCTGTCAGCTAAGCCCTGTGCAGCATAGTGTCACTAGGCCGGCCCGTTAGCGTTCCCGCGCAACCCAGTTAGTTTGAATTAGGATTTTTCTATTTTAGTTAAACCTAGTTATGCCCCTTAGTTTAAAATTCAATTCAGAGAGATTTACAAATCCAAATGGAGTGATTCCAATTTTCTTAGAAAGCTACTGAAAAGATCTACCCAAGAGCGTTGGATTTAATTCAATTAGAGTTAGAGATCTATCCTAGTAATAATAATAAGACAGAAGCATTTGCACCTTGCAACATTTTTATAAAATCAACCATGATAGCTTTTGAGTTGAATCCAACTCTCAAAAATCACATTTAACCATACCTATCTGAATATGTAATAATATTAAGGTTTACATGCAGTGACTTTGGACTAGTACCAAAAAAATGGTATATAGGCATTTCTAGTCACTTTAAATCATTAAATAATGAACTTAAACCAAAGTATTTATGAAACAACCCTTAAATTACATTCCCCCATGTTAGAGTATGTGGTGATGACATGTGTTCATATGATCCCATATTTTAAGTGGTGAATATTAAATCTTAGTTAATTTTCAATGAGTAGAAATTACTTTTCTAAAATAAAAAGGAGGAAATTATTGAATAAAACTTGTGATGCTTGTGATGATAATAGATCATGAAATATGTGCCTTAGAGTGCTAATTAGACTAGTTAAGTATTGTTTGGTGATTGTGTACTCCGTATGTATTTATAGACGATAGTACCGACCAAGCTTACGAGGAGGAGTTCTACCAAGAAGAAGAAGAAGAAAACTTCAATCGCTGCACCAACCAAGGCAAGCTACTATTAGCAAGCTAGGATTAAACTAGAGGGTTTAACAAAGATGCTTTAGGCATGATTTGGTGAAACTACTTTGACTATTCTTTACCCCAAGTACTAATTTCAAGCTTTACTTCCTTTACTTTACCGAAAGTTCTTTACTTATTTTGAAGGTAGCATAAAAAGTATAAAACTTGACCTATAGAGATAACTTGTAGATGTCATTCTATGGCATGAGATTGATCCCATCACTTAAACCTTAGTGAACACTCTTAACTTAGTAGTTTAGAGTAGATAAAACTTGAGTCACTTTAGATGGGAACACTTAGTGAAAATGAATTGTGAAAACCTTGGAATGATGAGTCATTCTATTGAAATGTTTTGACATGTGTTGAGAAACACAAATGGTTTATGATGATGAAACTGTTGAGGCATGAGCCTTAACCCTTTTATAAAAACTGATGGTTGGATTCGGATGCGATACCATTCCAAATTTATCGTACAACCACAATACCTGAATTGGGTAAGGCGTAGCCGGAAGTTTATATGCATTAGTATTAGTTCCCTCACGGGAGAGGTCTGAGCCGAGGCTACCTCTCAATGTTGTCCACCTATGCAGTGCCCAAGATGACAGATGGTCATGGTTGGGAGGCCATGCTCATAGGAGAGGTGCTTATACTAGGGTGTGTAAAGGAAAGGTTATGTTTGATTATCTACATACTAAGTATGATGATTCAGGGTTATCCCTGACAGATGTATCAAATCTTGTGGTGAAAGTGTACCACCTCTACAGAGTGTCAAACTATTCGAATAGTCGCATCTGCGGTTATGGACAGTTGGAATGGCCATACTGTTTTGTTGTTAGATGTTTTCAAAATAACTTATGAACTGAATGATGAATCTTGACTGGACCACAACAGGGTTGTGTTTATGACACTAGCTTCCCAACTTAAGTAATTCTAGAACTTTATTTTATCTTTCTTTGCTTCAGAACTCAGCTTAGGTTTCAAACTTAACTTTATAGTTAAGTATAGAGTTAGCACATTACCTAGATTTATACTACTTGTTAGTGGTAGTTTGCGAGTACTTAAAGAGTACTCATGGCTTTTGTCCCTGGCTATTCTCATGGTCAGACTATGAAGGAGACTACCAAGATGATGGTCAGCAGGACGGCTATGATAACTAGGACTATCTGCCTTCGTCAGTATTGCATGTGCCCCTGAAGATGGACCCTACCGCTACGCTTATCTTTTATTTCCGCTTCTTGTTGTATTAAGACTGGATCATGAGATCCTTATTTGTGTAAGACCTTATGTATGGTTTGTAATGGATGATGTACTGTGATATCCAATTCGTTATGTCTCGCAAAAATGGTAATCCTAGGATTGCGAGGTATGGCATAACGGGCATCTGGGATTAAAAATCCGGCTGTTGACAAGTTGGTATCAAAGCCATCCTGACCATAGAAGACCCTAGTTAGAATGGACGTCCAAACAAAAACTTAATTTCCAAACCAAATTGAGTATTTATGAAAAACTATTTCCTCTCTTATCCTTGGGAGTTCTTTCTTTCTCAAAAATTCATGTTCCTCAAAATTCTTACATTACTACTTAAAATTTGACACACTTGATCACTTCACTAATTTCCTCATCCTAAATTCTTGTAGATGGAGACTCAGTTCAGCAAGTTCTACCAGTTGGGAAATGGAGGTCAACTGATCTTCGAGAGGGATCTGGATTCACTATCGGAGTTACTGGGACGCCCACATCCGGAGTTTCTTGAAGCTCAACTTCCAGGACCCCTAGGAGGAGATTTGAAGTGGCTAGTCACTGCTGATCTTAGAGGAAGCATCGAAGCACCAACGTCTGGGAGAATCCAGTTCTCCATGAGAGAGAACAACTGGCTAGATGGATTAGCCAAGGCAATGCATGAAGCTCTCGCACGTCTATGTGCCCTCAGCATCAACCAAATCCAAGGAACCTGTTTTGCTCACTATGCAAGACGTGACTTCATGGGAATGCCGATGGAGATGCCTAGTCACCCAGAGTTGAGGCGTCAAGTGGAGAATCTTGACTTCTTGCTACAAGACACACAGCAGGAGCTGGACAATGCCAGGGAGTTAGCCAACTAGAACCGTGCCATTGCCGACCAGAAGGCCCATACTTTTGCATTGCTCGTCCAAGATCGCTAGTCTCTTTGCTGCCAGCGTGCAAAGAAGGATTGCACCAGCGCCCGTCTTTGCAAGAAGGTGGCCGATCTCGAGAAGACCGTCAAGGAGAAGGAAGCTCAGCTTGCAGCCAAGGAAGAAGAAGATGAGGGTGAAGACATCCAGGGAGACATGGATTCTTACCTTAGCAATGATGATGACTTTCTGGAGGAGGATGCCGTGGACTTCTACACCGACGATGAGGACTCCGACTTCATCGACGATGAGTAGATGCACTAGAGCACTATCGTAGCATGAGGTGTATCGATCCCACTATATCGTAGCTTGCAGAATGGTTCTTCAAACCATCTGTTTTCCTTTGATTGTTGTGGTGTGTGTTGTATCGTGTGCTTGCTTGCATGAATGAAATGGAGTTAGATGAAAAACCTGAGTCTAAATCAAAGTTTTAGCTTGGAAACCAAAACCATGAACCTTAGAACTTTCCCTCTTACCCCTTTATCTACCTCAATCTTCAGATGACTCGTGGAAACCAAGGAGGGAGCAGCTCGTCGCAAGACCCAATGCTGCAGATCTTGCAGAATCTCATCGCAGACAAAGAAGCAAGCAGGGAAGAACGCCAAGCCAACTTAGCAACATTGCAGCAGATCGCCCAGATGGCTCTCAACAACCAGAACCATGGAAACCTGGATCACCATGGGTCCAAACTCAAAAAGTTTCAGAATACCAATCCCCCAATCTTCAACCAAGCTGAAAACCCACTAGATGCAGATGACTGGTTATAGACAATGGAAAACAACTTAGAAGTTGCAGGAGTTGATGACAACGAGAAAGTTCTCTTTGCCACCCACTATCTAGTGGGAGATGCAAGAGCTTGGTGGACTAGTATCCGCAATATGAACCATGGTCAAGTGATGACATGGGAAGCTTTCAAAACAAAGTTCAGCCGCCCTCACGTGCCGCAAGGTTTAGTCACCAGACTAAGAGATGAGTTTCGCGAATTAAAGCAAGGCAGAATGACTGTGGTGGAATACCGTGATGATTCATTCTCGCCACTTGCAATGCACCCGATGAGATCAACACGGAGGTCAAGAAGAAGGAGAGATTCTTGAATGGACTGCATGATGAGATGCAGACTATACTCATCAACATCCGCTTCGAGGATCTCGAAGAGCTAGTCGAGTCTGCCATTCAGATGGAAGGGAAGATTAACCAGGCAAATGACAACCACAAACGTCGTATGATGCAGCAATTAGGATCCAGCAGTCACCAGAAGTACCATCCCAATCCCTCACCAGGATATGCACCAAGGAACAACCGACCCCCAATGTCTCGCCCAAGCCACCCCAACCGTAGAGGAGGCAATGTGAAGTCCGGAGGAAACAATCACAACTCCAGCAATGCGAACAATTTCAACCGTGCACCTCCCAAGAACAACAACAACAACACTGCACCCAGAACTGGCAGCAATGCCGTGCCTGTCGCATCAAAGGACAAGTCCCAGATCACTTGTTTCGAGTGTGGAGTGAAGGGTCATTATTCCAATGAGTGTCCCAAGAAGACTACCGCCACTGCCAATGTGAATGCCCCAGCTCAACAGTAGCGTCGTGTTCAACCAGGGAGAAGATTTGCCGCAGGGAACCCTCACAACCGCAACGGTCATCTCTTCCACATGAACGCTGAAGAAGACCAAGAAGCGCCAGATGTAGTGTTGGGTATGTTTTTTGTCAACTCAGTTTTAGCAAGAGTATTGTTTGATTCGGGAGCATCGCATTCATTTGTCATCGAATAATTTGCATGCACTAGTAAGATTGACCCAACCAACCTGAAGCATGTCATGATAGTTCAAATCCCCGGTTCAACTACAAAATCTAGAAAAATTTGCAAAGTTGTGCCTATCAGAATACATGGGATAGATTTTTATGCCAACCTAATTGTACTTGGAACCAAAGGATTGGAAGTAGTACTAGGTATGGACTGGATGT
This sequence comes from Avena insularis, assembly GCA_023614405.1. Taxonomy (NCBI): domain Eukaryota; kingdom Viridiplantae; phylum Streptophyta; class Magnoliopsida; order Poales; family Poaceae; genus Avena; species Avena insularis. Next base: position 317,287,546 of record CM042684.1, read on the forward strand.
CAAGGCATAAAGGACTGATAGACTGTGCTAAGAAAGCCATCACCATGACTAGTAGCTCTGGAGTCACAGTAGAGCATATATCTGAAACCTTACCTCGTCAATTCAAGTGCAACAAAAGTCTAGCCCTACCCACCATAGACCAGGTCAGAGTAGTCTGTGAATATCCCGACGTATTCTCAGATGAATTGCCAGGTATGCCCTCGGATAGGGATATTGAGTTCATTATCGAACTAATCCTCGGAACCGGACCCATAGCCTAGAGACCCTATAGCATGAACCCCTCAGAGTTAGTGAAACTTAAGAAGCAGTTGGATGCCATGTTAGAAAAAGGCTTGATTCAACCAAGCGCATCGCCATGGAGATCACTAGTGTTATTCGTCGACAAGAAAGATGGAGGCAACCGTCTGTGCACAGATTACAGAAACTTGAATGACGTCACCATCAAGAACAAGTACCCTTTGCCAAATATAGAGGATCTATTTGATAAGTTGACTGGAGCCTAGGTATTCGCAAAGATTGATCTTAGGACTGGTTATCACCAACTTAAGATTCGTACAATGGATATTCCGAAGACTGCCTTTACTACTCGCTATGGTTTATACGAGTATACGGTTATGTCTTTTGGATTAACCAATGCCCCTGCTTATTTCATGAATCTCATGAATAAGATCTTTATGAATTTCCTAGATAAGTTTGTAGTTGTGTTTATCGACGACATCCTTATCTACTCCAAGTCAGAAGAAGAGCATGAGCAACATCTGAGAATCATCCTAGAAACCCTAAGAGAGCATCAGTTATATGCCAAGTTCAGCAAGTGTGAGTTTTGGCTGAAAGAAGTAGGATTCCTAGGACATATTGTGTCTGCCGGAGGAGTCTCTGTTGATCCCACCAAGATCAAAGATGTCGAAGAATGGGAGCCCCAACCACTCAAACCCAAGTCCGTGCATTTCTCAGATTAGCGGGATACTACCGCAAGTTTGTAGAAGGATTCTCGAGCATCGCCAGACCCATGACCCAATTGTTGAAGAAGGACAAGAAATTTGAATGGACAGATGATGTCTACGCACTTATATTCTTGTAGACAGTTGTTGGGCCTCCAAGTGCAGAGGTTTGTAGAACAGCAGCAAGTTTTCCCTTAAGTGGATCACCCAAGGTTTATCGAACTCGGGGAGGAAGTGGTCAAAGGTATCCCCTCTCAAGCAACCCTGCAATCAAGATACAAGAAGTCTCTTGTGTCCCCAACACACCCAATACACTTGTCACGTGTATAGGTGCACTAGTTCAGCGAAGAGACAATGAAATACAAGTGGTATGGATATAAGATAACAGTGCTAGAAAATACTTTGATGGCGTGGAAGAGACTAAAGGCAAAATGAAATAAAGAAGGAAGCAAGCAAACATGTAACAGATCTAATTGCAAACGGTGTATCAATGCTTAGAAACAAGGCCTAGGGATCATACTTTCACTAGTGAACACTCTCATATAAATATATTCTCTTTATGATACTACTCTTAACTACTCTCCGGTTGAACACTCTAATCGATGGTTGGGCTATAACAGCACACCTCAAAGTTCATCTTTCCCATCTAGAAAATCCCACACTGTCACCTTGAGTACTAGATGAGTCCAACAAAAACCACAATTTCATAAAGACATCCAACTCCAAATATAACTCATAACAAGTATTTGTAATCTCTAGCCTAAGTGCCACCATGGTGTGCACGCTGTCACTTTCACACACATGGGGAGAGCAGAGATCTATTAAAGCACTTGAGTAGCAAGGTAGATCTATAGATTACAAGCTCATGATCACAATATGATCATGCATAGAGAGAGAGATAAACACATAGCTACCGGTAGAACCCTTAGCCTCGAGAGAGAACTACTCCCTCCTCATCATAGGAATCAGCAATGGTGATGGAGATGGCGGTGGAGATCGATGGAGATGGCTCCTGGGGCACTTCCCTGTCCCGGCAGGGTGCCGGAACAGAGACTTTCTGTCCCCCGAATCTCCCCTTCAGTGGCGATGGCATAGCGGAACTTTTCATGGATTTCTGATTGACAGTTTAGGGTTTTGGTATCGGGAGGCTCTTATAGGCGAAGGAGGCAAGGTTGGTGGCCAGCCAGGGGGCCCACACCATGCCCTGGCGCGGCCTAGGGTTGCCCGCGCCAAGGGGGTGTGTGGCCACCCTGTGGCCCCTCTCCGACTCTCCTTCTGGCTCCGTGAGTCTTCCGGGAAAATAGTAACTTTGGCTTTTGTCCCGTCCAATTCCGAGAATATTCATTTTCTGACTTCCTGGAACCAAAAACAGCAGAAACAAGCGGCACTATGGCATCTTGTTAATAGGTTAGTCCAAGAAATCATATGAAAAGTACTCCAAAGTTGGAACAAAACACAAGAAAGTGGATAAAACCAAGCATGGAACATCAAAAATTATAGATACATTTGCAATGTATCAATAGACAAAAGTGAAGCCAGTTTCCAGGAACTGAAGAGGAGATTGATATCAGCCCCAATATTGATCATGCCAGACATCAACAAGCCGTTTGATGTATATTGTGATGCATCCAAGATTGGTCTCGGATGTGTATTGATGCAAGAAGGCAAAGTCATCACGTATCTGTCTCGACAACTGAAGCAGCATGAGCAGAACTATCCAACCCATGATCTGGAAATAGCAACCGTAGTGCTAGCATTGAAGACATGGCGTCATTATTTGATGGGTAATCGCTGTGAGATTTACTCAGATCACAAGAGCTTGAAATATATTTTCACTCAACAGGAGCTGAATATGAGGCAAAGGAGATGGATAGAGTTAATCAAGGATTATGACCTTGACATTCACTATCACCCCGGCAAAGCCAATGTGGTAGCGGATGCTCTTAGCAGATTGCCGTGTAGGCTAAACACCATGATCAAAGAGAAGCAACCTAGTTTGTATGAGGAGTTGGAGCAGTTCGGAACTGAATTAGTTAGCAAAGGATTCCTAGCTAGCATTGAACTTCAACCCACATTGATTAGCCAAATCAAGGAAGCCTAGAAGGGAAATGAAAGTATCGACGGAATCAAACGTCGTATTGGTATGGGAAAGGTACCTAGATTCACTGAAGACGAAGAAGGAGTTCTATGGTACAAAGGATGTATCTGTGTGCCAGCAGATTCGGAGCTGAAGCAAGTTATCATGAAGGAATCTCATGATACTCTTTATTCTATCCACCCCGGAGGAACAAATATGTATCAAGATTTGAAAGAGGAATTTTGGTGGCACAAGATGAAGAGAGAAATTGGAAGCTACATCACCAAGTGTGACATTTGTCAAAGAGTCAAAGCAGAGCATCAGAGACCCGCAGGACTGTTGCAACCATTGCAGATTCCAAAATGGAAATGGGATTCCGTCGGAATGGACTTTATCACCGGTTTGCCTACTTCCAGTAGGGGAAATGACTCCATCTGGGTCATAGTTGATAGAGTGTCCAAGGTAGCCCACTTCATACCTGTCAAGACTACCTACCAGAGTGCGAAGCTAGCAGAGCTATACATTGCTAGGATTGTTAGTCTGCATGGAATCCCCAAGACCATAGTATCAGATCGAGGAACCAAGTTTACCTCGAGATTTTGGCAGAAAGTGCAGGAAGGATTAGGCACCAAGTTGAACTTCAGCACCGTGTATCACCCGCAAACTGATGGACAGACTGAGAAGTCAACCAGATCATAGAGGATATGTTAAGAGCTTGTGTGTTAGAGTACATATCAAAATGGGAAGACTGCCTGCCTTTCGCAGAATTCTCATATAACAACAGTTATCAAGCTAGTTTGCAAATGGCACCATTTGAGTTCCTATACGGAAGAAAGTGTCGTACCCCTTTGAATTGGTCGCAAGTAGGAGAGAGTCAGATCTTTGGACCAGACATTCTCCGAGAAGCCGAAGAGAAATTTCACAAAGTCCGTGAGCACCTCAAGACCGCCCAATCTAGATAGAAGAGTTATGCTGACAAGAGAAGGAGAGACCTGACTTTCAATGTCGGAGATTTTGTATATCTCAAGGTTTCGCCATTGAAGGGAACCCAACGCTTTAGTCTGAAAGGAAAGTTAGCCCCAGGTATATCGGGCCCTTCAAGATTCTGAACCGTCAAGGAGAAGTATCGTATCAACTGGAACTACCTGAAGAGATGTTAGCCATCCATAATGTGTTCCATATATCGTTACTTCACAAATGCTTGGAAGTGCCAGAGAAGACTGAAGTTTTCAAGAACATCGACCACAGAGCTGTGGATATCTGACCTATCGTGAAGTACCCATCCGTATCCTAGAAGAAGCTTACAGAACCACCAGGACCAGGAGTATCAAGTTTCTCAAGATTCAATGGAGCAACCATACAGAGGAGGAAGCCACTTGGGAGCGAGAGGATTACATTAGGATAGAGTTCCTAGATCTCTTTAGTTCCTAGTTTTCCTTGTAAATCTCGGGACGAGATTTTGTTTAAGGGGGGAAGGTTTGTAACATCCCAAAACTCTAATCCAAGATTATTAAGATCCAAATCATCAAAATTAGGGTTAACAAAAACTTTTCCAATTAAAAATATGAAAGCATTCATATGTGTGTGCATTTAAAATAGGAGTTGATTTGAATTGCCATGATTAAGTGATCCATTGCTTGTAAAATGATTATTAGGTGAAATAAACATCATCTAAATCATTCCCAAACAAATCCCAAAGAAAAACAACTCAAAATGGATAAATGATGAGAATGGTCATTTATGCCATTTTAATTAGCATGCCTACTTTAGCTATTCCTAGTAGTCAAAACCTAACAGAAACAATTATGGATCTTTGCACCCCTTGCTAGTACACATAATGAGGTACCAAGGCCCACTTTGTGATCTGCCAAAAACATTTAAATACTAATTTTAATTGACATTTGAAAATGGAATCTATATCATATGGGAAGATCCCACTATTTCAAAAACCACTCAAACAAGCTCAATTTTCAAAACCCAAGCACCCACAGAGCCTCAAGCTTATATCTAGCACACCCACCAAAAATCTTTTAAAAATTCAAAAAGAAAGTTCTTGCGGCCATTTCATCAAACACTTGGCAGGCATGAATTACACCTAGTATTTAGCTTACTGTTCTGAACAGGGTTTTGCACCCAATTCTCCTCAAAACACTCCCTCTGTCTCCAAATGATCTAACCATGCCATTATCACCCCCTCCCCTATCCCCTAGTGGCCATGCCATGGCGAGCGCCTGCTGGCCGGCCGACCATGCCACCACCGCAGCGGACCGTCCCCCTCCCCCTCGCCATGTCTACTAGCTAGATCTCACCTCACCGCTACCCTCTGTGCCCTCCCTGAGCCGAGCCAGACCATGGACCACCGCCAAAGCACCGCGCACTGCCTGTCTGCGCCATGCCGAGCATGCGCCAGAGCGCCGCGCCCGACACGCGTGTAGACGCCGCCCCTCGACCGCAGCCCATGCCCACCACGTCGCCACGACCCCAGGAACATCCTGGACATGCCCGTTCGCTTCCCCTTGCACCACAGCCACCGCTCGCCGTGGACACCGCCGTCTCTGCCACACAGAGCGCCAGCACCGCCCGACCGCATACCACCGCCCCTAGTCCCGCATTGATCACGTAGAGCACCGCCAGGAGACTAGCGACCGCCCCTACCTCGAGCCATGCCGCTAGCTTGTTGTGTAGCCCTTGTTAGAGTCGCCTGCCCATCCGTCTCGGTCGCGTCGTCGCCCTATAAATAGAGGCCTTCCCCAACCAGTTTCAGCACACCACTCACCTCCCCTCTTGCCACTGACCCTTCCCCACCTCTAGCCGGAGCAGCGCGAGCAGCCGTTCGCCAGAATTGCACTGGAGCAGGCCGCCTCTGGAGGAGAAGGGCGCCGCTGATTGCAACCACCCCTGGAGCTGCCTCGACCGTCCCTAAGATCACCGTCGACCACCAGTCTGTTTGCCCACCTTGCCATCGTTGTTGGAGCCCTGGTACGCCACCTGAGAACCCCCACTGAGTCGTTAGGGTTAGAGTTCGCCGGCGACAGGTTCGTCGTCGACGATGATCCCCAGCCGTTGATCCCTGTTCTAATCCAACGACCCACATCGCCCCGTACCACTTCGCGCGTTGTGAGCCACTGACCGGTGGACCCCCCCTGTCAGCTGAGCCCCGCGCCGCGTAGTGTCACTGGGCCGGCCCGTTAGCGTTCCCACGCAACCCAGTTAGTTTGAATTAGGATTTTTCTATTTTAGTTAAACCTAGTTCTATCCCTTAGTTTAAAATTCAATTTATAGAGATTTACCAATCCAAATGGAGTGATTCCAATTTATTTAGAAAGCTACTGAAAAGATCTACCCAAGCCCGTTGGATTTAATTCAATTAGAGTTAGAGATATCTCCTAGTAAAAATAATAAGACAGAAGCATTTGCACCTTGCAAATTTTTTATAAAATCAACCATGATAGATTTTGAGTTGATTCCAACTCTCAAAATTCACATTTAACCATACCTATCTGAATATGTAATAATATTAAGGTTTACATGCAGTGACTTTGGACTAGTACCAAAAAAAATGCTATATAGGCATTTCTAGTCACTTTAAATCATTAAATAATGAACTTAAACCAAAGTAATTATGAACCAACCCTTAAATTGCATTCCCCCATGTTAGAGTATGTGGTGATGACATGTGTTCACATGATCCCATATTTTAAGTGGTGAATATTAAATCTTAGTTAATTTTCAATGAGTAGAAATTACTTTTCTAAAATAAAAAGGAGGAAACTATTGAATAAAACTTGTGATGCTTGTGATGATAATAGATCATCAAATATGTGCCTTAGAGTGCTAATTAGACTAGTTAAGAATTGTTTGGTGATTATGTACTCTGTATGTATTTATAGATGATAGTACCGACCAAGCTTACGAGGAGGAGTTCTACCAAGAAGAAGAAGAAGAAGAAGAAAACTTCAACCACTGCACCAACCAAGGCAAGATACTATTAGCAAGCTAGGGTTTAACAAAGATGCTTTAGGCATGCTTTGGGTAAACTACTTTGACTATTCTTTACCCCAAGTACTAATTTCAAGCTTTACTTCCTTTACTTTACCCAAAGTTCTTTACTTATTTTGAAGGTAGCATAAAAAGTATAAAACTTGACCTATAGAGATAACTTGTAGATGTCATTCTATGGCATGAGATTGATCCGATCACTTAAACCTTAGTGAACACTCTTAACTTAGTAGTTTAGAGTAGATAAAAACTTGAGTCACTTTAGATGGGAACACTTAGTGAAAATGAAGTGTGAAAACCTTGGAATGGTGAGTCATTCTATTGAGATGTTTTGACATGTGTTGAGAAACACAAATGGTTTATGATGATGAAATTGTTGAGGCATGAGCCTTAACCCTTTTATAAAAACTGATGGTTGGATTTGGATGCGATACCATTCCAAATTTACCGTACAACCATAATACCAGAATTGGGTAAGGCGTAGCCGGAAGTTTATATGCATTAGTATTAGTTCCCTCGTGGGAGAGGTCTGAGATGAGGCTACCTCTCAATGTTGTCCACCTATGCAGTGCCCAAGATGACAGATGGTCATGGTTGGGAGGCCATGCTCATAGGAGAGGTGCTTATACTAGGGTGTGTAAAGGAAAGGTTATGTTCGATTATCTGCATACTAAGTATGATGATTCAGGGTTATCCCTAATAGATGTATCGAATCTTGTGGTGAAAGTGTACCACCCCTACAGAGTGTCAAACTATTCGAATAGCTGCGTCCGCGGTTATGGACAGTTGGAATGGCCATACTATTTCGTTGTCAGATGTTTTCAAAATAACTTATGAACTGAATGATGAATCTTAACTGGACCACAACAGGGTTGTGTTTATGACACTAGCTTCCGAACATAAGTGATTCTAGAACTTTATTTTATCTTTCTTTGCTTCAGAACTCAGCTTAGGTTTCAAACTTAACTTTATAGTTAAGTATAGAGTTAGCACTTTACCTAGATTTATACTACTTGTTAGTGGTAGTTTGCGAGTACTTAAAGAGTACTCATGGCTTTTGTCCCTGGCTATTCTCATGGCCAGACTATGAAGGAGACTACCAAGATGATGGTCAGCAGGACGGCTATGATAACTAGGACTATCTTCCTTCGTCATTGCTGTGCTCGAAGATGGACCCCACCGCTACGCTTATCTTTTATTTCCGCTGCTTGTTGTATTAAGACTGGATCATGAGATCCTTATTGTGTAAGACCTTATGTATGGTTTGTAATGGATGATGTACTGTGATATCCAATCCGTTATGTCTCGCAAAAATGGTAATCCTGGGATTGCGAGGTATGGCATAACGGGCATCTAGGATTAAAAATCTGGGTGTTGACACTAACTCATTGAAAGTATCTCAAAATTGGATCTATAAGTGCATGATACCTGATTGGTTAGGGTTTATGGGTTGAGGGTCTGGGTTTTAGATTTAGGTTTTATTAGGGGTTGTTTAGGGTATTTTCGATAATGCTCAAGATTTATGCCTATATTCATCGAACAGAATGGAGTTACCAGTTTAATGAAAATATATCAATTTTTGATCGATAAGTGTATGCTAAGTGCGAGGTTGAGGGTTTTAGGGTTTAGGGCATTTCCAATAATGTTCAAACTTTATTGTTATATTTGTGGAATAGAATGGCATTACCGCAGTTTAATGAAAGATCGAATCTCAGATTTTGGTCTATAAGTTCATGGTACCTGCTTGGTTAGGGTTTATATGGGTCAAGGGTTTAGGGTTTTATGGTTTAGGTTTTATGGACTGAATAGGGTTTAGGGGGTTTATCGAATTTTCAATAATACTCAAGATTTATGCTTATATTCGTCGAATAGAATATATATGGCGTTACCTAACTCATTAAAAGTATCTCCAAATTTGATCTATAAGTGCATGATACCTGGTCTGTTAGGGTTTATGGGTTGAGGGTTTTAGGTTTAGGTTTTATTAGGGGTTGTTTAGGGTTTAGGGTATTTTCGATAATGCTCAAGATTTATGCTTATATTCATCGAATAGAATGGAGTTACCAGTTCAATGAAAATATATCAATTTTTGATCGATAAGTGCATGCTACGTGTTTGGTAAGGATTTAAAGTTTACTGTTTAGATTTTAGGGTTTCAGGAATTTTAAATAATGTTCAAGCTTTATGCTTATATTCGTGGAATAGAACGGCGTTACCGCAATTTAATGAAAGTATCTCAAATTTTGATATATAAGTGCATGGTACCTACTTGATTAGGGTTTATGGGTCGAGGGTTTAGGGTTTTATAGTTTAGTTTTATGGGTTGTTTCCGATTTAGGGTTCAGAGAATTTTTGGTAATGCTCAGGATTTATGCCTATATTCGTCTAAATGACGTTACCTAATTTAACGAAAGTATCTCAATTTTTGATCTATATTTGCACGATACCTGCTTGGTCAGGGTTTAGGGGTTTAGATTTTATGGTTTAGGATTTCGTGAATTCTCAATAATATTTTCAAACTTTATGGTTATATATATTCGTGGAACAGAATGGTGTTACCGCAATTTAATGGAAGTATCTCAAAAATTGATATACAAGTCGATGATATCCTGCTTGGTCATATTTTTTGTTAAATAAAATTGAAGGTACCCAAGTACTAAAACAAGGGAGAAACAGGAAGAGTTCCTTGAGATTTAGGCGCTGTTTGGTTGGGCTCTAATTCTGGCTTTTGATTTTTGGCTTATAAAGCTACGAACGTGTTTTTGTCTTTTTTTTTTAGCTTTTACTCTAACATTGTGGAATGATAGTATAAGCCAAGTTGGATGATTTTAACAATTCTATCTCGGTTTAGCAAAAAATGTTCGAATTTTGAACAACAAGCGATGGGAATCTCTACTTCTCGTAATTCTGGCTCACTGACATGTGGGTCACTTACATAGTGGGTCCAAAAAGTTATTGTAGGTCGGAGTGGGTGGGCAGGTAAATATTGAAGAAGGGTTGGGAAACATGGATGGGGTGATGCACTTGGGAGAACACAAAATTACCACCTATATCCCTTTGTTATTGCAGTGCTCCCTCGAATTCTTCTTTCCGAAGCAGGGATAGAAGCGGAATTTTGCATTCTAGAAAGAGGTGCAGCATGTTTCAATGGATGCACGGGATATTTTAATAGATGGGTGTGATGTTTGGGCGTCGTACCAAATTTTGAGGTTGAAGCTTCTAACGTACGCTACTCTGGTGTGGGGCCTCTTAGACTCTGTCACCGTCTAGGCCCACATGCCAGCGAGAGTTGCTTCCTAGCATTTAAACAAGTTTCTAGTCATTTGCTAAAATTTTCGAACAATTTAAAGCTTTCAAGAAGATGACCATCGTCCCAAAAAAAGGTGACCAAGGTCATGGAAATATTTTATGGTAACGTGTCCGTATTTGGTAGATCAGTGCATCTTTGCAAATCAACCAATATGTCTACTTCCAAATTTGAAGTTTTTTTTCGAATTTTTGAGTAATAACAATGTGTTTTGTTGTGAAGCAACTACAAAGATGATGGCTCAAAATGCCACCACCCCCTTTTTTCACACAATGTAAAACGCCCTTTCAAGCTTCCAGGCGAAATTTGTGCAATAAAATAATTTTTGGAGCTAGATGTTTTAATTGATGGGCGGGATGTTTGAATGGGTGGGCGGGATATTGATGGGTGGGCGGGAACTATGCCGAAATTTTGAAGTTGAAGCTTCTAAGGTACGCTACTCCCACTTGGGATGTTGTCCCCGTTAGATAGACCCATAGGCCTGTATGCTTTCCAACATTTAATGAGTTTATAGACATCTGCCGAAATTAATGAACATTAATTCAAGGCTTTCAAACAAGAGGATCAAGGTCACAGCCATAGTTTCTGTACCTTTTTCATGTTTTGTACTACTCTATCCATTAAAGCATCTTCACCAACCAAGCTTACAAACATGTCCATATTTGTTAGATCAGTGCATCTTGGCATTTCAAGCAATTGTTTACAAACAAGATTCTAGATTTGATGGATAATGCCCTACTTTCATGAGTTTCCAATCTTCCTAGCTAAAGATGCTGAAATTAAATAACTTTTTGACATAAAGCCATTCGTTTGCAAAGTGCAATGCTATGTGCATTAGTTTCCATGGTAAAACATAAACTTGTATTTTGACAAGTTTTGGATCAATTTTGTGGTGACTGGAAGGCCGGCCACGTTTATGGTGGTGCCCAAAGCAGGGTAGGTCAGAATTTCCAAAGTTATCCCTTCGCACCCCTTCGCGCTGTGTATTAACTTCCACCCTCTGCCTCCTAGGCCTGACCCCCTTCCCCACAAAATAGACGCGCTTACGGCCGCTCCTCATCACCAACATGCACGAAGAAGCTTTCCCTACCCGTCGGTCTTCTTGAGACGCACCGGTGGGCATGTCGATCCCACGGTAGTCCTTCTATCTCTAGCTCGATCTGGTTGGCATTTTATTGCCCTTTCAAATACTCCTATGTAGTTTACTTTGGCCTTAACCTTCATGGTCATAGTTTATTCTGTGCTGGATTTGTGTTCCTAAATATATAGTTTTTGTACTCCATCTATATGTTTCCTGCTTTTCTTTTAATAATAACCAACCTTGTATGTCATAATTAAATAGATGGGAAGATTTTGGATAGATATTGCTCCATTAGGGATCGCTAAACGTATCCTTGATGTTCTATGATTCATGGGATTTATTAGTGCTCATTGTGACAACTCAAAAGTACATTGCCCCTACCGATTGTGTGCGGATCGTAGGCTGCTGCCTCAAAGTATAGTGGAAGGCCATATTTTTACATTTGGGATGCTAAGCACATATGTTTGATGGGTATTTCATGGTGAACCATATGATCCTCCATATGAACCAGGGGAAGCAAATCTTTATAATCAAGATCAAGTAGGGGAAGCAGATGTTGATCAACTAGATCAACTGACAGAGGCTTCTCCTGAGCATCTAGATCAACTTGGAAAGGGGGACGAGAGAAAAAGCGCAAGCTACATGAAATAGGTTTCATTTCTGGTACTACCGCTATGCCTGATGACAAGGTATATCTGTAGAACAACAAATGTACAGGTTGTGTGTCTTTGATGTTTCTCTATAAACGTATTTGTTAATGTACTAATCGCAGAAGCAGACGACCAAAGAGGACTTTGATGGTAATGACGATGACATGTTCATTGATGAGCCTGTACCTAAGCCTATGGATCGGGTACACTGCTTCTGGATGGATTTGATGCAGGGTTGCTGATCATCAGGGGTGTACTTTTGGTGCCGTTCATGACCACTAGGCCAGCTGCAAAACTCTTGGGGTGTAGAGCTATCCCATGATTGGTTCTCTACTGTCGTAGTTCTGTAATACGGAGCTACCTTGTTATGATTTCTAGGCCTTTGTTAGCAGAACTATAATTGGAAACTATTCTCTATATTAGTATATACGGAGTATATGTGTGTTTGTGTGTGTTTCTAGTCTGAAATCCGAGCTTATCATTTTATCGGTTCCTAAACTGTTTTTGAGGCCCCAGCGCTGGTGCCCTATGCTGCAACTACCGCCGTCTTGTCCACTGCTCTGTGAGACGAATCAACAAAAGGTTAATAAGTTGGGATCAATTTGATTCGAAGAGGGGCGATTTTCTCTTTCCTTGGAGAGGAACCTGGGAGAACTAATACTGGTACCAAGGGAAGGAGGAGGTTGGCTTGGTCAATTATCTCACCCACTTGATGTGGGACCTGCTTTAACTCACCCCCGGCGTGGGTCCCACTTGAAACAGCTGTAGGCCACCACGTGATAGCTGGGATCAAAAATTCGGGATTCTCTCCCGGCAAAATGTTCCCGCCTCTCCCACTTAAAAATACTTACTGTAGAAAAAAGTGTACTGCCCAGCCCTAGTATACTACTACTCCCCTTCCCATGCCTTTCTATCGATGACAAGACAAGAAACCATCACTAGCTAGCTCACATCAAGCAAGCAACTGTTGGAACTAGTGCAACCTCTGATTAGGGAGTTCTTATTGAAATAGGTGGGTGTATTTTCTCACCTTGAAATACGGCTTTTCTTAATTTGCATCCGACTGGGCCATTGGGGGTACTATTATTCCTAGGAGTACTAGTATTCGGTATGCTTTGATTGTGGAGTTCTTGCTTATTCCTCACCTCAGAATCACCTAATCAGAATATTTTTCCTCTTCTATAATCGATTGGGTCATTTGGGTGGGGTGGTGGTGGGGATGGGGGTGGCGAGGCAGGAGGTGGTACTAATTTCGTATGGATTCCGGATCAGGGCATGGTCACCGTTGTTCTGATTGGGGCATCTGGTCGGGTTCGATTTCGGTGTTCTTCATTTTTGTAACCTTTCGTTGCTGCTCATAATGTGCAATGCATTTTGCGTCAGATTCTGTATGGAGAACTATGGGTCAGTGGCGCGCATGGCCACTACGGACAGGGATGGTCACGTCGGTTCCCTTAAAAGTTGCCTAAAAAGGTAATTGAGCAGTATATTCGTTGTGTTCTTCCATTCATTCCAATACTGAAAGTGGTTGGCTACAACATGGATGTATCCCTGTGCTAAAAGTTGTCTCAGTCTGCATCCTGTTTTTATGGAAGCCTCTGTGACACCATCTCTTCTTCATTTACTGTAGCATGGTGGTACATACTTGCGAACGTGAGGTGCTCCAGGTGCGGCAAACAGGATGGTACCCCCACATGCCGCAGGATCCGGCGAGTACCACTACTCACCAAAAAATAAGCACAAGGCCACCGACCATCTGGGAGGGCCTAGCTTAAAGAGAAAGGTATTTGTTCTTAATACCCTTATTACTATGGTGCAGTCAGATTTAAGTATTAACCGCTTGGTGTGATGCATGCTTATCAGATGTTCAGAAACATATGTGTCATTTTATTAATTCTAGCATTGTGTTTATGTGAATCCAGACCTGGATCTATCAGAATGTCTCATACAGTTAGTATATGACTACTATGTACTGTACTCCCTCCGTCCCAAGGCTTAGGCATATACTGCATTTTCTGAAAAGTCAAGCGACGGAAAGTTTGACCAAACTTTACATAGTATTGAACTGTTGAGCTCTGTTGTTATTTATGCAGATTGAAGGTGCTGTTGCGGAGGCTGAGGCTGTTGTAGAGGCTAGTAGATTTATGATGCCCGCACTAAAAGAGGACATCCTCTACACAACGAGGAAGCGCCAACACAGTACCCAGGTGGGCAGTGACCTCTCTAAGAAGTGGGTATAATTTGGGAATCCACAATTTCACATGTTATGATTTTCCATGTTATTGTTATCAGCTAGTACTATATGTTTATGCTCATTAGAAGTTCACAAAAATAAAATATGTTTGCTTTACAGGCAATGGTTTTGTCTTATATTACTAGATTTACTTGCTCTTTACATAATTTAACCTTTCCACTTAATTTCAATCAGTACCACGCACCAGCTGCTCAGCCCTTTCTTCTACCCTCCTCTTGTCAAGCTGGTGGATTGAAAGGGGGGCCCTGTATGCCATTCCAAAGGCAGAGGGATGAAAAATGGTGCATGGCCACCCTCCGCAAAGGGTACCCATGGTATCAGGTATGGATTCCAAGTGGTTTAGACCGACTTGATGTAAGATCTTGTATCTCACTTTTTTTGTTGTCGCCTTACTTCTCTATCAATTTTCTCATGAAGGTTGTCCCTTGTGTCGCTCGCCCCATTATAAACAAGATGTTCGGAAACGACAAGTTTCTAACTCTGTATAGCGAGGGCCCTAAAGGCATGTGGCAACTATATGATGTGGATGTCTCCCAGACGATGGCCACCACCTATTTGGGTGGCCGAGGTTGGTCCAAGTATGTCCGTGAGAATGGTCTGAAGTAGGGGGACAAGGTATCATTCGATTTTAGCAAGCCTGGGCAGATACTTGCATGCCATCGTACACCTGTTGGCCGAAGGACCAAGAACATACGCAGTACTAATTAATTTGATTCTATTCTCATCACAACCTCTACTGATTTTCTTGCGACTAATTGTCCTGCACCATTGTCTTTACTCATCATATGATCCTGACCACTTCTATAGTCTGCTTCCCCTTATGTACCACCCAGAAGAGTGCCAGCATCAAGCTACTGGCACCGACACCAGCACCAGCCTGAGTTCCTGCAACGGCACTTGTTGACCTCAGTAGGAGAAAGAATAGAGGCAGTAACTTAATTCGCTTGTATACTCTCATCTCTGTCTAGGAGTTACTGTTGAATAAGAAACCATTTTTCTTGTCCACATCTCATATGCCTCTCTGACCACTCCTACAGTCCCCTTACCCACCCCTCAGAAGATAACCAGCACCAAGATGCTGGCACCCCCAACGGCACTGGCCCAAGTTCCTGCTCCGGCACCTGTTGACCTAAGTAGAAAGAATGGTGGTAGTAACTTAATTTGCTTGTATACTCATCATATCCTCTGATCATTGTCTTGTGAGTAACTGTTGTATAAGAGACCATTTTGTTTGTACACTTCTCATCTGCCTCTACCATCCCTGCAGTCAGCTTAGCTACCCCTCAGAAGGAATCTAGCATCAAGCTGCTGGCACCGGCACCGGTTCTAGGCCTTCCGGCTCCTGCACCAGCCCCTCTACAGTTAGTGGCACCATCTCCTGCACTAGCACCAGCCCCAACACAGGCACCGGCACAAGCTCCTTCATCACCCTAGGCAGCACCTTGTTAGACCAGATCCTACACATGTGTTATCACAAGGTCGCACCGGATTATGTTTGTGAGTATATGGCAGCAGATAAACTGTTCTGAATGTCTTCTCAAGTTTCACATGATTCAGTGTATTACTCTTAGTAATTATGCGTCTATCTCTTGCTTTGACTCAGAAATTGCCTACAAGTGCCACAAAGCAACTCCAGGCCAGACGAAAGGGCACAATAGTCTTCACGATGCAGAGCAAAGGATTGCGAATCGAGGGATGCTACGCCATTAACTCGACTGATGGGCGCTTGGTAGCTACTTCTAGGTCAAACTTACTATTGGAAAGCAGCCAAACTTACTATTGGAAGAATGGTCAAGGTCAATGTATATCGCTGCCCTAAATGCGGCATGTTGTTCATGAACCTCCTAGCTGTCTAGCTCTTTGGCCGTATGCTATTGTAATTAATTATGTGGTTGTCTTATCTCCAATGATCATATATGGGTGGTAAAACTGTGATAACCTTTTACTGGATTGGAGCTATGACTAGTATGTACTGGTATGGTATATCTGTATCTATATGACGGTTCCCTATATGACCAAATATTATGACAATGATTGTGTTCCAGTGATCGAGTGTGTTTGGAGAAAAGGGCAAACTGATCACGTGGCATGGTTTTTAGAGCTGAAACAAGAACTGTCTCTCTCTGTAGTGATATTGAATTTCAGTGTTTGTATTGCTAAATCAGTCACTTTGAAATGCTTATGAATTGGTCAAGTATTGCTGAATATGAACTAGGAATCTTTCAAGTGTTGCTGAAATCTTCAGTCTTATTATTCTGTACTCCTTAATCTTTCAAATGGTATTAAATTTGTCAAAAGTTCTATCGTTGCTGCTGGCTGCTTGCTCTAGAGATTTTGCCTTTGTGTCATCGGAGATTTGGACAGATATGAGAGGGTAAAGATATACATCGTGATTTCACCAAGTGAAGTCATTGGATACCAGCCCTATTTTGGTGCATGTGGTGTGTGTTCATTAGATATTTTTACATGAATATTTGTCAAAGGAATTATCGCTTTTTTTCCTCCCTCGAAGAGGTCTATGTATGAATCTGGCGAGACATAGCCCAGTGAAATTTGAGATAGGAGCCCATTGACCATAGCCCAAAAACATTTTAATTTTGCCTTTTTGGCATTACCCCCACCTCTAAAAAAAACTCTGCCTACCCATGTTCTTAAGAAACTAATCCATTATGTGGATTTTTATAAATGGAGGTTCTAGTAGCACTGCTCTTTTATTTTAAGAGAGATAACATGGAAACATAACAATATTTTTTAGAAGACTCATACATAAATTGTAGTACTAATACAT
Source organism: Avena insularis (assembly GCA_023614405.1). Taxonomy (NCBI): domain Eukaryota; kingdom Viridiplantae; phylum Streptophyta; class Magnoliopsida; order Poales; family Poaceae; genus Avena; species Avena insularis. The sequence continues at coordinate 317,304,643 of CM042684.1, forward strand.
GTTTAATGATTCAATTTCTATTAGTATCTTTGATATTGTGGCAAAACACTCAGTTATGTCTATTTGATTTGATTTGAAGGTCTTTAGTTCAAATCCGTTATTTGTACATATTTATATATATCTTGGATTTACTTTTTTTTGAGAAAAGGGTTTAGTTTTTAATATCGCATTACAGAGAGGCTGACATCACGGACCACCAGCCTGCAGCATCCCTCTAGTTTAATGTTCGGGTTTGAAAAAAAGTTAAATACTTGTACAAAGAGGCTGGCATTAGGGACCCACCCGCCAGAACATACCAGAGAGGGTGACATGGGGGCGTCAGCAAGACCATACACGGCTGCCATATCGAGCAACGTTGCCAAGGTCAAAATAGCGGACGCGTCCGAAAAAAGGCCATCACGCTGTTTTGATATACAGAGAGACCGACATGTGGGACCCAGTAGCGCGGCCTTATAGAGGTTCTTCCTCAAGTGATGTTGCCAAGTTCGAAACAGGGAGGCGCGAGTGAGAAAAAAGTCCAGCATGAACACGTTTCTTCTAATGAGAGGCTCACATGGGGGACTCAGCAGCCTGGAAAAAGGCTGATGCATCGAGCAACGCTATCAAGTTCAAAACACAGAGGCGCGACCGAGAGCAAAAATTCCATCATACATACGTTTCTTCTAATGAGTAGATGACATGTGGGGGTGGGGCCCTGCATCATGATTAAATGATAGATGCAGCGAGCAACGCTATCAAGTTCAGAACACGGAGGCGCGACCGAGGGAAAAAATTCTATCATACACACGTTTCTTCTAATGAGAGGATGACATGTGGGGTCTAGGAGTTTGATTAAACGATAGATGCATCGAGCAGCGCTATCAAGTTCGGAATAGGGTAGCGTGAGCGAAGAAAAAAATTCCATCATACACACGATTCTTATAATGTGAGGCTGGCATGGAGGACCCAGCAGCGTGACTAGCTGCAGATAGATCGAGCAACATTGTCGAGTTGAAATCAGGGAGGCAATAGCCAAGGGAAAAAATTCCATTATATACGTGTTTCTTCTAATGAGAGGATGACATGTGGGTCCCAGGAGGTTGATTAAACAGTAGATGCATCGAGCAGCGCTATCAACTTCGGAACAGGGTAGCGCGAGCGAAGGAAAAAAATTGCATCATACACACGGTCCGCCTTGAGCTAATGAGAGGCTGACATGTGGGACCTAGCAACCTGACTAAATGGCAGACGCCTCGAGCTACGTTATCGAGTTCAAATCAGGGAGGCGCGACCGAAAAGTATGGTCCACTAGAGACACTGACGTCTAGGACCTTCACGCCTCAAAAGACTTCGGTGAGTCAACATCGCGCAAGGAAACGAAAATCTTGCTTCTGCCACACGCTGGCCAAGCTTCCTCCATGTTTTTAGCAGATCTGTCGTAGTAGAGGGCCGTGAAACTAGAAAAAAAGTTTTCCATCGGCCATGGCCGAGCCAAGAATTTCGTCATGGAAGACGCGCCTTCTATGATGACCGTCGGGCCAAGTCGTTGCGGAAGGAAACTTTTCTTGTAGTGGTTCCAGCAAAGCGGCTGTGTGCGTTGGATAGAGGGTGACGAGGCGAACCTAGCTATGCTTACGCCGCTATTATTTGGTGACTGGAACCTCGTCGGTGACGAGCCTCCACGGCAGCACGGTTTGGGCTTACGTGGGTGGGTCACTACGAGGAGCGAGCAACGAATCGGAGAGGACCATGGGGTTCAGGAGCTTACCAGGAACATGAAGAAAGTGATGGTGACGCAAGATGAGGTCGGACAATGTTGATTCGACGGTGGTCGGATCTTGGGAAGACGAGATCGTGGAGCTCGATTAAGGGCACGCGCGGCCGATTCCTTCCATGATATGAACTAGGGGAGCATGGTGGTTTCGTCGGTGGTCTCCTCGAGGCGAGGGGCGATCGGAAACAGCCGGAACGACGACCACCGGCGGGTTAGGGTTTTAGGTGAGGAAGGGAGATGGTGCTAGAGAGCCCGGGAGTGGATAAGATCAGTATGGGAAGATAGAGTAGCTCGTGGCCGATCTTATCAACCTGGTCGGGGGCGGCGGCGAGCATCATGATGGTCGAATCATGATGACGACGGAGGACAGCATCGAACGCACGCACGCAGGTGCATGTGTGCGTGAGGATGACGATGATGATCACTTTGCAGAAAAGCCCCCAAGTTTCCTCCAAACAAACCCGCGGACCCTCCTTTGGTCCCACCTGCCAGTGACTACTGAACGGGTGTGTGGGCTGCTTCTGGATTGCTGTTGGGCTGTCGCCGAGTGAACGAAAATAGAAAGGTGCTACGGTTAGGCGGTAGATAAGTAGAGGAGAATCTCTAGGCTGGCCTGCTAGCTCGCGCCAGGTCCTTTGCTTTTTTTCTTTCTATTCTCTATTTTTGTTTTCTTTATCCTTTTCTATTTTCCGTTTTTATAAAACCTTTTCAAATATGTTTTTCTCAGTATTTAAATTTTCCTAAACTTTTGTAAGACATTAAAATATTGCAGAGTTTATTGCAACTATTCAGCTATTATATTGTTTGTCATTTTCATATCTTATATGTAGTTAAGAGGTTATTTTTATTAAATAGTTTTATTAAGAATTAGGGTTTTAGGGTACTTAGTTTATTACTTATAATTGATTTTATTTGGATTAGTGAAACTTTAATTGGTTTGGAAAGACTAAAGTTAGACTTAAAATCTATTTGATACTTGGAATTCTACTATAATGACTTTAAATATTGGAGTTGTTTAATATTAGAATCCATCTATTTAAATCTCTCTTGGTTTTAGGTCTGGTGGATTTCTTGGTAGAAATTTATCATATAAAGATTTGTAGCAAGAATTACTTAAGTGGTCAAGATGATTTAGTGGCATGTATTAAGCCAGGGTTTTGAGCAACAAATACATACTATAAGTGTTATGGGATTTAATATACTTACCTTCTTTAATGAATATGGTTAAGAATTAAAGCTAAGGGCACATTGCCTACAGGTTTATGATAATGGATGAGATCTCAATTTATAGTAAGATGGTAAGATTGTTTTCTAAAGTGACTTATGAGGAAGAGGTAATAATTATTGTTTCTAAGCACATATGATTTTGAAGTGACAAAGATGAGATTAAGTGATTTGGCTATAAAAAAGTATCCTTAGACACAATTATGAACTTGGATAGTTAATCGAGCGTCTGGGATAGATATCAAACTTAATATTAAGCTATGGTTGGATGTTTCTCAAAATTCCTAACTGTCCATTCCTCATAAGAATTGGCTTCTAATTAAATAATTCATTTCCTAGATATACTGCTTCTTCTTATCCCTCATCATGTATTAACATGATGAGCTTTACTACTTATACTCTTATGAATAATTTCTCCTTCTAAATCCACCTGTAAATCCAATGAGCTTGACACTAAAGCTCTACATGATCTCCTCATAGATATAACTCTCATCTCTAGAATACTTCTTATGAATCCAAGTCCACTTGAATGATTACTCTCTTACTTCATAATTACTTTGTAATCTCACTTGCGAATCTCAGAAGCTTATCACTGAAGCTTTTCATATTCCTCTCATATCTACACTTGGCTATATCAACTACTCTGCTAATGATCACCTCCAATCCAACAAGTAGCTACTTCTAACTCTACTCGTCACTAATACTCATCCAACAGATGTATAGATCAATTCCTACTTAACCTCAACTATTTACTATTCTTTAAGAGGAATAATACTACTCTATAACTCAATGTTTCTCTAGTATTAGATTGGTCATACTATCTTATCTATACTTACCTCCAGTAACCCATACTCCAACTTCACATTATATCATTGTGATTTGTTATGAATAATCCTAAGATAACATATCTATACTAGGTTTTAATCATGTTCTGTCCACCAATGTCACTTATGCATCATATTTTCATTCACTCTTAGTGACTCAAGCATGATCATTATAATCCTTTGATCATTTCTAGCTTAAACTTCCATTTGGCTAATCAAGGCTTCATCAATACAACATTATAGTTGTATTATAAGTATCTTCTTAGTAGCTCTATTTGACTAGGAGATATTATTCAATGACTATGACTATTTGATCCAATAAGATTACTCCTTGGTAACTATCTTTAGAAATCATCCTTATAATCCACTTGCTACCAACATATACCTTTATTTAAGATAACTCTTCTATCCACTCTTGAGTGAGTTAAATCCACCAATTATCTTATTGAAGTGATTCTCTTCAAACACTCCCATCCTACAGATAATATCCAAAACTAGCATTCCTACTTACCTCTTCTTACTTCTTTCTATAAAGGCTTTAAAGTGAATGTTATGATAAAAACAAGAGTTGATAGATCAAGAATTGATAGGCTAAGAGTTGATAGATCAATAGTTGATTACTCAACATTGATGAACAATAGATATTAGGATAAGATCCAATAGAGATGATTGGTATATAGAGAAAGATATGTGGTGAATGGTATTGACTTGATTACCTTCCTACTCAATACAACTAAGGGGTTAAGGTTAATTATTACCATGATACTCATGGTAGAAATATATAAGGATAAGATAGGTCAAGATTTAGTTATGGGGTGTCTTTACTTGGAGTTATATACTTGATTGAGTATTCAAGGTTTGTGGTAGATAATACCTTGATATCATCTTTAGAATATTAAGTATTCATCCTTGAGTTGTTGTATGGAATACCATGTCATGATCTCTAGAAGATCTAGTACTCCTTATTAAATAGTGTGTTGTGACTTAGTTTTATTACATTTGATCTACCCTTAGATCAAATTATATTACCCAAAGATAAGGTTTTAGCAAAGGTCATACTGAAACTTATCGCTATCAACTTGATGGTCTACTTCAGTTCCACCAAGTTAAGAGAAGCTTCGATCACTTGGACAAGTTTTATTTAAAAGCGCGAAAATTATCCAGATTTTCTATGCATGAATGCAATGCACACACCTGATCTCAGCTTATTTCTAAGCTCTAATGCTGGGATGTTACAGACTCTCCCCCTTAAAATAAACTTCGTCCCTGAAGTTTGTACTGTCTTACATTTCGGAATAAAGTATTGACTTGTATTGATCACGGCATTTCTTAATTCCATTATGATCACCAATGAGGATAATTGAAGTATCCCTTATCCCGTATCTTTTTCCTTGAATTCTCTTCATACTTGGCAACTTCCAACTGTCATTTTCTATATGTAGTATAAGTACTTCTACTACAATCCCTTGGGTTATGTTGTCATATTCCTAATTAGGATTAGTTTTGGACACATTTCATCCATTTCGATCAGGCTTTCCTACTACTTTACACTAGACTATTTTAGTAGACTCTCCTCCTTCTTAAGGACAACTTACCAGTTGTTTCCCCTTTATAACTAGTCCACTAGGGTTAATCAGTTATGTCTACTTCGATCATTCATCTGGACATATTCTCAGAAATACTTTAAAATGATGACTTCTTATAACCTTATGAGAATATGGCTTAATCTCATCATAGTTTAGTACTTCCCTTTCTGACCTTTTATCAGACAGTTAGACAATAACACTTCAGTGTTTATTGTTTACTGTCCCCCTTGGGGTTTCCTGATGGTCTCTAAATTGTATGTATAATATCCATTAACTCAATAGTAAGGATATTGGTCTCTGTCCAGCTTATACCTTACCTCTATAAGGTCTCATGAAATAATATGTGGTATACCCACACAATTGTGGATCCCAAAACGAATCTTCCAACATTACTTGTCTTGCTTTTATCTTCTTAAACATTATTTCTCACTGATAAACCCAATTTCACGAAGTGTCTTGAAAAACGATCGCCTTAATTTCATACTTCCTTAGGTCTAACTTAACTTAGGCCAAGTTTTATGCTCTTTAAATCATACAAAGATGACCTGATTAACTACACCTCTAGAATACCAGCTATGAATAACAGCTACGGATCCTTCTAGGTGTACGGATTAGTCTACGTGTCCTGGACTTACTACTAGCATTCGCTCTGAGTTGTTAGAGATTGAATACCACTTTTGTTCCAAGACTTCTTCTTTGCACTGATTCATGATACTTCCATGAACTTGGTACTACTACTACCACTACCTCATTAGCTTTTGAGCAACATCACCTATCTTGAGTGAACTTAAATTCATTCCTTCATGTTGCTCCACATCTTGTCTGCATTAGTGTTCCTTCTTATTGCCAGCTCATAGTGAGTTAGGATTGATCCATCCTTCAAAATAGTGTTGATACTCCTTACATTTGGCTTCCTTCTTCCTGCAAGTCTTCATCTTGATCTTCGGAACTCGTCACTCCCTTTCACGAATTCCCTTTTCTATCTAGGTCTATAACATCAAGTAATAACATGATGATGCAACCTGCAGCTGCACATCAAGTCAAACTTCATGTACAGATCTAGTCAATCAAGAAGATTCAAGAAAAAACAAGAATTCCAAATGTGGTACATATAACTCACATCATTCTAAGCCCGTAATATAGTAGTTGAGTAAAACATCTTGAAAATGTAGGCTTAGCTGTCTAGTATATGACACTGATACGTTGCTAACGTATCCATAATTTTTGATGTTCCATGCTTGGATTTTATCTACTTTCTTATGTTTTGTCCACACTTTGGAGTACTTTTTATACACTTTCTTGACCTAACCTATTAACAAGATGCCACGGTGCCAGTTGCCTGTTTTCTGCTATTTTTGGTTCTAGGAAAGTCAGAAAATGAATATTCTCGGAATTGCACGGGAAAAAGCCAAAGTCAGTTTTTTACCGAGGGGGACACAGAGCCAGAATACGAGACGAAGAGGGGCCAGGGGCCGCCCACACCACCTGGATACGTGGCCAGGCCTAGCTCGTGCCAGGGGGTGGTGCGGCCACCCAGGGCACCCCCTCGGCCTCCCCTTTCGCCTATATATCGCCTCCGATGCAGAAACCCTAAGTACCCGATCAAAATTCCACGAAAGAGTCTGTAGCCGCCGTCATCTCCATCCCTAGATCGGGAGGGATATGAAGCTCTTCCTGGCACCCTGTCGGAGGGGAGAATTCACCCTGGAGGCCTTCTTCATCACCATGCAAGCCTCCGGTGTGATGCGTGAGTAGTTCATCCTGGAGGAGATATGCCCTAGAGGCAAATAATAAATAGGTTTTTATTATCATATCACAATTAGTTTATAATAGTTTCATATTGTGCTATAACTGTGCCAAGTAGAAACATTGGTACAGGTGTGGTATGAAACAACAAAGTCCCTAGTAGCCTCTATTCATACTAGTTCGTTGGTCATGAGGATGATCTGGGTTTCAAGATCATGGGCATTTATGTCGATTAACAACGGGGTCATATCATTGGAGAATGATGTGATTGGACATTCCTCGAAGGATTGCAACACGATCAAGTCATATAGTTCAGTGTTGCAATAGCTATACCTAGACAAATTTTCCTTAGATCGTGAGTTCACATTACTCACTGTTTCCCGAGGCTGCTTAGACTGTATCAACCGTCATCTGGTAATACGGTGGCCATAAAGGTGTACGTTGGGTATTCCAAAGGAACAGTAGATGACATGTGACTGCAAGACTGGGATTTTTTCACCCACATGATGGGTAAAGATACATACGGCCGGCTTGGTGAGATTACATCCATAAATATTGCAACATGTGACTCGGTCACGGGGATGTAATATCACGGTAACAAGAAAACAGAACTTGTTGTGAACAAGATTGAACAAGGTATGTGATACCAATGATCGGATCTCGAACAAGTCTTATCGAGAAACAAAAGGAATTGGATGCTACATTTAGCGGTTCAAACGACATTGTTATCAGGAATGCATAGGGGTCACATGGATATCCCTGGTCCCTCTGTTGATCATCGATTTAGATCATGTCTAGAGCATGCACAAGCCGTGAGAGGATACACTTAAGGGTACGATGAGAGCGATCATTCGTAAGACGGAATCACAGTAGAGAAAGAGAAAGCTGGAATTGTTCCGCAGAGAGATCCGAAGTTGTTCGGAGAAAGAATAAAGGACCAGAATCATTCCGGGAAAGATCCGAAGTCGTTCGGAGGAAATCAAAAGGGAACCGAAAGGTGTTTCGGGTCAAGACGGATTTTGTAATATGTATTACATATTAATTAATGTAATTAATATTAAATATAATATTAAAATCTAATTTGAAGGGGTATTCCACTAATGGGCCAAACTTCCTAGGGAAAAGGGCCCATGAGGGAAAACCGAATGAGGGAAGGGCCAAAGGGCCAAGGCCCAGGCACCTCAAGGGGGCCCACCCGGCCAGCCTAGGGCTATGCACGGGGTGGGGCCCACCCCTGGCCGGCTGTCCCAGAAGGCCCATGCGCCTACCCCTCTCCCTTGATTAGTCCCACATTGGAAACCCAAAGGGGGCACACCCCCTCCCCCTATATAATGGGGTGCCCATAGGCGGGATGAAACACACCAATATTTGGAGAAGTCCTTTGGTTGACTTCCTCCTTCCCTCTCTCTCTAGCCCTTGTGACCATGGACCCAAGTGTAAACAAGGCACACTGCGATCTGCAGTTCTTGCTGAGGGATTCTAATGGATATCAACTTCCGCACTCCCGGCCGGATCGGGGAGACGGAGGTCTCATCGTGCATCGGATGTGTATGAATACACGAGGCGCAACACTTGGGGCACTTAAATGTCGTGAGCCGGAGCTCCTGCACGATGAAGATGAAGAAGGAGCAAGGGTGACCTGCGAGGAGCTTTGTGACCTTGAGGTCGGCTACGAGTACAATTACATCAACCATGTTCCCCTCGGAACATTAACCACGTACGGTCTACAAGGGTATGTATTCTCTACACATTGGCCATTACCGCATTACTACATAGATAGATCCTAGGCAATTTTTTGGGGTTCCATCGTAGGAAATTTTTTGTTTTTTGCTGCGGATCCTCTTCAGTGGTATTAGAGCTGATCTATGTGTAGGAGTGCTGTATGGCCAGTACGCACAAGTATTGTGCGGGAATTGATCCCTTAGTTGTTACCCTCTAATGTGTATTTGTTTATATCGTGGTATTGTTTGATGAAGCGGCCCGGACCGACCTTACGTGTACTCGTACGCGAGACTGGTTCCACGCTCAACATACGGCTTATACCGTATAAGTGGCTAGCGGGTGTATGTCTCTCATTCAATAGTTGATATAGCATTTACAATGAAGGGCCCCGAGAAGGGTGCAATAGAGACAACTGCCGGATCCATGTTGTGGTTGGAAAGTTCGTAGTTTAGAAACGGTTCTATTGTGAAAGCCCTAACAACCACGTAAAACTTCCAATAGATAAAGTAGAGGCGTCTAACTTTATTTTGCAGGGGGAATGTGATTATGATATGGCATTGGTTGTTACGAAGGTAAAGTAGTTTACTTTTCTGTTACTAACTAGCATAGTAATAGTCATCGTTACGATGGACGACCTGGTGGAGGCATCATGGACTTGGCGTCAAACCAAGGGCAAGATGGAGATCATGCCGGAGCGCTCGATGGAGATCCAGGCACAAAAAAGACCATATCATATCACATTATACATATTATGTTGATACCTGTTTTACATCTTATTGTGTGCTAGTATTTAGATACTCAACGGTAGCAAATAACATAATCCCTATTGAATTCCAATGTTCCGTGTTCCCCTTGTGTGTGCACCACCAAGAAAGTTCTTCGGTATGAGGCGCCCTGCGGTGAGTAGGGGTCAGACATATCTACGTTCATATATAGTGGATGTAAGCCATGTTGCACAGCAAATACACACAAGTTAGATTTGGCGAGCCTAGCATGTTACAGAGACGTGGCCTCGGAACACAAGAGATCAAAAGATCGAGCATGAGTCACATGGATGATGTGATTGGCATTATTGAATGTCTACCTTTGAGGCTGCACTGATGGCCGTGATGATCGGGGGAGGTGCAGAGGATAGGGATCATGTGATAACTAAAATTGTCTAGGGGATGACAATTTTGGTGGAGACCAATTATAAATTGATCTCTTATTATGAACTTAGTTTAGATGTCTGTTTGCAAATATCTTAGTAGATCATGGCCTATCCCATTGAGGTACTTTGCGACCATGGGAATATATTGCTTAATATGGAACTTAGCAAAAGGGTCCAACTTCATAGATTAATACCCACGCCTGAGGGATATCCTCGTAAAAGGTGATCTTCTCTTCTTGATACAATAACCATTAGGAGATAATTCGATGACTCTGGAATGTTTGTGTTTTCTCCATAATCATCCAATAAGCCATTCTCCATTCGATGGAGAGTTGGGCTACATTTTGTATTCTACAGAATAAGGCACATAGAGTATGAGCCGTTGGATGGGTTTTCCACCATCATGGATAAAAAGAGAATGTTTGGAAAAACACTTAGCGATCTTGCATTAGAATTGAGAAATCTTGGAAGGGCTTGATTACAATGGAGGTCAAGGATGAAAAGGTATATGTAAGCTATAAAAAATTATAAATGTCGTTCTTGCAAAACTCGTTGCAGTTTGCAAAGTATTTGATACTTGTCCCGTTTTGTGAAAACAGGAGGATCCGCTTGAGAATTGTTGTTTTTGAGGCAGCGTGACTTGATGATGGCAAGCAAAATAGTTGATGGCTGACATCACCACTTCCCTCAAAGTTTGTCATTTGGATTAGTGGACTTGAATATAATTTGTAATCCTTGTTTGTGTGTCTCGCTTTTGGCAAGATGATTATTCATATGAACAAGTTACAAGCCAGTTTGTACTATTCTTATGAACAATACCGTTATGGTCACATTATGATTATAAATAAGTTATTCTCATCACTATGTTAATGATAATGGTTTAAACATTTTTAAAAGGATTATAATGCTAAAAGATATCCAAAGTTTAATAATGAAATGACACTATAGTTTAAGTCATTTTGGTTATTGCATGTTCTTAATGAAGATCGGGGTCCTAGATGCTTAATCTGGAGACTTTGCAAAACCGTGCCTCTTGGGCAGAATGACTAAAACTCTGTATTCTGGTAAAACGGTGATATGCGAAGAAATGTTGAATCTTATACATAGTGATGTATCGTATTTTCAACAAGTAGTGGAAATCATTTATTTTGGACTTAAGTGAATAAGCGTATTTACTTAATGAAACATGAGTATGAAACAATTTGAATTGTTCAAATGAGCTCACAACAAAGAGGATATTGAAATTAACGAGAATACAAAGTCTCTTCGATTTGGTCGATACGACTAAAGTATTCAAGTTAAGTTTAGCATAAAAGGTACTTGTGAAAGATGTTTCACAAATTATGATAAATGGATGAGTTCAAACTATGTTAAAATGTCTAAACATCAAAATCAATATGTATTAGATACATATGGTATAATATTATCTCTTATCGGGGTTATAGTTGTCGTTTAGAGTTAAAGATCAAAATAAGCAAACACTCATTTGAAATACAAAGGAACATCTAAAGATTCGTGGAAACAACACCATAAGTCTTATGGAAAGTTCGAGTTTCTGGAGATTTCGATAAGTCGAAATCGTGGAGAATAAACAAGTCTTTGTAGAGCATTCTTAGGAAGCTATGAATGCATCTTCCACAAAAGGGGCAAACCTGTTGTTGTCCAAAGTTGACATGTCTTGATGAAGATACAGGTGGAAGAAAGTAAAAGATCAAAACAAGGTATTTGACCTTACCTCTGGATTGTTGAGTGGCGCAGTGGAATTTGTTTCGTGAATCCAAACTCTACATATAGAGAATAAACCAATGATAATGATCATAAAGTTTCAGTGAATACTTTTACTAAAGAAAGTAGGATTCAACTATATATTCTACAAGTTTGTGGAATTATATTATTGATTCACTTGTCATGTTTTGAACAAGACATACCTGCCATTACAAAGAAGCGTGATGGACCTGAGTGCGAGAAATTACTAGGAGTCATAAAATCCTATATTAAGTTACATTTAAGATTGCAAAGTAACATGTTACTTGATCTTATTAAAGTAAAGAAGTTTACTTGATATTTCTGAATAACTGCAAGTTATAAGAAGGAAATGAAACTTAATGAATGACAAAAGGCTCGATTTGTCACTCGTTTGGACAAATTCAAGGAGTTGACTACAACAGTAGTGATGCTTAAGTCTTCTGGATTTACACTAGAAATATATGGATATTGAAGTCTCGTAATTGGAATTCTCAAATTGATGATGATCAAATAATTTTGGAATCTCCAAGATTATCAAGAGGACCTGGTTTTGAGTGGGAGCAAATCATCTTGGCTAATTCATAATATGTAGCTGACATATTTTGAGTGGGAGCTAAGTGAAATCCCTGGATCTCAAACATGAATGTCATATTTGAGTCGGAGCTAAGTGAAATCCCTGGATCTCAAACATGAATGTCATATTTGAGTGGGAGCGTGAAATCATTCTAGAATATGTGGACGATATATATGAATGATGTGATTGGTGTTAATAATATTTAAGTTAGATAAATAAGGATGAAGTGGAAGGTATTAAACAAAGAGATCTATGGAGATAGATTGGTGAATTTAATAAACACTAAATGTCGAATGCTTCCTGGACTTGATTCTGAAAGATGTTCAGAATGTCCTAAGACAAGATTCTAAAGTAGCTCAGAATGGAATAAGGTAAGAAAGAAGTTCTTACTATATGAAGCATTGTGTTAGTATTACAACTATGGTTGAAAGAAAGAGATGTGTTGCACCTCCTATGCCTCAGTCATAGGTTCTTCCATATAACCATGTTGTGTACTCGACGTAATGTGACCCGAGGTTCTGGTTGGTAGGACAAAGTCTTAACTGTAAGAGCATATCTTTAAGTGATTCCTGAGTTGATCACTGAACCAGAATTAAGTTCGTACTTAAATGGCAAGAAGCAAAGTAAGTGGCATAGTTGCATTTCATGCACTAGGATCTACATAGATATAGAAGTATAAATGCTCCATCTGATGTGATGTATAATGTTATGGCGGGGCTAGTTCGCTTTTAACGTAGAATGATGTGTCCCAGGGCCCAGTGCCCATGAGAAAGCCCTCGAGGTTGATCTAAAGTCACTGTAAACTCCTAGAATCTAGCCTCGTTCTGCTGCCATGACTACAGTATATACACAAAGGATAGCAAAGTGTGTTCCGAAGTTTAGTTGACAACGGCGAAAACGACCATCATCATAACACTAGAAACAAAGTCTCACTTTGTCGCCGAACAAATACTTCGACTCATTATAAGATAATAGTGTGAATGTCAAAATTAGGAAGACATTAACGATTTGCAAAAGACATAATGATCTAGTAAAACAGAACATGGACATGACGTTTCCCATGAGCATGCATGATCTGTAAACGCATATGGTATATGGTTTATATGAGTAAAATGCGAGGTGGATTATTTGTACTCTAGTGCAAGTGGGAGCTGAAGGAGATATGCCCTAGAGGCAAATAATAAATAGGTTTTTATTATCATATCTCAATTAGTTTATAATAGTTTCATATTGTGCTATAACTGCGCCAAGTAGAAACATTGGTATAGGTGTGGTATGAAACAACAAAGTCCCTAGTAGCCTCTATTCACACTAGTTCGTTGGTCATGAGGATGATCTGGGTTTCAAGATAATGGGCATTTATGCCGATTTACAATGGGGTCATATCATTGCAGAATGATATGATTGGACATTCCTCGAAGGATTGCAACACGATCAAGTCATATAGTTCATTGTTGCAACAGCTATACCTAGACTCCTTTTCCTTAGATCATGAGTTCATATTACTCATAGTTTCCCGAGGCTGCTTAGACTGTATCAACCGTCATCTGGTAATACGGTGGCCATAAAGGTGTACGTTGGGTATTCCAAAGGAACAGTAGATGACATGTGACTGCAAGACTAGGATTTGTTCACCCACATGACGGGTAAAGATACATACGGCCGACTTGGTGAGATTACATCCATAAATGTTGCAACATGTGACTCAGTCACGGGGATGTAATATCACGGTAACAAGAAAACATAACTTGTTGTGAATGAGATTGAACAAGGTATGTGATACCAATGATCAGATCTCGGACAAGTCGTATTGAGAAACAAAAGGAATTGGATGCTACATTTAGCGGTTCAAACGACATTGTCATCAGGAATGCATAGGGGTCACATTGATATCCCTGGTCCCTCTGTTGATCATTGATTTAGATCGTGTCTAGAGCATTCCCGAGCCGTGAGAGCATACACTTAAGGGTACGATGAGAGCGATCATTCGCAAGACGGAATCACAGTAGAGAAAGAGAAAGTCGGAATTGTTCCGCAGAGAGATCCGAAGTTGTTCGGAGAAAGAATAAAGGACCGGAATCATTCGGGGAAAGATCCGAAGTCGTTTGGAGGAAATCGAAAGGGAACCGAAAGATGTTTTGGGTCAAGACGGATTTTGTAATATGTATTTACATATTAATTAATGTAATTAATATGAAATATAATATTAAAATCTAATTTGAAGGGGTATTCCACTAATGGGCCAAACTTCCTAGGGAAAAAGGGCCCATGAGGGAAAACCGAAGGAGGGAAGGGCCAAGGGCCAAAGGGCCAAGGCCCAGGCGCCTCAAGGGGGCCCACCCGGCCAGCCTAGGGCTATGCACGGGGCGGGGCCCACCCCTAGGTGGCTGGCCCATGAGGCCCATGCGCCTCCCCCCTCTCCCTTGATTAGTCCCACATGGGAAACCCAAATGGGAGGGCACACCCCCTCCCCCTATATAAAGGGGTGCCCATGGGTGGGATGAAACACATCAATATTTGGAGAAGTCCTTTGGTTGACTTCCTCCTTCCCTCTCTCTCTAGACCTTGTGACCATGGCCCCAAGTATGGCTGTGCGAACAAGGCACACCTGCAGTACGCTGTTGCGCTTCAGGGATTCCTAGCCGGATATCAACTTCCGCACTCCGGGCGGGATCGGGGAGCCGGAGGTCACATCATGCACCGGATGTGTATGAAGACACGAGGCGCCACACTTGGGGCACTTAAATGTCGTGAGCCGGAGCTTCTGCACGATGAAGATGAAGAAGGAGCAAGGGGTGACCTGCGAGGAGCTTCGCGACCTTGAGGTCGGCTACGAGTACGACTACATCAACCACATTCCCCTCGGAACATTAACCGCGTACGGTCTACAAGGGTATGTATTCTCTACGCATTGGCCATTACCGCATTACTACATAGATAGATCCTAGGCAGTTTTTTGGGGTTCCATCGTAGGAAATTTTTTGTTTTCTGTTGTTGATCCCCTTCACATCCTTGGACTACGGGTCCATGTAGTAGCTAGATGGTTGGTTCTTCTCCTTTGTGCTACCATGTCTAGATCTTATGAGCTTCGCTCATGATCAAGATCATCTATTTGTAATCCTACATGTTGTGTTTGTGGGGATCCGATGGATATTTAGATGCTATTTCAGATTGATTATTGATTCTATCATGTCTTTGTTATTTGTGATCTTGCTGTAGGGGTTCCGCGGATGAAAACAATAAATTGTACCCTACACCCATGAACCCCTGAAGCTGCCAGGACCTATCTATTAGTAATACAGTAACGGGAGGGGCTTTTCGCGAACTTACCCTTGAAGACCGAAAAGCATTGTCAATGCTCAGGAGAGCGTGGTTGATGTAGACGAGCCGAAGCCGACCTCAAGGTCGTGATGAAGTCCTTGCGCTCCTTTGGCTACAATGACTTGAGTGCCTCAAGTGTGACACCTCGCAGGGAGTTACACACGTCCGGTGGCTGACGATGACCCCCGCTTCCCCGATCCAGCAGCAGTTGCGGAAGTAGAGCTCCTGGATCCGAATCCCGCAGCGCGACGGCGCTCACGGTGAAGATATCTCTCGTTCGCGCAGTCCGAACTTGGGACCACGGTCATGAGAGAGAGAGAGAGAGAGAGAGAGAGATAATATCAATTGGAGGTCCTCCCAAAAGTGAGAAGACCTTTATTGATTATTGTGTGTATTTATCTGGCCAAATACCCCCACAATATATAGGGGGAGGAGGGGGTACACCCTCCCTCAAAGTCTCGAGGTGGGACTAAAGGAGGAGGTGGTGGGGTGAGGCGTCGCCGGCCACCCCTCCATGGGCCACACGTGGGGGGCTGGTGTCAACACCTGGATTTTTAATCCCAGATGCCTGTTATGTCATACATCGCAATCCCAGGATTACCATTTTTGCGAGACATAACAAATTGGATATCACAGTATATCATCCATTACAAACCATAAATAAGGTCTTACACAAATAAAGATCTCATAATCCAGTCTTAATACAACAAGCAGCGGAATAAGTAATAAGCGTAGCGGTGGGGTCCATCTTCAGGAGGCACAGGCAATGCTGATGAAGGCATATAGTCCTAGTTATCATAGTCGTCCTGCTGGCCATCATCTTGGTAGTCTCCTTCATAGTCTGGCCATCAGAATAGCCAGGGACAAAAGCCATGAGTACTCTTTAAGTACTCGCAAACTACCACTAACAATTAGTATAGTTCTAATGTAAAGTGCTAACTCCAAGTTTAATTATGAAGTTAAGTTTGAAACCTAAGCTGAGTTCAGAAACAAAAGAAAGATAAAATAAAGTTCTAGAATCACTTAAGTTGGGAAGCTAGTGTCATAGTCACAACTCTATTGTGGTCAAGTCAAGGTTAATCATTCATTTCATAAGTTATTTTGAAAACATCTGACAACGAAATAGTATGGCCACTCCTACTGTCCATAACCGCGGACGCGGCTATTCGAATAGTTTGACACTCTGCAGAGGCGGTACACTTTCACCACAAGATTCGATACATATGTCAGGGGTAACCCTGAATCATCATACTTAGTATGCAGATAATCAAACATAACCTTTCCTTTACACACCCTAGTATAAGCACCTCTCCTATGAGCATGGCCTCCCAACCATGACCATCTGTCATCTTGGGCACTGCATAGGTGGACAACATTGAGAGGTAGCCTCAGCTCAAACCTCTCCCGCGAGGGAACTAATACTAATGCATATAAACTTCCGGCTAAGGCTTACCAAGTTTAGGTATTGTGGTTGTATGGTAAAATTGGAATGGTATCGCATCCGAATCCAACCATCAGTTTTTGTAAAAGGGCTAAGGCTCATGCCTCAACATTTTCATCATCATAAACCATTTGTGTTTCTCAACACATGTCAAAACATCTCAATAGAATGACTCATCATTCCAAGGTTTTCACAATTCATTTTCACCAAGTGTTCCCATCTAAAGTGACTCAAGTTTTGGTTTAGCTCTAAACTACTAAGTTAAGAGTGTTCACTAAAGTGGGATGCTAAGATCAATCTCATGCCATAGAATGACATCTAAAGTTATCTAAATAGGTCAAGTTTTATACTTTTTATGCTACCTTCAAAACAAGTAAGGGACTTTGGTAAAGTAAAGGAAGTAAAGCTTGAAAATAATACTTGGGGTAAATAATAGTCAAAGTGATATAACCAAAGCATGCCTAAAGCATCTTTGCTCAAATCATCTAGCTTAAGTCTAGCTTGTTAAGCATTATACTTGCAAGTGTTAGCTTGCATTGTTAATGATGGCTTTCCTTGTGTAGTGCAGTGGTTGAAGTTTTCTTCCTCCTCTTGATAGAACTCCTCCTCCTCGAAAGCTTGGTCGGTACTATCTTCTATAAATACATACGGAGTACACAATCACCAAACAATACTTAAGCAGTCTAATTAGCACTCTAGGGCACATATTTGATGAACTATTATCATCACAAACATCACAAGTTTTATTAACTAGCTTCCTTATTTTTATTTAAGAAAAGTAATTTCTACTTATTGAAAAATAACTAAGATTTAATATTTACCACTTAAAATATGGTATCATGTGCACACATGTCATCACCACATATTCTAACATGTGGGAATGTGATTTAAGGTTGGATCACATTTACTTAGGGTAAAGTTTATTATTTAATGATTTAAAGTGACTAGAAATGCCTATATAGCATTATTTTGGTACTAGTCCAAAGTCACTGAATGTAAACCTTAATATTATTACATATTCAGATAGGTATGGTTAAATGTGATTTTTGGGAGTTGGAATCAACTCAAAAGCTAACATGGTTAACTTTAGAAAAATGTTTAAATGTGCAAAGCTTCTGTCTTGTTATTTTTACTAGGAGAGATCTCTAACTCTAATGGAATTAAATCCAACGGGATTCGATAGATCTTTTCAGTAGCTTTCTAACACAATTTGAACCACTCCATTTGAATTTGTAAATCCCTCTAAATTGATTTTCAAACTAGGGGACAGAACTAAGTTCAAAACTAAATAGAAAATCTAAGTTTGAATTAAATGGGTCGCGCGGGAAAGAAAACGGGCCAGCCCAGTGGCGTTCACCCACGAGAACAGTGACAGGGTCCACCAGTCGGCTCTTTACATCTGGCGATGCAGGCGATGTGGGCCGTTAGATTAGAAGGGGGATGTACGACTGGGGCTTGTCGTCGATGACGGACAGGTCGCCGGCGAGGTCTAACCCTAGCGGCTCGGTGGGGGTGCTCAGGGGGCATACCAGGGCTCCAGCTACTACGGCGATGGGGGCGATCGAACGTGTTATCGACGGCAGACTCAGGGGTGGTCGCGGCAGCTCCTAGGGTGGACGAAATCGATGACGCCTTCTCCTCCTCTGCAGCGGGCACCTCCGGCAAAATTCCGGTGAACCAAGGCTTGAGCGGCTCCGACGAGAGGTGGGGAAGGACCAGTGAGGAGAGGGGAGTGGAATGGTGTGAAGGGTTTGTGTTGGGGTGGCCTCTATTTATAGCTCGGAGAGGCGACCGAAAGGGATGGGCTGGCGACTCCGGCGAGGGCTGCACAGCGTGCTAGCGGCGTGGCTTGAGGTAGGGGACGGTGGCTTGCCTCCTGGCGGTGCTCTACGGCTTAAATGCATGGCTAGGGGCGGTGGCGTTTGGTCGGGAGCGTCCCGCGCTCTGGGAGATACAGGCGGTGCTCGACACGGTGCACAGCGACTGTGGGTCACGCGGCAGTGCACGGCTATGTCTGGCGGGTTCTTTGGGGTCGGCCGAGCACTGTGGCGCTGTCTACGGTCGAGCGGCGCTTGTGGCGCGCTAGCGGCGCCTGGCGCTGTGGCTGCACGCAGAGACTTAGTGCGCGGCGGTTCCTCTATGGTCCAGGGGCTGGCAGTGAGTGTGGGGTGGACCGTGGGTGGCGGTGAGGTCACGCCGTGCTTCCTGGAGCGGTGGAGAGGGGTTGGCGGTCTGCTGCTGCGTTGGCAAGGTTGGCCGGCAAGCATGTCCTCGGGGTGTCGTGGTACTGCTGCTAGGGACAAGGGGGTGGGTGATTAGTCTTTGGTTAGAGCTAGGAGGGACAGAGGGAGTAAACTGAGGTCAAATGGGTGGCAAAACCCTGTAGAAACAGTGAGCTAGAACTTCGTGACGTGATCGGGTCATGATGTTTAGGTTGGGTATTGGTTCATCATCTCATTCTCGGAATGAGTTGACTCCATTTCCAACTGGCATAAATGCCACATGATCAGGAAACTTGATCATCTGTTGACCAATGAACCAGTGACTAGAGTTTCACTGGGAACCCCTGGTTGTTTGTATATCACACGTGTATTTATGTTTCGACTCAATACAGTTATAGCATGATATACAACTTAATCATAAACTATATGAAATATGATAATTGTCCTTACTACTATTTGTCTCTAGGGAATATTTCCAACAGTCTCCCACTTGCACTAGAGTACAAATACACTAGCTGCATTTCTTCTTAATCATTGGCACCATGTATCCGGTACCCTAAACATGCTTGCTCATGGAAGAGGTTGAGTCTTGGGTCTGTACTTTACAGTCCCAAATCTTTTGCAACTTACTAATGTCACCTTGATTGACATTAATACTTTATCATCACATGATAACATCTGTGTGCATGCATCGTCGCTATGGCAGCAGAACGAGGCCTGATTCCAGGAGCCTACAGTGACTTTAGATCAACCTCGGGGGCTTTCTCATGGGCACTGTGCCCTGGGACACATCATTCTACGTTAAAAGAGAACTAGCCCCGCCATAACATTATAGAACACTTTAGATGGTACCCTTATCTATTATTATAAATGTAACCATCGAAACACTAGTTCACTCTGTGCATCTTTTGATGTTTTTGTTCACCTCGCTTCCTACTTGACTCTAATCAGTATTTACAGGAGTTTCCAACATATTCCCTTATAACATCACCCTTTATGTTTTAAGATATGTCATCCTTTATGGATTTGGAAAACATGTCGGCAGTTCTCTATTAGACAGTGCGGACAAACTTAGCTCAACGTTCCGTGATTCAAACTTAATCACTTTTAAATGTTCCTTACTGGATCATATATTATGTTAAGTTATCATCATGGTTTTCTAAGATAGAACATATGTCTCAACATAGTGGATGATGATCATCCTTTTATTTCTTTCAACCCTTGATGTTAAACTTAATGTTATTCCTAACTTGAGTTATTAAGGACCAGTTCCTTAATTAACTTCTATTCTGAAACCCTTTTCAGAATCCCTTAAGGAATACTACATAATATTATAATACACTTATTATCAACTTCTACACCTTAAAAATCATTATTTATCGGTACTTGCGCTTTTATTCTTAACATACTTAAGAATCACTCCTATAAGCTCCCACTCAAAATATGTTTCTACATATTTGGGTATGAGTCAGTAATCTTACTGAAACTATGTTCCTACATATTTGAATTTGAGACTTATATTGCTCCCACTCAAAAATATGTCATTCACATATTGTTTTAGGAAGACTTTCATAGCTCCCACTCAATTTCATGCAAATTGCATATCTACTCACTATTTTGAACAACTTCAAAATCCTTTGATCAAATATCAAACTTGGAGTTTTACTATGAGACACTAGTACTTTACTAGTTTTAAATCCACTAGACATTAAGCACACTTGAATCAAATTCATTTGAATTCGTCCAATACTTGACAAATTGTGCTTTTGTCATTCACCCCCTTTTCCACTATGGCTTTGCAGTCATTTGGGAAAAATTCAAGTAACCCCTTTTACTTGTGAGATTCAGCAACAAATTGCTTTCTAATCTCAAGTGAATTTTGCTTTTAGGATTTCTCATAATTCTAGTTTACCATTATTTCCTTAGTAGTTCGTAGGTATGTCATATTCCAAGAATCATGACAAATGATTCACAAATATCTCCATACAAGATATGGATTACATTTAGAATCCTACTTCATGTAGTGAAAACACTAGTGGGAAAAACACAATGATCATTATCATTGATTCTTTCCTTTGTGAAGAGAATCGTTTAGGAACGTTTTCCGTTGCGCTTCTCAACACTCTGATGTAGGGATTTGAATCCTCATCGTGTTTTCACTATCTTCCATTTGCTTCATAATCGAGAAATATCACTGAATGCGAACTTTCTCTAAAATGTACCAAAATCCAAGCAATACATATTTTGCTTTCCTTTTGGCTTCAGCTATGGATTTCGTATTCAAAGTTTCCAATGAATACTCTACAAGGACTTGTTCGCTATTGTTTTGGTTATATCGAATAACCCCAAAACTTTTACAATCATCCATACAAGATATGGAGCCGCTTTCACGAATCCAGATGGTTCACTATATATTCTAATTGAGTGCTAACTATTTCTAACTAATGGTCTCTACATTTACACTATAGTGATTTCTTTGGTGCCATCTATTTACCCACTTTGATATCTAATATCACATTATGATGCTTTGCATTTTGACGTTTCAAAACGCTTTGCATTTCACAATTTCTTTTATGCCAATCTTATAAAGTCGAATTTCATTACTATTGATCAAATGATAGTAATTAGATTCTCTTTTATCTTTATACCCTTTTGTTGATGAAACACTTTGATCAAATCAAATAGTTTCGTACTTATGTTTCCTTTGGTAAACTTATTTACGCATTTAAACAATCATATAATGATAATTACCATTTTCGTTGAAACACAATACATCGAATATGTATTTACTTTCAACAATTCAGAAAACACTTTGTATTCAAGTAATACACGGTGTTCAAGTTATTTCGCCGAACTTAGGCAAGATTTATATGTGACAAGAAATCGAATGACTTTCACATATTATCATTATAACTTTGAATTTAAACAATGGTTTCATTCATTAATGAATATATCATTAAGTTGGGTATTTTAAGGCATTCTATATTTTACAAATGTTCATACATTATCAATTAGTTTCAAACAACAAGGATAATTCACATATAATCAAACAAGATATGAACACGAATAGAAATCATTCATAAAAGTAGAACAACTGTTTGTTACAAACTCATATGAATAACCGTCTCACAATGTGTGAGACACACTAAAGAAGTTCATAATATTTTGATTACAATAATCATCCTAAACATAAACTAAATGATAAATGTCGAGGGAGAGTGTCATCGGCCATCATCATCATGCTCGCCATCAACACGCAACGTCACCTCCTCTCCAGCAAGCACCTCTCATGCAGAAGGACCTGTTTTCAGCAAAACAGAACAAGTATCAAATATACTTAACACTACAAATGTGTTTGCAAGATTATAACATTTATAAAATTGTATATCAAATATATACCTTTGTCATTGATGACCTCAGTGACAACGGGTTCAACCACCACATATCTGAAATGTGATATGAAATCGTGGAAATCATGTGTTTCCGCGTCGCCTCTCATAATGCAAATCCTGACTTGTGCTTGGAAGCTTGGTGGTAGCGATCGCAACACAACTCCTATTGCAAAAGAGCTTGTGAACCAGTTGTCCAGGAAGTATGCCAGACTCATGTATGCATCATATATGCTCAACCAGTGATCTTCTAGTGAGGAGCCTTCCTCCATCTTAATGGAGAGGAAGTCCCCCATCAGCTCATACTCCTATATGCGCACTTGTTCCACGAAATGCGATCTCAGATGTGCCATAACCGTTTGGGGATTAAGACTTCCCACCATTGGCCATAGTCCATCTTCCATCCTGAGGCGCATCGTTATTGATATGAATGTGGCCATCACACGGCGACGGCAGCGGAGATCCCGCTGCTCCTGGGTATCATGAGAATAGGGTGGCTCCAAGTACATCTCGTAGATCATGTAGTCAGCCACTTTATTCTCACCAAGGAGATCAAAAAGGCACATGACCCATGCAGAAAAGTTGGATCCATCTAACTTGAGCTTTTCTCCTTTTAACCAATCATCAATAGGGAAGGTAATCTCGGGGAGAACCATTTTCTACATTTATAATTGCAAAAGGAATTTAGACTAAGTTTATAATTAAATGAGTTAATAATAACTCCACTCAGAAACACCTATCCCCATAAGGGTTCCTAGTGATAACACGACCCCTATCAGCCACATCTCCCCCGATCATCACGACCATCAATGTGGGTTCAAGGGTGGACGCTAAACATCGGTGACATATTTCATGCGACTCGTGCTCGATCTTTCGACCATCCGTGTTCCGAGGCCACACTTCTATGGCGTGCTAGGCTCGCCAACTCAACCTTAGTGTATTCAATGTGCAACATGGCTTACACCCACTGTATGCAAACGTAGATATGTCTGACACCCATGCCTGTACCATGGATCGCCTCATACCGAAGAACTTTCTTGGTGGTGCACACTAAGGGGGAACATAATCATTGGTAATTTTAACAAGGATCATCTTATTAGGCTACCGTCGAGTATCTAATACTAGCACACAATAAGATATACAAACAATAACATTGAATGTAAATGCGATGTGATATGGTCCTTCACGTCGTGATCTCCATCCATCGTCACCGGATTCCTTCGCCAGGGTTACGGCGCCGTAGACACCAGGGTACCGGTGTCATTCCGACGTGGTAGTCCGTCACCTCCGTGACTTGATACATTGCAAATGTATCTATAATTTTTGATGATCCATTCTTGGTTTTATCCACTTTCTTGTGTTTTGTCCACACTTTCGAGTACTTTTCATATGATTTCTTGGACTAACCTATTAACAAGAGCCACAGTGCCAGCTGCATGTTTTCTGCTGTTTTTGGTTCCAGGAAAGTCAAAAAATGAATATTATCGGAATTGGACGGGACAAAAGCCAAAGTGCCTATTTTTCCAGAAGACTCCAGGAGATAGAATACGAGACGGAGGAGGGGCAGGGGCTAGCCACCCCCCCCCAGGCGCAGGCTGGGCCTGGCCGCGCCAGGGCATGGTGTGGTGGCCCCAGGCACCCCCTCGGTCTCCCTCTTCGCCTATAAGAAGCCTTCTGACCTAAAAACTCCGGGGGGGTCGACGTTTTTCCAAAAGGAGTTCCGCTCCGCCGCCACCACCAGATTCCACGAAACAGCACCAGAAACTCCGTTCTGGCACCCTAGCGGGACGGGGAATTGGAGGAGATCATCGCCATCATCATCACCATCGCTTCTCCATCGACCATCCATGTTTCCCCCATCTATGAGTGAGTAATCCCCCGCTGTAGGCTATGGGGATGGTAGGGATTGGATGAGATTGTTCATGTAATGGCATCAGATTGTTAGGGCATGGTGCCTAGTATCTTCTATTAGTGCGTTATGACTTTGTTGCGACTTGTTGTGCTTAATGCTTGTCACTAGGGCCCGAGTGCCATGATTTCAGATCTAAACATGTTATTGATTCATTATGATAGTATTGTTTATGGTCTTATCTGCAAGTTGTATACACACGTTGTTGTCCGGAACCTATGGCCCCGAAGTGACAGAAATCGGGATAACCGAAAGGGAATGGCTTTGATGTGAGGATCACATGTGTTCACAGAGTGTTAATGCTTTGCTCCGGTGCTCTATTAAAAGGAGCACCTTAATTTCTAGTAGTTACCTAGAGGCCCCGCTGTAAACGGACTGGCAGGACAAAAGATGTTGTGCAAGTTCTCATTGCGAGCACGTACGACTATATATGGAACACATGCCTAGGATTGTCTAGTACTTGGATGCTTTATCTTATTTATCTACAATTGCCCTATGTTCTGATTGCTATGTGAATTTTCTTGTCCATGCAACGCCCGTCCATCCATCCCTATGCCTACTGCACTCGAATCCCACTGGTTACTGCTTTTGTTACTACTGTCTTTGCTTTACTACTGCTGTTACTTTACTATTCCTACTACAAAACTGTTGCTACTGATAAACTGATGTGAGCAAGATTGTTTCCAGGTGCAGCTGAATTGACAACTCAGTTGTTAAGGCTGATAAATATTCTTTGGCTCCCCTTGTGTCGAATCAATAAATTGGGTTTCACTTCCCGCGAAAATACTGCGATACACCCCCTATACTTGTGGGTCATCAAGACTATTTTCTGGTGCCTTTGCCGGGGAGCATAGCTTTATTTATCAAGTCCACTTGGAATCACTATTGTTCAAGCTAAGTTTATTTTCTCCTTGTTTGCTTGTTTCTTTATCAAAAATACAAAAAAAATTGGTTCCTACTCTAGTTGTTATTTTCGCTGGTCTATTATTGTCTTGCT
The DNA here is from genome assembly GCA_023614405.1 of Avena insularis. Classification (NCBI taxonomy): domain Eukaryota; kingdom Viridiplantae; phylum Streptophyta; class Magnoliopsida; order Poales; family Poaceae; genus Avena; species Avena insularis. The sequence continues at coordinate 317,330,247 of CM042684.1, forward strand.
TTATCATGCTTGTTGTCAATGGTTGGTTTCTTCGAAACTGAATCTTATTGGCAAGGTGGGTTCACGGAAGATCAAAAATATTATCATAAGGAACACCGCTTGTCACAAAAAGGGAAACACTTTTGGGAACAAATTGATAAATTGTATACCATTGCTAGAAACGTGTGCTCTACTTATAATGTTACTTATTGCTTTGACAAATCTTGTTGCTGCAGGAGGTACAAACACCTCCCTTTTCAATGTGATTATAATGATAATGTTACCATATCTTCTTATGTTAAGGGAAATTATGACTTTTATGATGTGGAACAAATTGAGGAATTTATTGCTTGGAAGTGTGCATTTGAACTTGCTAGTTTGCTTGAAAATATTGATGATTCACCTTATAAGTATGAGGTTTATGGTATACTTAAATTTTGCTTTGATAATTACAAGGAAGAAAATGGCTATATTCTTGAATATATTAATAGATGCTTTCCACAAATGGAAGAGACTAATGCCTTGTAGGATCCTATGGAAGAAGAAATTGATGAACCTAAAATCTCATTAGA